>OX376194.1:7422837-8634557 GCA_947363905.1 Lithophane semibrunnea | reverse complement strand
AGTATATGACCAATCTGGGATCAGATTTAAGGAAACATATAAGTAGATGGCAAGCTTTTAAAATTTTGATAAAGAACTGGCTTTGTATTTGATTTGATTTTCATTACGACAGTAGGGATAGGTATTCCACAAAAAAACACGTTTAAAAAGTTGTAGTTACTATGTATGTATGATCATTATATGTATTATCTTATGTTGCACCTGCCATGTCTGTCTCTGCATCACCCTAAGGTTGACTGGCAGAAAATGCCTCAGGCATTAAGTCCACCTTTGTACAGTAGTTTTTACTTGTGCATAAAGTTTTAATAAATAAATAATTATGATGTTGCAGTTGTAAATAGTTGCTAGCTTGTGAGAAATTCGACAAAAAATAATATGACGGATCAAATTAATTAAAATGTAAAATACCTATTTCACTCATACTTCAACAAGTGTGCAGCACACTTAGCTGGCTCGAGCAGAATCTATCAAGTCTCGTAGCCACACCTGATACTTTCCTCTATTTTCTTGAGTATTTCTATTCACGCTAGCTGAAATAGAATTCAAGGGAAGTTTTGATAAACGAATGCCTCATAGGTCATTACCTATGAGGCATTCGTTTATCAAAACAAATTAGGGAAAGCTAATAAATTGAAGATTCCCTAATTTGAATGGGAGTGAAGCTCATCGCAATATCTGTCGAAATCCTGATTGGCAGCACGTTGTGTGCAAGCGCATTTCACTCTTCTATTCCGGGCTCAGAAATTGATAAACATTTACGAGCATGCTTGGATTTAAACAGGCATCCAAAATTTCCCACACGGTTGTGATAAACCAAAACTGTGTTAGCTTACTAATCTACTAATACTTTCCCACTGCTTTATCAGAGTTAGACCCGACCCAAGTCCGAGCGATCAAGGAGAATATGGTTTACATGCGCCATCCATTTGACCGCTACTGGCCCCCGGAACGTTCCAGAATGCGATCAGCTCGCAGCTGGGATGGCCAGCTCAACGCCACAGGGAATATATACTCAGAGTTCATGAAGTCTACCAAAGGTACCAGCACAGCCTGGTAGAATAGATGCAGCTTTGTCTGTGCAAGTCTTGTACATATCCCATAAACAGCAAGAGCTCATTAACTCGTCCATCAATCAATACCATACGTAGAGTCATTGCAAAACTAAGCATTGAGTATTCTTATATATTTCATACTATGCCCAGAACGTGGTTTTACGTTTAAGCACAACGATCCATCGATATTTGTGATTAACATCATTATGTGTCGTGTTGCATTCAGGGCGTTTGGCTAATAGAGTAGAAGTCACGCACAAAGAAACCGCTACACTTGCTTATATTACACAGACAACTAACTGGTTCAACAGGAAACCCAGAGCTACCAGACGTTATATGAAACTTAGACGACATGAAGATGATTCATTGATCTCGATATAATGAATGAAACGTTGTGGATGAGTGTAATATCCTAACGTTCGGTTCCACCCATCCGCCGTTTCGCTCGTCACTGTATTGACAAAAACCGCCCAGTAATGACGAAAAACGTTCATTAGTAGAAAGTATTTGGTAAAGCTTGGAAGCTTTGCATAATGTGCTTTTACCTGTTGTTCCTGCTAGTAGTGCACAGTCGACAACGGAAGAACACCAACAGAAGATATGGTTGAAACCGTGTTTGTTGGTAAAGTGCTCATTCTATAATTTAGTGCTAAAATTGTTCAAGTGCTTAAAATTAGATTCCGTTGTTATAAGCACCGCTTCGTAAACAAAAACAACGTAAGGTAATCCAGAGAACGTTAAAGTGATTTAAATGTATTTCATACCCGTAAAGTTAAACATGGATATTTTTGTTTATCCGTAGCCTAAGAAAATGCTACTGAAATAAAACAAAGTACTTAGATTTGCTTTCTAGTTTAAATGGAACTGGTTAATTAATCTATTGCTTTAAGTCGACGCAATTGAACTGCAACTAAATAAAAATGGCGTCCTAATGAAAACTAGTTATCTTCTACTAAGAAAGTGGTACAGTTTTGTTCCAAGAAACCAACAGTAGATATCCGTCGGTGTGCATCAATGGAGCAATAAAAAATATACTTAATGCTTTGCCTTGAGCCCATGAGTAATTATAATAATTGTGTCAGTATTGCTTGCACACACCGTTATAAATACTTGATGTGCTTTTTCTAGTTTCTGATGTTAAAAAAGAACGGAAACATAATTACAATGTATAAAAATAAAACTCGTGTTTTAGTTTCCAAGAATTAATTCTTTGATCATTGATGCAACCGCATCTAAAAACTATAAGATCAGAAGCCACAAGAGCATAAAAGTTTACAGAGAATGCGATTTTTTTGTGTTTATTATCAAATATCGACCTTGATTCTAGGATTAAAATCTATTAAAATGTTGTTTGACGTCACGAATACCTAGACTATTTCTACGACTGTTCATCCCAGTAGGCTCATGAATCAGAGTCTATTTATAAAGCAGGTGCGAAAAGTTGCAAACGACATAAGTATCTTAGTTCATAGGAATCATACGTTTTCTCCAGGTGTGCACTATTCTGGGAGCAGTTTTTTTTAATGTAGACTTCATTTTTTATTGGCAATATGTTTGCCACAGTTGACTTTGATATCGAGATTATCATACACAAGTTTAAAGACTGTATAATAGGTAATATCTAAGTGCTAATGTTGAAAAGATTACAGTTCTTTTAGTGGATTTGTTACTATTCAGTTGAGGTTGACACAACAAAACAATACAACGCATTTGGATACACGTCTTACAAGGACTACCTAATCACGAGGTGACTCTGACTGTCTACGTATCATTATTTATTCCTTCGCCCTACCCATCAAACTATATCCCATGTAACAGTGACGTTAAAGTCTACTAAATCGTTCAAACAAGTTAATAACTTACAAGTGGCCGTCTGCGACCATCGGCTATGTGCACCGTTTGTAATTTATGTACCTACGACTCATGGACCAATGGATAAGGTAATTGCGACCACGTCCCATAGTCCCAGTCGGATAAGATTGCTATACTAATTGCCTAGGTACCAATTTCCCTCATATAACGTTCCAGGAAAATCGTTTATAACATTAAAGTATGATGCACCTACATCATTCATGTTGGTATGCAAGTTTCGCAACAGGTGAAATATATTTTCCGTCTTGCCATTTCGTTAGAATTTACGATCTCATTGTAGCGGGTACGTAGCTAATGGAAATGGTTTTATGCTTCTATTTCAACAGCTATTAATTATTATTAGGTACGTTCAGGTGGGGTGCTTGAAGTCTAGGTTTTAGTAGGTGTGTCCATTTTTCGGGTGGTGGGTATCAACGAGCGTGAGAGAGTTGGCGAATGGGTGTCCTAAAAATGTGCGTTCTCAAAATATAATATGCGGTAGATATTTGTGCTCGTCGCACCTGCTGGCCAGCCAGCTAGTCAAACGTAGTGCTCACCGGCCGGCGGTTGGCGCGTCTCACGTACTTAACAAATTGATCAATTTAATCGTGAGTTCCTGTATTATTAATCACTATTATCATTGTTTTTGTCAGGCTTCTGATGTGTTTTGTTTTAATGTTCTATTTTATTTCTCAATTAATTCTCTATGCGTACGGGTAAAGGTCATACGAAGTTCACTTTTGAAAAGTCTTCACCCTGGATTGCGGTTTAACAAGGTTTTAATTAAGTGTTATCGTGAGAATGTTACCTAATCCACTATAGTATCTAATTAAGTAAGGAAAGCGCCAAATATTAAAGTTTAGACAAAGCTTTATTTCGGCAAAACTTAGTTAGTTCCGCACAGTTGAACATAGTTAGGGAGGGAGGTTTCCTTAATACGGAGTAAATTGAATCTCAATAGGTTCCTTACATATCGCGGTTTGAAGTTGCGAACAATGTTAGGTAACACTAGGTACAACAACTTTCATCGACAGAAACATACGCGGTGCTTGAAGCAGTCTTTAAGTCCTGGCCTCTAATCAGACCTTGAGGAAGTGAAACCTTAGAACCTATTCACCGAACATAAAGAGTCAATTTGTGACTGCCTTTTACTTCTTTCGTCACTAGGTATCGATAATTAGGTATCAGAGACCAAGAGCCTTCAAGAGTTTCATCGTCCTATCAAAGTGTTTATTATTTTTCTTTTAACCCTTCGGAAAAACAGGCTGTTATGTTGTTTTTCTACTTAACTAAATGTAACGTGGTGTATGTAACCCTATTATGGTTCATTGTCTCCGCCAATTTTAATTCGTACTGTCCCAATTTGATCGCGTCGAAATCTTTTCCGCATACAGGAGGTTTATCATCTGCCAATTTGGTTGGCATTTCTGCTCTATTCCTGTTTCTTTCTTCTTCGGTCTACAGCTCCTCTCCCTCTCTCGACAATTGATATTGTAACCCAGTAAGTAGTTCCCTACAAACCACCGATAAACCCGGACCACATCGAACCTAACGGAAAGGTTCACGTTTAGTTCTATGACCTAGAATCTTAGAATATCTTCGTCACAGACTCTATTTCAGATTCCATGAAATCTGACTCAGTACATTCAAATAATCATGGAAAAAATAGACCTGCTAACATTGTGATTTTGCGACATTAACCGTGGGCTGTAGGTAGGGAGATGAAACAAACGATTTTACATGCATAGACATTGAATAAGCAAGGCCGAGTTCCAGTTTAATTTGTTCTCAGGAATTTCTGATTCAGCATCTGTTTACCACAGTATTCCTACGCATTTTTCAGACACGGAATTAGAAAAAGATACAGACATTTAGATAGTGCTAACATATCATTCACCAACCAAGCATCCCATTCTTTACGGTTTAAAACAAATTGCAAACAAACAAGTTCCCGGAATACACAGGTTGAATCATAAATCTGTGTTCGCCTACAATAAAACGAACTTATATCCTAGAAATCTGTTTTTTCGATGGTCTGGCGCACTTCCAACTTCTTGGTGGGACGCGCTAATTTAAAGAGAGATGTGTCATAATATGCGATACGTGTATTCAACACTGAAAGTCTCGTGGTTTCCAAGATCATATCACCCGACGATTGAGATTGTACGCTCTGATTACACATATTTTCCGAGAAACATGTATTTTTAAATGCATGTCGCAAAAATCGAAAGTTATGTCTGGCACGACTCACCAGCAAGTCTTATGTAACACGTTGTTTTACGAAGGATACTGCATTGTTTCAGGCCAGAAGAAAGTAGTGTGGCCACCGGTGCCAGAAACGAACGGATATCATCAACCACAACAGGTAATTACACATACAATAATCACTACCACACAGATATACCTAATAGACAAAATTAAACATGTATATAGGGGTTGATTTAGATGCAAATGACATCACAGCTGCATATAGTAAACGCTTTACGGTGGCGGAGCAACAATAATTGCATGCAAAACCAAGTTATTACAAGTATTACGATATGTATTATAAGCTGCATTATAAATCCCAACAGCAACAGACTCCTGCGTACAACAACAACGCGCAGCAGTCCCCAGCATCTCCTCAACCGCAGTACCAATCCCAACAACAGCCTCAGTACCAACAACAACCCCAGTACCAACAACAACCCCAGTACCAACAACAACCTCAGTACCAACAACAGCCCCAATACCAACAACAACCCCAGTACCAACAGCAACCGCAATACCAACAGCAACCCCAGTACCAACAACAGCCCCGGTACCATCAGCAGCCCCAATCCCCTCAGCCTCAGTACCAAGCTCCCGAGTCGGAACCTTCCTACAGTGAAGGCCGGCGACAGGAGCCCACAGGGCTGAGTAAGCTGATTCCCGTCGGTCCTGGCGTAGCGTCCCCTGCCTCCTACCGACCAGGCCCACCTTCGCCAGGCATCGCGCCGCAGCCCTACCGTCCGGGACAAAGCCGCTGGGCACCAGTTCCAGCCCCTCTTTCCCCTCAGGTATTAGGACACAATGAAGTTGGATCGTCAACGTCGTCGAATAGAATTTTGTTTCATTACTGACTTGCACGTTTTCATTTTACTAATATTCTCCTGGTAAGTAGATGTCTGTGCAAATCGCTATTGTGTAACGAACGCTATGCCTTTATCTGTTGGATTCCGCTTCTTAGTATGGAATCTACGATTAATACGGAGTGATCTTTTAGAACACGTAGTACTCACATTTCAAAAAATCGTCATGATAATCTATACTAATATTATAAAGCTGAAGAGTTTGTTTGTTTGTTTAAACGCGCTAATCTCAGGAACCGCTGCTTGGAATTGAAAAAATCTTTCTGTGTTGGATAGTCCATTTATCGAGGAAGGCTATAGGCTATATAACATCACGCTACGACCAATAGGAGCGGAGCATAAATGAAATATGTTGCAAAAACGGGAACAAATATTCCTTTTTGAGAGCTTTCGTTGCGTGCGCTGCGTAAACGGATTATGTTACATAAATAACATGTATGATGGAATTGTTTCTCTTTAAAGGTTCTAAAAAAAAGTCCGCGTCAGCACATGTCTATCTTTTAAGATTGACTCACTATAACCTTTTTTTATGGTAATCAAATTTGTTCGAAATTAATGCATTATTTGCGAAGGAGTTTTATCAACATAATATTAATTCTTATTCAAATAAATAAAAATAAATAAATAAATAAACGAACGGTTCAAAAATCAAAAGTCATTTATTCAAACTAGGCTGAGAATCAGCACTTTTCGAACGTCAAAATCACATAAGACAGTCCCCCAAAAACGCCCACCCTTCACCACTTCCTAGTGCTTTAGCTGGGAAGAAGAAATGGCGCAACAAACTCCCCAGCAGCACAGCTGCCTGTTCAGTTAGAAAAAAATGATTCTATACAAAAGTATGCAAAATCATTTACATTATACAACACAAAACATAAATCTAATTATTAGCCATATGTCAGCTAGCACACGCTAATATACCAACCAAAAAAAAACGAGGACTATATGTACTCAAGCAGAAATAAAAGTAAATGTAAACATAAATTAACTAAATAAAAGCCTCCAGGCACAAAGGGCGTGCCCGCCTACATATAGCTATTTTTAGATGTAACTGGAAGTTATAAATGATAAACTAGGACCATTGAAGTAAAATAAATAATATTTATCAATTTTCGAGGGTGCTAGCTAACCACATATTGCAATACAACTCATATAGTAAACATTGTAATGAGTAGATTATGTCAATAATAAATTAAATTAGAAAAACATAAAAAATAAATTGATTATACAGTCAAATAAAAAAAATACATATATGAACTCATATAACCTGTCAGTGGGTAAGCTAATGCTGGAGAAAGAACATAAACATTGTCTTGAGTTAATCACAGCGACCAACTATTCTTATCATTTAAGTAGTCGTTAATAGAGTAGTACGCCTTTGAAAAAAGGTCGCGTATTGCGCCGCGCCGCCGCGACGTTCCCTACCCTAGAGAGGAGAGGATGGGCATACGGGTAGACCATGACCTGGAATAGGACATAGGATACATTTTATCCCTATATACCCACGGGATCGAGACCTACGCGGGTGAAACCGCGGGGCACAGCTAGTTAATAATAAAAAGACATTTATCAAAATTGATTTGGTTGCAATGTGGAAATGCAGTGTTGTTTAGTTTCTACTCACTTGTACACATTCTGTAGTACACGACTGTGATAATCTACTCTGTATCTGATTAACAAACATGTTTGATCTTCTTCGGCGTTAGCTCTATCAGTATTTTTATGTGCAGACTCAAGGATCGCAGCCGGGTTATCCGTCGCAGCAGCAGCTGTCGCCGCAGCAGTTCTCGCAGCAGCCGCAGTACTCGCCCTCGTACTCCGAGCCCTCGTACCAGGCCCCACAGAAGATCTTCGAGCCCCCACCATCGACGATCACTCTTCGTCAGCAGCAGCCAGTCCACCAGAAACCTCCACCGGTTTTCGCAAGTCAACCCGCCACAGCTTCGTTTGAAGGTGATCTACTTAGATATTACAGTGTAAACTAGATAAGTGGGATCTCAAGGGACTTAGGACTATTAATTATCACTTATGGAGATTTTTCATTTACCCAGTTTCCCAAAGAGTCAGGTTTAAAATGGCAATTGTCTTAGTAACAAAGGTCTCCGCAAAGCAGGTCGAAATGTAGCGCTTTTGCTTTCAGAGGTCAATGCATATTTCATATTTTTACCAATAGTTGTCTTAGTTATACAGGCTATTGAACTACAAAGTCCCAACTATAGAGGTAAAAATCGAAAAAATCTTACAAATTCATTCTCAGTTATTTCCCAGTAATTGAGGTAGGAATTTCAATACAAATGTCGGGACCTCATTGTAATCATCAGTAGTAGGTTTCTTACATATCCAGGGCCAACTAACCAGGTTACACTGCAGGTATCATGTTGGAAAATAATTTTAAATATATTTTTTAATAAAAAACTTTTCTGCGTAGACACAATAACTCAAAAAGAGTAGGTGGTAGTTTATTTCCTTGTTCTTTTAGTGAAATTTATTACGAGAAACACGTTTATTTCTGTTAAAATGAAAGTCTCGCTCGTTCAAACAGAGCGAATTATGTTTTATAACAGACTGGTGAGAACTGGGAACATTTCATTTAACTCTATGGCAATATCAAAGCGCATAAAGTAAATACGTACTTTGAAGACGACTTCGCAAACATAATAAATATGTCGAGTTCAACGTGTATTGTTTATAGGATAGCTTTTTTATGCTTCGATGTCGCTTTAGAAAAGTGACTTACGACACGTTAAGAATTTTACAATATACGCAGTTACGGTTCTTATTGTTTTCTTTATTGGTTTAAGATTGTCACACGTTGTTTCTTACAATACTAGGTATCAGTGTACATAGAAAACAATTCGCCAGCTTATTTGTAAGTCAGAATCCAGTCGCAGTTAGTACAGTAGATAGATCGAATATGCTTTATATACGGTCTACATCCCACACTAACATTTTAACAAAGCTCATTCAAGCATAAGAATGTAGGTATGTATTTGAATCTTTTAAACACGTACCGATCAGTAAAATAATTTAGCATGTTAAAAACGCTGGAGGTTTGTAAATAAATAAGATTTTAATTTCAATTAATTAAGCTAAATAAAAATAAAGCCAAAAATTCGAAGATAATTATGTGACATCCACCAACCCACACTGGGTCTGCGTGGTGGATTACGGCCCACTGCACAGAGAGGAGGCCTGTGTCCCAGCAGTGGAACATTATAGACTAATTATGCTAAGCTAATAGCTTCAGTTTTGCCGTTATGATTCTGTACAAGCACGAACAATGAAGCGATATTGCTGGTACAGTTCGATTCAAACTTAATGGCGGCTCGGAACATGAGGCGAGTCGCTGCGCAGTAACAATTTCATGTGACAGCGGGGGTGAGGGGTGGGGTACTGCGCAGCTAAAAGCTATCTTCCGAGCCGCCATTAAGTTTGAATCGATCTGTAATAGGCAAGCAAGTAATTGCAAAGTTTAAATCGATCTGTAATAGGCAAGCAAGTAATTGCAAGTTAGCGAGGAGACAACAGGGAATTAAGTATGTAATCCTCAGTCTGTCGCTCTGCTCCTAGTCTAAAAGCTAAGCTAAACACAGGACTCAAACTGATGGATGCCTAACTAACCCTAAATGCGTCGAAGTCTGGCACAAATACTCTAGGGGTATCGCGCGCTCAACAGCACAACGACTCGAGACTGAAGCCAAATTCATTCCGCATTTTAATCTTATAAATAAACCAATAACATTGTCGTGAAAGGTGACTAAGGGTAATGCCAAGCGGATCGACAGCGGCAGTTGTGACTTGTGAACTAAATCACAACATTGCTATTTCCAATATGTTTGCCAACGGTTGGTATTTTGGCAATTTTTCCGTAACACCGAACAGGTGTAGGTTCACTATGAATACCGACATTGCATTCTCTGTTAATTGCAATAGTTCACACATTACAAAGAATTTAATGTTCGTACATATAACATACCTACCTAACTAGATAATGTCAGAACAATCAGGAGACGCATTTCAGCAATAATTAATTAAAGATATGACGATGTTTGAATCTTTAATGTAATAAATGTAAAATATGTAATTGCAAGTCGGTCATTGTTAGGGGTTACGAATTTTTGATGAGGACGAAAAATAAGTATATTAACAACTGGTACGGGTGATTACGATTCTGCAGGAGGCGTCAACATGCGTGGGGACCAGAAGTGGCCACCTCAGTCGGTGAAGGAGGCGGTTGCCGCAGAGAACGATGCCAGAAGGCAACTGGCCAGGGGCCCAGCATGCAGGCCGCGCAAGGTAACGTTCATAACTATAATCACTTACCTACCTATAGCAAAATAGGGTTAATTTAAGAATTAGATACATGAAGGGCAATTAATTATTAAATTTAAAATCGAATTGAAAACCAGTCGAAAAAATTAATTTAAAAAATGTCTCGCCGGTGATTAGCTCTAAGGTTCTTAATTAATCCTATTTTTGATAACGTGCACATATCTATGTATATTTTATTTAATTTTATTGCTTCTAAGATTTCAGGAGAGAAATCCTTGAAGATATTATGTAATCATAGTGTGGGCAGCCTCTATATTGTATAATCTCTAAAAGATAAATAAAAGCTAAAACATAACAAGCCCGCATGCTGTATTATAAGCACAAAAAGTATTATATTTTGTATTTCACTGACTATTATATTATTAACTTGTTTTGTAAAAAAATCTACGATTTCAAATTAATTTATTTTCTTTGTTTTTACATTATAATAATACTCAAACCTACAACTAATAATTCCATTCAACTAGTTTGTGAACTGACTTTATATTTGTAAATATTTGTTTTAACTTTTAACACCCCCTGTAATTATCTGTCACTTCAAATATTACAACGCCTACCACAAAACCTATTAGGTAGTTTTCTTTAACTTCTAGTAAAAAAGTAATACCTAAACGACACAATTTTCAAAATCTGTATTCGGGCGCACAAAAAACTACCTCTACCTACCTAATTACTACATAATATAATAGTACTTATAACTAATTCAATTTCAAATCTTCAAAAGGCGAAATGTAATATTGGCAACTTCCACACCTCGGAGTTAATTCTCTAAAGTAACATTGTTTAAACATCGTAATTCTATTCAAATCTGAACGTTTCTGTTGACGTCAAACATAGTCATTCATTTACAACATAACTTAGAGAATTGATGGACTGAAGTGGTGTTGAACAAAACCGTTGTCTGTTTTAGCTGCGCCAATATTCGCTTGCCGAATTAGTTGCAATGAACGACGTGTAAGCGTCGGTGAGTCCCACAGTCCGTACGTACCCGGACTTTGATACCGAAGGTGTAAGTGCAGTTTGGGTCACTAGTGCTATTATATGTTTGGACAAACTTTCCATTAACAGAACTCGGCACTTGGTGAAGGGCAAAACTAGTACTTGTTAGTCGCGACCACCTAACGCGTGTTTAGTAGGCTTTGCAATATCTATCCTTATGCAGGTGTACGACTCTTGCAACGGTTTCTGAAAGATTTTTTTAATCGTTTAGGACCTATGGGAGATAGCATTA
This sequence comes from Lithophane semibrunnea, assembly GCA_947363905.1. Lineage (NCBI taxonomy): Eukaryota > Metazoa > Arthropoda > Insecta > Lepidoptera > Noctuidae > Lithophane > Lithophane semibrunnea. The sequence goes on along the minus strand of OX376194.1, from coordinate 8,622,981 downwards.
GGCAGTTAATACCTACCACTTATTTGGTAGGTATTAACTGCCTAATGCTATCTCCTCCTCTCAGTTGCATTTGAGTGATAAAATTAGTATCTGGGCAGTTCTATAAATAATTCGTCTGTTCTCGGGGGTCCGTAAAAGCAATAAGCGAAAAAAAGGGGTAATAACTAAGGGGTACTCACGAGTCTCGACGTTGTCCTCCCTCAGCTGTGGACCCAGCACCACGACCATCACTTCAAGTTTTACCAACACTTGTCACTTCACTCATAGATTTTTATTTAACTGCGCTGAATTGAGTCGCTAATTAGTCGGAATCAGTCGCTAAGTCAAAGATTTATTCGGTTCTTAGTCTAGAAGATATAATGAGTTCAATTTTTAAGGTATAGTCCAAGATCTAGATCGAAGAGTTTACGCGTAAACTCTGCGTTCCAGCTCTTGGACTATGATATCGTATTGAACCCGAATAAATCTGTGACTGGGCGACTGATTTCGACTAATAAGCGACTAAATTTGGGAGAAAACAGATCTTCGCTAGGTGCCCTAATTTTTGAGATATAAATGTGGCCCTGCTGGGGAGACTCTCTCCAGATCGGCCACCTATAAACCCTTATATCTTTTGAACCAGTGACCGACAAATTCTGATATATGGCGACAAATCTCGAAAAAATTTTTGTGTAATCAAAATTAAAATCCCTGATGGTGGCCCTGCCAGAGTCAGTGATACCCGTAACAGTTGGTTAGGCCATTACAGACCAGTGTGTTTTCGGCATGGATAATTTCGTTTTTGCTTGTATTACCTACTTTATCGTCTTCACAACCGAGATTGCATAACTTAGAGAGTCGTACACCTATCCCACCATACATTCATGTAATGGACTAAAATCATTATATTACACAAGCATCAGGCATTCATTCTCTTCTATTTCTGCAAAGCTTTGCAATGTAGATGAGTTTAGCATCGAGGATGCATGATTAAAATTAAGATCAAATACCATAGCGTTTATATTTAGAAATTAAATAATTACCTACTTAGGACCTATTTTTTTTTAGTCTCTAGGTACCCTTAGTACCACAGTTTTTGCTTCTCACAGTCACAAAATAAGGAAGTTTAAAATCAGTTGTCGACTACTGCTCAAAAAGGCCGCCTTTTAAAGGCCGATAACAATTAAAATTCTACCTATTCTGTCTCTTTAGTGACAGTTGGAGGTTAGTAATAATTTTAATACTACAGAAAAATGAGACGACTTATATAAAAGCTAGCCTCATAAAGGATTCCAGGTGATATAAAAGCTAGCCTCATAAAGGATTCCAGGTGTTCCAGACAATGTGATAAAAATAATGAAAACTTTTTGCACTCTAATTACAGGTAAAGAAGGATTATACCCCCTTCTTCGCACAGAATGCCCTGAACCACAACTACCCTGGATACCGCGCGCCCCCCGGCACACAACACTATGATGACAACTCAGGCCGATCTTCATACTAAATTAGATCTTAGAAACTAACATATCCCTCATGTAAAAGGAATATTAGTCTGACATCAATCTTCAACTCGAATGTGATTTTTCTCTAAAGATGATAACATTCGTTTTAATTACCTACCTAATTTTGTTGACATTACTCATGTCAGAGTGTCTTATGTCTACTTATCCAATTAATTGGGGGCAAAACATTTTGTAACGTCAACAAAAATAGTAGGTATCATCTCATCAAAGTAAACATCAATCAATTTAATTGATTCGCTAAAAGCGAAATTGTCGGGATTTCGAGTACTTGTATAGGCTTTAGGTATTAAAGTCTTGAGGCATGTACGAATTGGATTTCAATCAGTACTTAATTGTAGACTTAATTTATTTTTAACCATTATTTAGAATGTAAGTAAATATATAAACATAAAAAAATATAAAAATAACTTTCTCATTTGTCATGTTCATGAATCGCTTTAAAATTCTCATTTTCTATTGATTCTCATTGTTTTCTGTGTAAAAGTGCGCCTTAATACATTGCGAATACATCCGAAGTTGCTTATAATGTAACTGTAAATAATGCTCAACTACCAATATCATAAACAGATTTTTAGACTTTTAAACATTTTACACTTAAAAATCAACTAATTAACATATACGGAAGTGAAGAAAATGTTTATGATTTTGGATATTAAAAAATTCAACGCTTCCGCCAACGTATAATATTAACAATTGGCTCAGCTTATTATATCTACCTAGTCATGAAGAGATTACACGAATATTTTGTATATAAAATGTTAAAACGGCCTTATTGATTTGGTATTTCATTATGTAATTATATTTTAAATTAAATAAATTATATTAAATGCCATTCAGCAGTTTTATTGTTGCTGATGCCGTAACAGTAGTGTGGGCAGAGTCCGGATTCGAGAATGTAGGAACCAGTACTATCTAACAATAATTCATTAATGTAATTAAACATGTTTCCTTTGCAAAGTTAGTAACGGTAAACCAGTAAATCTTCTTTTAATTTAAAAAGGCTTAACTATTATTTAAAAGTTCACCGTTGAAGCGAGACGAGGCAAGCTACAAAAGACCGACTCCTATCGATAGACTATACATACATCTTATATACAAATAAATACAATTTAAGTGTCTATTTGTAATTTCAAAGCTTTTTATGAAATGCATTTAAAGTATATGAAATTATCGGTACTAAGAGCAAAAATAATATTTTCAAATTTTTATCTGTCTATGTGTTTTTTCCGGCTAATCTCCGAAAAACTTGGACCGATTTTGACGGGGCTTTCTCTGGCAGATAGCTGATGTTATAATTATAAGGAATTACTTTGGCTATTTTTATTTTAGAAAAATAATTAGGGTCCACACAGGCGAAACCGCGGGCAACAGCTAAAGCTAAATTAATTTGAGCGAAATAAAACGGCCATTACGTATGAAAATATTATATTATCATACATTACATACATCGTGTACAAACCACGCCGAGTACCTAGACTGAGGTGCTCAATAAATGCTTCAAAATAATAACAGCAATCTAGCCAAGCTACGAACAGTACCAATATGTACAACATGTACAATAATAACAAAACAAAGTAATTATTACAAATAGCCTTTGTATTGTCGCCAAATGTAACCAATGGCATACGTTTAATATCACAGAGGTAGCCAATCTATGTACAAAATCATCTATGGCTACGTGTATCTATCGTAACAGTCGTAACCAATAGTTAGGATCGCCTTTTCTCCAAACACTTCTCTTGGAGAGCGTCTGAGGACCCGAAGGGATTTTGTTTAAATTGATACAGCTGCCCCATCTATTGGCAACTTTTAGAGCGCTAATAGAACAGCCCCAGCACGCAATTATACGAAAAATCAGGCATTCACAGACATTGTTAGACCACAGTGTATGTAGAGACAGTGGTTCAAACCCTCACATTTGTCCCGACGTAAGAAATGACAAAGTGCTAATAAATATTATCTTAATATGTCCAATACTGAATATAATAGTCTGTTCCTGTATCTGATGAAAATGTAAACAAATGGATCAGAAAATGTATCTGTGGATGCCAATTTGAAGTGCCACTTACGATGGATGCTTTAATTTGATTATTTGAATAGTTAAATCCAAAATTCTAATTTTAAATCACCATAGAAGTTTTTAATTTGATACTAAATTTTACATTTAAATTTTCGTCGGTGAATTTTCAATTACAATTTAATAATGTTGTTCAAAAATTATTGTTGTAAAAGTAGTGCGATAATAGTTGAAAACTTCTAAATACAGATGAATGAGTTAATTCCCTATAGAAGAATTTAAACTGAACAGGGTTTGTTTAACGCAAACTCCATTTATCAGATACTTTTGGAACCGACCATACAGCAGTTTGAGATAAGCTCCACCCCGTTCCCCCAATACGATTGCGGCCGAACCGTAACGATTAACGTAATATAGGATTCTATGTTTAATCGTTACGTACAATACCACATACTCTGCGGTTTAACAATTAATAATGTGATATTAAAAATATAAAAAAATACAAAATAAAAATAAAATTTTTATTTTTCAAGATTCGATACTTAGTGCGTACTAGGCCTGTTATACTACATTGATGTGATCGGGCTTTTATATTACCTCGAAAAGTGCAACACATTGCAATCATGTCATACATGTACTGCAATGAGTCATATCAGAATTCTCCCAGTTATCACATTACGCTTTACAGCATTTACGTAAATGCAATGTCTTTATCTCGGAATCAATAAATAAAATATTCTCCTATTTAAAAAGTAGCGTAACATAACTGATTTATTACACTATATAAAATATTATAAATATAAAATATTATAAATATAAAATATATAAATATTAGGAATAAAGATACTTTTTTTTTGGAAAGGCACCGAGATTATGCTAAAATCCGTCACTTAAAACAATTTATATGACCAACATTATTTGACTGCTTCGTTACGTCAATGAAACAGAAATATAATTCGCTAGTGATATTATATTTTTGTTACATCCTATTAAGTTATTATTCTAATTGACTTTAGCAAAAAACCAAGGCATCGAAGCCACATGTACTTGTAAATTTATTATAAATAGCAATCCAAAATATGAGCTATATATTCTCACACATCAGACTGGAATCTCGACGGAACATCGCTTTACTTAGCTCGTCATTTTTTATTGAAATACCCACACGACATCGATAATAACATAGTTCAAAATCAAATTTCCTTGGCTTTTAAATGGTTGCTACTACGTATAAATGCTCGCACGCTTCGCTGGACGATTTCTTATGATATATTTTAGATGCAACAGAGTCTTGTTTCCATCACTACGCTCTAAGCCCCAGCCTATAGTGCTAATCTCTATACACACAGAATACCAATATAAAGTTAGTACTTGGTGTGCATAAAGCCGACATCATGGTAAAATTTCAATAGTCTATATGCTACAGAATCAAACGAGTGAGAATCCCTGTGTTTGTTGAATAGCTTGGACGAGATGGTATTTCAGTCGTTCCTTAGTTTTGTAGCGCGGAAGATCTAAGAGGTTGAAACATGTATGAGCTACTGGGAAGTACCTGTCGTCAGCTACTGCCTGAATTCTTATCTGTAACGAAAGAAGAATCAAATTATTTTAAATCTTAAGGACAGCGATGTAAGGTTTCAACTGTCTACAAACATTTCTTTTAGCAATAAAATATATGAGCCATTTAAGATCTACTCACTTTAATATCTCTCATTCCTTGAATCGGAACTCGGTCGCTGCCAGTTAAAAACAAAAGGAACTTTTTCTTATCTTCGAGTGGAAGCTCATGAAATGTTTCCCAGAACCACCTGAACAATAAAATAATATTTTATCTACAATTCTAATAGTGTAAAAAAAAAAAAAGATTCATTATAACAATTACCTGACTTGTACATCGGTAGAGGTATACCCATTTTTATATTCACAGTTGCTTTCAAACACTTCCCAGTCGTATTCTTCGTTGCCCATTACAACTGACATCATTTCGTGTGACCTGAACAATTTGATAATTCTACCGCCACAAACCTGTGGGAAAACAAAATACACTATTTTACAAAGTGGTATGTATTTATTACTAGCGTACAATATAAACACAGCCTGTATACAACATGTAATAAAAATCCTGTGTGATCCGTGAGGCTGTTGTTAAGTATCGTACTGAGAGTCTATTTATGTGGTAATCTTCAGTAAAAAAGAAAAAAAATGGGGAATATTTTACTGGGTTATTAAATAGGGCGCAGGCGGACGTTTGAGCGGGTGTCCAACTTATGACCCCTGTTAAAAATTTGCAAATTTTTAATGGATTTGGGGTAATTTTGGTAGATACTAAAAATGTGAATTTTAAATAGCAATAACTTTCTTATTTTCAATCAGAATAAGATATTTTTATTAGTTTTTGGTAATTTTATTGCAGTATCTATGTTGCCCCTTTCTTTTACATATTGTACTTAATCATCGCAAAGTTGCTTGGCAACAAAGACAACAGATAAAAAGACATTTTTTGCGATCATTAGTATCCGCTAGAGAACTCTAATATTCCTTTACTAAATTAATTGGCTATGCTGTCGAACAAAAAGGGGATAAAGGATAAAAAAACAGCGCAACTAGTGACAAGATTCCAAAACTGTCTTACCTTCTGAAAACCTTGATTGAAAGCTTTGAACTGATTTTCAACAGACTTATTGAGCAGAAAATCTACATAAAGCTCGACATATTCCTGTTTGTTCTCATGTGTAACGGGCAAGTTCTCGCCGTTCTCTTTTAGGGGGTGAACTTGAATTTGACCAAAGACTTCTGTGTTTACTGCGAAACATAAGCTGAATACCTGTTGGAATAATAAGCATGATTAGTACGGAATTAACACTAGCTAGGTTCGAACCCTAACAGACGCTTTGCTTTGTGTTTATCACCACTGCTCTCAAAACAGTGAAGGAAAACATCGTGAGGAAAACGGTATGTCCTAGAAAAAATCGAAGACATGTGATATGTACCAACCCACACTGGCCCCCGCGTGGGGGATTGCGGCCAACTCCCTCTCACCGAGAGGTCTGTGTCCCAGCAGTGGGAACATTATAAGCTGATTATACTAAGCACTAGCCAATAAAGTGGTCTACGATGCTAAGATTGAAATTCGTTTGGATTCCTAAAGGGTCTTAAAAACCATGTAAGAAATCGACACGTTTTTCACCTCTCAACGGCCTCGTTGAGAGGTGAAAAACGTGTCGATTTCTTACAGGGTTTTCATTTATCCTCAGAACGACGATTGACCAGTCGCAAACCAGAACATGACGTGTTGCCACGTCGAGCGCCGGACGCAGAGAATTCGTTTGCATGCTATACAACAATATGATCTATTTTCACTTGCAAAATAATCTGTCTTACACCACGGTTAACTTCCACTGTCAAGCCTGTTTTGTATTTCAGACGTTATTCCAACAACGATAAAGTTTAAAATACAAAAAAAAAATACTTTAAAACCCAGACTAAGTTGTGAGTTTTATATTTAGAACAAAAAGAAAGTCATAATAGATTTAGGATTGATCCTACTATAAAGTTGGCAGGATAAAGGGGTACTTTATAATTATAAAAAATATAGTATACACATACATCTTCCACATCTTCATCAGGATAGTCCAGCAAACTTTTAAGACTATTAGCAAGAGTAGGGTACAGGTCCGACAAGTCGTCCAACATGACGACTTCTTCCAACACCTTCTTGTATAAAACTAACGGGAACGGAACGTAGATTATTATGGAATTGTATATAGCGAGACCGTAAATGGCACCTGTAAACAAAAACAAAGAAAAACTGGAAAACATCAATCATCCTAACTAATATTATAAATGCGCAAGTGAGTTTGTTTGTTTGTTACGCTTGAACGCTAAAACGGCTGAATGGATTTGGATGAAATTTGGCACATGGGTAGACCATGGCCTGGGTTAGGATACTTTTTATCCCGGTATTAAGTTCCCGTGGGACAATTTCTGCCCTTCACGCGGGCAAAGCCGCGGCCAAAATCTAGTTTCTGATAAAGAAGTGAGTATCGATAAACTTATTACGGGTTTTCTCGAGATTTATACTAAGATTTAGAAATAAAACAGCAGACTTACCAATCAAATAATACATGACGTCATCTTCAAACGGGTTATTGGAAAACCAGATCATGTTAGTTTCTTCCGATTGCTTGAACATACCGTATACAGGGTCAAAGATTTCCTTCAGTAGCAACAGGAAGAACTCTTTTTTTACCCCACCGGCATCTTCAGCTTCTTCTCCGACGAATTCTACCTGAAAGAACATAGGATGTCACGCAAATTGTTTAGTTGTAGATATCACGAACGCACAGTCATTGCAATTTATTCCTTATAACAGTGACATAAGAGTCATAAGACGCGACTTCATGAATATTAAGGTCTATACAAAGAATGGATTATGAGGGCTTTATTTGGAAGATTTCACTAATGTTTGTCATTTATAGCATGTATTTGCTGACTGACTCTTAGAAGACGTTATTATTGACCTATTTTTATGTATATTAACTGCCTGCAGAAGCGAATTTAGGTAACTTGGACGGCAGCGTTAGTGTGATAAACATAGTGAGAAATACTTTCAAACTTATTCAATTTCGACAAATACTTACTCTGAGTGGTTTCTTCAACTGTGAAGTCTCATGATTACTGATTTGCGACATTGTATCCCTGACTATATGGTTCCTAGAAACAGTCAAGTTAAGGAACTGGTCCCTTTGGTATTCATACGTGGGGTCCATGAATAACCGTGTGAATATCTGCGTTGCTGCTCTACTAATAGCTATCTGCATTTGAAGCTGCTGATCTATTTTTAGTAACAATGATTTGCATTGAACGTCAAATAGGAACGCGTAGTTACACATATGGGGATGGGCCGACTGCAAAAAAGTTATTGGTGCTTTTTAGCAAGTTATGGGTACATTAGGCACATTAGGCATCAAATAACAAATAAATGGTGTGTGATTGTAGGCAGGTATTAATAAACGACTCTCAACACCGCTTTGAGATCGATGAAGGTGCTCTTCCGAAGGCGACAGCAAACACGAACCGCAGCGGCAAAGCCGTGAAATCGCTATGACAGACCGCAGCGACACTATTGGTTTGTTACTTAGAAACCAGTCGTTTTGCTACGATCTTTCATTTGAATTAGGCGTCGGCTTCGCAAGAGCACCATATTCGACGCTCAATTGACTGTCAAAATTAGAACATCATATTAATATTTGATGACTTGGAAAGTTTTACTATCATTTTGATCTCAGGAGTTATCAGAACCATACATCAGATCATGATAAGGCTGCGTTTCCACCAGAGATGAGCGAAGATGCGTAGCGAGGGATGTGTGTGAAACTAACCAATATCATCGCTTCACTGTCATAGCTTGAGCTAAGCTAGCGTTGTTATTGGCTAGATTTACGGACATTCCTCGCTACGCATCCTCGCTCATCTCTGGTGGAAAGGCAGCCTAACACTGAGAGAAAGTTCTTAATACACATCTAACTATGGCAAGCCTTTTAATATTTTAAGTAGTACTTACAGCGTGATCTGATAGCCATGTAATGTAGTCAGTAGCAATATCCACATGGTCGCACAAGTCTTCAATATAAAAACATTCTGCTGGAATTTTCGGTTTCTTTGGATTTGTAAAGTTTATTTTGTTCAGTGACGACAGAGTATTGAGTATTTGTATTATGCTGTGTGTAAAGTAAATTTTCTGGAACCAGAGAAAAATCGACCGTGATACTTTCAAATTGGGTCTGTTTTCAAATAATTGTTACTTTCTCCTTTAAGTTTTATAATATACCTTGTTCGCGCGTACTGTAGGCTGCATTAGTTCGTAAACAATAACACTTTTGAATATATCAACTAGCATTTCGAAGTATTCCGGTGTTTGAGCCTCCCACCATAGATTTACTATCCTCTGAGGATGGGTAGAAAGATTGTTGAACGCCTCTGCGAACGGACCCTAGAGAGAAAAATTTCAAAGTTTTAATAATATGTGTTGACTTTGAAAGGGCTGAAACGGAATATGTTTATGCTACACATATATTTATTTTTCTTATATTTACCAGTGTCCATCCAACCACATATAGTTGAACGTGTAGAGCTTCACGTCAGCCTTTTAGTGATGACATCGGTCGAAGCTCTAAGTTTATTCAATAATATGTCATATAACAGAAAAAACATATTTGAGGACTTTTACTTAAATAGAGTCGGGAGAAATCACTTTTCCGTCTGATAACGATCAGCTAAACATTATTTTATTTTTATTTTTTACTAGCTTCCGCCCGCAGCTTCGCCCGCGTTGTATGTCGATAAAATGCCTATGTCCTTTCTCAGGCTCTAGACTATTTGTGTACCAAATTTAATTTAAATTGGTTCAGAAGTTTTGGCGTGAAAGCGCGACAGACAGACAGACAGACCGACAGACAGACAGAGTTACTTTCGCATTTATAATAGTATAAGGATTTATTTATAATTATAATAAAAAAGTGCATGATTATGATTACTGCACAATAAAACAAAACTACTTTATACCTGTAATTCGACATGTCGGCGAGGATTACGCATTTCGTGATACAGAGGTAAGGTAATGAACATCCTGAGAGCCTCCGCGTCAGGCGGTGACACTTTCATTTTCTTTATTATGTTCTCTGTTAGGTGATTGAATATCTGTAAACAAAAAGATATGATAATTATAATTTAGTTTTCACATTCCTTTTATTTTAAAGTCGCTAAAAATGAAATAAAAATAATAGATAAAAATAAATAATAATAATGTAAAAATGTAATTCATAATAATATTAAGATAGCACACGGTTCTTTGTGCCTTTACAATAGAATAATAAATTCAATATAATTTTCTTCATTGTTAACCAACTCAACATTTCGGAATCTTTGTATGCTCGAATGAGAGGCTTGTTGATCATTTTTCTAAGGCACGTTAAGATTATTATTAAGCTTAAATTAAAATCTAAAAACTCACAAGTTCCTTGATTGTAGTATTTTCAAATCTGCTAACTAACGTGAATGCCTCCTCGGCTTTCCTAAGGTCGACCCCAGGCACCTTAGTATTGCAGCCAAAGTGAGCATTGTTCGGGGATAGGAACGAACCGTTCACACACGCTAGAGAGCCGAATGCCGTCTCTAAGTATGCTAGCATATCCTGAAGTATAAAAAAATAAAAATGTTTATGCTACTTTATCTACTTACCTCCTTTTTGAGAAGTATGAATTAAAGGTTCATTTGCAACACACAGAAAAATTAATTTGTAAGCAGCAATCACTGAAATATGTCAAGCAAAGGATCTAGTTTTTATTTCTATCTATACATTAATTAAATTATTAATCGTAGAAACGTTTTAAAAAGTCCGCAAGATATACACAAACAATATTTTTTTCATGACAAAATCAACAAGTTTAAATGAAATTTAAAGTATTAAATAAATTCAACCAAGGAACATTATCCCACCTGATTAACAACATCGCAGTCTTTAAAAACTTCACATGCAGCCAACTTAGTTAATGTCAATGTTACAATTTGTTTCGTATGATCTTGGATACGGAAGTCAACCGGCCCAGATCTGTCATGATCTATGATTAGAAAACTGTGGTCACCGCCTGCGAACACCTTTATAGGACCCTTGAAGGCTTCTTGTGAAAACTGCAAAGAATTTTACCTTTTGTTATTTTCGTTGATGGAGGTACAAAGTGCATATTTGTGTGTAAGTGAGTTTAAATAGGGTGATTTTATATCTTTCAAGAAATTAATTGAATGAAAAAAAATATTTTTTTTTTTTTATTGTTTACTGGCAAAAATATTGTATCACCTTTTTCAAACAGGCTTAGATCACAAATATACACCCTGTATAGTACATTACAGATAATAATTTACGTCATCATTACATTCATCACATGGCAATATATTACAGTGCAAAAGCAATGACGCTGACCTTATATTTATAACAATGCGCTGACATTAGCTTTAGACACAGATAACAGAGAAAATGGATAAAAAAGCGCGCTGAAAGAAAGCGGATTATGGAACGGAAATATCTTTTGTTAAAATGGCCTTAATTATAATCTCAAAAATTAAAAAACTTCTACAATTAAACCACATTCATTGCTCTGCATGCTTGATACTACCGGAATGTTCTAATGCGTGTGTACAGTCACGAGCAATAATATGTATACACTTAGCAACTTTTAAAAGTGATTTTCTCCTACTGTATTGATTGTAACTTTATGATATTACGAATATAGTATTTTGGAACCCCTATTATTATGAAAAAATTATCATCTCAAAGTTACAATTTTAATTCCACGAGAAAATCGTTATTGAATTTTGCTGAGTGTATACATATTTTTGCTCGTGACTGTACTCGTAAATTGAATATTTTTGTATTTACAATAAGGGATTGCCAATCTACCAGAATATTCGCAAAATTTCGCGGATTTATATATATTTTTTATTCATATTCTTTAGCCACCGCTTTAGGACAGCTATCCGAATATTAACAAAAAAATTGGCCTCTTCACGGGGAGTCGTAAAAATTGACTTGTTGTTACTCTTTAATGTATAATAGATACGGAACAGTATTATGCATTCAGCAACAGCTGTTTGACTACCGGAACTAATGTCGAGGGAAACTCCCGCATTTTTTTAATATTTTATACCAAGGGGATTCCCCACGGATGGTAATTTCTATACCGTACCTCCTCTTGTCGTAATGGAGACCTCCCGCATTGTTGCGATCGTTTATACTGTGGGGATCCCCCGTATTGCGGGCATGTGATTGTGCAGTACTCGTTAACTTATAAAAATAGAACATGCGAATGGATTCACCGCTACCGGCGCAAGCTCATCCATGTTCCGCTTTCTGTCTAACGCGAGATTCATATTGTAATTTAATCACTGTATCTACTAATTATTTAAGTTTATCATGCATAATCTAAAACAGTTCTATAAAAAAAGGAAAAACAAAATACATAACTAAAAACAAATTAATAAGGCCTAGCTACAAAATAGAACAATACATAAAAATCTACATAATCTACACATAAATGTCTAATAAACTGCAGCACATTGCACATAATACTAATACATTTTTAAATATACAGATGACTCAACATTTATTTTGGAAACGCCCGCGTTGCTATTTCGAGCTATTGATGTCGCGGCCTCGACTTTCGGTTTCTTCTTAGGCTGAAGAACAATAGTTCATGTTAATAACCTATATCAGGCTATTACTATATCATTATAAACAATGAGAGTGATGTTAAAATCTCCGAAAAATTAACGGAGGTGTAGATATCGAGGAACGACATGTTGCATAAGCATTTTGAATGTTTTAAGGGAAGGAATTCTAATAGGAAACCCCTTAGACATTCGCCACTAAAGGGGTTCGAACCCGCGATGAGTATACTGTTATACTAGGTCAATTAAGCCACTTTTTATTACTTTTGTTGAGTCAAAAGAATAAAACAAGGAAATTAGCAACCAGCATAAAACCATTTTGATAATGAATTCCTACATCTAAACAGACTAACCACAGTCTACCAATATCTATCTCCATACAATCGGTCAATGCATTGATAAAATACTCGCAAACGTGTTTTCATAATGTAATCGTCCTTCGGGAAGTAGGCAATTGACGACTGTATGGAGTAGGCAGTTACACTGTGCTAATTTTACACTAAAAGTGTTAAAAGAAGGGAGAAGTGCAGAAAAGCTAGGAAACAACATCTAATACGGCCTTGTTACTAAGCAATATTTATTTACCTTGCTCTGGCCAGGGTTTTCAGTCTGTATTGAAAACAATAGAATTGAATGTCATGATAGAAAAAGAATTTACTATGTCACAGCCTATTCCATTCTATTATGTCGTAAGCCAAACGGGCGTAGCGGCGAAAAGGCGATAACATAACATAAAATACGAGCGGCTTTTTTACTAAGCAAGCTGGTTAGGGTTCTCAACTTAAGGAGAGGACAGGTTAACAATTAAATAAGTAACATAACTAAAAACTTGAAATACCTCAAATATTTAAGTAAAGGTAAACTTCACATTATGGAGAGAGAGAATTCTATTACTACTCCATCATCAATTTGGCATAATTGTTTCTATAAACTGAGTGAAACGGGCGCATGTAACAATGAATATGTTTCACCTAAGATGATGATGGTAATTTTCCAAAAAAGGTGACAACTTACCGGAGATTCCTCGGTAGAATTAAAAGCAACGGGTGTCGGAACTAAGGCGAAGGCCATATGTGGACAGCCAAGTTGGCCTCTCGCACCGTACCCACACGCCAGGATACGTTCACCGACCCGACACAACACGTGTCGGCGCCCACAAACCACTTGCGTCACAGTACTGCCCATTAACTCCATAACCTGCGAATTATCATGATTAATTATTATTATTCTATAAGTGGGGATTATTAATATGATTCATACATAGAACGATGAATAATAAATGCTAATGATAACTTGTACTAAGAGTAAGATACCTTTAATGTTCCATTAATCATTCAAGGCATGAAACATAAAAACACTGTTACATCTACAAATTAGGGAGGCAAATAGGCGCATTGCTTGTCAGATCAAACAAACCATTATATTGATGGTAACGATTCTTACTAAAGAAAAAATATCACTAGCTGTCAAAAGCGCAAATATGGTAGAACTTTGAAATTCCCAACTTTTAAAATATGGAAATTCAGATAAATGAGTGATAAAAGACATATTTTAGGCTTAGAACATATAAGTGTGTAGCCAAGCCGTCACAGCTGAAATGCCCATTTGCCTTTAGAAGTCGATAACAATCAAAATCCTATTGTGTTTCGTTAGTGACAGTTAAACTCTCAAGCCATAATATAGTGTGAGGCAAAGAGCGCAGCATAGCAAGAGTGATCGATTCGCGAGGATTGCCAACATCGGATTAGGCGCTGAGAAAACGATCGACAATTTTAAATAGAACGTATGGAAATCCATGCAATAACGCACACGGACAAAACGACCGTGCCAATGGGCTTGCCGGATGATGTCTCGCGGTGATTCCGGGACAAAATGACCGCCGCCCACGGAACACCTTTGGTTACATTATCAATGCACTCTATTATAATAATATAAAAGGTAGCAATTACTTTTCTAGGAACCAGCTCATCCTTCGTAGTCCCGTGTCCAGTCTGCCCGTATTCACCAGTGCCGCATGTGAACACACCGCCATCTAATGTCAGGAATACGGTGAAATCTTCTCCGCATGCAATATGACACACCTGGAAACAATGATTGTGTTAAACTATAAGGCGCCTTCTCCACGGGCGAATCGCGGCTATGCGATGGTCTCGCCGTGCCATCTAATTCTCCCCGCGATGATATCGCCGTGTGAAGCTAACTCCATACAGTTTCTATAGAATTAGAACAATTTATACTCTTGCCCTTGTAGATGGCGTTGCTCGCAATGCTTACTTCAAGCACCAGTCTCTCACAAATGTAAACTTATCATTAAGCTAGTCTTAAGCACTATCACTGTACATTTGTATCACGTAAACTAGCTATTGCCACCGAATTCGTCTGCGATTCAGGATGAAAATTAGCCAATGTCCTTCTCCAGGTCATGGTGCATCCATGCGCCAAATTTTATCCAAATCCGTTCAGCCGTTTTAGCGGAAGTGTAACAAACAAACAAACAAACTCACTTTCGCATTTATAATATTAAGTAAGTATTCAGTGTATAGAGATCAATGGTTGAATAGTTATTACACTCAAGAAGGAAATAGGCAATTTTGATTTAAAATAATTAATCTAGATGTGAAAACAAAATCACTACAGTTGGCTGAAAACAAAGACAGAGTTATTTCAAAAGCCAAAGTTCAAAGTTTTTATATTGTGGTCTGACTGCCCTTTCAATCTACTGTATTACTTCAAATTAATAAAGCTATATGAATACACAGTTAGCCACAAACACTGTGAAGGATTGTTCATGAAACAAGTTTTTTGGAATAATTCTATTAGTATTTCACTTACAGAAGTTTCAGGTCATGTTAACAGTACCTTAACATTTCTCAAGGTCTTCAAATGCGAGGGAAAGCACTTATTCTCTCTATCTTGCAGTCCTAACTGGCCACGTGTGTTTTTACCCCATCCGAAAACGGCACCGGATCTGTAAGCAAAAAAAAAAAAAACATTTTTGTATGCAGTGTGAGCAAATCAACGATGATAATTATGTCACCACAAACGACGCAACTTATCGTATCAGCATTATGTTAACCAATTTTTATCTTTATCTAACCGCAATGATATTTTTTATTAAAATACATAACAAAACTTTCTGATATCAACTGCTTCATATTTTCTGTAGATTTCTAGAAAACAAATTATTTATGGAAACTTCTTCCCAAGTTACATTACTGAGGTTGTTTCTAAACTTGCCAGTACAATTTATAGCTAAGGTAATTTACATTATTTATGTACGTAATACTATGTATTTCAGTAGCAGACATTAGTCTGCAGTTCTGAATGAGCGTAATCATGGTGAACCCGATGCAGAACCTCAGATTTATTGATTTTCTTTTTATTTTATAGCTCTCTTTTAAATTATTTTTTAAATTTCCATTTCGTTTTTGCAAAAAAGTTGACTGAATATTTATAGCTAAGTAAAGATTGTAAAGTAATGAAAAATCGAGTTTGTCAGTATATAGTAAAAATACTTACTTTGATAAGGCAAATGTGTGGTTACTGCCACATGCAATCATTGCAATAGGAACTCCTAGCAGTGAGGTGATTGGTTGTGGAATCATTTCCTTATTTGTCATAGTGCCTAATCCACACTGACCAAAACTATTTGCACCCCAAGAAAATAGATCACCATCTAAGAGCAACGGAGAAAAAAAAATTAAGTAACAAAGCATGTAAATAATATGTAACACATACAAATGTGTAATAAAATGTATAAACAAATCTACAGACACTATAACGGGAATATCCTCAGTATGAGACAACAAGAATTTTCTTTCATAAGCACAAACATTCACTTTACTAATTCTATAGAAATACAACTTACTGTTTGTCAATGCTATAGAATGATATGCCCCACACGCAACTTGAATAACATTTCTTGTTGCTAGGTTCTTTACAAACTTGGGTTTGTCCTGGGCATGTGTGCCCAGATTGCTGCCCAATTGGCCCATGCTGTCTGAGCCCCAACTGAACAGCTGTCCCCATTCATCGAGAGCAACTGAGTGCTGTACACCACAAGCAACGTATGACACAGTGCATTCTTTGAATGTCTCAACTAGTGCTGAAAATTAATCTTTATGAATAAAAATAGGCCATGTGTCGCACCACGCTCAGTGAAGGGTTCCGTAGTTGGGATGAATTTATCCCAAGAACGAACTCAAAATTGTAGTTGAAAAACTTTTTCACCCATACAGATGTATGGGAGAACATTTTTGCAACTACAAATGTAAGTTGGTTGATTATTACTCGGTAACTTGTAGAGCCTACTTAGCTGTGATAGTTTTCCTTTTAATTTCGTAATATACTACTGCTGTGAATTTTTTCACATATCCAAAACCAACCATTTAGCTGGCACTTGACTCTAACAAAAATTAGCATTTTAAAGCTTAATATTTCTTATCTATCTATATAGGTATATAAATCTACACACTCACAATATTTTTGAACAACCTTTCCAACGACACCCCACACAGTGGGATAGGCGATAAAAAAAAAGCCACATTACGAGTAGTGGACTCACAAAAAAAATTTTTTTCATGATTTTATTTTACCACGTCGTCGGGGTGATTATTTTATATGTATACAGGTATACCAAATTACAGCTTTCTAGTACTAAGCCGCGGACAGACGGACATGGCGAAACTATAACGGTTCCTTGTTGACTAGGGAACCCTAAAAATGAAAATGAATAAACATTATTTTGTTTTTTATTTGAATGTAGCTGAGGTGAAGTGGAAATGTAGCATGTACTGTGGCAATCAGAGATTTAGAGTACAATCTGTATGTAAACAAAAACATGATGATGTGTATTTTTATAAAGATAATATAATTATTTGGAGATAAGATAATAAAAGCTGATAATGACACAGACAGTATATTTTCTTTTGCTGCTGATAATGACAGGACAACATCGAGGTTAAATTTAATTGTCTAAACAGCTCAATCAAATAGCATTAAATCATTAGGGCAAGAATACTAAAGCATTTCCTAGCTATACCAACCTACATTTCCATAAGTCAAGGTGTATGGATGAATGCATTAATAATAATTGAGTTTTGTCTACTTCTGTTACATCTATTCTAAATATAGGCTATATAATATGTCAGTGTTTTTATTTTTCTGTAAGTTGGTAAACTGCTTCAATTAATTTACAGTCAGTTGTATTTTACTGGTTTAATATAATCATAATAAAATTTGTGTAAATGATTGAATCCAGTAATTTGCTCATAACACAAATTCATGTGATTAATACATTATAATCTCAACTTTCAGCTTACACAATAATTAAGATTCTTACAACACATTGTAAATCCTGTTTTAAACTTTTCTAATCAAATATTACATGAAGCCATAATTATTTTATGAATCTACTGTGTTTCAAGTTTCCAACCAGTTTTAAAAAGAGGGGAAATCACAAAGGAGGTAGTGTAACTCTCTTGTGTAAGCCGAAAATATTGAATTAAAATTTGTAACAATACCAGGAGTTTTTCCTTCTCTATTGTCAGTATGGCGTCCTAATTGTCCAACCTCATTGTTTCCACATGAATACAAATGGCCCGTGTTTGTGAGGTACATTGTATGAAACTCTCCGGCAGCCACTGCCTTTATACGGTTGCTCTCACGCCATTTTGATAACGTTGGTTTCATAACCTGTTATACAAAAAAGAGCAATACATCAATAAAAGGAATTTAAATATTTTAAGTGTACATAAGTGACATACTAATTGTACAATAACTCACACAAAATGGTAAACTAAGTCATCAAGCAAGGCTATGTTAAAATTTTTGTTGTAATTTAAAATTATAACACCAATTTATTATGAGCCAGTATTAATTTTTCTATTACACTTTTACACCGTTATCATTCGACCTAATCGATGTACAGATTTATCAATGTAAATCTTATTTAGGAAACAGTAATTACAAGAAACATTCAGGTTTGCCTAATTACTATAATCGCTTTGGATAGCGTAGACAGGGCAGAATTTAAGCGGTACCACTTACCAAATCAAGAGTCTCCGTTGCTTCTATACACAATTCATGATAAGTCGCATTACCCCAACAAAACATTTTGTGCTATTATTTTGCAATGACTTTTAAATTTTACAACTAATGTCTAACCTCTACTTCCGCTCCAGATCAGTCTGATTGAGAGGTAGTTAGGAATCTGATTATTCTAAGCCGGTGACTTTACACAGTTAATTTTATTTGCAACATACTGGGTGAAAATAATAAAAAAGCATTTTCAAAAAGTCGAGAACAATCTTCAACTTTAGCTGTCGTTTTAGCTGTCAAAAATGATGCGTTCAGTAATTTCAAGAAATAACCAAAAACTTTTAGTCGATTTATTCAGTTTTCTTTTTTATATCAATAAAATTATAACATTTTTGCAGAGACACTGATTTATGACGGTCTTTCAAATTCTACTTACTCGATCAATCGGGCATTAGTTTATTTAATTTCCATCATGATCCTGAATGATCATATATAATAAGTAATAGCTCCTAATGTAAACAAATTCATGAACAACCTCGATAAGAGAGCACCACCAATCCACCATTGACAACAATCAGCCCCAAATTAATGTGTTTGTTGAACATGACCGTGGTTTCCCAAGTTCGTCAGAAGACCGATGCATTTATTATGTACAAAATAATCAACCGGGCCGGCGACCGTAAAAGGCCCCCGAAACCATCCAATAATTTGACTCAACAATGGATCCAACCGTTTGATGTCAGTGTCAACCAGCTCGCTCGCCGCAAGATTTAAAAAAAGCTTAGACTAACGCGTTTTTAGGTTTCCGTAATCAACAAGGAACCCTTACAGTTTCGCCATGTCGGTCTGTCTGTCCGCGGCTTAGCTCAGAAACTGCTAATTTGTTATGGGTATACATTTTTATACCTCCGTGAAGTTAGCCGCACGTTTTCATTATTATGAACTTTGATAGTGCTAATCGTTAGAGAGAGTGGTAAAATCATTTAAGGGGGATGCGCTAGGGTGGCCCGCGAAATTCAAATTTTCTTACGTTTTTTGCAATTTGCAGGTCAGTATCAGGTTGTATGTTCATCTAAATATTATTAGCGCTCGTAACAAATATGAATTTACAGAATTATAAACATTAGAATCAGTAATATAACTCTCTAAGTCCATGAAAGTGCCAAATGTCATGATTTCATGAAATAGTCATTCAATACACTTTCATGAGTTTAGAGAGTTGTATTGCTGATTTTAATGTTTATAATTCTGTAAATCCATATTTTTTAAGACCTGCAAATTGCAAAAAACGTAAGAAAATTTGAATTTCGCGGGCCACCCTAGCGCATCAACCTTAACAGTGATACCATACAATAAATAAAAATGGGGGTTAAAAAAAAATCTTTAATAAATGAAACGAATTACTCTCTAACGATTTTTCTTTTTTCTCTAACTCTCTCTAACGATTCTCTAACCATTAGCACTATCAAAAGTTCCTAATAATGAAATCGTGTGGCTAACTTCACCGAGGTCATTTAAATCACGCTGTGAAGTGGTGATATTTTTTTCTCGTCAATCCCATGGTGTAGGGTATCGTTGGAAAGGTCCTTTAAAAATATTGTGAGTTTGTAAAACCATTTTTGGATTCAGGGATCCGTTTAAATAATAATAAGTGCTAATTTTTGTTAGAGGCGAGTCCCCGCCGTCCTGCCAGCTCAATGGTTGGTTTTGGATATTTGAAAGAATTCACGGCGGTAGTTTTAAATAACTAAAACGGAAAACTATCACAGATACATGGGTTCTACAGATTACCGAGTAATAGTCGACCAACTTACATTTGGAGTTGCAAAAATAAGTTTTTGAACTACAATGTTAAGTTTGTTCTTGGGATAAATTCATCCCAACTACGGAACCCTTCATTGTGCGTGGTTCGAAACGCACCTTTTAAATCTCCAGAGACTCGCCCTCACTAGAAAAGGCCTTCCTAAAACGGGTGATAGGCATGCGAACAATTCCGCGTACTTGTGGCTCGGCGAGCCTACTTGCCCGTGTGTCATGACAGGTACGCGGACTTAAAAACCACCGAGTAAGTTCGTCGGCGATCCAACAGGTTTGAAATTTTGCTCGTAGCCTACCTTGGGTCGTCGTCTGTCACCGCCGCGAGCCGCGTCGACAATGAAATTCTGAGAAAGCTTCACGTGTGTCAGCGACGGCGAGCCGAGTAAGGTTGGGAACTTAAAGACATCTAAACATTCACTTATAAACATGTTGAAATCTCTGTTTTCTGTCAATGTATGCGAAACATGTTTGACGTTTCATATGTTTCGCCACATGTCTTTACAAACCAATTTCGTATCAAAATCTATGTGTATGAATCTAGTAACATGTTGAAAGATTTTTTTTGACACGTTGGTTTTCATAGTCCACACATTTTGTATGTCACAAACATGGAAAACCTTGCCAAAGCTCTATAAACTTCATCGTGTCTACTTTGGACCACTCTGTTTCGATGTATACACTGGATGTTTGCCAACGTGACAAATCTCTATATAAAACATGTCTATTGTGTATGTTTCTAGACAGTGCGAACGCAATTTACAACAAATCTTGAGATCTGTCTAACCGTGCGTTTGCACTGGCGAAACATTACAACAAAACATGTTTAAATCTGTAGTTCCTGTCAAAAATTGTATGGAACATTGACAGAAGATAAAGATTTCAACATGTTTTGTCGCAAATGTTTCACCAGTAAACGCACGGTTAAGATTTACTCATGTTTCGTACAGTGCGAACGCAAGTTCAACAAAACAAGTAATGAGATTTGTTTCATCTGACAAATTTCGAAACATCTACATGTTGAACGTTTTCTGGTGCAAACGCATAGTCACCGTGCGTTTGCACTGGCGAAACATTCAAGACAAAATATGTTTAAATCTCTAGTTCCTGTCAAAAATTGTATGGAACATTGACAGAAAATAGAGATTTCAACATATTTTGTTGTGAATGTTTCGTCAGTGCAAACGCACGGTAAGGAACATTGACAGAAAATAGAGATTTCAACATGTTTTGTTTTACGAATGTTTCGCCAGTGCAAACACTCAAACACAGACTTTCGAACAATTTAATTCAATGTTTTATTCTTTTTATCCGACTTCTAGGAGGGGTTATTGATTCGATAATTGAAACCAATTAGTCGATTCTTCATGTAAAGAAAACTTTCTATCTAATATATAAACATGTAAAAATAGTACATAAGTTGCAAAAGGTACTCTATCTATGTATAGTATAGTTATCTATGTATAGTATAGTTATCTATGTATATTGGATGGGACTGGGACGTTGTTCGGCCATATTTGTTATTGTGCTGATGGGATTTATATATTATATCGTTTGATTTCAAACTAGAAAGTTTTACATTCTGTGATGTATTTTGTTTCATTGTATTCTCCTTTTGAACATTTTTATCTTGTGACATAAAATCTTTCAAACCCGATAGAGTTATGTTAATTCAGTGACCGTGGATACCCCCTTGTGGTAAATAGCTGAAGTGAGCCAGCGTATCATATTGAGAGATTATTCCAATAAATATCACTATCGTGGCGGGGTCATCAAATAATAATGGCAAAGGGGGTCGTCAAGCCGCCCCAGTCGACGTGGGGTCTCCCCTACTTGACTGGGAGGAGGCTGACCATTTTAGTTTCGAGGATTCTGAACGGTTCGAAGAAGATTCCCTGTGTAGCTGGAGTTCAGAGCCCGAGAGCCTATGCAACAATTGGCGAGGATGGAGGCGTCCAAATCTTCAGAACTCGTTTGGAAGCCGATCGACAAAAAAGAATATTCAAGGTAACTCTATACAGCTGATTCTTTGTTTCGAACTATCGAAATGATGACACTGTTTTACATTTCTTGTCGAATCATACATTTACAGGTGATATTATGTTAATTTTATGTCATGAATTGTTTAAATATCTTTATTTAGCCCTTATTTTCAGTAATAAGTTTTGATGTCATGATCTCATGTACATTGTGTTTAGTGATACAAAGAACAGGTGCTAGAAGTCATTTACCTTTATGTGAACTGAGCAGTAAAATTTGGTTTCAAATCCATTTTTTATTGCTGTGGATTCTTTTTTATTTATTGCTATAAATGCAAAGTGAATGGAAAGTTTTTGGTTCTTGACTACTTTCTAACTTTCACTGAAATTTTGTAGTTATTATATTTTGTATAAATAATTAAATATGAGTATAATGTAATATTTAAATGACTAATTTAAGACATCTACACCTTGTAAAATATGACCATAAGTATGCTATTTTTAACATACCAACATGCAACATAATATTATTGTATACTTATTTGGTTTTGAAATTGTTTAAAGTACTTATTAAGTACACAGATAAGTCTACATTTATCTAGCTTAATTTATGTATATATTAATTAATTAATAAATATTATATTATTTTATTTATTTGTGAATCCTTTGTTTATCATTAACCTGTTAATTATATGTTCAACATCATTTAAAAAGATATTAATATTCATTGAAAAATTGATTTAATTTGTTTTATATTATACTATCTACTCTAATTACTAACTAATTATCTGCAACATAACAAAGTAAAAAAGTATTAATTGTTTTCATTTATATATATCCTTAGTATCAACTAAAAAGTTCAACTAAAGTTTTTACAGCAATTACAAGAAACAATATATATTAAACTTTACAGAAAAGACAGTTTCAACACTAAGTGAACTTGCAGCAAAATGCGTAGCATCTCACATACCGTTTGAATTAGTTGAACATGTCTATCCACCGGTGCCGGAGCAACTGCAACTTCAGATTGCGTTCTGGAGTTTCCCAGACAGTGAAGATGACATCAGGTTGTACTCCTGCCTTGCCAATGGCTCAGCTGATGAGTTCCAGAAAGGGGAACATTTGTTCCGGGATAGAGCTGTCAAAGATGTTTTACAAATTGGTACGTAATGTAGAAATTCATGGATTCCATTCTAGTAGGGAACTCTATGGGAATTTTGAAATTGTTGAGCGGTGAATTGCATAATTTAATTAATCCACTATGAAAGTAGGTATCCACTTGAATCTTAATTTATCCAGTCATTATATTGTTAACCATGTCATAATTACATTTCTTTTTACCATAATTTTCCTTTGATACATTTTTACAAAACTTCAAAATGTTCCTAGGTTTTCACTTATCTGCGACAGTGGTTGTTCTAAGTATGCCTCGGGCACAGTTCAACGTGGCAGTCACATTTGACCGCCAAAGAATATCATCATGCAACTGCACCTGTTCCTCAACGGCTCACTGGTGTTCACACATTGTTGCTGTCTGCCTCTACAGGATACATCTTGTAAGTTTTTTTATTACTAAATACTGGATTTAAATTTTCATTAGTTATATAGCTTAACACTAAAAGTTGATTTTCAACACTTTTAAATTAATTTATTGCCCTTTTCTCCCCATTGTTATTTTAGCTTCAGAAAATAGCCAAACTGCTTTATTGATGGATGATGTCAAGTTCCGAAAGAACTGGCATATAACAGAACAGCATAAATCATATTTCACAAGAAATTTATGTGAAGTCAATCATTTAAAATTACTTTTTATTTTATTGGGTTCTTATATTTTCACAGGAAACAGATTACATTCTAAGATTTCATAAGTTCATTTATATGGTTAATTTAAATATAAATCCTTTGAACCTTTGATACATCACTGACAAAGTCAATAGTCTACCACATGTAGAGATCTGACTATTTATAGATGAGATGTTACTCATCTGAAATGAGTAACTAGTAACCATATAGTTTGTACCTTGCCAACTAGTCAAATCAAAACTTTGGCAAAGCAGCAATATATTTATTTTTTGTTATTGAAAGGGCATTTCTATTTCCAAACACAAAGAAATATTGTGAATTAGTGTAAATAGAGACATTTCAAAGTAGAAAAACTATAATACTATGCAAAATGAGTCAGTTTTATTTGAAGTCACTGTTCAGGAAACATTGAGTGTCTGTCAGTTTAATTGCATGAATAACTATCTAATTATAGAAGTGATGCAGTCCTTCATAATTAATTATATTATTTTATAATCAATCAATTAACCATTATAAATCTCTTCTAGCCAACACAAGTATGCCTCAGAGCGCCAGTATCAGAATCACTGCAGCGACTGCGAAGAGATCAACTGCAGAAGTTCGCACAGTACTTGATATCGGAGTTGCCACGGCAAGTTCTACCGACAGCTCAACGTATCCTGGACGAACTGCTGTCAGCTCAACCGAACCCGATCAACACGACGTGTGGAGCTCCGGACCCTACCGCCGGCGCGTCGGCTTACGAATACACCTCATGGTTCCTTGATGAGAAGACCTTGCACAACAATATCAACAAGATATTAGTCAAGTTCTGTGTACCGACGCCTATTGTATTTAGGTAATTTTGTTTGTTTAATAAAGCTTGTGTTTTTTAAGTTCTTCCACATAGGTATAGAATTCATAAAAATCTAGTAGAGCCGATAATGAAGAATAATATTTACTTATGAATCCAGATTCCAATCTCTTAAATTTTTTCCACCAATCGACATATTAGTTCTTGTCAATTCAAGAAAATAAAAAGTGCGGCAAAATAGTCAAAAAAATTACGTTTGTTGTATGGGAGCTCCTTAAATATTTATTTTATCCTGTGTTTTAGTATTTTTTGTCATAGCGGCAACAAAAATACATCATCTGTGAAAATTTCAACTGTCTAATATCACGGCTCATGAGATACAGCCTGGTGACAGACGGACGGACAGCGGAGTCTTAGTAATAGGGTCCCGTTTTACCCTTTGCGTACCCTAAAACCAAACAACTGCTTTCATTGTGTTAATTTCTTGTCCTCTCTTGATGTGATCAATGCAGAAACAAGAAGTTTCGTAAATGCTCGGAATAAGCCTTTCGTTTTATAGTTTCATGAACATAAAGCTCTAATATTTATTTTACTTTTCCATTCCCTTTGATTGACAACATCTAAAAATTGTACAGTGACGTCAACTACCTAAGTACAAGCGCGCCTCCTGCCGCTGCAGAATGGTCGTCGCTGCTGAGGCCGCTTAGAGGCAGGGAGCCGGAAGGCATGTGGAACCTACTCTCTATCGTCAGAGAGATGTTCAAGAGGAACGACAGAAATGCCATACCTTTACTGGAAATTATTACCGAAGAGGTCATGGCTTGTGAACAGGTAAAATTTTATGCCTCTTGTGTATTGGCATATAACCAGAAAAACGAAGAACATTAAAATAACTTTATCCCAGTTTGAAGCTGACTGTAGTACTTTCTTTCGATTGGAAACCTCCATTTTCTGAACTCCATGAATTTCATACCTATTCATTTTTACTTAGATAATAGTGTGGTGGTACACAACTAAGGCTGCTTTAGTGGCATGGGGTAGTCCCGGCGGCGGTGGCAAACACGGCGGCAGTGGAGGAAACTCAGCTGCGCAACATGCCTGCTCCTCTTTGTGTGATGAGGTAAGGAAATCCTAACTAATCCATACTAATATTATAAATTAGAAAATAACTCTGTCTGGCTGTCTGTATGTTACCTTTTCACGCCTAAACCACTGAACGGGTTTCGATAAAATTTGGCAAGGAGATAGATGGCATCCCGGGGAAGGACATAGGCTACTTTTTATCGACATACCACGCGGGCGAAGCTGCGGGCGGAAGCTAGTATTATAAATGTTAAAGTGAGTTTAATATGCTTTCACGCTAAAACGGCTTAACGCATTTGGATAAAATTTGGCACAGGGGTAGACCATGACCTGGAATAGGACATAGGGTACTTTTTATCCCGATATTCCCACGGGATCGAGACTTAAAAAAATCCCATCAAGATAGAAATAAGACTGTACAAGTGTACCTAGCCTTTTGAATGTCTATATTATATGGTTCTTCGCTAGTCATATTTTCTTTAGAAGCATTGAAGTATGCATTATTAGATCAAGAAAAAAAAGTTTTAGCCTTCATGTTTTGACCGCAATACAGGGTGAGATTTAATTCATCGTCTTAAGGGTTCATTGTACTCATCATTGTGAACAACTTTCACCACGGGACCAACATAAAAATCGCGAAAAAAAAATCTGCTGTTCCCTACTTTTTAACGAGCTCTGCGAACATTAATAAATGTATTCAATTTCACCCTGTATAAATCTATTTGCAGCCAACTGTCGGTCAGCATAAGGCCATCTTACGTGCTTCGCAAGAAAGTCTTTGGTTTACAGTTTTTTTTTTTGCAAACAGGTGGTTGTGTTGTGGCGTTTAGCCGCTTTGAATCCGGCCCTAGCACCTCATGAACGCGATACGCTTCACGAGCAGTTCGCTCAGTGGCACATGAAAGTACTTGATAAGGTAAGATTGAACCGCAGAATATTGAAATACACCAAGTAGGTATTATTCACACTAACTCCGTGTATTTGAAATCCTATGGAAACCTTGTTTAATCTTAGATGGCAACTCAAATAGTTGGTTGATTTAGTTGACAAAAAATAATCCTCACAAACTAATCACTGTTCCAAAAACCGAGAGTTCAGACCATTCTTCGGAATTTGAGGATACATCATACGCTCTAACGGCCAGTTTCTTCATCAAAAGTAACAGTCAACTGTACTTTTGGACTGTTGTATTTTCAATCCTCGGCGCTAAGGAGATGGTTGTAAATCCAACAGCTCGGAAGAACAGTTGACTGTTACTTTGGCTGTTACTTTTGATGAAGAGGCTGGCCGTTAGACACAGCCAACTGACATATCGTTTATCATACGTAAACTTAAATATATAATTTTCAAACAGGTGGCGAAAAACCGCAACAGTCACATAACAACAAGCTCGACGTCTCACACTCGGCATACGTCGCGTTCACACTCACATTCTCCATACATCAATGGCATCAGCGAGAATGAGGTGTTCCCAGGATTTCACCCTGCCATGGAGGCTTGCTTCCTAGAGTGGGACGACTATCAGATACCCGGAGTAACGTACACTAAGGACTTGAACCCACTGTATCACAGTCCTTTCACTATCTTCAGACATGCTGATAAGCAGAATGATAGTGTGCATCAGGTACGTGGTTTCTGTAAAGCTAGGGTTTCCTAAGAATGCCGTGGCCGCTACATGGCGTCCGCAATTGGCCGTCGAAAGACGTCACTGAAACGTTATTTATGAAAGTAAGTTGGTGTTTTCCTAGAGAGCGTTTTTTAACACTGTAAAGTCAAACCACTCTGCCATCATTTTCATAACGGCCGTCACTGCGGCTGTTATTATGTGGCGGCCACCGCTCTTGTAGGAAACCGTAGCTTAACTGTCTTATTGGGATGTCGTTTGGCAGATTTAGGAAGATTTACGCATCCTTATAAGGCTATTGATTTCTCTAGGCGAAAAATATTACTTTTGGGCACCCAAATAATTATTTATCTTAGTTTTTTTTTGTGTAATCATGAGAGTGTTTCAGGTAAATTCTTCTAAAGCGGTGTTGAATAACGAAATGTCACTAAGCTACAGACTGACAAACCCTGATCCAGCACTACATCGTATTCATAGACACATGACCGCCGACTTAGCTGTTCCAGGGCCATCAAATCAGGTATTTGTACTAAGAAGTAAAACAATCATTTTAATTTGTTGTTTGAAAAACATATTTAATGATAACCATTTGTGTAGTCTTGTGGTGCTGAAGAAGGACCGAGTGATCCTCCGCGTGACCAAGGACCAAGCGACGGTAACCATTCGAGTGTCTCGTCTGAAGGTAATTATTACTTTTTGATGTGTAATATCTTTCCTCTCCCTTTCCTGCAGTGCTTTCCTTCTGTGGGAGTGATTTCCTGATAAGGGACGGAAGTGTGTAACAGGAAGCCGGGAAAGCACACGCTATTTCATTCTAACAATGAGCGCGCGCGGTGCTAGTTTTGGTCTGTCAGATGGTGCCAATCCATTTTCCGAGAGGTTGTATACAGATGATAATGATGATGATGACGATATACAAGGTGTTCCTTTTGATTTTCTTAGCTTTAAATATGAATGGTTTGAATGAAAATTATTTACTTGTACTTATCAATGAAACTTAGATATATGACATCGAGAGTCTTAGTGTTATGATAACTTCGAAACTGTATTTTTGCAACAATTTCTGAAAGCGTAGTTTAGGGACATCAAACAGTACATGTAGTATACGTCAGCCAAGATTTCTTTTATTTCATTTATTTATTTATTTAGATGTCAGATGCTACACATCATATGCGACTACTGTAAGGATAGCTCGTTTTTTTTGTTAGTGTCCGACCGAAACACGATTTTCAGACGAAACCGGCTCCTCTTCTAGTTTCGGCCGAAACTGAAACTTACGTAGTTAAGAAAAAGTTAGTTAAATAAACAACATTATTTTCTGAAACCCGTCGTTTTTCGTAAATTTGCTAGAAATAATTTTGCAATTAGCAGATTTCTTTTATCCAAAGAAAAAAAATATTTTGCCAGATTGTTGAAAAAAAATGTTGAAATTTCAAAATGACGATTGAAAAATTTGCCGTGCAAAAATAAGGGCCTTAGCAGATATGCTACTGTTAGCTTTTGCGATTAGCGATTTAGTAATTTTTCAGATGCTCGATTCAACTCTTAACACCCCATAATTTAAGCATTAGCAATCAGCGATTTAATCGCTTTTCGAAAGCCTGATATGTCTTAACTCTGCGCCAAACAAGTCAGCATTGTTAGAAAACGCAATTTTTAAATTGTATTCCAACGGAACGAGTCGCAAAAACGCGGTGCAGCGTCTGAGTAATCGCTGAAACCTGTGATATTACTTATATGAGTTTGTGACTGAAAGTACAGTTGCTAAGATGCATCTGCTGTTGTTCTTAGAGTTTGTATCAACCTTCCAGAAAGCGAATAAATCCCTACTCGCTGATACTAAAGCAGCATGTCTGTAAGAATCGAAATGACTTCCATTTATTATAAGTAAACACTTATTTTTCTGGGTTTTGTATAAAAAGGGTGAAAACGGGTACCCCCATTACTAAGTCTACACTGTTTGTCTATCTGTGAGTTGATCGTATTCTATCAAAACCGACAGCTCACGAAAGCCATACTTTAGTTTCGGTTGGGCCGAAGATTCAACCACATTTTGGCCGAAACCGAAACTCCGGCCGAAACCTGATTTTTGACGGAACTCGTTGAAACCAACACTTTACACTACAACTTCTTATTTATAAATAAAACGTTTGATTTCACATAAACACGTGTATTATGTGCAGGCGATATTTCCTGGCACTCACGGCACTGGGAATTCTAGTGTAAGGATCTGTGCATTAATGTATATTGTGCAATTTTTTAACAATTTAGGTAATTTATTTCAATTACGACGCCGTTTTTCCCACACAAAAGGTTTCTGCGAGAACGAAGAAGAAATTCTCCAGCAGAGTGGTGGCGAGACGGATTCTCAAGAGTCG
Organism: Lithophane semibrunnea; assembly: GCA_947363905.1. Classification (NCBI taxonomy): domain Eukaryota; kingdom Metazoa; phylum Arthropoda; class Insecta; order Lepidoptera; family Noctuidae; genus Lithophane; species Lithophane semibrunnea. The sequence goes on along the minus strand of OX376194.1, from coordinate 8,592,726 downwards.
AGTTCTCCCCCCATATCGTCTGACGACGCTCAGCGCCGCGTGTCCAATGACGAATCGGTGTCGGACGACGATTGTAACTTGTACTTCTACGACACTGCTGCCGCCAGGCGTGCTGTGGCCGGCGAAGGAACTAGCACAGTAAGTTTTTTTTTTTTTAATATGTATCCCGTCATCATAACAATAAATAATAAAAGTTGACAGGTAATAGGTTCTTATTTAGTTGTTGTGTCTTTTGTGTATACATTAATTTGTCTCACTTTTATACAATGCAGAGCCTTGTAATGCAATTTAGATAAATAGTTGCCTAGGATCTCTTTAAAGACAGTAAAACTAATTAAGAATCTGGCTCTCCCAGGGGATGGCGTCGGGCAGCGGCTGCGCGTCGGGCTGGGCGTGCGGCTGGGAGGGCTCGTTCGCGCGCGCCGAGGGGCTGCACGCGCACGGGCACGCGCGCGAGGCGTGCGCGCTGGGCGCGCGCCTGGCGGCCGAGCTGCTGGCGCGGCCGCCCGCGCTGGGCGCCGCGCCGCCGCCCGCGCCCGACCCGCGGCGCGCGCGGCGGCGCCACGCGGCCGGCCCGCGCCTGTGCGCCGCCAGCCACCGCCTGTCGTGCCTGGCGTCGGCCACGCTCGCCAAGTGCGCCTTCCTCTGCACCGTGAGTATGCGTCCAGCCCCAGGGTCTGTGAGCCTAGCGCCGGCCGCCGCAGATGCCCGCGCGGCCCTAGACAGTGCACCGCCTTGCACCGCCTCTTGTGTGTCGTCCGCCACGCTCGCAAATTGCACCTTCTACGACGTGAGTACCCGACGAAAACGTTTTCTCTTTCCTAAAACTTGTACCCGTTTAGACGGTGGCGCGGCCTGCCGCGCTGGGCGCCTCGCAGCGCGGCCCGTATGACGCGAACGACCCGAGCCGGCCGAGAACACGACATACGTTCAGCCCTAGACTGGCCACGCATCGCCTCTTATGTCTCGCTTCCGCCACGCTCTCGAAGTGCGCCTTCCTCGGCACTGTGAGTACATTTTCAGGGGGATACATTAGTACCCTGAACTCTTACCACCAGACAATTTTGGTGCTGGTTTTGCACTTTTCATTTGTACTAAAGTATGTTAACATTTTAGCAGGATATGTGGTTCAATTTAAGTGCTGAAATGGATGCTACATAATGAGTTTGAAAAGTTTGTTGTAGAGCCCCAGATGCTCTCGTTTTAAAACTGAAAAATTACTCAATACCTTGACATTTTTAATCATAAATTTTATCTGAACCTCATGTTACTAGGTGCTAGCAGAATTCAGCGAACATCACGAGCTGGCGTTCCGCATAGGTCTGTTTGCTCTCGAGATGGCGCGTCCGCCGGCTAGCACTAAAGCTTTGGAAGTGAAACTCAACAATCAAGAGACAGAATTAGTTTCTCTATTGAAGAAGCTTCCTACAGGTGCCGAACAGTTGGCTTTAGCTCGCGAAAAGGCCGAGCAACTGCGCGACGGTACATTGAGGTTAGAAATTTATTATTCTGTCATTTACAATAAAAACATTGCTTGTGCTTGTGCCTGATTTGTCTATGTTAAGATATCAAGCATTTATCACATTTACAATGAAACACGAGAAACTTTACGCCTTGTGAAATAACTTTTAATAAAGTGTTTTCTCATATTTACTACGTTTTCAATTAAGGAAAGATCATGTTCAATAATTTACGTTATTCGTGCTTTTTGTGATTTTAGGAATCGTGGACCGGCGCTGTTACCTATTGCATTGGCGAGCTTCCTTTTCGATGTTCTCGTTTTATCAGCTAATGATAAAGAGAATAAACATCCTGTAAGTTTTCATCAATTTACTCTTCAGATAGTATTTTTATTTTCTGCTGACAAAGAAATTCGGCTTTATTTGCATTTTGGGTCAAAAACCGAAAACAAAAATAAAATGGTTTTTGTTTTTCGATAGCTTTTCTTCGGTAAAAGTGTTATTGTACAATTAATTGTTGTAACTATCTATTTACTTTGAATAAATAATTTGATTTGAATTCCGACCGAATTTCGTTTCGGTTTTCGGTAATCAATAAATTCAAATTAGTGTCCGACCGAAGGTTTGGTTTTGGTTTATGCCAGTTTCGGCCAAGAAATCGGTTTCGGCCATAAATTGTAAGAATTTTCGGCCTGACCAATTAGTAATTTTTTAATAAAAACTAATCCCGAAATATTTTTCTTTAGGCAAGATCGCCAAATGACGAGACTTTAGGCTTCGAAGCGGCCGTTGCTGCTTTAGGGTTAAAAGCCAACGTTTCTGAAGCAGAGCATCCGTTACTGTGCGAGGGAACGAGGAGACAGCGTGGAGAGTTGTCTCTCACTCTATTGTCCTTCTACAAGGACAATCCCGTAAACCTGGCCAGGATTATGAATAAAGTAAGTAACCACGGAGGCCTAGAGACTTGGTAACTAAAGGGAGATTTGATTTTCTTCAGTATTATTGTGGAATTTGGAGTCTGATCTTTTCTAATCGATAATTTTATAAAAGATACACGCAAAGATCGAATTCGCTATCCATCTTCCACATTACTTTGTTAGATGGATTCCTCAAAAAATATCTAATAATGGCGCTGCAAATCCAGAGCCCGCGTCACGACTTTACACGAATAAAGTCCAGCTATCTAATTGCGGAACACATTTTCAACAACATTCTTTGCGTTATTTACGTTGTTGATCAGATTTTGTTTTTGAACTTATGAAGCAATGGTTTAGCAATCTCTTTCAAAATGATTCAGATTATTATTGATTGTGTATTACGCAATTAGTGTGCAGGTTGCATCACTGTTTGTTACTGTAATGTTAATTTACAATTATTCTAAAATGAAATGTAAAAACTACAATATTTTATCTGGCTATTCTTTATTCAGCTCTTAGACCGCGAAATCCATCAGCTGACGAAGAGTCCGATGGTGAGCCTGTACTACATGAACAACCCTCGCCTTGCCGCGTACCGCGCCGACGTGTCCACGCACCCGACATACGCGCCACACCCGCAACCGCACCCGCAACCGTACCCGCAACCAACCAACACCATGCCACCGCAGGTACAGTCACGGACTTTAATTGATGAGCCACCTGGCACTATTCGTATTTTAGCCGTGTCATGCAAATCGGGTATATTCGGTTCCCGACACGCAAAGTCATAATATGTCTTCGTATTTGAAGAAGAAAATTATATTTCATATCTTTACCGGTTGGCTAACCTGAGAGCCAGAACTACAAACTTGACAGCAGAGTGACTGCCCAAAGTCAACCAATTGCAGGTCTAGCAACAGTAACCTAGCAACGATAAACAATCGTTGCTAGGTTACTGTTGCGATAGTAACGTTAGCGTACGGAGAAATAATAATAGTCATTTCGACAAGTTCGAAAGTAACGTCTCTGACATTGATATTTCAACTGTCACTGTCTTCAGTTAAGTTTTCAGAAATAACGAGTTAATGAGCTATAAATAACGAGTTAATGAGCTATGATTCAAAGGAGGTCGGTATAAAATAGATTTGACAATCTTAATGCAACATTGTATTTATTTTTAATTTTTTATCATTGAGAACTTATTAGTCAACATCTATGGATAAGACTATTTCTGATTAAAAGTAATTTATTTGTGATCTTGTTTACGAGCGTGCGATTTGAGTTCGTGTTTAATCGTGTAATCTCGTTAATGTATGCAACTGCAAAATTGAAAAGTTTGAAGGTGGCTCATCAATTAAAGTCCGTGACTGTACATATAACTTTTCCATGTGTGACGTCCTTCAGTCGCCCAAAAAAGTGGTCTGCTAAGATTGAAATTCGTATCATAAATGATTTTCTGATTAATTTTTTGATGAGAGGGGGCTTAGCTACGACTGCTAAGGTCGGTCCGTGAATGGATGGCCATCCACTAGATATCGAGATCACCTCCTCTTTGACAGTCGACTAGTCAGAAGCCCGAAAGTCTGGCAATCAATCTTGCCAAAGGGTATTATGTTGTCCACGCTCCATGTAAAGTACTGATACTTAGCTGCGTCCGGTTAAGATTGGTAGCCAATCCCAAACATAGAAAAAGTCTAGGCAGATGAAATGATAAATGATTTATTTTTGTATATAGATTATGAATAAAAAACACATTAACTGATCAAAAATATATTATGTTTTAAAAATCAGGTTGGTCTTTCCTATCTGACTACTCGTAAACAAACTCGAAGTCAAAACAAAATGACGTCTATTTTCACCTGCTGAAATAATTTGTCAATATCGTCTAATTATTGCATTATTGGCTAACGGAATTGATTCCCTCGTCAACCTTAGTAATAGTATTATTAGCTAGAAATTTTTTACCGACTTCAAAAAAGCAGGAGGTACTACGTTCGAATGATTACTTTTTTTCTCTTAACTGTTGGACAACTTTCTTGGTCGACCACACACAGTGGCGAAATAACTGAAAAAATTAGCGCAAGTCGAGCAATATTTAGTTTTTATGAATGTTTTACTCGATAACAATACTTTACATCTTGTTTTTTTTTTCACAATGTAACTTGAAAAATTGGTATTATTTTTTGTCCCATGTCAATATCTTTTGCCCTAGATCGATGATTAAGGGAAACGTAAAAAGTACCAGCACCATATTTTATCATGACAAAAAGTACTTGTCTCTGTTGTAGTCGTAAAAAAAATGAACCAATCATTCTGTTGTGTGGCAAGTAAACGCTTATGCACCTATATGTGTATTACAAAAAACATGTCTCGCTTTACTAATGAATCAAGTGACGTCTGTAGATAAGCACGCAATTCGGAACGAATGACTGGCGTGTGCAGGCGGTGAGCTTGAGCGGGGAGGTGGAGCGCTTGGTGGTGTCCGAAGGCGGGGCGTCGCCGCCCGCGCACTCGTCGCACGCGGCACACGCGTCACACGCATCACACGCGTCGCACGCATCCCACGCGTCGCACGCAACACACGCATCGCACGCGTCGCATACGTCTCACGCGTCGCATCCCGCGCCGCACGCTACCACCACACACACACCCATCTCAAGGGCCAAGGATTCCAGGTTATTATAGCTTTCTGTTATCTGGATTTGTCAAAGACTAACAATAGGACAAAACAATTTTTGTTTTATTTGACGATGCCAGCTTTATGTGTTAATAATCTTTGCTGAAGCCCAGTGATGTATAATATTTTGAATAATATTTGTTTAAATGTTGTTTAATGTTAAGGAATGATTAGCGACTGTTTAATCATACATTTTTGACATTTTAACGTCTCTTACAATACGGCCGATATAACTGGGCAGGTCTGAACATAGGCAGTACGAACTTTCGCGCATGTTCTCGCACTCAAACTCGCCCTGATGTCCTCATTTGATTCCTAATGCTTCATTTACATTCAGCCCCTGCCGCTGCCCCTCGCGCTGCCGGCGATAATTCCCTAAATACTGCAGCAGGATCGAGAGGAGTGTGTGTTTACATACCTACTGCTCTCCCATTCACTTCGCTTTCAAGTTTCGGCAATGGCAGACGTCGAAATAATTACAGCGGCCGCGCTGTGTCTTTTTGCGATACATAATTATGTTCGATATGTTAAAAAGATATCGAATACAAAAAAAGAAAGTTCGTCGTAGACGATGGTGAATGATATCTATCCATAGTACTGAGCGACGGAGCAGAAAGTGGGTGGCAATGGCAGTAACATGAGAAGTATCGTGTTTACACACTCGTCCTGCCCACATTCCTGCTCACTTCGGCTGAAAGTAAATGAGGCATAAAAAATGTTACTATGCAGCCCTCTGCGCGAAGTTTGGAACTGCCAAGTTATATTCGACGTATTTTAACTTTAAGCAACGTTTATAAATAAGCCTCATAATATTTAGCTACTACACAACATACCATTCTTACATTATATTGCAGGTATAAGGGCAAGCGCCTGTATCCCTCTGTGCCGAACCAGCCGTCGGAAGCGTCAGCCCACTTCATGTTCGAGCTGGCCAAGTCCGTGCTGTTCAAAGCCGGCGGATCTTCGAGCACCAGCCTCTTCACACAGCCTTCATGTGCCAGGGAGCATCATGGACCCCATAGGTAGGAAATTTGTTGACGTAGTTCTACATAACCTAATCTGCAGCTTATATGTACCCAATTACAGTCATGGCAGGAAGCTACAACGGTTACTGGCAGGTTCTACATGTCGTACTGTTGCTAACACCAAATCACCTACTTGCGCTTAATGTTCTCCTGGATTGTGATTAGTAGAAGATTGGAATATTGTCAATGTATGATATTTTTTTAGATGAATGTTTTACTGCATATCATGTGTGTGTACGAACCTACTAGGTCCTACGCAGAATATTTGTTTTTTACCTTTATTATTTATATTTAATTAACTCTTTTTTATTGCTAGTGTCTGCGGACTTCAATAAATGTATGTACCTAATAATTTTGTTTTTTTTTCAGAGGGTTACATATGGCGGCATTTCAATTGGGACTTTACGCACTCGGCTTGCATAACTGCGTGAGCGCTAACTGGTTGAGTCGCACGTATTCCTCACACGTCAGTTGGATTACAGGCAAGTGTATATCAAATAGTATTTATTGAGGGCCTATTTTGCAACGCCTGAAGGCTAATTCTTGTACTTAAAAAACATTCACATTCAAGTCGCAATCTGTCAAACTTGTAAAAAATTTTGGTAAATTGATTGTATTTTTCACAGATTGCGAATGATGCGAATGCGAACGTTCTTAAAAATACGGGAATTGCCCCTCAGATATCTTTGTGCAAGTAGTTTTAAATTAATTCTCGTCAGTTTACTATAACAAGATTGTCAAACGTCAATTTTATACTACAGTTAAAAGACATCTGTCGCTCGAAAAATAAGCCCTGTTAACATACATGACTTACATACATATTAAAGTTTTGGTAGTAATTCTTTATTGTTTTTATAGGTCAAGCTATGGATATTGGCGCTCCTGCTATATTATTCCTTATTGATGCCTGGGAAGGTCATTTAACACCTCCCGAAGCCGCTAGTATTGCCGATAAGGTAAGAATATGACTTTTTCATTTAGATGTCTTTATAGGATAGAACAGATTTGCATGTTAGAGTCTTGTAGATAATGTTTTCAAAAAACGGTAGTCCAGTCCAATTATTTGCACTATCACGAGAAATCATCGTTTTCTTCTCTTTTATTGGTTCACACGGCATTTTATTCTCTTTTATTCGTCATATCGATAGTCACCTCCTTTCTAGTCATATCATCTTTCACACAGTCCATCCATCTTTTCTTTGCTATCATGTCAAAATAATAATAAAATTAAAGTTAAAAACTAAAACCCAACTACGACAAAAACGCCATCTGAAAAGGTATAAACAAGACATCATAGACAGACAAATTCTTGTTTGGATTTAGTTTTAAACTTTAATTTTTACTCAATTATTTTGGGGTTTCGGATAATTGAGGGTACACCAACCCACTACGTTGCTTTGGGAAAATTCAACTGTAAAATTTTGGGTTTATTATACAGGCTGGATTTTTGAGATGGGGCAGTAAGGGCCTTAACCGTTGCCGCTACAAGAAAATGGTCTTAGGAGACTGTCCTTAACTTTTTGTGATATTTTGATCTGCTTACACAGATTATGAAAAAAATATAAAGTCAGCATGAAAACGGGTAGTTTTCACAAAAACTTTTTTTATGCCAATCGATTCTGTCTTTTACAAGGATCGAAAAACTAACCAACTGAGGTTTGAGTACTAGAAAATTCAGAAATCTTCTCTTATACGTTTTACAGGAAATAAACTACCACTTACTTTTTATGATGGAAAGATAAAAAAGGAGGGCTCTTAGTGCACGTACTACTAATAACAAGCCGAATGGCATGTTATTAGTTCGTTGTCTGATTGATTGAACTGGCGAAATGTGGGTTCTGTACTTATAGTGTACATCTCACCTCTACCAAAACCTTCAGGGGTTACAGGCGTGCTGTTATGTTTGTGTTGTTTTCTAATGATGTACGTGTCTGCCAGGCCTCCTCCGGCCGCGACGTGCCGACAGTCCGAGCGGCGGCAGAGCTGGCGCTGTCCGTGTTACCGCACGCACACGCTCTCAACTACAACGAGATACAACGCGCTGTACTACAGTGTAAAGAGCAGAGCGACGCCATGCTTGAGCGAGCCTGCCTCACTGTTGAAGCTGCTGCTAAAGGTATAATAATTATATTTTTTTATTTAAAACATGTATTCGTGGTGCTACCTATAACCAAAATAACAACCAACAATCAAACCCCAACCTGTGTTTACCATAGGTGTGTCCGTGTCCAACGGGCCCTGTCAGCATAACAGCGCTACGGTGTTTATTTTTAAATATCGCAGCATTATGCTGATGAGCCTTTTTGGCATCGCATCTTTTTGGTCTATTCCTCTTTTATTTTTTTAGGTTTTAATGTTTCTTTTTATTATTTGTATTTCCTGTACATGTTCCAAATAAATACGTTAGTACCTTTTTTACCTTCTGTTCACAATGACACGTGTACTGTAGTTATTTTGGATGCCAACATGGCTGCAAATGTGTCGTTACGTCTAAGACTATAAATGAATTCTTTTTGCTCTAGGTGGCGGCGTATACCCGGAGGTTCTGTACACGGTAGCGCGCTACTGGCACGAGTTGTACCTGCGCCAGGCCAACGAGGAGTCCGAGCCGTTACTGGACGAGCCGCAGTACCGCGCCGCGCCGCCGCCCCTCGCCGTGCCCGTGCCCTACCCCATCCCTTACCCCTTCACCTATCACCCTTACCCGCCCGCTATCTACCAGCTGCCGGTAAGTGTACAACTAAAAGACACAGCACTAAAGCTACAAGGTTGTTTTGGCGCGTGGCCGAAATCGGCACTGATGCCGCCGTATTGTATTGTCAAAATAATTTCTGTGACAATTTTATTTCACAAATGTTTACCTACAGCGGCCCCCTGTCAACGTCATTCCATTGCCAAAAGATCCTTGCAACAAGGACTTATTTAGAAATAAAAGGATCTTTTGCGCGTGTCCAAAATCAAAACTAACACCGCCATCTTTTTTTTAAAACGCCCCCGTGTTAACTTTATTCTAGAAGATTAGAATCGCTAGAAGATCCTTGTAGCAGTGTACGTTTAAAGTTCTCGTAGTACTTTTCATCATTCTCTATACATCGTATTCGAAACAAAAGGCGATCAATGTATTTCGGTCCGCAGTACACGAGCGCGGCCCCCCCGCACGGCCCGCAGTACGCGCTGCCGCCGTACTTCGTGCGCGGCATCGTGGCGCCGCCCGGCGCGCCCCCCCTGCAACACCAACAACACCCCCCCCTGCAACAACACGCCCCGCTGCAACAACATCCACCGCTCCAACAACATGCGCCGCTCCAACATCAGCCGTTGCAACAACACCCGCCGCTGCAGCAACACCCGCAGCCGTTGCAACAACATCCCCAGCCGTTGCAGCAACACCCGCAACCAATGCAACAACATCCGCAGCCGATGCAACAGCATCCGCAACCGATGCAACAACATCCGCAATCAATACAGTCGCATCCGCAGCCGTTGCAGCAACATCCACAGCCGATGCAACAACATCCTCAGCCAATGCAACAACATCCGCAGCCGTTGCAGCAACATCCCCAACCCATGCAGCACCCGCAACACCAGGCGATGCAACATCCAGCGCTAGCACAGCACGCGCCGATGCCGCAACACGTTGCGCATCCACAAACCATAGCTGTCAATGTCAATGCAACCGTTCACCAAGTAGTAAGTATCGATTTTCTCTCCCTTCGAATACGTTCATACATATACCTCTTTGTTACAAAAATGAGCATTTACTGCATAATATTTTTATTAAGTATAAAAATCTTAAATTCATTCACTGACAGACGACAACGCACTGCCTAAACGGCTGAGTCTTGAAACACAGAATTTTGCACAAGATTTCCTTATACATATAACGAGAGTGAGCACTAAGGAAGGCTATTTGAAAATAAATAAAATAATATTAAAATAAAGGATCAACAGTTCAACACGGCTTGTATCGAAAATAAAATTGTATTCTTTTTGCACTTCAGCATCCTGCGCCGATTCCTCCTCCCATGCCAGCTCCACAACAGATGGTACAAGTAGGCGGCGTATCTGGTGCAGGCGTGAACGTGGGCAATGGAGTGGGCACCGTGCCCAACGTGGGCGTGGGCAATATTGCCCAGCCCAACGGCGCCGCCGCCGCGCCCGCCGTCAACCAGACGCAGCTGAGAAGACTGTTAGCGGCGTACAGAGTGGGCATGCTTGCACTGGAGACGCAAGCCAGGAGGGTGCACGATGATCGTCCGCAGAATAAGTTTGGCAGGTATGTACCCTGAAGTGTTTTTGGTTTACTTTAGGGATGTGTACTTATAGTACACCCACATTTCGCTAGTTATGTTTAAGTCCCGTGTAATAAAGGGCGAGCCTATTGCCATCAACCAAGCACAAATTTCGACTCTAGGCTGCTACTGAGAAATACCAAACTTTAATTTTATTTTATTATATTTAAAGTGCTTTTCAACATAGATATTCTGAAATCAACTTTATTTACACAAAATAGACGATAGAGTTTTGAGTAGACTGAAGCTAGCGTTGTTGCGCTTATACTACATTATTTATTTTCCACTCAGGAACCCGCCGTACGGCGAGCACGTGAAATGGCTCCTGCGCATCTCGAAGCGCCTGGGCGCGCAGTACCTGCACCAGTTCTGCGTGTGCGCCGTGAACTCGGTGGTGTCGCCGTTCGTGCTGTACGAGCTGTGCGTGGAGTCGGCGCACTGGCTGGCGCGCGGCGGGCCGCACCAGCTCGTCATGCAGCACCTGCGCGGCACGCTGCAGCCGCTCGTGCAGAAGTGCCAGCAGATGTAACTACCATACCGTATTTTCAACGACATCATAAGCTTCTGTTGTAGTTTTTATTCATTAAAACTGGGCTTCTCCGCTCGTACGGCAAATACCAAATCCGTAAGTCGAACTCGGTACTTGATACAGAATAAAACGAAGCAACAGCAGCAGTTAAAAAACGTTCTATCGTCAAATATAACTTGATATAAATACACTGCACTGCAGTGTGAAATCCGATGTTGAAAAAAACTCCACCAGTACATATTGACAGATACATTTTATATTTAGATATTTTGTTTTGTGGGAACAGGTACATCCAATGCATCCATCAGAAGCTGTACCACTTGACTACAGTGGAATATGAAGAGTTTGTAAGCATCGTGCTGTCCGCCCGCACCGCTTTCCAGCTCACGCCTGAAGGAAACACGCAATTTAAGGAGTGGCTCGCATCACTTCGCAGGTCTGTACTCTCATCCAATGTCATACTGAAACCCCAACTGGTTAGAGTTCCAAATAGGTTGCTATAAATATTATACACAAGTAGAAGTAGATATATCGTTGAAATGTAGGGTTTTCTTGTTTTAGTTGAAGACACTGTCATATCAGCCGGTTTTTGTTTGAAGTTTTTTTTTATTAATGTGTCAAGCTTATTGCCATACCAGGACCTGTCTGGTGGAGCTTATTGCCTTATTGATGTATGATTACGATATGAGAACTTAGATAAACCAAATAATACTTGGTTCTGATTAAATTCGACCCCGGTCGTTTCGCTCGGCAGCGGCTAAACGATAGATCAAAGAAAGTAGTCGGCATGAAATGAAGTACAAATACTGACGTATTTGTTGATCAATTACACCTATTTAGAAATAGGATAGGTTTCTCTGAACCTAACTATTAGTACAATACTAACCGTTTTCCTTCAGTCTACTTTCACGACGTGTATGGTGATGGTAAGCAGCTTAAACTTATATTTTTGACTCCCAGATTAGTGTGGAAGTTTACTCAGCTCCATCAAATCAGAATGTGAACTGACGTAACTTAAGTGTGAGTACATCTGTACTCGTACATACACACAAAATACTGCATGTTCGTTCACCGTGCGTTCTTGGCTACGTGTAGACCATCATACTCAAAGATTATAGAAATATTACTGTCGCTTCTATGTGCTCAAAACGTGCATAATATGATATACAGTAAAAAAAAATGAGTTGTTTATTGCTAGTAAAAAAACAATTGGTAGAAAGTCGCAGAATTATATTAATTACATACAATTAATATAATTCTACGACTTTCTATGTCCGAAATACCTATTAAATTTTAATCTGCAGTGACTTCATATTTTATTTTTAGAAGACCTCATTTTCTGTAAATGTGATATTCTTAGACAATATGTTCTGGCAGCAATTTTATCGCCAGAGTACTTTATAAAATCCTACTACATACAGTAACCGCTTGCGCGATGTTGTGGTATTTGTTTATCGACTCCACTATGTGTTGAGTCTTATAAGAAGTTAATGTTTTTTGTTGTTGGATGTGTACTGGCTGTTTTCGTAGAATACGAAGAATGCATAAATGTAAGACAAATACTGATGTGAATGGTGGTAATATTGTTATGTAACTTTCAACAGTGTCGACGCTTATTAGTTTTGACGTCCCTGAATGTCATTATTACCCTTATTAGAAGAAATCACGACGATAACATTAAAGAAATAAAGGGTGTAATATTCTTTTGCAGATCGAAATCGTGCAAGAAAGATCTTTGGACGCAACTGAACGCGGCTCTGCAGACGAATGGCAAATGACGTCGGCAGCCGATAGTTTGTACAGTGCGGTGTACCGCGCGCAAACTGTCACAACACAGGCGGTGGTTGTCGCCGCGGTATCGGCTTGTATACCATCTACATCATATCTAGCTGTATATTATTGTGTTATTTGTAATTTAAGTACTTGTTCACCCCCCGAGACGACTAGCAGTACTCGTTCTGAATGACAACGGATTTACCCACTTCAGATGACTAGAGGATATAATAAGATTGTAATATGCGACTTAACAGTTATCAGATTTATTTCACGAATTAATAAATGATGTGGGAATATAACAGAACTTGGAAACAACTGTTTGCGTATGTAAACTTAAATTACAAATAATATAATTCGAATCGAGAAGGATATTACCTCTGTTAGTAATAGTAACACTCGACTTTGAGGGTAATCGATCTCAGTATATACACGAACGGAATGTATCGGTGATCAGGATCACAGAATAATGTTGCTAACTCCTAATATACGTTTAACATTTTAGCACATTCATATATTTTTGTATGGATCGCATAATTTCAATACGTTTTAACTTTCGCGAGAATCGTCCGTTTTTGTGTCGTAGAAAATACAAGAGATTATTGAACATTCGTTAGTCATACTTCATTGTTGTTTAAATTCACTTTACTAACATGAGAGGCAAGTTCAAGCTCATTTGAAGGTTGTGCTTTAAATAGTCTGAGATTTGGTTGTTATTGGAGTTTTATTATAAGACGAATTCATATTTGCAACATTACTACTTAACTTGTCTGGGGAGTTTAGCAACATTTCATTTTGTTTTCTTTTAGACTGTGCAATGTGACTTCTAATGATGTTAAGAACTTCGTCTTCTAAAATGCTTAACGGTCAAAGCATTGCACAAAATCATATCTATTTTCTTTGTCTTTTCCGTGAATTTTGAATATTCTTGACACACTTGAACTAGTCAGTGGTTTTGAGGATCCGTATTTGGTGAACCCGTGGAACTTCATAACTGTAGCTCATTTAGTTTTCTTTTCTTTGAATAGCGTAATGTAAGACACTAGTTTGATTTTAATGTCTTTTTATGCATAGGAGCCAGTAGGGCCCTTTGACTGCATTCGCGTAAGAGGCATTAAATGATAACGAATTTATGAAGAATGTTAATCAGTAGCAGAAACTTGACCCATTATTTAAATGCAAATTTTGTGCCGAAATGTTTCAGTTATGATTAGCATTTTGCTTTTAGTTAATTCTACATGCTAGGTGGGCATCTGAAAACAAGAATTGACTATTTTTATAAAAATAGTAATGAGATGCGTTGCTTATTTTCATGAAAACCTTCTAACCAAGTCATAGTGCTTAATCTAAGAGTCGATTCAACAAAATGGTTCAACGGTTCTACCGGAAGTCCTAAAGAATGCCGTTTGATTATTATTTATCGCTTGGTGTGGACATGTTTGTAGGATTTCTACACAAGATCGAGAAATTTGGGCGTTAATTACTTAATTAAAATCAGTGTCCACTTAGCGGATTATCGTGAAGATCTCTATCATTTTGTAAGCTTTTAGAAAATAGTACGTCACTCATTTATTGTACGCGTTTCATCGTTTGTTTAGTGTAATGTGAGTTAATACCTATTTCGTAGAAGATGGTGAAAGATGAAGATTGCCGTGCGCTATGTTTGATTATTTGTTTAAGAATAAATTATGCTATATTGAATACTTATTTGGGTTTACTGTCGAGAACGTATTCTTACTTGTACCAATACGTACTTCTATGCATTATAAAGCGACTACAGTATATTAACTGTCTGTTTACTGAATATATTTTAGACATATTAATCCTAGAACGGTCATATTAGTGTAGTCGATTTATAAAACGCAAGTTTTTGGATGCGACTCAGAATATGACAAAAAATATACGGAATTTCAAAATTTGTAACCATAGTCCATATTTTAATGTGAATTGGCTTAAGATGTTTCAAGTGACCTAAATAGCGTCATTAGACTACAGAATATTAGACAGAATGTAGGCGATGACCGTCGATACACTATTTTTGATATTCTCTTGTCGAAATTTGCAGTTTCATGAATGTTTAAGTAATAACGTCTTGCGGAGATAAATGTAGACGTGCGTTCTATTAACTATAGTAACTTTATTTACACGTTTTTATTACATTATATATATAAATATATTGTAATGCATAGTAGCGTTGAAAGCCTCTGAAATATATCTAAATAATGTGTATGACGCATGTGCTGGCAACAAATTATTACAGCGACATAAATTAATGTAACTTTGTCGATGACATTCGTGTAATTGCTAAGTCTGACTTACTACACGGTTTTCGGTGTCACAACTTTCGCTACTCTAGTAAGTTGATGACAAAAATCCCTATTGTACTAAATGCGGCTTAAACAGTTATTTGTGACATTATAACTTACCATTCCACGGTCAGATAATATATCAAGGTATATATGCGAAATAACGGTATAAAAAAATGTGTACTGTAAATTATAAGTCACACAGTAATATAATTGTGTATATTATATTAAATATAAAGAGCGAGACTATCTCCCAATACTAAAGCAATACTTAAATATCATTTTATAAATCGTATGAGATTTAGAAATTTATATAATGTAACTTTTGCATGAGTTTTGTAGTAATTGATGTACATTAAGTATTAATAAAAAAATGAGTGTTCAGTAAAAAAAATATAAACTGGCACTCCGTTAGTTTCGCGTGTTCATCACTATTTACGATACGCTAGTATAAATTGCTCAATCAAGTAAAAACGAATAAGTCGTATTCGCCCTGATTGTATTGCTTTTAGTATGAAACAGTGAAGAAGTCGTTGACAGCTATAACCGGGAATAAATAATTGAGGCTAAGCATAAAGTAATGACTAAAATTAAGCCTCACTGAGCATTGCAAACAATGACGGCTCTGCCGAAATAATAAAAATTACCTTGGGTAAAAAAAATATACAATGACTTTGTAATAGGTTCTGAACTAAAGTTAGCCCTAATAGCTATTAAGACTTTAACGAACAATAATGATAGTACTCGTGTGTAGCAAACGTATATTTCTGTTTGAGCCCGGGACTCGTTCTCTGCTTACCAGCGCGACATCAATTAGACTGTAAAAGGCGACTTCTGCAATGCCTCTTATTGCAAACTTCATAGAGGCCGCGTTTAAAAGATTTGTATTGTTTATAGATTGAAGAATAAAAGTCTGACATTGGAATGGAATTTGTTGCCAGCGTAAGCATCAAGTAGGTTTAGTTCAATATCTTTATAAAATTAGAAGTTTATGTGCATTCATTAAGTGGTGGATGTTTTCAGCATTCAGTAGATAGTAAATTTTTAGAATGCTAGTTAGTATAAATTGAAGGTCGTAAAAATTGGATCAAAGCTAAGGTTTATGATTTTAAATGTCTTCATAGTAACGTTCAGAATGTATCGGAAGAATCAATGGTTGTATAGTATTTCCTGAATAGAGTATTGTCAGGTTGGTATTCATGTAGAATTATCCTCTGCACAAAAGTTTTGCTGTTACCAACTCGTTAATAATGCACTTTGAGTTTCCGGTCTTGTTTGTGTGATTGTTTGGGAATAGCATTTCGTACCGTCTTATTTGTTTAGTTAAAAAACATACAAAAGTAGATTCTAAGGAATGTACTGTAAAGATGATAATGCATTTGTTATTTGCGTTTTTTAAACTGTTGTAAGAAAGTATAACCATCACAATAACAACTATCTTTGCAGTATCTCTCCCAATAGCGTCCAATTTTATCTACTCAAACTCACATTATTTAAATAAATTTTATTTATTTTGACTACCTCGTTAATCAGACTTAAAAATCTAGCAAGAGTTTATCTAGTGTCATTAGGTTAAAACACCACACAGTGGTCACTTTCATAGATCGCGAAATAACTTTGTAATACTTAAAATATAAAAACTTCGTTACGTTAAAATGTCAAAAGAGTTTCTAGACTTGAATGCAAACTCTCATAAATAATAATTTACATTCATTTATGCGTTTTGGAGGGAAACCAGAGATATTCATTGCCTCTTACTCAACCATCTACTTTAGAGTCCTAAATAAATTCTGGTTGTAATAGAATTTGAACAATGTCTTGAAAGGCATTGAGTTTGTGTTTCCAGAACTAAGATTCTGAATTCAAGTTTAGCTAATATAGTGATGTGAAGCTTTACGGCACTTGCCATGTCACGAAATACTATTCTTTCAACACATTCACAAGAAAATTATAGATAAACTTAATATTTGGAAAGACATTAGTCATCAAAGATATTTGCCGTCCATAAATTTATTTGCAATTCTGTAAAACTATAGTCTTTCTTTCATGACATCTTCCTATTACGAACTAAAAAATTACTACGTAAATAATTATATTTCATATAAACAAATTATTATCGTGTACGTCTGCTCGTCGGGCATTATTAACATTTTCTGGTATACATTAGTCGAAAAGCATCTTTCTTTCGCGATTGGCATTAAGGAGCGCTTTGACATTTTTGTCTCAAAAGAACTATTTTTACACTAAAGCGTATTTAAATTGAAAAAAAAAAAAGATTAAATATATCGTTAGTTTCGTAAATATAGAATGTTAGTACGGAGCATATTTTAATTAGTCGTTTAATGCATGTTCATAGATTTAATTTGCCAAGTGTCAGGCAAGTTTGCGAGGTGTTCCATAGGTGTTGCAGTCTTGCAGTATCCCATTGATTTGCAGTTATCGGTATCACATATCAGTTCAGTCATACTTCATTTCGGAACATGTTTTACTGGCACGACGTCAGAATAATTGTTTATACAATTTTTTGAATGAGCATATTTTAATTACATCACAATTAAATTATTGTATTGTAGCGTCGAAAGTTAAATTAACTTACTAAGTCATAGGCATTATGTGGATTGGACATACATCAGATCGATTTGAAAAAGAATGTCAGGTTCATCATTTTGTATGTAAGTTTACCAACAAATGAAGGCGTAAAGCCACCAGTGCCTATATCTAATAGAACAGATGAACGTACCTACCCGTAATGATTTAGATGTAGAGGATATCGTATGTCTTTTCCACAGTATTGGTCTGCATCCTTGAAGTGGTAGGGCACTACTACTAGAGCATAATTGATAGTTCAGGATCGTGGACAATGGGTCGTTAGCTGCAACAAATGTACTGAGTTTTGTTCTTTAATACTCATGGCAGTGTATGCATGTCGAACTACGTCACATCACAAGTCAGTTAGAAGTATTGAGGATAACAGTCTAGCAAGTTTTGTTTAGTTCGAAATCAAAAGATGCATAATTATTTTATACATCTGGATTTGTAGTTTAATTATTGCACTTTGTAAGTGTGGTGTCTCCGCCTATTAAAGTATTTAACCATTTACAGAGTTCGAATGGCTACTTATTAGTGTACGTAATAAATTTATATAATGATGATATTTTTATTGTTCATATCGCATATTTACTTATTTGAAGAGTGTAGTTGCAAAACAAAGATTGTTTGACATTAACGGGTTAAAAGTACTTACATAAATATCATAAGAAGTCATATTCGGTTGTTGCACTTTTATTTATCAACACCACCCGAACTTTAGGAGTATGAGATAATTATCGTAGTTTTATTGTCATTTTTGAATGACAATCTTTGTTTTGTATTATACCTTTCAAGTGCAATACTATGGAGGAACAGTGAAGAGCAAACAGACCACTTACCGAAGTATCCTTGTTAGATGTTCAGCTCGTATTACATTATAGCATTCTTTGCAAAAATATCAAACAAACTGTTTAATTTTTGTGCCACGATCGTTTCAAAACTGTCCGCCATGTTTACTTGCAGGACGTAAGACTGACAAGAACATTGAAATAGTCGAAAGTGGAGACTTTGATATAACCCGGGATGTCGAAAAACGAAACTGTTGTCATGTATCGTACGTTTTATCTGGTTAATATTTTGCTTAGAAGTTTCTTTTGTGATGTTAAACACATTGTTTTAAGACATCCTGCATAATTATAGAAAGTACCCATAAATATTATAGTATTTATTAAATATATAACACTAGACATTTTGCTCCGTTGTCGCAAATGGTTGTAATTATAAAAGTATAGTTAATATTAATTAGTAAAATGATAGACTGTTTTGCACGACTTCTTGTTTGACCGTGTCAACTCTTCCTCACGTTGTCACTTCTCATGCAAACAAACGTTGTTTGAACACTTTGTGATGACAAGTTCTGCTCTGAAGTTTGCTGGTTGCATGTCAACCCACAACGTTTTCGATATTCGGTACATAAACCTAATTGCAATATCACCCCACAAAAAATGTATGTTTCTACTCAAACTCGAAATATTTTGACCACTTGAACGTTTTATTATTACTTTTACGATTACACTATAAGTCTTTTTTGGCAACATATTTGAAGTAATATTATTTAATTATTCAATATACTTATCTATAATAAGACTCGTGTGTTTCATTTGTAAATCTTTTAATCCCTGTTGGTAGTTTAGTTTCGTATTACGAACGTTTACTCTAATTATTTAGTAATGCATAAAACAATAAACCTGAGTTTCAACCTTAAAACTTGTTACCTAGAGTTGATAGTAATAATACTTTGAACCACACACAGAGAGGCAATTGTTGGTGTATTACCCGGTGTTTTATTCCCTATCATAATCGCTCGACCTCTTAGTCCACAAGTGTTTCGTATTTGTCTAAACCTTGAATGTGCAATATTGTGCAGTAACTGATAAACAAGAAGCATACACGGAAGTTATTGTGTTATGTTTACATAAGACCTTTATAATGCATGTTGATACCTACTAATTAATGAATAAAGACATATAATGACCGCGTTTATCAAGCTAAATTCAAATACATAACTTCATTTCATTATAGAACCTAAGCAACATGTCGTGTTACCAACACTGACATAATATTATATTTTTGGAGTAAAAAATGTAGGTCGACGAGCACAGGGTAGCAACAGGCGGGGTGCGTGGACAGGAAACCTCCCCGTGTGCCCGGGGGCTGGAGTTCCCTTACGGATACGTCCGTGGGGAAGGCTAGTTTCTGGGACGGTGCACCCTGGGGTGCGGGCAATGTTTCTCCAATGGGTGCTGTGTGTTAGACATACAGTACCTAGTGGAGAGGCATTGCCCGTATGCCAATATCCTGTCGGTGGGACGCTCTAATGTGTACTCGGAGGAGTACACGTTTAGTAGCGTCTTGAGCGGGCTCGGCGTGCACTAACCCTGCCGTCGGGCAGGCAGGAGGAAGTCCTTCCTTCTGCCACCGTTGGTCTCGTAGCCCCGAAGAGTGTCAAGGTCATGTCTCTGGCATTCGACGGGGGTCGAGGGTCTTGGCTTAACCGCCCGGGCCGCGAGGAAGAAATCCTCTATAAAAAATTACCCCAAACCTCCAAGCGGCGGCGCACCGTGAGGGAGGTTGATAGCTTGGCTGATGGGTAGCTATGGAATCAGTCACTAGTGCGAACCACTATATTTGAGCAAGTAAAATATGAAATATACTCGTGGGAACTAAAATGGAAAAAAATTTAAACACCCAAAACGATGAGAGACAGGGAGAGAGAAAGGGAGAGGAAGGAGGTGATGCGCGGTCGGAGTCCGACGCGGCATTGAGTCCTAGCTCGTGCACGAGCCTGGAGCGCGAAGTGGTGGTTGTGGGGCCTTCCGGGAGAAAGTTCTTCCGGAAGCGCCCCAAGACGGGGTCATCCTCGGACGAGGGGACCACGAGCCGGAGGAAGATCCACTCCGGCCGCAGGGGCGGAACCCGCGTGAAGGGGGTGGGTAGAGGCCGGAGATGCGAGCCTAGATAGCCCAGCCGAGCCGGCTCAGCGAGCCGTGAGTCCCAGGGAGGTGACAGGGAGTGAGCTGGGCACCGCTGGTGGCCCCAATACGCAGGGCTCAGCTAGGTTCGCAGAGATCGTGGTCTCTGCCATAAACAATGTGGCCTTGAAGAGGTTGAAGACCTCTAAAGACAAGGCCATAGCAGAGGCCACGGCCTCCATAGTGGCGGCAGCGGAGGCCTCCCGCAGGGGGACCCCGTCGGACGGAGTGTCCGAGATGCGGGCGGAGGACGCACGCCTGACGGCCGCGATGGAGCTTCTCCGAAAGGAGAACGCGGAGCTCCGCGCGGACCTGGCAAGGCTCCGAGGAGCCGGCCCTCGGGCGGTTGTGCAGGGGGGGAAGCAGCAGGGGCAGGGTCAGCCCGTGCCTGCTGTTGCTGAGGACCGGGTTCTGAGCCTGGTGCGGCAGGAGATGGCCGAAATGCGGAGACGATTCTCCGCCCTAGAAGCCATCGTCCTGCGCCCCCCCTTGACGGCAAGCCAGTCGGCCCCCGGCCAGCGGAAGGAGGCGACGACATATGCCGCCGTCGCCGCCAAATCTGCCGTGGCCAATCCAGGCTCGCCGGGGCAGAATAAGGGCGGGGCGGCTAAAAAGGCCGGAGCCGCCAAAAAGGCGGCGAGGGCCCCGGCCCCGGCCTCGGCTCCGGCCCCGGCCCCGGTGGCTAAACGACCGCCCCCACCTCCGACTGCACCCGCACCTTCCCTACCTCCCCAAGCCGATGCTGAATGGCAAGTGGCCGGGGAGAAGAGGAAGGCGGCTAGGAAGGCAAGGGCGGCCAAGAAGAAAAAGGCGAGGCGGCAGCGACGCAAGGGGAGAAGCGTCGCGGATAGGCTCCACGCCCCGAAATCCGCAGCTGTAGTGATCACACTACAGCCAGAAGCGGCAAAGAAGGGCGTGTCCTATAAGGACGTGCTGGCAAGGGTGACAGAGTTGGTGGATCTCGAGGAGCAGTGTGGGCAGTTGTTTTAACCGTAAATCTATGCTACGCGGAGGTTCCCTGATCTTGATAAAAAATTGTTTAAAATCTAAGCAACGTAATGACATAGTTGGTTTATCAGTTGAACATTGCATCGAACTGTCCTGTGTTGAGCTGGATAAGCATGTCGTAGTGTGCGTGTACAGACCCCCTAATTATCAGAACTTTTCCTTATTTGAGTCAATAATGGAAGATGTCCTAGCGAAAGTTGCATCCAGTAACAAACCCGCAATTATTTGTGGTGATTTTAATATTAATATTCTGGAAAATAATTCAAATAGCTGTAGAATGTTAAGCCTTTTTAAATCGTTCAATTTATCGAATGTTTTTACAGAACCGACTAGAGTAATTCCAACTTCTGCTACTTGTATCGATAATGTCTTCTGCGATTGTGATTATTTAGATAAAGCCATCGTAAACTATTTGCCGTCTGATCATAGTGGACAAACGGTAACTTTTAAGTTTAAAACACCAATGCAAAAAATGCAAATACAATTTAGACCGATTACAACAGGCAAATTAAATAGATTCAATAGTACCCTAAATAATAAGTTAAATGCCCTGGGCCAGAATATGGACGATGCAAACAAATTGTTTGAGGATTTCTTTTCAGTAGTGCACACTGAATTCAATAAAACTTTTGAAAAGAAAACAAAAAATATTTGCCCTAATTTTATTTTTAGTGACTGGGCAACTAGAGGTATTAGGATAAGTAGGGAAAGACTGTTCGAGCTGTATGGCCTTAAGCCTTACATTAACACTGGAACTTTCAATATGTATGTTGCTACATATTCCAAAATTTTTCGAAATACCTGCAAGATAGCTAAAGCCCTTTTTATTAGCAACAAGATCAAATCAGCAGAAAATAAAATAAAATCAGTTTGGAAAGTTATAAATAGTGAAACTAATAAGAACAAAATAAGAAACAATGATTACACATTGGACACTTCACGTGGTGCCATAAGCTCTAATTTAGAAGTAGCTCAAGAATTTGTACACTTCTTTACTAACATACCAGCTAAAACGACGGAAGTTTTATATTCCTCACCCGACGTCTCAATTGATTTATTAAGAGCGAACGTTCCAGTCTGCCCGGTTGAATTTCAATTTAAGCATATAAACCCTATGATAGTTATAAAAGCTTTTCGACAAATCAAAATAAAATTAACCGAAGATCTATGGGGATTATCTATCAAAGTTTGTACATCCATAATCGAGACTATAGCACCATACTTGGCTTTAATATTTAATTTATGTGTGGATCAAGGAGTCTTTCCGGATTTAATGAAATACAGTAAGGTTATACCACTTTTTAAATCTGGAGACAGTAAAGACACCAACAATTATAGACCAGTGTCTGTTCTGCCGGTGTTCAGCAAGGTCTTCGAAAAGGTAATGCTCAATCAAATGCTTAATCATTTTAACACCAACCAAATCTTACACGATCAGCAGTATGGTTTCACCAAAGGACGTTGTACGACTGACGCCGGTGTCACCTTATTAAAACACATTTTTACTGCGTGGGAGGAGGCCCAAGATGCCATAGGAATTTTTTGTGACCTCTCCAAGGCATTTGACTGCGTAAATCACAAAACCTTACTCTTAAAACTTGAGCATTACGGACTAGGTAAACTTGCGCTCAGTTTAGTAAAATCTTATTTAAATGATAGACAACAGCAAGTTCAAATAAATGGTGTCAATTCACTCGGTTTAAATGTAAAAATGGGTGTTCCACAAGGCTCTATATTGGGTCCTTTCCTCTTTTTAGTATATATTAATGATCTACCCCATTTATTAAAAAACCAACCACAAATGGTGTTATTTGCTGACGATACTTCCTTAATTTTTAAAATAAATAGACGTGCATCAAATCTTGACGACGTAAATAACGCCCTACTGCAGGTCCAAAATTGGTTCACTGCTAATAATTTAGTATTAAATGGGAAAAAAACTAAATGTATGAGATTTGCTTTACCGAATGTTAAAAGTAGTGATTGTGACATAATATTGAATAGGGAGAAACTAGAATTCGTCGATAAGACTGTTTTCCTGGGGATCACACTCGACTCAAGGCTGCAATGGGGTCCTCATTTAACATCTCTTGCAGGACGGCTAAGTTCAGCAGCATATGCTGTGAGAAAAATCCGTCAATTCACTGATGTAGATACTGCGAGGCTAGTCTATTTCAGTTACTTTCATAGTATCATGTCTTACGGTATTTTACTATGGGGACGGGCTGCAGATATCGAGTCTATTTTTATTCTGCAGAAAAGAGCTATCAGAGCAATATATGGCCTGCGTATGCGCGATTCTCTAAGGGAACTGTTTAAAGATATTAACATCATGACGGTACCTTGTCAATATATCTACGAAAACATCATGTACGTAAGGAAAAATCTAAGTCTTTTTAGTAAAAGACACAATTATAGGACTAGGAATAGGGACCAATTAGTTCAACCGGGCTTCAGACTGGCTAAAGTAGACTCATCCTTCATGGGGTACTGTTTAAAATGTTACAATAAAATACCTCCCCACATACTCCAACTGAATGAAACAAAATTTAAATCTTGTATAAAACGCACACTATGCCGCCAAGCATATTATAAATTGGGGGATTACATCACTGACAAAAATGCTTGGCTCAGCGCTGGTCCAGCTCCACAGGGCGCAACAACTAATTGATTAGCATACGAAAATATTGTTGGAGCTGCTGAAGATTGTAAAAACTATCTTTACATTGTATAAATTCAATCTCCTAGTATTGTATAACTGCATAGCACATGTGTGTGAGCACTATGTACTTACCTAAGTACTTTAAAGCTACCATTTACTAGGTACGTCTTTCATTGACTTGAATGTGCCCTGGCGGCTGAAAGCATGTCATGCTCACTTTAATGTCTCGCTGGTGGTGGCGTGTGTGTTGGATCATTAAGTTCCCTTCAAAATGGTTGAGCTGAATGGTGCTGATCCATGCGTCATGTTCGTGAACGGGCGCCATCAGTAGGGACTGGTCATCTCTTAGCTGCCACGGCTTATTTTGATTTATTTTAATTTTTGAATTGTTTTGTATCGTTTTATCTTTTATTTACGGACTCTTTTAACCTGCACGTTTTTCTACATTGTACTCACATGTATGATTCCAACATGAATGATGTAAACAACATATTGTAACAATATTCTGATTTAAAAGAGTGTCCGTGGAGTTTCTTGCCCGTTCTTCTCCATAGGAACCTACTACGCTTTGGAATGGGCATCTAGCTTCATATTTTCTGACTGACCGACCCTTTGACAATTCAAAAGTGCCTGTAATTGGTTTATTTGAAATAAATGCTTTGAGTTTGAGTTTGAGTTTGAGCTCGGTGCCGCCAGTGGCATCAGGCTGAGGATCGCTGCCACTGGGGCTCGGATGCTTGAGTTCCCCGGTCCGGCTGGTGGCTCGGCCGCTGACGCCCTGGCTGAAAAGCTCAGGGTGTCCCTAAAGGCGGACGAGGCCCGGGTGTCCAGGCCCACTAAGTGCGCCGAAGTGCGCATCCAGGGCCTGCCGAGCAGGTTAAGGCTGGCACCATCGGTCCCGACTACAGGGGCATGCAAGCTGTTACAGTGAGCTGCCCCGTAGCGGCGGCCAAGAAAATAGCCGGGGAGGGCCAGAGGCTTTTGGTGGGCTGGGTTTCCGCGCAGGTAAAACTGCTGGAACCCAGACCTCGGAGGTGCTTCCGCTGCCATGTGGGCGACCACGTGGGAGCTAGGTGCACCTGCTACCGCTGCGGGCAGCCCGGTCACAAGGCCGGCACTTGCAAGGCCACGCCGCACTGCGTCGTATGTGCGGCGGCTGGCAAGCCGGCCGACCACCAGATTGGGGGTAGGGCCTGCGCTCCACCCGCCAAAGCCAGGGGCAAGGTAAGGCCCTCCGCCACCATCACCACCACCGTCGTCACTCCCGCAGCTGCCGCCACTGCCACCGCCGCTGCCGCCTCCACAACCGCCGTCGTCACTGCCGCAGCCGCTGCGGCAGGGCCCTCACATGGGTCTCGGGAGGGGGTTGAAATGGAGTGCCAATAATGGTCCCATTTCGCCTCCTCCAGGCGAACATCAACCACTGCGCCGCCGCTCAAGATCTGTTGCTCCAGAGTATGGCGCAGTGGTCGATTGATATCGCCGTGGTCGCTGAGCCGTACTTTGTCCCGCCCAGGGATGACTGGGTGGAGGACCTGAGCGGCTCAGTGACCCTTATTTCGTCGGCCACCGCCGGTACCCCGTCCCTCGAGGCTGTCAAGAGAGGACGGGGTTGCGTGGCAGCACGGTTCGGGGAGATTGTCGTGGTAGGGGTGTACTTCTCCCCGAACCGAACTCTCGCCGAGTTCCACAACTCCCTTGCGGAGTTGAAAGTCGTCGTCGTCGGGTTCCGTTCACTCCCCGTGCTCGTCCTCGGGGACTTCAACGCCAAGAATGTGGCTTGGGGTTCCCGGTATACGGACACACGGGGCAGGATGGTGGAGGACTGGGCTCTGGAGACAGGCCTGGTCGTCCTAAACCGGGGTTCTGTCCCCACGTGTGTGCGGATGCGGGGTGAGTCGGTGGTGGACATCTCGTTCGCCAGCCCCGCTCTGTCACCGCGTGTCACTGACTGGCGCGTCATGGAGGGGGTGGAGACGTATTCCGACCACCGGTATATCCGGTTTGACGTCTCCGCCCAGTCCTCGAGCGCGCCGGTCCGACAGGCCCCGAGTGGTCCGCGGTGGGCGCTGAAGCAGCTGGACCGGGAGCTCCTCCTGGAAGCCTCGATCGTGCAGGCCTGGGTGTCATCACCGGACAGGCCTGCCGACATCAACGACGAGGCGGAGTGGTTCCGGGAGGCCATGTCCAATATTTGTGACGTGGCAATGCCCCGGGCCCAGCCCGGACGTGCTTCGCGCCAGGTGAGCTGGTGGTCGCAGCAGCTGACGGCTTTGCGCCATGCGTGTGTTGCTGCGCGACACCAGTACACCAGGCACCGCAGGCTCCGTATCCGCCCTCCGGATACGGAAGCCATTGAGGCGGAGCTGTATGAGGGGTACAGAGCGGCGAAGACCGCCCTCCAGGCGGAGATCCTGCGGGCCAGGGCAGTGGACCGCGAGGAGATGCTGGAGACTCTGAACAGAGATCCGTGGGGACGCCCAAACAAGATGGTGCGGGAGAAACTCCGCCCATGGGCTCCCCCGCTGACGCAGAGTCTCCGGCCTCAGCTTGTGGAGGACGTGGTGAGCGCTCTGTTCCCTTCGAGAGGGGAACATACCTCCCCGCTCATGGCTCCGCCTACTGCGGTGCTTGATGCGGACCACAACACCGACGAAGACGACGATGCTCCGGAGGTGACCGAGGTAGAAATGAGAGTGGCGGTGCGAAGGCTGAATGCCAAAAACACCGCCCCAGGACCTGACGGCCTACCTGTGAAGGTCTGGGTCCTGGCCATGGAGGCTCTCGGGCCTCGACTAAGGGGTCTCCTAAGCGCATGCATGGAGAGGGGCCAGTTTCCACTTCGTTGGAAGACGGGGAAACTGGTCCTCATAAAGAAGCCGGGGCGCCCTGCGGACTCTCCGTCCGCTTATCGGCCCATCGTGCTGCTCGACGAGGTGGGCAAGCTCTTTGAAAGAGTAATTGCAAACCGCCTCGTCGGGCGGCTGGTGCGGGTGGGGCCGGACTTGGCGGAGAGCCAGTTTGGTTTCCGCAGAGGGCGCTCTACGGTGGACGCCATCATGCGCGTACGGGCCCTCACGACAGGGGATGCTGTGGCCCGGGGTGGGGTCGTCTAGGCGGTGTCTCTCGACATCGCCAACGCCTTCAACACCCTGCCCTGGAGTTGCATAAGGGAGGCACTCCGGTACCACCGGATGCCGACCTACCTCTGTCGTGTGGTCGAGGCCTATCTGACGGACAGGGCCGTCATCTACCCCGGTCACCAGGGAGTGTGGAACCGGCGAGAGATGTCGTGCGGTGTCCCACAGGGATCGGTCCTGGGGCCGCATCTGTGGGACATCGGTTACGACTGGGTGCTGCGCGCCGACCTCCCCAGTGGCGTCAGTGTAGTTTGCTACGCTGACGACACGCTGGTCCTGGCACAGGGGAGGTCGCACCAGGCGGCGGCCGAACTAGCGACACGCGGGGTTGCGACAATCGTCGATAGAATCCGGCAGCTGGGACTCGAGGTGGCCTTGCACAAGTCCGAGGTCATGTGTTTTCATGGCCCTCGGAACGCGCTACCGTCGGGTTCCCAAATTACGGTAGGAGGGGTTCACATCGGCGTCGAGTCGACGATGAAGTACCTAGGTCTCGTCCTCGACAGCCGGTGGAACTTCGTTGAGCATTTCCGACGTTTGGCTCCCAGGCTGGACCGGGCTGGAGCTGCCTTGGGGCGTCTCCTGCCCAATCTGGGGGGTCCAAACGCCTCCTGCCGGAGGCTCTACGCGGGGGTCGTGCGGTCCATGGCCCTTTACGGGGCACCGGTGTGGGCGCGTTCCCTTAGGCTGCGGCCAGCCCGCCGGTTGAACGCGTCCCAAAGGGTCATGGCCATTCGGCTGGCCCGGGGATACCGCACGGTCTCCCGCGAGGCGGCGAGCCTCCTGGCCGGATTACCGCCATGGGATCTGGAGGCGAAGGTCCACGCGCACATCTGGGAGTGGCGCGAGGAGATGAAGCGCCGGGGCGTAACTCCGCTGCCGCGAGAAATCGCGGCTCAGCGGACAGAGCTCCGGCAGGATCTCATGGCGGCATGGAGAGTGCGATTGTCGCAACCCAGTGCTGGGCACGCCACAATTGCGGCGATAAGTCCCCTCTTTGAGGAGTGGCTAGAGAGGCGCCACGGCGTCCTCACCTTCCGCCTGACGCAGGTCCTCACCGGACAGGGTTGCTTCGGGAGGTTCCTGTTTCGTATAAGGAGGGAGGAAACGCCCGGGTGTCACCACTGTGTGGATCGCCCGGAGGACACGGCGGAGCATACGGTGGAGGTCTGCCCCGCTTGGGCGGAGCCCCGCCGTGTCCTCTTGGAGGCGATTGGCGGCGGTGACCTCTCGCGTCCGGCTCTGGTCCAGGCCATGGTACGGAGCGAGAGGGCATGGGAAGCAGTCACCTCCTTCTGCGAAGCAGTAATGCTCGCGAAGGAGGAGGCGGAACGCGTGAGGGAGAGGCAAAGTTTGCGCCCTCACGCCCCTAACCGCCGCCGCCGCTGGAGACGCCCTGGGCGTCGGGAATCCCAGGCGGATTCCCGGCCACCATAGGCGCGGGCTTGCGGACGGCGAGCAATGGGTAGCTCGCCGTCCGATCAGGACCAGGCCCGGGTCGATGGCGCGTCGTGTTCCACGCGCGCCTCAAAGAGATGTCAGCACAATTGGCGGGGTCCGCTAGGACCGATGCCTGCCAGGGTTGCGGGTTAGTCCGAAAGGGATACCAGGACCTTGGCAACAGGCAACTGAAGGAACACGGGTGGGTTTTAGTCAGTAAAAGTCTGACACGCCCTTCCGCTCCACCCAGAGCGGGAGAAGTCATTGGATGATTTCCCACCCTCAAAAAAAAAAAAAAAAAAAGGGTAGCAACAGGCGTTCGGCGTTCCCTATTAGATTTATTCTTTGTCTTATCACAAGACAATTAGGATTACTCAATTACAAGCGTGAAGCGATGATATCTGGCCGAAACAATTGCTAAACAGCCATACATTACGTCTTGATCTGAGATAACTTAATCGACTACGGACTACTTTACAATTCTTTTGAAAAACATAGGTACCTACTTGATAACAGTGAGCGATTTAATCGGGTTTTATGCACCTAGAGTCGCAAGTAGATACTTTATGCAGATAAGGACGCAGTATCTACCAAGATATATTCGAGATAATCGGCAGATTCCTAAAATAGATCTTATGACCTACAAGGGTCGACTGAAAGAGCTACAAGGTTGTTCGACCATAATGTTCGTTTAGGTATGCATCTAGGAAATGCCTTTAACCGTTTGTCCCCTGACTGCAATCTCACCTTCGCTTCGCCGAAAAGCGTTAGCTGGATGTAGTGAAGGTTACTATATTGCAAAAGATTGGGCTATGTGGAAATTACCAGAACAACTAAAATCGTTCCTTTCATTCTGAAACGAACTCAGTTTTCACCTAGATAGCAGGTAAATAGTTGCCCTTTGCTTCCATTGCGGTTTTCAGGTATGGTACCTATGATGTGACAAGTCTACCACAGAGTACATTTTTATATAGAAGTCTATAACTACCAACCACAAAGTTCGAAAAGGACCAACAACGACGAGAATTTAGCACATGTGCCATATTCTGTTAAAGTCCGATAAACTAGGGGCATGCCCCTAACTGGACTTAACTAGTTTTCCTTTTGAAGTGGTCTACTTATCAGTTCTGATATCCAATTGTTTTATTTCCTTTTTATTTAATTTGAACTTGTCTATCTTTGTAGTTTTGGTAATAATAACCTGCTAAAATTATGATAAACGCGACGGATCGATAAAATGTCGGGCACACGATTATGTAAGCCGACTGGTAGGGTTCCTTTTAAGGGTTCCGTAAGTACCTCGAAAGGAAAAATGGAAACCTTGTTAGTAGGTAGTAGTCTGCGGCAGTTAAATAATTCAAGCTTCTAAGTCAACACAATCACAAGATACGGTCAGTTACCTATCTATGTCACATATTTTGATGGAGGGGTCGTGGCTCAGTAATAACAGCCTTGTATGGGGCTTGCCGCGATCGGTTCCTTCATAGGTGACCATCCTAATATTACATTTCGAGACCCTCCGTGATTCGGAAACCACGTTATGCCGTTCGTTGGTCCCGTCATTCGTAGATCTTTGACAGTCATTTCAGGTAATTAGAAGTCTTAATGTCTGACAACTGTCTTACCAAGGGGTATTGTGTAACCCAGTAATCTGGGTTGTGGAGGGTAGTTAGGCAGTCACTCTGTATAAAATGCTAGTATTCAACTGCACCCGGTTAGATTGGGAGCCGACCCCAATATAGTTGGGAAAAGGCTAGGCAGATGATGATACTGAATGAAAAAAAAACAAATATATTTCAACATAGAATTGCTTACGTGAGTGACATGAAGTCCGTAGGAAAGGGCGGGCGCGGGCGGTCAAAGCAGAAGTAAAGATAAAAAATATCGGTCAACAACTATTTGGATTAGACTTCAATTAATACAAGGCTGTATCTAGGTACTTACCTGATAAACTAATAGGATAACTAATTCGTGCGGCAATGAATGGTCATGGCGAACGAAGTTAAATTAATTTGAACAAATTTGAACTTACAAGCAAATAGGAAATAGATCTATTTCCCATTAAACTAATGCTAAGTTTATCAAGCATAAATTATGACGTTATGAAAACGGTTATTTATAGGCTTAGGGTGGATTCTCGGACATACGATTCCTAGTATCCACCTTAGGGTGGAATTTTTGGTGGATAAACTAAACGGAATAACCCAAAATTGGGTTATTCTGACCAAAAATAACGTCAAACAAACCATCTCTGGTAAATTGATAATGCATTAGATATGGGCAACGAACTTGCGTCTCAACACGGGTGAGGGGCGCGGGACGTGACCTGACCGGCCGCGAGCGCGACCCCTCCCTCAGTCAGTCAGCTGTTTCGCTAGCGAGCACGGTGTGGGATAGAAACTTTAAAAAATCTTTTAATGAAAATAAAGTTTTTTTTTGTTGTTACTCGGACATTTATTTTTATATTTAAGTCATGGTTTGAGTGACAACGGTGTTTACCCTTACACCCTGTATAGTGAAAATTCACATATAGTCACTGCGTAAGTACTATTAGGATAATTTTTCATCAATGTTATGAGTTTTTCTGATTTCAGCACAGAACACTAAAATTTAAGTGAGCGATTGGAGCGTGGTAAGGTGGAGCACCGATAAGATCAGCGTCAGCGACGCGACGTGACGGCCAGTGGAACGCATGGCACCCACTGCGGCAGGCGTGATTCACACGTGCGTAAGCACCGACATCAAAACATGAACACTTTTTATCTTATTCGAGTTAATACGATTGCCTACTTACTGTAAATATTGACTGCTAAATGTTATGTTATAGAGACATGATGTTTGCAGAAAATAAGTTCATTGATTTGTTACATAAACTAAGATATAAGTAGATACTTAATTATTATTTTTCAAAAACAAAAAAGATAGGTAAGTCGAGTATAGATTCCATAAAACAACAAGCTCATTACGTTTCATCTGAAGTTGAAAACCTAGGTAGGTATTTGTACGATTCTAGATCAACAGTCACTAGACAAGGAAGTTAATATCTAGAAAATAGCAGTTTCTCGTGATACGCACATGCGGTAATGAATGATAAGTACCTACCTAAGTAGTCTATTAATATAGAGATTAGGTATGGAACATTGTTTGCTATTTTACTATCAATTTCCGACTTAATGACTTACAGGCATGTTTTCGCATAGTTATAAAAACCGGAGAATATTAAGGTACTGCGTACGATATTAAGAAATTTTTCAACGTCGCAACAGCGTGAGTCGCATTTCATATGAGGCAAAAACAGGGAAAATGAATATTTGGAAAGGCGTTCATTTCTATCTACTTACCTTCCTAAATATGGTAGGTGCGAAAGTCTAACCTACCTACTTCTGAAATAAATGATATGAGGTACCTACCTATTTCTGACGTATAGTAGGTAAGGCATCGATTTTTATCTAAATAAGCTAGTTACCTATGTAGTTATTCGTCTTCAGTAGGTAAAGTCGAGAGACGTAACGCTATTTTCGGGAGTAATTTACGTATAATTATAACTAACCTACAAACAACTACCTATTGGAAAAATCTTTAATACTATGAACAATTTCCTGAAAAATTAACATAAGTAGTGTCTAAATTATTATTGATTGCCCTTTGTTGCCTATGTGATATATTATATTTGTCGTCTTTTAAACGTAGATAAAGTCTGTAAATTATGATCGATGTTTCAGTTTCAGTAATAATTTCATATGTTTACTAAGTACCTAATTTGTTTTATGTAATAATACCGATGAATGGGTAGTACCTAATCATTAATTCAATCAGAAAACATAAGGTAGGTACAATGTCCTTGCTATTATTAGGTATTTCATAACTCTAACGTAAATATATCTGACGTATTTAACTAGTTTATTTGTGTCGGTTAGGTAAATTTACCAGCATATTTGACGTAGTATTTACTGATTGCTCTATATATTATACCTATTAGCCGTAGTAAACACGAGTACCAATTATAATCTGTATTTAATTGCAGTTTATATTAAAAATTAATTATATGTATTTAAGGTGATGTTATCAAACCCTAGAGGAGCAATGAGTCATTTTTGTCTGTTTGTTTGTAACAGAAATCGCTTACAGTAGGTAAGTACATGCATTAAGAATAAGCTAACGAAGAACTAGAAACTATTTATTTTAATGCGTTCTAATTTGTTTTTACCACTTTGTTTATGTTTTTGTTATTTTTCTGTTGAAGACCCTAGTCCATTAGGACTAGACTTGACCGATCTCAATGAAAGAGTTCAATTTGTTAGTTGCGGATATATAGGTACCTACTTAGGATACTACCCTACGTCATTTATTAAAGGGTTGCATCTTTAAAGATATTCATAGGTAGGTAATCTTTGTATTTTCATTTTCCTCTGAAAGTCTATTTACAGAATCACCTTCAGACGAAGGAAACCATCGATAAGGGATTTACACTTTTTACATTAAAATTCGGTAAAAGGTAAAGGATAGGTATTTACTTTCCCAAACCATTTCACCGTATTTTATTTACGGCTGTTATATAATTGAAAATAAACGATAAATAACGGAAACTCCAGAAAAACAAAAATAAGTGTGAAACCAAAATGTTTTTGCGCGTTAAAATTCCATTTCACCTTTTCATTTCCGAGCGGATGTTCATGAAATGTATTATAAGTAAATGCGTATTTTAATTAAAAAACAACACGCTGTATAAGATGTTTGATGTGTAAATGGAAAATCCCACTGAAGGTAACTTTTCCATACGAATATAGGTGTTTGCTAAGTAATGTTTAACTACTATTACTTAACGATACCGTCGCTACAGTGTGTGCACTATCAACAGTGTTGATACTTTTTTAACACACGTAACGTTAGTAAAAAAGTCGGTAAAATAATTTTCGTAGGAAGACGTAAAAAGGTCCTACCGATACCTAGATTTATTTTCTAGGACAAAAAATAAGTAAGTAAGAACTTAGAAAAGGATTTAGCACAGCATGCTACAGCGTAATTGACCTTCCCTTGAAAGTGATTTAGTTGTTAGTTGCCAAAGAAGAAAACAATGATCGCTTGTAGAGTATGACTTTGATTTACCTTTCCTTCAGATGATAAAGATCGTATCAAAATATGTATATTTTAAGATTCTATCTACGTGCAGTGTCTTTTATTTGATCAATGATAAAGTTCATAAAAATCGGAATTATTTATAAATTTTTAGGTATGTTATGTAACAATTAACGCGTGCCTAATTTTAACTACAACTGGCGTAAATTGAGTTTATAAATACATATATTTTCATAGCAATTTCATGTACATAATTGGGTACCTACTTACTTAGAAGGTACAGTAGCAGGAAACTACCTACATAGCAAAAAAAATAACACTTCGAAGATTGACCATTTGGATTGACACCTGAGATTACGCGCAAAAGTAGAATACTTATTTCATTAAAAATTGCATGTTCTAGGTAGGTAAGTAGTAGAGAGATAATTGCAGCAACTGCATTCAATTAAATAGATAAATGAACTGTCCTACAGTTTGACGTTGACCTATTTGCAACTAAATAGAAACTAAGATACCTAATTTATTAATTGGTAGTTATCAATTGTGAATTAATTAAATATGCTTTTGGTTGCACAGTACCTTCTTTGAAGTAAGTACCTATATACCCATAATTATAATAAGTTGCATAAACTCTCTGCTTTCATGATTGGCACTGCATTCAGGTGCAACAGGATGTGATGTGTTTCCGCGGATTTCCGCCATGACATCCAACAGGGAATAAACCTACTGACTGAGTTTTCCACAGGTGCCATGTGCCTCTAAGGTATTAATCATCCAATATTGATAATTATAAATAATATTTATTTTAATGGCCGTGGTCGTCTTCGCCTTAAATGCTCATGCGCCCGTCCTATGGCAGCGTGACGCTGGCCGCGTGGTCGGTGACTTTTGTCATCATGTATCCTTATCTCGACGCTGCTGCACTGATAATACGAGCTCTATTATTTTTCATTGGCTGCGCGGAGGGCGTGCGCGCCCCCGCCTGCCTCTATATAATCGACATACATCAAAATAGTTCTGCATTTATTGATCTCGCGCCGCGCTTGACGCGTCACGTTTGTCTAACAAACGTTACATTAACACACCTTTAATTAGTTTTAATTTTAGTTTTTTTTTAACGGTAAGTTCAATATTTTTAATTTAACTTTTCAATTCATTTTTTTAATGAATTGATCAGTTGCCGTTAGATAGCTTTCTTTACCAAAGTTTTTTTGGGAAAAAATTCGGTACTCTTTGGTGCGGCAGTTTTATTTTAAGTCGAAAACTAATACTTAAACACAGCTGCGGCTGGTAAAAATTCCATCGGTCAATATTATTTATATACAGATTATTAAGGTGTCCGGGTCATTTTGGTAATTAGGCTGACTTGTCTGCACTCACGATCAACGATCGTGATTTATTGCCAAAGAATTGGTTGGCATAGGTACGTTACAATAATTTGATCTCAATCGTCCCTGTCCCAATCTCCTGGTCGTGTAATAATGAGCTATAGTGCAAAAGATAAAAATATGCATTATGCACTTGTATTAATACGGCAAAAATTCTATTTTTTGGTATTTTTCACTTTTAATTGTGATTCCTAAACCCTACACAAATTCGAATACCACTAGGTACCTGCGTAAATTACAGTGAAAGGGAAATATTATAACATCATCTCCATAGACTAAGTGGGAACAATAAGGAAAAAAAAAACGATAACTGAGAACCTTATCCTTTTTTGAAGTTGGTTAAAAAATGAAAGCGTATACAAAAATACAGCAAGGGCCTTTGCATTATTTCGGCTGGGGTCGATTCTTGCATTCGTTAAATAGTTCCTAGTGTTGGACAAAACAGTCTCTTCTTGTTTACTGATCATGATCAATAATATTAGCATCATTAATTTGGTACCTAGACATTGTGATCAACATCACATAATAATATTATTAATATTAAAGTCATTTATCGCAGTACCTAGTCGGGTAAATTCACTGTACAGGGGGCCTAAAACGGCCACATTAGCAATTCCTCTAAAAGCAATTTATTTTCTAAATATCCAGCTGTCATTAGCAATTCCTCTAATTTGACACAAAAGCAATTCATAATGTGTAGACCATTTTCACGAATCTCCATAGAAAACTGTCAAACAGATGAATTATTTCGTAATATGAATCTTCGTAATATGAATCGCACGCAGATCATAAAATGAATTGTCAGTTTGTGACATTTTACGATGATTCATAATATTTTCCTATTATGATTAGTACCTAATCACGCAAGTTTATTAGTATTACCATTAGTGCGGATTCTTAGGAATGTAGGTACTTAAGTATGATAATGATCATAGATAGTTATTAGTAACTTATAATAAGTATGTATCTATCGAAGATAAATGGGAAAATTTATTAAAAATTTATTAAGATGGTTACAAAAAGGGAATTCAGCGTTTTTCCTCTGGCCTCGCCCCCGATACTAATGAACTTGCGTGCGTATGTATTGTACCCAGTAGGTGACATAATAAAAATCCTTGATAGCAGGGATTAAACATTCTTGCGGATTATTTCTAATACTTTACTTGCTAGATAGGTACCACCAGGGTTTTGTTTAATTTTTTTGGCCTTTTCCCGAAAGCGATTCTGGTTACGACGTCTCCGGGTTGCTTTTGATTGGAAATACTAGGTCCAATTAGATTTATTTATATTGTTTTGATATTTGTTACAGATAAAAATGGCTTATCTACAGTCAATGCCTAAATCTGAAACTATCAGGCTCCGTGAAAAACATGTAGGGTAAGTTACCTACTCTTTTTCTTGCCTCTTAATTTGTATTTGTAATTTTTTCATTCATACTATTCACATTGTACTAAATAAACTAATAAGACAACTCTTGTTCCAGTGATGCGTGCCAACTATTCTTCCGTTCGTCTCCCTTGAAAATTGTACGCGGAGTTGCCCAGTACATGTATGATGAGACGGGCGAGAGATATCTCGATTGCATCAACAATGTTGCACACGGTAGATATACTGTTATCTTTTTGCGCATTAGGCATCATTTAAAGCCACTAAGGTCATTTGAAACCAGTGCAAACCAGATTTTAGGTGGATCTAATGATCGAATTGATAAAATTAATGATAGATAGACCCGTCTTTTCGACTGGGCCTGTTTCTTATCTTTAAAATACTATTTTTGTTAGTTTAATATTATTTGTCTAGTTTAATTGATGGTACCAACTATACTTCGTACACAATCAACGTATTTTTCAATGAGTCTCCAAAGTGGCTAAACAAAACATTGAATGGATACGCGATCCTTTGTTATTTTTTTATGACGCCGCTAATATATATTTTATTTTGTAGTTGGTCATTGTCACCCACATGTAGTGGAAGCTGGAAGAAACCAGATGTCATTAATTTCGACTAACAATCGTTATCTTCACGACGAACTCGTTATTCTTGCCGAAAGGCTGGTCAAAACCTTGCCAGAACCATTGTCGGTTTGTTTCTTCGTTAACTCCGGCTCGGAGGCTAACGATCTTGCCTTGAGGCTTGCCAGGATTCACACGAAGAACAAGGATGTCATTACCTTAGACCAGTGAGTATTTTTTCTTTCCAAAAAATAATCTTTGTTTAACTTTCGGGGGTATCTCTTGCTAGGGTTACTCGGGACTTGAATGTAAAATAGAACTTATCGGTATTTAACTTTTATGGGACTTTAGATCTTGTTTGTATATTATTCAGTGATTGAGGAACATGGTCACTCTGCAATCGGTAGTATTAATAATATACTATTACAATTTTGATACCTACCGTATATTTATAATGCAGTATCTAAGGTAAGTATCAATATTGTAGTAAGTAGATCATTCGAGGCCAATAAAGGCACAGTATCTACTTTAAGAAAAGATAGTGATCGCGCCACAAACACCGTAAGGTGTGATGAAGTGAGCACTATCCTTTCAAAACTATTAGAATGAAACGATCCTTAATTACATTGAATACCTACAGACTTGCATAAGACCATTCTAATGTTCAGTTATCGAATTTAACATGCTGGATAAGTTTAAACCATTTTGGAATACCATTTTGTCAATTGAGGCGAACAAACGTTCATTCAACATAGATGTCCCCTTCGTTCTTTTGTCTTTACTTCGAGCTAGTCGAAGTGTTATTAGGGTGCTACTAGCGCCTGTTTGTTACAGCGCGTATCATGGCCATCTTACGTCTATGATTGATGTGTCTCCCTACAAATTTAACCTACCCGGAGGGCCAGAGAAGCCAGAGTGGGTTCATGTGGTAAGTTACACAAATTGACTGGGTTGCACACGATCTCGTAGTTGCATTAGTTTATAGGACACGCATTATCTTTATTCTTATCTCTAAACTATATTTGGATGTTTTTACGTAATACCTACTACTGATAGCTAGTTATTAGAGATGATAAAAATAATCTCTATAACTCGTAACGTAAAGATAGGACAACATTAAAATGATTCATATTTGAGCGATGTCTTTCACCGATTAGATGACTATTCAATTAAGTGCAAAATAACTAAGTTAGTTATTGCCACCTTTAAACAATAGCTTTATGTTTATTGAATTAGAAAAGGCAGATTTTTATGCACTCATATATTCTTTTATTCTTCAAAAACTAATAAACACTGTCGACTGCCATTATTTGTTTCCGTCTGATTTCATTCGCGCACTTCAGCAATGAGATAACTGCGGCTTCCCATTTAAATTCATAATTGAATACGGCATAATTACAAGTGAGTAAATTGTCTAATCGTTTTTAATTACCTCACCCAGGCACCAGTTCCCGATATATACAGAGGAAAGTACATATATCCCAACGACTCTCAAAATGAAGAAGAGTTAGGGAAACTCTACGCTGATGAAATTGGCAAGATCTGCAAAGAGAGCAAACGCAAAAATGGCGGTGTTTGCGCATTTATTGCGGAAAGCCTCCAAAGTTGCGGTGGTCAAATCATTCCACCTGACGGATACCTTAAAAGAGTTTTTCAGTAAGTATTGTATGATTTTCAATTTGTCTTTGTACATTTTTTAATTGAAACACAGGAAAGTCCGGTTAAGCAGCTAACAAACTCATAGGTAGACATGCGAGATGCCATACCAAAAAAAAATGACACATTAAAGTGCAATTCAGGTCGCACAGCTCTTACCTACAGTTATATTCACCTAGAAGTCGATGCCTCTCTTTCTATCGCGTAACTCTTATTTATATCAGAAGACGCTTTACGCTCACTGAATTGGTCCGACAAGACGATCCCGCCGCGTACTTGTACTTTCATTCATACCTAAAATGCGGAGTGCGCCTTCTGTACTATTCTGTGGGTCTAGCTTGCAAATAGCTGAAACGAGACCATATCAGCAGTAATAGGTTGCAGCTAAAATTTGATTTCAATCCTTGGTTTCTCAATTGGCATTGTATTCTGTTTATTACAAGTAGGAATGTTCGTCTAATAATCCCGTTCGTTTACAATAACCCTTTGATAATGGTCATGGTATGGAAAAAATATTGGTTGTTCTTGGGATATCTTTTTTCTTTTGTTTTTCACGAGTTCATTAAACGGATTGGATACCTAGCCCGTTCAGATTTTTATCTAAAACTAGCTGTGCTGTGCCCCGCGGTTTCTCCCGCTTAGGTCTCGATCCCGTGAGAATATAGGGATAAAACGTATCCTAAGTCCTATTCCAGGTCATAGTCTACCCGTGTGCCCATCCTCTCCTCGGTAGAGTAGGGATCGTCGCACCGCGGCGCGGCGCGGCGTCGAACGTTTCGCTTATTGCATATTTATACTCGTGATAACTTCGAAATTAAATGTCCGATTCGAATGAATTAAAAAGTATTTTACTGCTACATAAATACCCTTGATGTAAAAACTATTTATTTGTTTAAGAATTAATATTATGTTGATCAAACTCCTTCGCAAATCACGCATTAATTTCGAACAAATTTGATTACCATAAAAAAGGTTATAGTGAGTCAATCTT
This sequence comes from Lithophane semibrunnea, assembly GCA_947363905.1. Classification (NCBI taxonomy): domain Eukaryota; kingdom Metazoa; phylum Arthropoda; class Insecta; order Lepidoptera; family Noctuidae; genus Lithophane; species Lithophane semibrunnea. The sequence goes on along the minus strand of OX376194.1, from coordinate 8,552,873 downwards.
AAAAGATAGGCATATGCTGTCGCGGACTTTTTTTTAGAACTTTTAAAGAAGAACAATTCCACGATACATGATATTTGCGTAACTTAAACCGTTTACGCAGCGCACGCAACGGAAGCTCTCAAAAGGGAATAATTTTTCCCGTTTTTGCAACATTCTTCATTTATGCTCCGCTCCTATTGGTCGTAGCGTGATGTTATATAGCCTATAACCTTCCTCGATAAATTGACTATCCAACACAAAGAATTTTTCAATTCCAACCATTAGTTCCTGAGATTAGCGCGTTCAAACAAACAAACAAACTCTTCAGCTTTATAATATTAGTATAGATAGATAAAGCGGGCAACACTTCCCTAGCGATTGTGCAACAAGAATTATTCCTATTCAGACATAAACATAAAGGGAGAGGAGAGCCCCATTAAGTAATTTGGTTTAAGATTTTCAAAATCCCAAACATTATTTCAGACACGTTCGCGAAGCTGACGGTGTGTGCATAGCCGATGAAGTCCAAGTCGGATTTGGCCGTGTGGGTACCCACATGTGGGCATTTGAGACGCAAGACGTTGTGCCCGATATCGTAACCATGGGCAAGCCGATGGGCAATGGGCATCCAGTCGCGGCTGTTATTACCACCCCTGAAATTGCGAAGAGCTTCGCCGATACTGGAGTGGAGTATTTCAATACGGTAAATATCTCGCTAAAGGTTTTAATTCTCATTTGTATTTAGTAAAAGTAAATAGTCTCCTAATAAGTTTTAATAACTGGGTGACTATTGTGGTTTAAAATCATTGAAAGATGTCTTGTTATTTTAGAATTGTCCAAACGGAAAAACAATTGACTTGCGTAGATTCGTGATAATCACATTAGATATTAATAACAAACGAGATGTTTGAAACAAAGTATCGTATCAACGCTAATTGTGTGATGCAACACCTGTTTTTAATATCTATCTGCTAAATGTTTGGCAAAACAAGCTGATATGTTATATTTACAGGTTTATTTATATACGCTATCTGCTAGTTACGTATTCAATATGACCTATCTCTGCTTTGCTCGTAGATAACTATAGGTACCTACATAAGTATCTATTTTTAGAGACATCGATATTCATAAACCTACAGATCTGCCGATAGCGTGTTACCGAAATCCGAGATTCAAGTGTCCCAATCACATCTTATAATGACTAGGTACCCTCAATCAATCTGCCTAGCCTTTTCTCAACTATGTTGGGGTCGGCTTCCAGTCTAAACAATATAATAACTACCTATCTAAGTACCCTATTTCTGTATGGCTATTATAACAAATTGTTTTATCTTATTACAGTACGGTGGCAACCCTGTTTCCTGCGCAATCGCGAACGCAGTCCTCGATGTGATCGAAGAAGAGCGTCTACTGGAGCGTGCGAACCGCGTCGGCAACCACTTGCTGAACCGCTGTCAACAGCTGAAGCATAAGCACAGCTTGATCGGTGATGTTCGGGGAAGGGGCCTGTTCGTGGGAGTAGAACTAGTGACTGACAGGGAAACTAGGACGCCAGCTACGGCGGAAGCCAAGCATGTCGTTAATAGGTACGTAAGAAAAATGCTACGAAATAATCCAGGACAAAAAGACAAGCGATAATGTATGAACGCATACAGCATGCATAGCAAAAGTTGTGGAAGTCAATAAATGACTATAAAGATTTTTCTACTGTATCTCGGGAGAGCGGGAGCCTATGTCCAGCAGTAGACGTCTTTCGGCTTAGATGATGATGCCGATAAGAGAGAGGAAGCGAGAAAAAGTGCCAAAAATTTATTTAAATTTGTTGATTTACAGGATGAGGGAGGAGAAGATTCTAATAAGTCGCGACGGTCCTGACAGTAACGTGCTGAAATTCAAACCACCCATGGTGTTCTCAACACAAGACGCTGATCGGCTCGTGGAAACGTTGGACAGAGTTCTAGAACAGCTGGATGGAACAAGAACGTCCGTCACTAACATCAAGCTACAGGTAATATTTTTATGAAATTATAGAACTTTAACACTTAGAACTTAACGGAAAAACGATGCACCTATTCGATTTTAACTTCAATAAACTTCAACTAACTTGGTCGTGTCTATGCATTCCTAACGGTTTGTGAAGCTTAGTTTCGTAAACTTACCTACTACCAATATTATTAGGTACTTACTACTGCATAAATAAGAAATAAAAAACCGTCATCTATTCTAAGTATTTTTTTTTTTCTATGTATTATTATAACAATTATTTCTTGATTTGGATTTATTAATATAACTCGACTGTAGTTAGAACGGCAGTTAACTAATGGATTAACTCTTTATTTACAGGTTCTAGTAACCCCAATCGATGAGACGAAAAATGAGGCAGCTTTAAATACCACCGTTAAGCAAAGTATCACAAATTCGTGACCAGAATAATAATGTGAAATGTAAAATAAGTATTAATCGAATATTAAGGCTGTAAATATAGATAGATGTACATATTTAGGCTAATTTTATTATAGAAATTAAGGAGCAATGTAATAATATTTTAATGTGAAAGATTATACAAAGATTTTGTATCTTTATTTTTATTTTTGCAAGAAATATTTGGTCATCCTTCACTAGCATTTTAAAGAATATCAAAACATAAATTTACAGAATAAAAAGAACCAAAAACTTTTATAAAAGTAATAATAACTCTTAGAATGATTGAGAAAATGGTTTTTCAGACTAATTAATCTTATTCTAATACACATATAAAACAAAAAAATAAATCAAAACACGTTTAAGAACATTCACTTTTTAGGATGACCTACCGGGTTTGGGAGGGATAATGTTATAATGAACATTTTTGTATAATGTGTGGCAATTCTCCATAGTTACTAGCTGAATTGGTTTACATGGTATGTTAATTTTGATACCTTGCTTATTTTGATATTTTTGGGATCCAGGGGCAAAACTACACTGTTTATAATTGGCAGTGTGGTCATCACTACAGTTAGCACATTTTGGTGCTTCTTTCTCTGAAATCTTGTCACACTTTTTGGTCAAATGATCTCCAGCACATTTTACACATTTCACATTCCCGTGGCAGTAACGCTGAGAGTGACCCCACTTTTGACAGCGGTAACATTGTCTTGGTTTTGTAACTGGAGGCTCCAACTTTATATTATGTCCCAATAGCTGCGTTACTTTTAAAATTGCTTTTCCTTCATCATCATAAGGTACTACTGCCAGAACTAGTATGGTATTGTCCTTTCTCTCCTCTTTTGTGTGCATTTTATGCACTCTTATTACAGGAATAGAAACTGATTTGAAAACCTCTTTAATTTTATTCAATTCTGTTTCTTTAGGCATTCCTCTGATGACAACTTTCATTTTTCTCTTTGAAGGATTTCCAAAAGTATGAAATGGTAATAGCTTTTTTTCCAAATATTTTATCATGTGTTTGTGGTCATTGTTGCTTGCGCAAGTAATTTTTATGTAGTATTCACTATGGTTTGGTTGATAAAATTTTATTCCCATATCTAAGACTTTTTTGACATGTTGTTCAAAGTCTATTGGTTTATGTAAGAAAATTGGTGGAATTTTCAAATTAAGTTTTGGCCATTTCGCGAGTAGTTCGGGTTTAATAACTTTATCTAAAATAATGTTACCTGGCAGTGGAGCTAGATTTGGCTCAACTGAAACTTGGCATTGTTTTTTTAATCCATCTGCAAGTTTCTCGATCTTAACTTTCTGCTTGTGTTTTTTTGTCATTTTTGAACTCTGAAAAACAAGAAATTTTTATTAGGTAGGCTTACCTTTACAGGATAAACTTAGAAAATATGTTTAACTTACAAATTAGAATAATAAAAATCGAGACTACGACAAGTAATAATCTAATCTTACAATGGAATTTAAGTTATTTAAGTAATTATCTTTCCAATAAGAAACTAGTGACTATTGTTGTTGTTATTAGACTGACCAAAATACCGAATAGATAGCTACTATGGCTTTTTTATGACTGGACAGAAATACAACATTTTCAGACTTACATTTTAAATACAGCGAAACCAGACACTCAATAGAAAATAAAATTCACAAATTTATGGCTGGGTGATATAAAAACTTCAGCAACCCACCCGCCAAAATGTAACTACAACTTCAAAATCTTTTTAATTTGTATTGAATCCGTTGTGGCGCTACTGTCAGTAACCACCGAACTGTCAAATGTCATTTACAACTGGTATTCTCGATATCCTCATCGACATAATACAATTTAACTTAAGGGGGATGCGCTAAGGTAGCCCGCGAAATTCAAATTTTCTTACGTTTTTTTGCCATTTCCAGGTCAGTGTCGGGTTGTATGTGTGTCGGCCGCAAATCATATTTAGATCAAATATGATTTGTGGCCGTAACAAATATGGATTTACAGAATTATAATCATTAGAATCAGCAATACATGCGGCGGCATACAACACGGCGAATGATGTCACTGAAACGTTGACTATGAAAGTTCGTGAAGCCAACATTACGGCATCGGAACTGAATGGTATATGAAACGTGAAGATATTCATGATACGAAAGGATCTTTTGGCGCCTGAATGACATTGACAGGGGGCGTCGTTGGTAAAATGTTACCTACTTGAAAAATGTGTAAAAAAATATGATGGCGGCGTTAGTTTCGATTTTGGCTACGCGCCAAAAGAACCTTGTAGCGTTGTAGGTACTAACCCCGCAAAGTTTATTGTAGCGATGAGTACATATCCGTGGATGGGTAGGTATATGATTTGATACCACTAGCTAGGTACCTAAAAGATTGACGACTTTCCTAAAGGTAGGTACTAAACACAAGTAAAATTAAGTAAGTCAGCCTGCGGAAGGATTTGTAGAAATTACTCGTAGGTACTTTCTTTCATGGCGTTAGTGTTTCTTACTCGATCGATTTTTATTAGAAGGGAAGGGGGAAGGGAATTTATTTAATAAAATAAAATAAATGTCGAGTTGAGAACGTGCTCCTTTTTGAAGTCAGTTAAAAATAGGTGCTTACAAATACCTACGTAGCTCTATAATAACTTATTCTGTACCTACCAAATCTATAGGTACCTATAGTCGGCCTATTATTTTTCCTGTTCCCACTGCTGGGCTTCTAGATCTAGGGTTCCTGTCTGTTTGAGAGGGAGTGGGCCGTGGCGGCGGGCCAGAGCGGCTTTGTGATTATCATAAATACTTACCTACCTTTTAACCATGTCTTTGCACAACATGCCGATTTCCTCACGGTGTGTTTTTTTATGAGCAGGAATTTTCGTGATGGCCTCGCCTCTCTTGCACGAAGTTATGGGTTCAAACCCGAACAAGAAAAAAAAATTCAATGTAGGTAGGTAAGTCAGAAATTGCCCAACCGTTTTCAGCAAGTGTGGTGATCAATGCTCGTGACTTCTCTGTATGAAAGGAGGCCGGGAGGAGTATTATTTTAATATTACTTCAGTTTAGGAAAGAGATGAAGCTCTACAGGACGTATAGCTCCATCTCTTTCCCCAACAAAGTAAGATTAAAATAATACTGCTGTAAGCGGTGGTGGTAGGGCCCTGATGGGACAATAATAAGCTGGTATTAGTGAAGATGAAATGGACCCGAAAGTAGATAGGTAGGTAATAGGTAGATAGATAGGTAGGGTAAGCTAAGCCACGACTATATCCGGCTTTCATTACTAATTCTCAAAGTAAACTAAAGCTCTCACCACTGAACAAAAATCCAAACTCAGCGGCCTAGCCTTATCCCAACTATGTTGGGGTCGGCTTCCAGTCTAACCGGATGCAGCTGAATATTAGTGTTTCACATGGAGCAACTGCCTATGGAATCTGACTTCCACAACCCAGTTACTGGGTAAAACGATACCCCTTGGTAAGGCTGGTTGTCAGACTTTCAGGATAATAACGACCCATAACGACTGTCAAAGATCTACAAAGGACAGCCGGGACCAACGACTTATCATGCTTGGCAAGGCACTGAGGGAGGGGCTTGGTATGTACAGATGGTCACCTATCCACTGACTAGCCGCGGCAAGCGGCAAGCGATTGACCCCCGTGCGGCTGTTATTACTTAGCCATAAGCTCCCAAGAACAAAGACCTAAACTAATTAGATAAAAGCTTTAAGGTACAAGTTCGTAGCCGACTGCAGGCAGCAGCAGCAGCCGACGTGTCGCCGCGACACTACTGGTTTCTATGTATTTCTCTATGAAATCGACGTGTCGCTAACTACGATAGGTATATCATAGAAATAAACATAGAACACCAGTAGTGTCGCGGCGACACGTTCGGCTGCTGTTCGGCTCTCACAGATCTATCTGCGACATATACAAAAAATGTTCCCTGTCGTATGACTATTTCCGACGAACGAGCTTTTGCGATTGCCAAATCTCCGACTCCGTAGACGGTTCTAAAGCATATTTATTTTACAAGCGAACAAAAACATAAATCACAAAATCTTCCGCTCCAAATATTGTCAGTGCCGTGTAGTCTTTCCGACAAAGAAATCAGACCTTTCCAACTGTCTTTATCATTGAGCCATCTATTGAGCAAACCGTCTTTACTGGCTTTATAAAAAATATACAATAACTTTCGACGTAGAATGTACTGTCGCGGGCACATGTTTTCGCTTACGATGCAGGAAGAGTAATGCTGGTTTTCATTTTTATGAGAACGTAACATTAGGTTTTGTTATAGCATGTTTGAGTATTGTGATGTACCAGAATAAAATAATAAGTGTGCGTACCTAATACTTGTAGTATATTTGTATTTTAACTACGGTATCTATACGCACCCCTACCACAGTATAATAAAGTATAAATTATTCTAGGGCTAGCGCGCACCGCGGTGATGTGGAATGCTTTGCGTTATTTTTTCTGCTGTACGACGCCGACGCGTCGGCGTCGTCGACGGACCCGTGTATGCGTTTTTTATACCGTACGTCGCGACGTACCTACGGTATAAAAAACGCGGACACGGGTCCGCGTACTGGCGGTGAAAAAAATGCAAAGGTAAGTACCTACCCCTTGCTTGAGGCCTATTGTGGTCTACTTTTCGGAAGATATAATAGGGAATATGCATGTGATTCAAATATGGGTCAAATATTTTTTTCTATAAACTATGTTACTTCAGAATTATGCCTCCATCAATATTTTTGCATAAAATTTCTTTTTGAGCGAGAAATTAATTTTTAAAAAGTCCCAAAAAACTGTGGGTAATTCAAATACTTGAAAAGGCTAAGAGCGGATGTGACGTAACAATCCGGAATAACAATCAAAATGTCAATGTCAAGTCAATCAACAAGTGTCAAGTCAATGTCAAACGCTCATAGAAAAAGGAGTTTTTGACGTTGACTTGACAGTTGCTTGTCTGTTTTCACGAACTGTGACGTCACCACACCAAGCGCGCCAAATGGAGGGCGTTTAAATAGCCCGGATCGGTTGGATATTTTTAATCATTTTTTTAACTACTTTAAATTGCTTTTTTGCCGTCGAATTTTTTTTTACTATTATTTGACGATGTAAACTATCGAATAAAAATATTAAAAAAATACATGCATATTCCCTATTAAAAAAATTGTAAAGATTTACTGCAGGCGTATCTAAAAACAAAAGGGTTTATCTACCTTCGTCTCTGTGCGTTTTTTTTCACTGCAGTGAAATCTCTATGCAATACAAAGTATGTGCCGCGGACTCACCACAAAGCAGCGGGAGGCCCGCTGTGAGCTGTGAGGCGTTTTTACATCGCAATGCGCGCATTTCTATGACGTTCCATACTTCATAGATTTTACGGTAAAAATACGCAGGGCAGTGCGCGCTAGGCTTTATACTGTGACCCTTCATACCTACTTAGACATCGTGAACTAAAAGGGTAGGTACTTACCATAACATCTATAACCGATTGTTGGGTCCAAGACAACATTATGTTTTTATCGCTTAAAGTTTTTGCACCCTATTAAACTTAATTGTTTATCAAACCTCTAGTTATAGCATCGTTTTGGTCATTATCATAATCACTAGATTTTATTCGGAACAACTTCCTGCGTGCCTAATTCTTTAAATCTTCGCTGGCCTGTCGAACCTTATTTTTTATTGTATTACCGTGAATAAAAATAAATAGTGTTATCAGTGCCGATATTATACAAAGAACCCGTAGCCGTTTTCTTTATGTTTGGTCCAATATTTTTTATGTTACTACCAAGACGAAGCGCAGCCGGCCCCAGCACGTGCGCAAACTTGCCACCGACCGTTACATCAATCTTGTCTACCTTGGTATGTTTTGTGCAAGCTTTTCTTATGGGGATCCTTTAAAATTCCATTCTTAGTCCCCTTGCTTTTGAATAAAAAATGTTTGCGCTCGTTGTAGCGGTTACGACGTTGTGTCACCGGGAGTTCCGGCACCTTCTGTAGACAATGAAGGCATTCAATGTCTGGACAATGCGAGAGGATCCGTGCTGCAGCGATTAGCCGGATTTATTTAACGGTTGTGATCTCAAGGATGACCTCGCCGATATCGAGGCGTGCCTAAGGAGTCTCCGTATATATTTTTAACGTGCGAAGGGTTGGGGTGATCATGGGATAACGTCTTCTGCGTTTGTGTGGCAGTTTCTTTTATATTTTGTTAAGTGTCGTCGTAACTGTGAGATACACATAAAGTTTGAATAAGTTATACCGGTCTTCTTTTCATGGGGTTGTTGGTACACAAGGTCAACTAAAAACGTTCTCACAGACGCAATCAGTTATCTTTTGTAAGAGAAACTGTATGTATCCAGTGTAACGGACAAGAGTTTGTCACCTACTAAAGGGACTTCAAAACATTTCTTAATTAGTTTTGTCAAATAAATCTAATTACCGAATGAAATTATGTGTATTTCCGTCACTTCCGCTTACATTACGGTAATTGTATAAGTAATTGAACAAACTTGATCTAAACTCGCGAACTTTCATTCTACTCGTATGAGTTTCAAAACATTCGTAGGTATATTATAAAGTGATAGGGGAGCAATTATGTTGGGAAACGATTAACGAAAGTGGTTTGGCACGCGTGCCACCCGCATGTGACATGCGATGGCACATGTCGGTTGACGTCATCCTACATCGCGGCTCGACTACACTTCCTAAAATCAAAGCTGTGTAGCACCTCGTAGCATCGTAGCACTGTAGCACCATCGTAGCACGCTGTAACACGTCGCCTGAAACCTGACAAGATGGATCTTAATTGAATAATAGATGGGTTGGCATTTCTTGTAAGTATTTGTTTAGTGTTCGCTGAAATTAAACCCTGAAAAGTAATAGTTATGCATCCCAAAATCCAAAATACCTATTATAAAATATATATAATACGCAAAATACATAATAAGTACCTAGTACTTATTATGTATTTTGCGTAGCTTTATAATACATAGGTACTTATTATGTATTTTGCGTAGCTTTATAAGATAACAACATTTTTCATAGAATTTGATTACTAGGTATTCAATTAAGATCCAACTTATCAGGTAACTATAGAATAGAATGAGTTGTAGTCTACAATGATAATACAAATAAGTAATAACACTAAGATACAAAATTATGTAAACAGTTGCGTAATTCATGTAATTACATTATTTTGCATCTAGTCTTAAAATGTAAACCCTTGGCACGATGTTAACAAAAATATATTTAGGTATTTTATGATGATAAAATATTCAAACAATTTGTTACTTTCGGATCGATATTTCATGAATGAAAAAACGTGTGAATACTCCGGCACCCGGTAGAACTTTGCCGTCGGTGACAAAATAATGCTGTGGGTATGCGGGCGGCACGCGTCCGCGCTATGCATTGACATTTGATTAATATTTTTATTCAGAACAAGTCGTGTGCGCGGCAGTATTTCCCATCGGCAAAAATGACAATCTTCCATACAAATGTTTATCCCATAGTTAACCTAACGCGATGAATTTTTAAAAATCCTCGCTTATTACTCACCTTTGTTGTATAGCAAGGAACTCATGCTTCTAGGCACAACGGATTAAAGCGGGTCCACACCTGCGCACGCGCATGAACAGTGCGGTTCCCGTGCATCTTAAGGGGGATGCGCTAGGGTCGCCCGCGAAATTCAAATTTTCTTACGTTTTTTGCAATTTGCAGGTCAGTATCAGGTTGTATGTTGATCTAAGAAAATTTGAATTTCGCGGGCTACCCTTTTTTTTTTTTTTTTTGAGGGTGGGAAATCATCCATTGACTTCTCCCGCTCTGGGTGGAGCGGAAGGGCGTGTCAGACTTTTACTGACTGAAACCCACCCGTGTTCCTTCAGTTGCCTGTTGCCAAGGTCCCGGTATCCCTTTCGGACTAACCCGCAACCCTGGCAGGCATCGGTCCTAGCGGACCCCGCCAATTGTGCTGACATCTCTTTGAGGCGCCATCGACCCGGGCCTGGTCCTGATCGGACGGCGAGCTATTCGCGGGCTACCCTAGCACATCAACCTTGAGAACATGATATGGACACCTTCGATTCACGGTCCGTGCGCGTGAGCTTCAATTGTGCTGGTGTGGATCGTTGCTCGCGAACCGTTCGCAACATGCGCGCGCGCGTATAATATGACGCGTCCATAGTCATTCAAAGCGCCTAACGTGCACGGTGCGCTGGTGTGGATGCCTTTAGGCTGTGCGTTGTCTGTCCGTGCAACGATTGAATGAAATTGGATGATTTGGACAAATAAAGGTCAATGACTTATCTATACCTTTTATTAAAAAGTAAGGTTTCACAATAATACCAAGTACATAGTAATAATTCAAAACCTACACGCCGAAAACGAAAATGCTTTGTAAAAGAATAACATTTGCGGCAGGTGACGGTATTTCTCGCGAAAATCCTTTTTTTACGTAGCTATTAATATAAATCTCTCCGTCATCGGCCCTCGGTTTGCAAGTAATGACACTAACAGTATCTAATTCAAGTAGCCGGACATTCGTCACACTTTACGGCAAGGGATCGCTATGACGTGGGTATCAGAAGGATTGTCAATCATCCTGCAGAGATAGTTCGGAAAGTAGTTGCAGCGAAGGACCGGATGACAAACACCTCGACCGTTCCCGACTGACATATTGCTCTAAACGTCCGCGATCCCCAACATTTATATTCCAGTCCCGAACTCTCGATCCCAGATAATGCTTTTACAATAACGATCTCGAGATGACGACGAATTCGATTTCAATACTGAACACCGTCCTACAGACACCTATTTATTATGATAATTCACGCTCGAAATTCTTGTGTTAGAATTTAAAATAGCCATGAAATAGTTTAAAAAAGCCTGGTTTTGAATACAATAGGAAATTAACATTTGAACTTGGATCTGTTCATCGATAGTAAATTCAAATTTCGAATTAGGTAAAAAAAAATGAAAAAACGCTGCGAATTTGAATAAAGCGGAAACAATAGAGATAGTGTAACCAAAAAAGATTTTAAAACCAAGTAGGTATGTCCGCCATGATACATCGGCATTGCGCATTGAAAAGAAGGTTTTTGCTTAAAATGCAGCGCCGAAATAGTGCAATTTTATTCGAATCCTTGCCAGCTGGTTGAATAAATAGCAAATTTTAGATACACCTTGCGCCTTCGCTGTGTTTTCCCACGATATCAGTGCGAACTCCTTCGTTAGGGGACCGACCGACCATCTGTAAGTAGGTAGATTCAAAAGTACGAGAGAAACTAATGAAAACATTTAGCTGCACTTTGGCTGTGTCGCTGCAGATTTATGTTTTAATTGTGCCGTGAGAAATGAAACTAAAATTGGAATAAATTGTATTAAAATAATTGCGTGCTTTGTGCAAGTAAAGTTTAATTTGTATTTCCGTATTAACAAGTTTGCATTGCAATGTCTAATGAGATAATTTATGAATGTGTTAGTGATTATTTTATTACGTACCGTTTATTCGCACTATTTCTAGAAGGTTATACCTACCTACATAGATCAGACCGATAAAATTTTAAAAATAATTATAAATAATTGATTGATTTATTTATTAACTTTTATGAATACTGTTAAAAACCAACTACAGTCATATAAGACATAGACACTTACATATAAAAAAATATATTATTCTTCTCATGTTAGGTATCTACTAGTTACCTAATTCTAAATTCCAACTCACACTTTCTTCTACACGACTACCAACCTGTATATTCGCAGAAAAGGAAACTGAAAAGTCAATATGAATTAATTTAACTGTTTTTCTATATTTACAATATTTTATTTTGTCAGTGCTTAACGAAGTTCTTCTCAGAACGACATATTGAATATCCTACCTTTACTTTAGAAACAAAATTTATAAAATGAAAGAATACATAATTTATGAAAACGTTATACAATTTTGTAAAAGCTCGGGAGACAATTTCTAAGGTTACATATTTTGCAGGAGCGAGCTTTTTTTAGACATGAACGTGTAATAAATAAGTATTTCTATTACGACAGTAAAACATCTTAAGCTTATGCGCGTATGATAATGGATGGCGTATCCCAAAATTTCGTATCAAATAGTTTAACGGCGAGCGACCTCTATATAACACGGGGATATGGGGATATCTGAAGAATAGTACGTCTCAATATGCAATAAAATCGGAAAACGTATGCGACCTCAGATCCGAGAGGATTTTTCGAGAGCACACCTGAACTAGATTACTGTATCCGCGCTATAAAAAACCTACGTTCAATCGAGCGCACAGAATAAGGGCGAATTTGAAAAGGACTCCGGGGTTATTCCGCAGCGGTATCAAAGAGGGGAGACTACGACGTATCGGGTTTTTTGATTCACATAAACAGTTTTACATGGGAGTTTGGTGATAAAAGAAACCCGTTTACTGGTTTTCGCATTGACGGTGGAATGACTTCCTTGTAAAGTCTTGAGCAGTCCATCAAATCTTGTCAATCAATTGTTGCTTTTGTGAAGATCTTGGTTTTCGTAATGTAATGTGTTCGGCCTTATTTCTGGCACACCTGCTTGAACTGTGTAGCTTTTGTTGTTTTCGTTGACACAGCTGTAGCTGTGCCTTTGTGAAGTTACATGTAGTGTTAAACTGATTTTAGGTAATTCGGACCCTACCTACTTCATTTTTATCGATCGATCAGGTTATGCAGTCCGTCCGTAGATGGGTGACCATCTTTTCATACCCAGACCCGCTCCGTGCAGCCACCGTGTACCAGCACGTTATGCCGTTGGTCCCAGATGTCATTCTTGGATCTATGGCAGTCGTACCGGGAAAGAAAACCAAAAGTCTGACAACCAGTCTCACCAAGGGTATCGTATTAGCCAGTAGCTGGGTTGTGGAGGTCAGATAGGCAGTCGCTCTATGTGAAATAGTGGTATTCGGCTGCGTCTGGTTAGACTGGAAGCCGACCCCAATATAGTTGATAAAAAGGCTATTAGGCCTCAGCATCTGATGATGACCTACTTCTTTTTTATCAGCTATGCAGGAAGTTAGATTACCTTCGCAGTTTATGCCGCACGAGGCATGGAGTATTATTGTTATTGTTTATTCTATTGCAAAGTCGCCGACGCGCTTAGCACAAAGGTGTGTTTACGCACGAATAAAACAAGCGTATTTGGACCGATTCTTTTATTTCCGGAACACTTGTTCGGGTGTAAAACAAAAACTTCTCCTAGTATATTATAAGAATGCAAAGAGCGCGATGTCGCTGTGCTATAATAATGTTACAGGTACGTGTAGGTATTTAGTCCTTTGCATGTGACGGCATCGCGTAATAAAGTTGGCCCGGCCGCGTTTTGGGCGCTTAATATTAAAAGCTTAAAGCTCACCTCACTCCTTGCATATACTCTACATAGGTATGTCCTTTGCAATCTTTCCGTTGTTGCCACGACCTGAATCCGCTTTTGTCCCACATGAAAAGAACGGGGGCCAGAAAGCGAGTGTGTGTGTAAATAATTGAGGAGAGGCGCTCCGCCTTGTGAGGAGATGTATTAAACAAAACTCATTGGGAAGTGCGCCACGCTGCTTGCACGGGTTCGCTTCAGCACCTAAAGTTACGTATTCAATCAGGCAACTTCTCTTTGTTAGAGATTTTGTAGTGTGAAACGAAGTTAATACTTACTTGCTTTATTAACTTTATATTTATCGACTATAAAAATATCTTCAAATATAAAAAGAAAACACAAGAAAGATTCGCATTAATCAATTTTGAATTTTATTATTCCCACCAACAGCGGGATCTGTTTTCGGAAAGGATTTGGCAGTGAAGCGGGTTATGATAATCGGCTGCCACCATTCCCGAACTTCCCGTGTCCCCGTCTTAGATAAATCCTACCAATCTCCTACATAAAACTTTGTAAGATATACGATCATGAAATATTATATTATATTATGATCTTGAACACGTAGAGCAATTTGAAAGATGAAATGATAACAAGGTACCTATGGATCTAACGAAACTAACGTTTCCTTTAGAGTTTTCGTTTGTTCAGTGTTTTTAATCATGATTTTATAATGCTAAGTTAAATTATAAAAAGCTAAGTTTAGCTAAGTAGTAACAGTATATGGGGATGTTTTGTTTTACGAGGAAGTACGGATAAGCCTGTCATTTTCTTTCAGATATAATTTAATGTTTTTTTTTAATGTGGCGTATCTTGTTTGTGCAAAAACCAGTAGGTAACTCTGTTTGGGTAATTTAAGAAAAGAGGAAATACCTGAATTTAATATTTTGTAGGCACACATTTGTATCAATTTTGCTTTAGAATCTTTTCCCAACAGTATCTTAAACTTTTCAAGTCTACGAAAAATGTAAGAATTGTGCTGATGCTGAGTATAAAATATTATGTGGCTGTGTAGCACATTTTATTTATTATATACTTTATTTCGTATAATGTCCGCTATTTTGTTCGATGTTCCTTTAGAGTGTAGTTCTTTCGTTCCTATTTATAGAAAATCGGCTTTGACAGACAGGCACCAAATAATTCCTTGAGTGCTCTGTTTTAGCGTTTTTGGCATGGTAGGTACTTAAATATATTAGTGACCCACCCTTATTTCACACGGTTTTGACGACTTGACAAAATATCGAGATTTCTGTATATAAGTATATTGTAAGTTTAATATGATTTCCATGTTATATGTATTGTACAATATACCTTCCGGAATAAATTATCTAAAAAAAACATAAATGATAGTAAACACCGCATCAAATTCTGTTGCGAAGTTTAGAAGAACAACGCGGTCACACAGACAGAAGCCTTTTCCGAACTATGTTCGGGTCGGCTTTCTGTCTAACCGGAAGCAGCTGAATACCAGTATTTTACATGGAGCGACTGCTTCATCTGACCTCCACAACCTAGTTACTGGGTAACCATGATACCTCTTTGGTAAGACTGGTTGTCAGACTTTTGGGCTTCTGACTACCCGTAACGATTGTCTACTAATGATCTATAAATGACAGTCGGGACCAACGGCTTAACATGCTTTCCGAGATACGGAGGTCTCTCGATATATAATGGATGGTCATGGTCACCCATCTACGAACCGACCGTGGCAACCGTAGCTTAACCTTCGATCGATCCGTGCAGCACATATTTTCTAAATGGACAGAAATTGGAATATAATAAGATTCTACATGAGGTTTCCTAATAATAGGTTACCTATTAACATTCTCTTGTTAAAGACTAGCGATAATGACAACGGTATAAGTAATGAAACTATTAGCATACCTATATATATTAATTGCAATAAGATTAACTTGAGCCGTAATTGTTAATTGATCATTAATATATTCTGAGACGTAATTACGATTAATAGTAATAAGTTTTGCCATTAATGTTAACAATTTAATATTAATGATTACTAAGAATGGATGAATTATTATGGAAACTAAACTAAGACACTGTAAGTGGTATTGGATGAAATTTTCGTACTTAGTCTTACTTAATCCTGTTTATAATTAAATTGTCGGGATTAGGTAAGATTATGACAAGAATTGTAAAAACAAAAACATCAAAACTGCTATTGCATGCTACTGTTATGGTTTAATAAACATGACTTAATTGGTCTTACAATAAGCAAATCTTCAGTTTTTTTTTTCGTTTAAGATTTATTGTCCCACTGTTGGGCAAAGGCCTCCCGAACTCCTTCAGTTTCAACAAAAAATATCCACAATAACGGCTACCCGCGACGAAGTTGAAAATTAAACTACAAGTACTTTAAGGAAACGTTACACTCGTCCTTTGCTCACTGCAGCGAAACAAAAATCACGTAGACAAAAGAAGGTAAACAAGCGGAATAATAAATGCACGAAGGTATTACAAATTGAGCCCGAGTTGGATCTCATTGTCTTTGTAGCCCACGTGCATTTCCCTCGGGGTGCACGTCTGCTGTAACCGGACCTTAGCTACATGCGCATTATATAGCTTAAACGTATGCAACGAATGGACAAGGCCACTCCTTTTGTTATGACTCCAATAAATTGGTATGTGAAGCTTCTTTGTTGAGAAGGGTTGATTCTGGAAATGGGGACAAGTTTATGTTCAGGATTCTTTACATGCAATCTTTTGAAAATACTCTATTTCATCTAGTCTCGGTGGGGTAGTCGATATGCTATAGATCGCGAAAAGCAAACGTTCGTTTGCTTTTCGCGATCTGTAGTATATCGACTGGTCTTGTTATTAATGTTAATTCATGAGGAAACTGGGTATATTTTCCACAGCGTCCGTTTTTCTAGAAAATAAAGGTGAACCTTCGCGTAAAATTAGACTTTTTTACACTTAAAACTCCTTTAACATAAAAAACGTTTCTGAAGTTTCTTTAACGACTCCCTGGATAGACATAACAGAAAATTAAGTATTACCAAGTCCTGTATATTTACCTTTACTGTCCAAAAGGTGAAGGGAAGATATTGAGTACCGGACGTAGGTAGCAGACGGGCAATATAGGGTACCGAAGAGCGGAATGCTAGGAAAATAATTCCCGGTGGAAACATTGCAAATAGACGGCACACAGCACAAACCGAGTGCATAGCCACAGTTCGATTGGTTCGGGGAAGAGAGGGACATGTTCGCCCGCAGACAAATAAGGGAAAATTTATACTGGGTCACATTTTCACGACTGGTTTTGAGTAAAAGTTTGTACCTTTCAGCAAAGTGGATCTTGTTTGGGATCGGAAAACATTAAAATAAAAGAGAATCGACATTTGTACAAAGATGTGCGTTAGTTTTTCTGTTAAATCATAATCACTCTTAACCACTTCCTAAATATTAATGTTGATCAAAGTAAAGAGTAAGTAAGTATGGAATGTTTAGGTAAGAGCACTCCTTTTCTTCTAAAAACGTCGTTGTTACCTACAAAGGGATTCTCTCAGGAAGGTGAGGAGCAACTTCCTGTTTCGCTAACAACATACCTACCTACTGCAAAAATCAATCGGTTTACCAATATTTTGTCAACTTTGCTGCATTGGTGAGTATAGTTACCTACATACCTTATTACCACAAAACCGTGTTTATCAGTTGTTTAGCCTAAACCCCTGACATTTCTGTATCGAGTTTGACATAAAACTGACAGTGACACGCGTTTAACAAGTGTCTAAGTTTTTGTGGTTAGACCCTATCTCATTGTTACTCGTAATAAAGAATTAATAATAATTAAAGTCTCCATACTTGAAGCTTTAACAACAAACATATCGCTTATGATACGCACATTGCAATGATGTTTTTCATAATGGAGCTTTTCCAGCTGCGTCGATTGATAAAAAGCTTAACACTCAATAATTAATATCAATGTCGGTTGGCAAAAGAACATAAATATTTAGTGCTCAGTTTCATACATTCGTTGTTTGTGCTGTGTGCTGGAAAATAATTATGCAAAATAATAGAAACACTGTTTTTTTTGTATAAAGAAAAATGTGAACATTTTCGGTAGATTTTTCTTTGGGAGGAAATGACCTACACATAATGATAATGCATTTTGGGCAAGCTTTCCTGATTTTTTGCTGCACGCATTCAGTGTAGATTGTCACAATCAGACGACATGATTATTACAGTTGCATAAATAACTATTATGAAACCAATCGTTTCTATGAGATGCAGGTACAAATAAAACGAAATAAATATTGAACTGGTTTAACTACAAAGCAAACTCCAGGATGAAAATAGCGTTGCCAACAGGCTTGACATAACGCAGCTTAATTTGGACCAGCAACATACCAACGATTTTATTCCCAAATAGTACAAATCTGACGGGTAATCGTAAAACGGCATTTGGCACGGTGTTACATAAGGCATATTTATTCCTATCGGGTATATATTTTGTGGAGGAGCTCGTGGCTAAGTAACAGCCGCACGGCTCGATCCATCAGGTTGAGCTACGCTTGCCGGGGTTGGTCCGTAGATGGGTGACCATCTTATATACATATCGAGACTCCTCTGTGCCTCGGAAAGCACGTTAAGCCGTTGGTCCTGGCTGTCATGCATGGATCTTTGGCAGTCGTTACGGTCGTCAGAAGCCCTAAAGTCTGACCAGTCTCACCAAGGGATATCGTATTACCCAGTTGGCTGGGTTGTGGAGGTCAGTTAGGCAGTCGCTCCATGTAAAATACTGGTATTCAGCTGCTTCCGGTTAGACTGGACGCCGACCCCAAAATAGTTGGGAAAAGGCTAGGCAGATTGCAGATTGATTGGGTATATATTTTGTTATGTAACATGCGTTACCGTAGTGCAGTAACGTGTTTGTATTTTTGCAAGCGTGAGAAAGCTTCTCGGTATTGCGGGTGGATAACGTGCACCTGGTCGCTTCCGCAAGGATATCGATTTGTATCCTATCCACCTATCTAAGTGAAACGGTTCTGGCGTGGTGAGGTGCTAGTCATTTTTTTTAAGTTAAGAGCAGCGGTGATGGACACTGCAATACTTTTTAGAACGCTGTTTGGGCGCATCTCCAAACAATGCTGTATTGATTTTCGAACATAAACAGTGTCACAAATAATAAAAGTGAAAGTGTATTACTTACTAACTTCTGAATGATATGGCTCTCTTGAAGGAGTCATAGCTCGCCCTAAGCCGATCTAGGCTATAAGCTTAAATGTTACGAAGTCCGTTTAGAAGTTTTTGGACACCGTCGAGTTATAACATTAAATAACAAAATAAAAGATCTCCAAACTGTCGATCCCAAATACTTTCAAAATATCTTAACGTTACAGACCCATCTACTTGCTTAGACGGGACTTTTTCTAAGTCTAGCGTCCGAGTCTGATTAATAGTCCAGATTAAAGACTTACAGTGACACTCAAATTAATTACATCACGGACTAAACCAAAATCCTTGATACAAATATTGAATCTCTTTCCATTAATATATAAGTAATATGTTTTACGAATAATTTATAGTCTTCAATTTAAGTTCCTTATAAAGTTTGTTGTCTAACAAGCGAACGGCCAAAGCAAATACTGCGCAATTATTTCCGCACAAAAAGCCAAGTATTTTTAAGTTGGCCTGGACAACTTAAAGTCCAAGAATCATTGCATTTCCCACCCTCTTTTACCTTAATAAAATAAAGGCCTCATTATATTAAGCAAAGCACGTTCTCCGGTATCGCTGAAAAGATCTTTTGTTCGGCAGCAAAACACTTGGGGCGAGTCAATCGTCGAGCGAGGCCCGTTAAGCTTTGTGCGAGTCTGCAAATTAATGACTAGCAAGTACTGAGTCGCGTACGCAGTCTAAAGTTTCACCTCTCTTGTTTACACCCTATTAGATTTTTGTAGGCTTTCACTTGCTCGTAATTATTATGTACAACGACTCGTTGGTTCCGAATCCGAGTAATTCAGCTTTGATTTCGATGCTATTACAAACTGTGGTTAAATACGCTGAACAGTTTTCGAGCACCGCTGCCGTACTTGACAAACTTTGTATGAAAATGTTTCATACTATGTTAAGCTTACGAAAGTAGTCACAATGTAAAAGTAGGAGCTTTCGGGAAAGCAGCTATTATTTTATGGAACAAAATGTGTTTAACTTTAACTAAATATTTGATAGTAATTTGTATTAACATATTATGTTTGCTCGCCCCCTATTACATGGGCGACATAACTGGCGAAATGTGGGTGCACTAATAGGTACAACTTTGCCTAACAATTCGGGGAAACGAGGTGTGATGTGAGGTAATGTTATGTTGTAACAGTTTGTTTTCAGTTTTCACCGAGATGAAATTGTTTTTTTTTATAACAAACGCAACCCTTAAAAGAGGTGTCCGTCGAGTTCCTTTTTTTCATGAAGGAAAGTAATCCAACATAGATATATATAAATAATTCTTTACTGGTATTTTTTATTTCATTGCTTTGCAACTGTTTCTAAAAAGTAGAGGTAACTTATTACTGAAAGAATAAAGTTCTGTGCCGTTTTCATTCTATTTAAAAAAAAATATATATAGAAGAGCTTTGGTGTTACGTATCGCGATTTAAGCAATATTGCTGAAGCTGGTCTTATACAGCACTAGCACTAAACATGTTATGTAGAGACCTGAACTTTGTCGATTAGCTCTGAATATTGCAAGTGCGCAGCCTGCATCAACAGGGTGGCATTATATGTATGGTAATTACTCGTACCTTAATTAGTATTAGGCAAGTACCTAATATGTATATACCTATATACTAACGGCAAATTCTGATGCTACAAACTGTACTTCCAGAACTATTTTGCATAACAATAGTCTGTACCGTGTGAAAGTACCTATAAGCCAACCCTCTTATAAAATCGTGTGATTATCGTCTACAATAATTCAGTTACGATTATACAAGTTCCCACCGGGCAGGGTTTCTCCCCTAAAGTACAGGTAATAGATAGAACGTAAGACGTTCGAGGGGACGAAATCAATGCGTGCATAGAATAGGGAGCCATTGTGTGCGCTTACGCAAGGAGTCCACGTGCGCGCGCGCTCCCACGGTCATATGGGGAGGGATTTCGGGAATCACATAAAAGGGCCAAAATTCCGCCGATTGAATCACATTCGAACAGAAAGCGCTACAGTGCACAGCTCCGGGGGATCGCGCCAGCGCGCCCCCGGTGGTGCTCGAATAACTTACCGACAAAGTTATTAGTTTGTCAATTAAAAGTTTGAAATAAGTTGTGTTAATTTACTGTTAAATTTACAGTAAAACTGTGAATAATGAGAGAAGTCTTCAAATCTGAAGTTCAGAGCAGTTCCACGGAAACAAAAAGTAAGTTACTTAAAACAAGTTGTGTTTTAATTTTACTTTCAGTGTTGTGTATTTTCGTTACAGGGTTGTTACTTACAATATTATCATGTTTTGTCTGGCTGAAATTCTGTGATCTAACAAGACCACAAACATATTTTATATTGAACTTCAACTAAATGTTTCTTTTCTTTTGTTACAGATGTGGACTAAAGGAAACAGAGAGGAAGGAGAGATACAAAATTCGGAAATGACTAAAGTTACCAAATACCAATATCGATCTACGGATCAACTGCTAAGCAACACTTTGCTACCATGGCCAGCAGTATCAACTATGTATACCGAACAAACCAAAGGAGACCACTCAAGGTGAATACAAATCATCGTTTCTAGACTCCCCAAAGATAGGATAGGAATACTTAGAACTTAAGTAAGGCTTTTGTGTGGCTTAGGGAATTAAGTGAGTACCTGTAAGGTAATGTGTTCATAATGTGTAAATACAAAATATTTAGTTTAAACTCTAATGAAGTCGTTTCATTATGTAAGGTTAGGATAAACGTAAGATAAGTACTTACTTGCAGCAAATTTTAAGAGCATAGTGGTTCATTTAGAACCGAAATTGCCTTAATGATCGGTGTTGTTGTCAAAACTTAGTTACGTTTCATGTTTTGTTTGCACCCGTTCCAATTGTTCATGTTTTGGACATGTTGTTGCTATTGTTACATCTGTTGGATTCTACTAAAGTTGTTGTTTTCTGGTAATTTCGGCTCCCGATTAAAATTCCGTATTTGCACATGCAGCTATTATTTTCAGTAATATTACTATCACAATGACATGAGTTGCGCAAATATTTGACAACTGACATTTAACACTCACCGTTCGAGTATAGCTGTATAGTTCTGTTCTAAAGTTTTCCTTCCGATTTTCAAGTACGAAAACATATTACATACCTACATCAAAATGTTATTATGTTCATGTTTTGTTTTCTTTGTAATTGTTGATTTTTTGTTTTAATTTACGACGAACCAGCTGGCCTGGAATCTCGTCATTCGTTTCCGCATGCTATTTCAATGTGTCAAGTTAAGTTTTTGTTTGGAAACTGTTGAGTTTTTGTTTTTTTCAATAAAAAGTCCAAAACACTTTCGATAACTTTTTGGATAATTAAAAAAACAGCCAAGTCAATTGAGCTTGGGTATAAAACGATTGAACGAATGTTTTGTTAAATTATGAACAAAAACTGTTCCATAATTTCTTTTTGTTAATTCAGTTCAAGCTAATGGAATCCCGTTATTTGTTAATGTATTCTATAATTTCAATATGCCAAGTTAAGTTTTTGTTTGGAAACTATTGAGTTTTTGTTTTTTCAATAGAAAACCTAAAACACCTTCGATAACTTTTTGGATAATTCATCCAAGTCAGTTTCGTAGCTTTGGTTTAAACAATGGAATTTTTGTGTTGCTAAAGTATGAACTTAAAACCGTTAAATTGTTGGTTGTTATTAACCGATTTCTTATTTCAGTTCAAGTTAATTGTAAGATTTGTTGATTTTTTGTTTAACACTCTTGGACGTCTTAGTTACCAAACCGTTGATTTTACTGTTGATTTAAGGTTAAGTTTTTGTTTTGTTCTTTGCTATCAATAACTTTTTCGGTATAATCATGCACATAAAAACTTAAATATCACTAAATAACTTCTGTCATCAATTTACTTGAATTTTGTTAAAGTTATTTGTTAATACTTGAAGCAACTACGTTGTTGATTTGACTGTTGCTTTTGTTAAGTTTATGTTTGCATTGTATAACCATTTCCACTACAATAATTCCCAACCCATATATACATAATATAATTAATATATTTCTAGCTTAAACGCTTTTTCAAAAACCTCTTTTTGTCAACTCAGATGCTGATAGATTCATGTTACGTTATTACGTCCTTTCAGATTTGAGAATGGTTCCACTTTGGGACCAAACACTTTGTCAAATAAATCAAATCATTCATCTCATAATAAACATCGTTGTGAAGTGGCTGTTAATACGTAGGAATAAGTAGTTGATTTGACCGTTATTTAAAGTTGTGTTTTTGTTTTGTTTTTAACTGTCCGGGGCCTAGACAAAATCCCTTTTCTGTAAGCGCTAACGCCAACGGAAAGATCAAATTGTATGGAGTTGACAGCAGCGGTCACGTCAAGTCACGTGACATCTCTAAAGCTAATGTCAACTCCATACAATTTGATCTTTCTGTTGGCGTTAACGCTTACAGAAAAGGGATTTTGTCTACAGCCTCTGTTCACATTACGTAAATATCCATGTTGTGCCTAAAATTCTTTTCTGAATATTTCTTTTACCGTTACTTTCTTAGTTTTTTTGTTCGGTTTTTGTTTCTACCACCTTGACTTATGTCACCAAAAGCATTCTTGGTTATTTACATTCAAATTCCAATTGAGAGCTCTCTAATCTTAAGCCTAAGCATCTCTATAAAAACTTCCTTCATCGCTCCTTTTATTTTTTATTTATTTAGTTTTGTTTATGTTTTAACTAAATAGTTGGTTTGATTGTTGAATTCAAGTTAAGTTTTTGTTTTGTTTTCTTCGTTATCCTGTCCACTTAATACACTTCAATAGCTTCCTTTATCTCTTCGTTTGAAGTTGTTAGTAAAGTTTTGTTCATACCCACTTCGACTTGTCGTATCCCTGATTTGAATGTTGATTTTTAAAGTTATTTTGTACAAACATATTCTTTCTACTTCCAATATGGCAGCCACTTTGGAGTGGTGATATATACCTTTTTAATAACATAATCACTTTTTGAGTATCATGGTTCCCAACGACTTAAAAAATCTTCGTTTGACATTTTTGTGAAATATATATGTTATGCTCTTGTTTGTCTCTCTTTACGAATCTTTGGATCTACCAATCGCTGGTAATTGGAAAGTTTTTGATTTTTGACATACTTCATATCGTCTATAATATTCAAAAAAGCCTCAGAAATTCTATCAATGACTTTAAGATAGTTTGTTGAGTTATAGTTTGGTACGTTACGTTGAACTCCCAATTTGTGAATTTGTCAATTAATTCAAAGTTAAGTTTTTGTTTTGTTATTTGCTATTCTTTCTACCTATCCTTTTCACTTTTCCTTCTGACATAGTTTTACCTTTTCTTGACTTTAGATTCCAATTGTAAAATAATCCATCTCCTTCCTTCAGTTTCCTCTCGTTTCCCTTCTTTATTCTTAAATTGTTATTTCTTGAAACAATCACATTGTGCCTTATTACCGTAATGTGCCTGATATTGTTTCATCTTGTGTGTTGTTTGCCTCCTTATAGGGTTTTGACCAAAACGTGTCGGAACCTTCTAAGGACGCCCTTATGTTTTGAACTATCATGAATCTATCATCACTTACGCCATTTACAAACTGCCTGTTATAAAATATTGTATTGTCTAAATATTGTTATATTAATAATATTTTAAGACAAGTTTTCATATATTGTAATAGTGTATTAACAATAAAATGTCCCTGTTAACCCATCAGTTACAATCATGATAGATGTTGTTAAGTGTTACTAGCCTAATGACTGTTTTGTCCCCTTTCACGTTTTGTTATGGTAAAAGCATCATTACTTCCTACACACAATATTGTTCATTTAAGCGTTCAGTAAACCGCCATCACAGTTAAATGTGTTGTTAAATTTTCATAAAATTAAAACCTATCCACCAATAGTTTCCAAATTGATTGAGAATAAAAGATTTAAACGGGGATAAAATTGTCATTACGCACCTATTGTTTTTACCATTTGGTATAATTTTGTTGACTAATTAATATCGTTAATGTTATATAGTTTTAAGCGTTGAATTGTTGTTAAGTTTGTATTGTGATATTATTTGTTAATTTATTGATCATGGCTGTGTTTGTTAATTTTATGTTAAGTTTTCGTTTTAACCATTATTGTTCATTGTTCTTTGCCGACATTAAGGCCGCTGATAACACCAAAGTGACTGTAGTTTAACATTGTAGAATATGTTTGTATTTAAGATTAATCTTAGTAACTACTGTGTGTACGAAACTGGTATTTAAAACCTAAGCTTTGTATAAAATTAACAAATAGGTTAGTTAGGGTAACTATTTATTAGAGATGTATGACAGTTCGTGTGTTTGTGTGAATTAAATACCTAAAATAAATACAAAAACAACTAAGAATTGGTTTTATTTATTTTATTTACTGGGAATATATAATTTTAAAACGGTGAAAGAAGCGATTGGAGCTGGGCCAACTGTTTTGCCATATACGACGAAATCTAGTTCGGGTAACAGGGTATGTGTGCGAGTGTGGTCGCAAAACAATGTTTCTGTACGATTTAGATAGCAGATACACGGATCTAGCGTAATGAAGATAGTTTTCAGTACGGAAAACAAGAAGTTCGCCTGATGCAATCTCGCAGCTTAGCTTCTTCTTAATTGCTTAACTTTAAACAAGAGCCAGTTGTTGGTGTCGCGGTGTAGTTTTATTTTTCAGTACTTTATAGGCACCAGTCTCCTAAGTCTTCCTCTTCTGACGGGGAGCATCGTCTCGTCACCTGGAACACACGTCCATGATAGGTAAAATCTAGCACAATCAGCCTATAATGTCCAAGTGCTCGGACAACAGAGCTCCTCTCTTCGAGAGGGAGTATGCTGTAATCTACCACGTGGGCCCAGTGCGTTAGTAGATGTCACATGTCTGCCGATATCCTGTTTTCCTTCAACGTTTTGAGGTTAATCTACGCATTGTCAATATATATCTTACATACGATTAATTATAGAAAAGGGATTTTTGTATAGGTTTCTTCAACTTCTAAGAATAAAACAACACTAGCAGTATCTACAGTAAAAAATGTCGTAAATAAAGCAAATACTCTCCTACGTTTTTATCGGAAAACTCAGTCTTGAGACATATCTATAAAGCCGTGGGCAAGACCCAATTCTATATTAGGTACTAGCTTCTGCTCGCGACTTCATCCGCGTGAAATTTCTTGTTTTAACATAAAATCCAAACACTCGTCAATACTGTAGCTTCCCATTAGTGAAAGAATTTTCACATAAATATTATTAGAAATTATCCCTTTATTTTCTCTTTATAATATTGGTAAATATTTTAATTATATTTTTACCTGTGATGTGACCTTGCACCACTGCCTATTTATTGGCCCTTATACCTACCTACATAATATAAAACTTTTAATAGACATAATCTCACAAAACTAGCGACCAATAAAAGAACATAAAGCAGTTCCGTTTCCTACTTGTTATTGGAGTTTTACTTCCAATACTTCGCCCTTGCAGTAAACGCAGGAAGCGCAAATTCCCCACTCTCTCTTCCAAGTGTGTCTAATCTGTTTTTAGGGTTATTTGGTTTATTATTATGATCAGACAAATCACCAACTTACAAGGTTTTTTATGACTTCCTCCTGCCGTAACACTTTCACAGTCTTTAAACATGGTCCATTTTCTTTAAAAGGGACTTTGATAATAAGATGGCTCTCTTTCGCGACAGCTCAGAAGTGCGGTTAAGCTTATGGTTAAGCCCGAGCTACACTCAGCTACCCCGCTGGAGTCCTCCTCCTTATGGTACCTATATTTACGAATATTGAATGCCTAAACATGTACCGACTTAATTATTTGGGGATATTTTGAGAGTATATTTTCATCGTTTCATTTTTCAGAACTTAGGTATAGTCTGTTTTTTAATCTCGTAGACTAATATGACAGGTGCAAATGTCAGACATTTCAAGTTATCGTTGCTGGTTTTTTCAATTAGGAATTGAAAAAACAAGCAACAATCACTTGAAATGTCAAATTAGTTTACGATATTAAAAAACAGACTTTAGGAATTCTATGTTCCCTTTTTATTATAATTATGAGCCTGTTGTGTCCCACTGCAGGGAAAAAGCCTCCCTTCTGTTTTTCCACTTTTCTCTATGTTTTGCAATTAGAGCCCAATTCTAATAATATTTATTATGATAATTCCCACTAAAATAATGCAAGTCTATTCATTTCCCAGATATTATTCTTACTTATTAAATACTTCGACTGGTAGGTATTATAATTCTATTCATGCTCATGCCTGTTTCATATTTCTAACTTCAGCAGAACAAGTTATATTTGAACGCGATAGTTTAATCTCGTTCTGTTCAGATTTTTCACACCTTGCACTTTGCTATGATATTTTCTGTTTCGCTTATCGATATTTTTGTCCTAACTACAAGTATTTAGCAATCTGTTTTATACTTCGACGAGCCTCTTGGTTGCAATAGGTACCTATTGTTAACAAAATTTCTTAAAATTTCTTCTCTCTATGTTATTTAAGACGCAAACGTCGTATTCTCACAGCTACCTACATTTTTATGTTCACAAAGTATCGGAATGAGTCAACTTAAAGGTATTTCAACAACAAGAAACTTTAAATAAGTTTGCTGGAAGTCAAGGAAACATAGATAAAACTCTTTAGGTACTTATTTTGTTCTCACTTGCGTAACTTTATTGTGCAGACGTTTGAGACGGAAAATTCACAAATTCGAATTTGATAAAAATAGAGTAGTGAACTTGTTAGCAGTTTGAGGAGCTATTTTATAGTTTTGTTTTGTATTGAAGTTAGAAATTTATTTTGAACTTTAATGTAAATTTAAATGTATTTTAATGTAAATCAATTCTGTTTGAAATAATGATGTTACGTACAAACTATTATCTTTATGTGAAAGCTGTCTCTTGAACTGAGTTTTACATCCGACGTAGTGTAATAGATAAAATATAAAAGGTATTCGCTTTAGCAAACAGTGACTCGCCTTCGATCCAAATATCTGCACGAGAAGCTGAAAATATAACGGGACTACAAGCGACAGAAATTTTACCGTCTGACGTTGAAAATAAGTTTGTATTTGTGGATAGCGGCTCGGATGCAACAGAGTTATTGAGGTGAAAAATTAATGACGGCTATATTTATTATAGCTTACATTCCAGGTGCTCCTTGGTGCAGCATCTACGAAAAAGCTTGTCAAAGTCGTTAGTTGTGTTTGGTCGTCCGAGGTCAGCGCGTACCGGATGCCGGTCACCACGCCCGTGGACTCCTCGCTTCTCTTCAGCTGCTTTTCGGTCCTCTCCTGCTGTGACATCAATCTCTTCTGGTCCAGCTGTACGTGCCTCACTTTCTTTCTTATTAAATTTATATAATAATCAATTTGGCGTTGGAAGTGATCCACGGACCAATAAAATTTCAAGTCGGCAAGAATCACTAGTAGAAATGCGGCGTATAAGCTGGCCAGTACAATTCCAAAGTAGTATAGATTTGGATCTTCGGTTGAAAAGAATGGGCAATCTTTTGATAGAGTGACGCAGCCCCAAAAGTAGGATTGTGGTAATATAACAGTAGCTTCTGATATACGATTCATGCTGCCATTAAATTTATCTCACTGTAATTTTTATTTTTAACATGTTTCACCTAAATAACATCACTGCTGTCCACAAACAAAAAAATGTACTCTGTGGTTGTCAAGTTGTCAACTGTCTGTCATGGTACTTGCCATCACGGAAACCACAGACTGAAAATCTTCTGAAACCATAAAACTGCGGTTTCGTATCGGCCTTTTTGTTTTATAATATTTCCCTTTCTTGTCTGATCTTTCAGCAATCTTACGGGTCAAGTCATCTAGATAAGGGTAAAAAGGTACCTACTACTAATACTAGAACACATTGACGCAATTTTCTTATTTTATATGTATAAAACGTCTCTTGTAATTTGCTCTCGGAGTTGTATCGCCAAAGAACGGAAAAATGTATAAAAGTCAGAATTTCAATCCTTTCACGTCTAAGTGTTTTCTAAAGAAAGAATACGATACTGCAATCATCCGAGCACGACGAAGTGGCATCGCTCACACTGACAATAGCGAATAAAAGTGCACAATGCTGCTAGAACGCTTCACTTGAGGCAATATCGAATTCCCGTGGACGTTCGCCGAGACACCACCCGTCTCCTGAACCAACAAAACACCGCCATGACAACAAGTCTGCCGGCCAATGCCTCAAATATTCAGCTGCCTTTGGAACAATGTAAGTCGACAAATTGGAAGGAATTTATTGGATATAGTTTCATAACGTTCTATCTATAAGGGATTTTACGTAGGTACCTACGGAAGTAAATTATAGAACTGTAAAATAACAAATCTTGTATATTGTATGTAACTATATTTTACAATATTGAAACGAATAAAGACGTATCTGGTAAAGTTTTGTTCAAAACTTCAGTCTTCGCGAAGTCGGCTATATTCGATATTTTCAATACAAGCTCTTTTTGATGCTATTTGTACAACTTCAACTGATATTTCATACCCAAAGTTTTGTGTGCAAAAGATTAGATTCTGAGCCAACGTCAATGTGATTTATTATATTTTATACAATGTGTTTTAAATCTTTGTTATGTTATTCTTGGCATTGCACCACACGATCACAGATATTATAATACGATGCAGTTTTATAGGTACCTATTTCTTAATTGTAAATGTAAAATTATTATGATTTTCTATGGATCAACATTATAGGTTGCAGTACCCTGTAGGTGACAAAATGTTGTATCCTACCTACTTAAAACTCAATAAATATTTCTGTTATTTACTCGGACCCTGCTATTAAGTATTTTAGTTGTTGAATCGTTTTATAACGCCTGCTACTACAGAAGTAGTGTGTAACATTTCTGCGTTATGCTATTATACTGTTGGCAGGCATCAGCAGTTAGTTTCACATTATTTTTACAATATCGGTTCCATCTAAATATTTTACAACAACCTTATGTAAGTTACTAAGATTTTTGATTCAAAGTTGTCTACATACTAGCTAATTAGTAAAAAGGTTGATTCAAGGTCCTCGGATTAAATTAAATTCATCGTGATTTTTTCATAAAAAGTAATACCTAAATGTTAAACAATGCACTTTATCAAGAATAATCTAATTATTTACAGCTGATAATAACTGGTTGAAGTGGCGGTGCTTGGGGAAGGCCTATGTCCGGCAGTTGACGTCTTTCGGCTGAAATAGTGATGATAATGATAATAATAAATTAGGTGAGAATTGAAACTCGATGTTGTTTACTCATTTGAGCTGCTTTATTTTAGACCAACCAAAGTCTCTGAAACCTCCCAGAGTTTGCGTGCTAAATCTTTATCTTGACCAAGGGTTGACAAACTGTTCTCTCGACAATCGGCATAATACTTTCCACTCACGCCGTCCACTTCACGTGAAACGGCAAGATATATAGAAGTTTGAGCTCCTTCCCAAGTATCCTTAAAAAAATACTTCGCTAGCGGTAAGAACATTCTTACCCAGCCTGATTTCAAGTGCAAAATGTCGGTCTCTACAACTCCTGGATGTAAACTATTGGCTGTAACTCTTATTCCTTCCAATCTTCTTGCTAATTCAACAGTCATTAAAACATTAAATAACTTTGTATTAGAATACACTTGAGTATCACTGTATGTTACTTGAGTTTCCTTTTCCGCGTTGAGATTATCGAATTCAAGTTTTCCACGTGAGTAAGCTGCTGATGATACGTTGACAATCCGACTCGGTGCAGAGGCTTTTATTAGTGGCAAGAGCAAATTAGTCAAAAGAAAAGGCCCAAAATGATTTGTCTGCACAGCAAGTGATAACCCATCTTCTGTTTTTAGGTTATCAACCTCGTAGACACCGGCGTTGTTGAGAAGTATGTCAAGGCGTTTCTCAGTTTTGATAACACCATCAGCAAACGCTCTTACGGAAGCCAGTGAAGAGAGATCAAGGTGTCGATAGTGAACATCGGCATTACCAGTGTCTTTAATGATTTGGTCCCGTGCGGATGTGCCAAGTTCCTCGTTTCTGCATGCTAGTATAACACGAGCTCCTCTTTCAGCTAGGTTTTTTGCAGTTTCGTAACCAATACCTTTGTTTCCACCTGTAACTATGACCACTTTACCCACTAAATGATGACTACTCCTACATATTCCGGATGTTAGTTTACAGTAAACTTTTATGATAAAAAGTATAAATAAATTAATCAGAATAAGAGTAATAAACATCGTGTTGAAGCATCAACATTAGCCACACTAAATCGACATTCATACATTAATACAGATAAGATAAAACCTACATTACTGTGAGCTGTTTGTCACACGTTGTGGTTTAACAGAGAGAACAGATAAACAATAGCAAAGTAATTGAAGGTAAGTATAACAAATTAACAATAGGTACAAAAATAACAGAGAGAATAAAAACAGTAGGGCCCTGCTTAGCATTAGTTACTAGTTAGTTGTGTGGTACCTATGCCTGAAATAATATTTTATGTATAATTATTCCACGTTTTGTAAAAAGTTCAAGTTTTAATTGTATTAAATTTCTTAACGCCTTCTGCTGTTACAATAGCGCGCTATATTTTAGCGCACTGCTATTACATTTTTGTCAGGCGTCAGCAGATCTGTGCTCGTAATTTATCGGTATTTCGCTTAAAATTAAAATTGGCTTAAATTCATTTAATTGATGGTTTAAATTCTTAAATAAACCTTATTCAAGATTTTAAACCATCAAAAAAAAACTTAGCATGCGTACACGGTATGAAGTATTACATCATTATTCATACCTAAATAACACGCAAGAGGCGTAAGTCTGCCGTTTTACCCGACTACGGCAAAGCCAAAAGGAAGGGTTATGATTTTAGCAGTCTATGTATCTTTATTTCTTCTTTAGTATTCTGGATCAAAAGATGTCATATTTATCATGTTTACCCATTCTTAAAAACGACTATGTTAGCACTCGTTAAACACTACAGATTTGCTTCACAGTGCAACTATTACAGAGTGCATTGTAAAATTGCTTTTATTCTGACAGTAATTACCGTCAGGGAGTTACGACCTCCAAAGTTCAACAATGACTTTAACAGGCCCGTAAAACGAGGCACCCTCGCCGAAGTATGAACCGGTCGGTTGGCACGATTTTGTTTGATGGCTAATTAGGTAAGTAGATCTTAATTAATTTATTACAAGATTTTATACTTCACCAAGCGATTTCTCAGTGTTCAGGGAAGTTTTATTATGCTATAGAATGACTCCCCTTACTTTAATAAGTATTACCATGTCTCTGAAGCAAACTGAGTTTCAGACAAAGGGTAGGTATTTTTATGTTATCTGTAGACATATTAAAGTCTCTTTCGTTTTGCACCTATCGTTAAAATGATAAAAAAGTAATTGTAAAGACTACATTGCGAAACTAAAATGATAAAGTAGTAATTGTGATCCTAAATTTTCTACTTATTAGGTACCTACCTAATAAGTAGAAAATTTAGGATCACAATTATAGCCTATAATGTCATTTTCAGGAGATGCATTTGAATGTCACACAGTCACAATTTAGATTCACTGTTCTAAAATCACTGATGAAATTCAGTATTCATTTATTTTTGGATACTTACCTACCTACATATGGCATAGGTATTTACTTCTTATTTGTACAATAGATAAGGATTAGTTTGTAGATCCAAGACTGGGACGTACAAATTAAGTTATAGTTAAGGATTAAATATAAATCGTTTCTTCGTTGACTTAGCCAGGTAAGTAGATACCAAATGTTATCAGTTATCACTAAGTCTTATAGGTACGTTATCAAAACACCTGCACTGATACGGTTTCACGAATTCTTAATAATATCCAATAGATCAAATATTTTTATCTACAATAGAATGGAGATTATGGTTAAAGGAGAGAGGTCTTCTGCCTAACCCTTCGGGGAAATACAGGCGTGATGTTATGTTGTGAGAAAGATCTTCGTCAGAGGGGAGAGGGAGAAGGAGACTCCTTACCCACAAAATACCTCTAGGTATCTGATTTTCTTAACTGAAAGAATATATTCTATCTCTGTACAAAAACATGCATTCACCTTTTGCGTATTACCGTTGAACTGTTTAAACATCCTAGCTTAGCTTATAATATTCAAAATAGATTTGATTTGAAAAATAATCAGCAAACGATAAAAAAAAAAGTCAAATAATTTATTTCAAGTAGGCACATTAAAGGCACTTTTGAACGTCAAATACATAGAAATAGAAATAGAACTGATTCTAGTTGCCCCTTCCAAAAGGTAGTTTTCGTATGGAGAAGAATGGGCAAGAAACCCCACCGTTTAAGGCTTTTACATACTGGCGCGATGCGCCGCGCGACGCGAATTTTAACAAAACAATTTCTGAGAAAACTTCACGGCGAACAATGC
Source organism: Lithophane semibrunnea (assembly GCA_947363905.1). Lineage (NCBI taxonomy): Eukaryota > Metazoa > Arthropoda > Insecta > Lepidoptera > Noctuidae > Lithophane > Lithophane semibrunnea. The sequence continues at coordinate 8,519,473 of OX376194.1, read as the reverse complement.
GGCGGCGCACAGTGGAACGAATGTATGGGAGAGGTTGGACTTAGGCATTTCTGAGAAAAAAAGTCTAATTTTGGTAAACGAAGAATGCCATCGTATTAAGTTATCAAATGCCTTCAATACTTGTGCTAGCAAATTTCTTTCTACCTCTCGTATTACGGGAGTTAATTGAGAAAATGTGAAATTTTACTATGAAAATGACTGTATCGAGCTCTCTGCCGTCTGATTCCGGTCTCGTTTCAAGTTGTGGGATTTACTATCGTATTACGCATAGCAAAAGCTACATTTACTGCTAAGACACATGGTGCGCCAAACGTGCACCTTCTGACATAATGGGTGATCTATTTTTTAATTGTATCGAGCTTTCTACCTCCTAAATCTGATCCTATTTTAAGTTGTAATCTTTACTATAATAATACACATACCAAGAGCTGCATTTAGTGTTAAGACATCTGGTGCGCCAAACGTACACCTTCTGAATTATAGGGTGATGTATTATTTTACTGAATCGAGCTTTCTGCCTCCTAAATCTGGGCCCTGTTGCAAGTTGTACTGTTGTAGTTGATGCTACTGATTTAGCAAATATAATTCAGAATCTGAATCGAATATTGATGACAACCTGTATCTCAGAAGGTGCACGTTTGGCGCATCATGTGTGTTAGCACTAAATGCAGCTCTTGGTATGTGTATTATGAAAGTGAGGACCACAACTTGAAACGAGACCGGAATCAGACGGCAGAGAGCTCGATACAGTCATTTTCATAGTAAAATTTCTCATTTTCTCAATTAACTCCCGAAATACGAGAGGTAGAAAGAAATTTGTCAGCACAAGTATTGAAGGCATATGATAACTAAGCAAGGGATGATTTAAGAACATTTCAAAATCAAATTTTAATCATCCTCCTCATCATCATCTTTGTCATCAATATTCGATTCAGATTCGGAATTATATTTGCTAAATCATTGACATAAACAAATTCGAGAAGAAGAAGACAAATTCGGGGTCATTATTTTCGGAATCCGTCAGGTCATAAAAAGTAGAAGAAGAATTGTCGAACGAATGCTTGTATGTCTGGCCCGTGTATACCAAGTTTATTAAGAGAAGAAGGCAATATCATGGGTACAAATCTGCGTAAAGTTTAGCAGTATCAACTACAACAGTACAACTTGAAACAGGACCCAGATTTAGGAGGCAGAAAGCTCGATTCAGTAAAATAATACATCACCCTATAAGTCAAAAGGTGTACGTTTGGCGCACCAGGTGTCTAAGCACTAAATGCAGCTCTTGGTATGTGTATTATGATAGTAAAAACTACAACTTAAAATAGGATCAGATTTAGGAGGTAGAAAGCTCGATTCAGTTAAAAAATAGATCACCCATTATGTCAGAAGGTGCACGTTTGGCGCACCATGTGTCTTAGCAGTAAATGTAGCTTTTGCTATGCGTAATACGATAGTAAAGCCCACAACTTGAAACGAGACCGGAATCAGACGGCAGAGAGCTCGATACAGTCATTTTCATAGTAAAATTTCTCATTTTCTCAATTAACTCCCGAAATACGAGAGGTAGAAAGAAATTTGTCAGCACAAGTATTGAAGGCATTTGATAACTAAACACGATGGCATTATTCGTTTTTCAAAATTAGACTCTTTTTTCTCGGAAGTGCGTAAGTCCAACCTCTCCCATACATTCGTTCCATTGTGCGGCGTCGCGTCGCGCGGCGAGTCGCGCCAGTATGTAAGAGCCTTAACTCTATAAAAAAATGTTTTACAATATTTGGTATACATCAATTATATAATTACATGTGAAGACGATGCACCGAGAATACAATTACTGTGGTACAGTAACAATAGGTAAAAAATAATTAAAAATGGAGCAATGACAAATAAATAAATTAATTAAGTATGAGATTGGAGTCTTCGCAAAAATTTACACGTGCCGTATAAGTGCTGACGATGCTGTCCATCACAAATAATTAATTTGAACACAAAGAAGAAAGATGCCATTTTCTTTAACTTATTTAGACATAATCTCATTAACTTAATTAGACATAATGTCATGTTCTTTCTCCCCCTTTTCTTGCAAATACGTTATGAACAGAAACCACATTCTGAATGAAAACAGGCAAACTACAAGTTAACTAGGGGCCCGGTCATAAGGCGTGTGCCGATACGTCGCTCACACAGGAAGCCGTGGTAATGAGGTCGTTTGACGTGATTTGACGCGACAAATTGCTCAGCAATTGCACGTAGAACACCTTCGACACTTCAGCTAAGCGACATACGTCTTATTATAAACCCGGATAGCTCCTTTAATTTGCATGTTGTGTTAACGTTACGTTAACATCAAGAGTTACATTTACTGGCATTTAAACGCAGTTTAGCGTTCTGTTTTGAATTTTAACGAAGCATAAAAATAACTGGGGGAATCAACTGACAAAAAAAAATGTGGGGACGAATGGTATCTATGAGTTCTTATTTAATTACTAGAAAATGCACATTGCATAAAAATATATTAGGTAGGTACTTATAATAACATCGAGCCTGCCGAAGGGTTAGCCAAAGGTGAACCTATAGTACATCCACATTTCGCCAAAATAATAGGAGGCGAGCTTATTGCCATGAACCGGGCACAAATCCGGACTCCGGGCTGCTACTGAGAAATTCCTGATGAAAAACCCAATAAAATTTTGCCCGACCTGGGAATCGAACATCGGACCTCATGCTCAGTAGTAGTACTCACCACTAGACCAACGAGGCATAGAAATATACATAGATAGAAACGATGTTTGGACTGTAAGTTAAACAGATTGAGTAGTTTCAAAGATGCTCTCCGTTATTACAGAAACTTTGACGACGCGGGGCTTAGCGACCAAAGTAGGTACGGTAGCTCTATTAAAACTATGATTAAAAGCAATAAACGTTTAATTACAAAATGCACTTTATCAAAATAATTTATAGGTAATTCTCAAGGCATCAGCAACATTTAAATTGCAACGTCAGTCATGCAAAAAATATTCGTAATGTAGCCCGAATCAGGAACAATATTTTTTATTTATTTTGGCTGCATATTTGTCCTATTTTTTAAATTAAAGTATCGATGTTAATTTATAAAATTTATTCGAACATATATAATTTCATAATTCTTCTGCCGTTTTCGCAATTTTTAGGCTCGGAGTAGTAGGTATGTTTTGTTCTTTCTCTATCGATCGTCATCACAATGTTTCACTTCCTACCTAGCTATAAGTATCATCTATTCTATACTAGTATTATATACAGGTACAATATTGCCAATATGAGATAGGATTTTATGTTTAAACAAGAAATTTCACGCGGACAAAATCGCGGGCAGAAGATAGTCTTAGATATACAATCAATCCATAATTATTTTCTTTATTCTTGTGGCAATCAAAATTTTTCCTAACGTTCACTTTCACATGCTCCTCATTCCTTCGCATCAAATGTCCAATGTCCATCATTTCTCCGCATCATATGATTATATAATAATAACGTCTAATAATAATTTAATCAATATAAAAAAAAAACGATAATTTTATTTTAGAAAATTTTTGGGATACTATTTAGACCTACTCGCAATCTAAGTGCTCCTCAGACATAAATTATTTAATGTTTTGACCAGATTTAAATTAATGTTTTGAGGTCATTTTGAGGTGAACTTTGGAGGGCTGCCTATGCCTTTAGGTCATGCTTTAATTATAGAATCTATTTCTTAGAAACGGTAAGGGTTGTGTTTATTTATTATTTAATTATTTTATTTATTTTCATTCTGCCAAGTTTCATTTGTGTGTTGTCAAATTTCTTTTGACGACAAATAGATAATGGTCGTTTTATTTATTGGTATTTTTAGAATCTTTATTTAAATTAAGTTAGGTAAAACCCTTAGGCAGCTGTTATTACTTGAAGTAAATAAAATAGATCTTCAATGTGAAGATGACTAAAAATATTCCTACTTTAGTTCTATAAACTCTATCAGCTTTACATCCGAGTTGAATTTCAGTAAACATATATCCAATGTCAGATTAGCGGCGACAGACATTTTGTCTAATGGAACGGATCCCAATTATGTTTAGTGATCCAAGTTGTTATGATGTAGCGTAATGGCGACAACAAAACTGAATGTGGCCTTATGGGAGGGCCTCTTATGTTAACTTTATGATAAGCTTACCATCTGTTTGCTTAGAAACATCGAATTACTGGATATAATTTACTTAGTGCAGTTATTTCTGCAATTCATTCCTATATTCTTTCCATCATTTCGACGTATTATGGAACAAGAGCAAAATCTACGTTCCAAAAGCTGCTTTTATGGGAATAAAACATTAATTGCCTACTCGTAAACAATTTTCTTTGAGACATAATGTGCTCCATATAAAGGATATTACTGAACACATTATTATTGCAATAAAGTAACGAATTGAGTTTTGCTACTACATTTCCATGATTAAAATAATATAACGAGTGCCATAATATTATTATTGTGCCACTTATATCCATATTGTTTTACGAATTTGCTTGAATGGCTTCTTGAAGTGGATGTAACAGGATTTTGCTGTATATGTGGCTTCAAAATCTGGTATAGGTACTAATAGACTTTCACGAGATGTGGTGATGAAAGTCAACAGGACTTTGCAGGTCTATAAAGATCTAAGCGTCACTTTTAGAACAGCTGATTGGAATTTGTGTGGAAGTGGAGCAATAGTGCCAGCGGATTTATCAAAAAAAAAAAAAATTTGAAGTCAGGAGTAAAAAAATGCGTGACTTGTGTACATTTGGCAGTTTCTTTTTGACAAAGTGTAAATGAGTTCGTGTTTTTATAAATCCAAGGTGATATCGGTTTAGAACTAACAGCACTAAACTCAATGACATAGTTATGTAACGTCGTCGACGGCCCGCGACGCACCGGCGCGTACGCACGTTTGGCAACTAGTGTAGTTAGGAATACGGCCATGAGTGGATCGTAACTAGTCAAGACGTCTAAAAATGTAGTCATATATACGAACACTTTATTTATCACCGATAAACGCGTTGATACTGCCGTCGCGTCTGATGGTTGAGGTTATTTTACATGACCCCCTTCACTGATTACCTACTTATCGTCACAACAGACGAGCGTTCCCAACCGTACAGTATATAAATAATTTAATCAGTAAAAATGATTTTGTGGGCTATACTCGTCATCACAATATTGATAGTGTTTTTAGTGAAGGTATACCAGAAACTGACAGTGGGAATATGTCGGACCAGTGCTCACATGGTCGGTAAAGTAGTGATAGTGACTGGTGGAAACAGTGGACTGGGACTGGAGACGTGTAAGGACCTGGCAAGTCGCGGTGCAAAGGTAATATTGGCATGTAGGAGCGTTCGGCGTGCGAATGAGGCTAAGGAAGAAATAATCAAATTCAGTGGTAACAGTGACGTCCACTTCCGGCAACTAGATTTAGCTTCTCTTCGCTCAGTCAAGGACTTTTGCGCCCAGATATATAAAACCGAGAAACGTGTCGATGTCCTCATCAACAATGCCGGCGCAGGCGGGCTCGGTAACGGTAAAACAGCTGATGGACTTCATTTTGGAATGCAAGTTAATTATTTTGCTCCGTTCCTTTTGACTTGCCTATTAGTGCCTTTAATGAAATCTTCTGCTCCGAGCCGCATTATAAATGTGTCGTCCATGATACACAAATATGGAGAGTTAGACTTTGACAATTTGAATATGGAGAAATATTGGAGCGACTATTTAGTTTATGCTAATAGTAAGCTTTTCCTGAATTTGATGACATTAGAGTTAAGTTCAAGACTGAAAGGTACGGGTGTTACAATTAATGCTCTGCATCCAGGAGTGGCTGCAACGAATATATTTAGGAACATTCCTAGCAATATTATTAGAAATATAGTAGAAAAATGTATAGGATTTACGTTCCAAACTCCTTGGGAGGCTGCACAAACTTCGATATACTTAGCAATGGCTCCAGAAGTTGAAGGTGTGTCTGGTAAATACTTTAGTGATTGCCGTCAGAAGCTGCCTTCGAAGTGTTCGCTAAACGCTGAACTAGCCAAGAAATTGTGGTTAGAATCGGAGAAATTAGTAAAATTTAGTTTGCCAGAGAATTAGTACTTACTAGCTAGAGGTATATTATTGTATGATCTACAAAGTTATGTATGTAAAAGAGTTTATTTATATAAATGTTGTTTTATACGATCCAGTGTATTTTTATTTACATATTGTTTTCCTCTAAAAGTCAAGGGCCTGGTTCTACAACCACGTCATGTGAATAGCGGTTTGCTAAAATGTATTAATAAGTTCCCTCAAAATGGAAAACCAAATTCTGAAAGATTTTATATGAATGTCGTCAACTGTAACGATGAATTCCCTAAACCATCTTGTCTTGCATGCAAGTTAGGTTAAGTTGACTATTGCGTAACAAACAATCAAACTCACTTTCGCATTTATAATATTAGTTAAAGAAAGCATTTCTGTAGGTCACGCATCAATAAGTTTGATGGTCCGTGCAACAATTACGTTACATTACTGATTGCAACAATGAATAAGTAATGATATGGACTACATTCAAATACGCTTTGTTTCTTTGTTTATGAATGACAGATTTAAAGTTACGGCATTCAATAATATACTATGTGGAGACAATAATGCGATGATAAATGAAAACACTGGCAATACTTATGCTTATGAGTATTTTGGAACTGTCAAGTAAATCCTAGTCTTATAGATTTTGCCGATCTATATGCCTTATAGATTTTGCCGATCTATATGCCTTATAGATTTTGCCGATCTATATGCCTTTACCGATTTTATATATTTTGCAGACTAGCTATTGTGTCTTAATTATTGGATATATTTGATTGAATTTTCGTATGCGTATATTATTTAGGTACGCCATTTTTTTTTGTTTCCACCTTGTGTAACGTATGCAGGGTAGATAAAGCAAAACGCTTGTGTTTCCGGATGTGATAAGCAGATGTTTCCCTAATTCTATGATTTCGCCGATGTCTTGGGAACTTCGGGCTATTATAGAGAATTAACTTAAAATATCACACAAGGATTTCCGTTCTGGAAATAGAGACCATCATCAACTCGTGTGGCGACAACTAGTTGTCCAGTTGTCTAGACATCTAGTTGTCGCAAGTGCTACTAATTACGACCGCTCTGCAGTGATCATGTCATATCGCCATAATCATCACACTTGTTAGAAGGATTAATGCCCAGTTTCCAAAATATTTCTTAGCGGAGTTTAGTTATTTAGTCGATAGCTATTGATTCCTTATTTATTTATTACTTCAAGCACTCAAATGAAACGTGGAAGGCATTTTCTACCAGTCAACCTTTGGGTGATGCAGAGACAAACAGTGGTAGGTGCAAAAACGAAAATTGTGGAATAAATTATTTACCTATACGATAGATATCTTGACTTATTTTTTTGAATACCTAGATCATCATCATCTTCAGCCTATAGCAGTCCACTGCTGGACATAAGCCTCTCGAATTGAACGTCATTCAGCTCGATTCTGAGCAACTCTCATCCAGCTGCTACCAGCCACCCGACAAGGATCGTCGCTCCACCTGCCTGAGAGAAATATCTAGATAACTTTAGCGAATCATTAGCTGTGGAGAGTTTATTTAAGGACTTTACAAACGAGTTCCTATAAGTGCAGTGTGGTTTCATGTTATAACAGACTGGAGACAGAAGCGTCCTCAGGCTATGGAACATCTTATCCCATTCACAGAAAATATTTGTCTTTTTTATATCAAAACCATCAAGTGTGTCATGAAGATCAAACGATATTATTATTCGAAGTAATGACCTTCCATATTAAGGCGTCTTAAGCAATAATTACGTGCTTTATATTCATCAGCATTCATCGCAAAAATATTTTATCAAGGTGTTATCTGTATTAACATATCAAGCAAATCTACAAGGAAAAGAATCGGTTGTTAGTACCAACATATTAATATATTTTATTTTTTTCAGAAGTCACTGGTGTTAAGAAACTGACGACTCATAGTTTTTAGGTACTAAGATTCCGCTGTTCGTCCGTCTGTCTGTCCGTCTGTCACCAGGCTGTATCTCATGAACCGTGATATTTAGACAGTTGAAATTTTCACAGATGATGTGTTTCTATTGCCGCTGTAACAACAAATACTAAAAAACAGAATAAAATAAATATTTAAGGGGCTCCCATACAAGAAACGTGATATTTTGCCGTTTTTATAGATAATGTTACGGAACCCTTCGTGCGCAAGTCCGACTCGTACTTGGCCGGTTTTTATTTTTTTATCTGGAATTCCTCAGTAGCAGTCCGGAGTCTGGATGTGTGCCCAGCTTATGGCAATAGGCTCGCCCCGTATTACATGGGACTTAAAACATAACAAACACAAACTGTTCGTATGTGTTTCCGGTTACTCCTTTTGTCATCAATTTTTCAAGCACTTTCTGGCATCCGATTGAACTGAAACTTGGCATACTCATACAACTACCGACACATTTTGAAAAAATGATACCATGGAGCTGGCCTGATGATGAAGCCGGAAGTTAGGCGTAGGAACTCCTAAATCAAACAAGATAACACCATCGTGTTTGGACTCATTGGTTATGTATTAACAAGTGCTTTGACACTAGGTGGTGTTCAGGGCCTGATGATGGAGCCGGAAGGTGGCCATATGTGTTTCTAGTAACTCCAATTGTCATACATTTATGAAGCACTTCCTGGCATCTGATTGTGCTGTAACTTGGCACACTTATACAACTACCGAGAAATTTTGAAAAAATGATACCATATTGCTGGTCTAATGATGGAGCCGGAAGGTAGCCATAGGAACTCCTCAATCAAACAAGATAGCAGCATCGTGTTTGGACTCATTGGTCATGTATATGTATTAACAAGTGCTTTGACACTAGGTGGTGTTCAGGGCCTGATGATGGAGCCGGAAGGTGGCCATGGGAAAACCTTAATCAAACAAGATAGCACCATCGTATTTGGACTCATTAGTTACTTATACTTCTCTGCCCATACCCTTCGGGAAAAAGGTGTGATGTTATGTTATGTATCGATGTAGTTACAATATTGTATTTTGTTCATTTCAATTGCGAATAATCATGTTACATATCGTACATTTCATGTAGAGATTGTAGTAGTGACGTTGTATCGAATTTTGCATAGTTACGTGTTTTACGTTTTAGTTAGTAAAGTAGGTAATCATAATTTTATTGTATTTTTTATATCTACTTACCAACATCGATAAACTACTGTTTAGAAACTTTACAACATAACAGTAAACGTTTACGTTTTGTGGCTCAATCTATTCCATTATTTTCAACTTTACGGTACATAATTCTATGCCTTCCATAACAGGGCAAATTGTACCTACAATGGTAGGTACAATTTGTCCTATTATGGGCAAATATACGTATATTGTAAACATACAACCATAACTATGCAATGGCATAGTTATGGTTGTATGTTTACAATAAATGTATGTGCACAGATCGAGCACATATGAATATGAAGGCAAGTGGTGGACACGTAAACATGACTATAGTAAGTACTAGGTGGAAACATGAATATCCGCTGAATGACGGATATAGGTAATTGTGATAGGTTAGTTATGGTACAGCGATTATTCAAGCGATGCTAAGCACCGTTGTGGTCTTAAGACCGATGTTTTATTAGTATGTAGTTAGCACTGGGTGTGTCCTACCTGTTATATTGCAAGGGGTATTCTCGGTCTAGTGTTGATTGAAACGTCTACAAGCATTACTTGGAATTACAAATTACGTTATGAATATCTATGGGTTTAAATTAGTACCTAAGTATAATGCCACCGCACAAATTAAAATAGAAAATAAAAACACTTGAAGTAATCTTTAATATATGCTCTGAAACTTTACCAATTACAGGGCCGTCACATACTAACCTGTTATTTGATCACGACGCAGACTGGACTATTGGGCGCATTATGTAATTTTCGATTATTACGAGTTAATTAGTGGACACTAACGAGAGTACCAATAGTTGGTACTGTGTACACTTAACATTAATTTATCGTACGTAGTTGGCGTTAAATTGAAATTATTCCATGCGATGGCCGGGCGTCGCTGCGGTCGTTTTATTTGCTCATAAATCTCCCGCGCGGTACATCTGATTTACAGTACTGCTCTTTGTGCTTGCTCACCTCACTGTTTGCGGGGCTTTGCGGCGATATACTCACACAATTTCGGTTTATACAACTTTAATTTATTAGTCTATATTCGATTAAAAAATAGTAGTTTCGAATCCCAGCGTTGTTTTAGAGATTAGTTGGATTACTACGTATTTTAAATATAACGTGTCACATTTTAAATCAGCATTAACATTTCGCGAGCTCAGTTTAATTTATCGTTTTTCGTACTGAAATATTACTCAGACAGGAGTTCACTTTATTGAATATCGTTCAATATGCGCAATATTTCATGTAAATTCGTATAGAATAAAAGCGGATGGGTATTGAAGTATTAACTAAAGTACGTTTTAAAAAAAGCAACATTCAAAAAGGATCGTAGAGTTCACAGTGATGTGGTATGGGCAGCTTTAGGGGCTAGAAAATAGGCGGTTAGCCGGCGGAAGTGTGGACAATATTAATGTGTTCCATAAGTCAGTAGCAGTGCTCATATTTTTCTCTCGCAGTCGTCCGGAAGACAGCAGACGCCACTAATTAACAATATTAGCATATTCCCTTGAGCACGCCTTTTTGGTGACTAAAAATAAATTCTCGTAACATGGCTTTACGCTGGGATTTTTGCCTAATATCCGTGTCGGACGCAAATTAACTTATTTGCATGGGTTTTATTACTCGTTTCGCGGACAATAATTTATTTTGCTTTGTTATCGATATTTTTGATGCCTCTTTAATTAATGCGGAGCTATTAATTAAAGAGGCATTAAAAAAATATAAACATAATTATTTCTTTATATAATAGCCTATTATATATATTATAGAAATAATTACCATAGAATTATGTTTTTTGATACAAAACAAGAGGTACAGAACGACACAACTTACATGTAGCATACATTAAAAAAATTGCATTCATTCATTTTAATTTTACGAATGTATTTGTTTATTATTACTTTAGAAGTTATTGCATTTGCGTAAAGTTTACCGATGCTACATCTAAGTTGTGTCGTACTGTACCTAAATAAAAAAAAAACCTTGAAAATACAAAGATTTACATTTATGATAAATTAAAGAAATTTTGGTTCTAGATGATCAATTACAATTTTGATAAAAACATAAATGGCGGGAGAGTAGCTACTTACTAGGACAACTTTGTTTTGAACATAACTGGCGAAATGTGGAAGTACTATGGGCACATCTCTGCCTGACCCTTCGGGGGTTATAGACGTGATGTTGTTATTTTGATATTTCGTAAGTTATTAAACTATATTTTTCGCGGAAAGGAAAGTCAATTAGAGCGCTCTTTAAACGTTTTTCCGACTTTTAAAGAGTTCCTTTGTAAGGTAACGAAGTTCATGAGAAACTAGGCTTAGCGAATAACACTGTCGTTTAACTTTTTCTTTAGTTATAAACTGAGAGTCATTTCACACTTTGTAATGAACTTCGAGCAACTAGAACATTTTTTTTAATGAATCTACAAATTTATTTTTTACTAAAATAGGGAGGTAGTTTGACACCCTACGTCAATTGCGGTTTTATAGCCATTTCATACAACTGTCAAAGAATTAAAGTTGTGATTTGAATATAAATATATAATAAAGTTGTAATTATAAAGACAATTAAAGTATTAAAAGCGATATCGCTATTGCGCTCGGTAGTGATACCGCATCTGTACGCAATATCGCTACCTCGCTCGGTAGGCGATATCACCTGTACTTGTGTTTACTAATGGGTGGCACAAAACCAGAACTACTGGTACCGGTACTATAATATACTGGGCGGACCCTCAGACCAAATAAAAAACCAAGACAGAGCGCTGTCAACAGTGACGTGAGGCCGGTCTCGTAAACATGTGTGCACTTAGTGAGGTGTACTTTGATTGTAAATGTGTGCGTGTGAGCGTGTATGCACATAGCGGATGTGTAGTTTAGGCAAGCTTCATTGTATTGTTCGCAGCGCTCTGTCCTGGTTTTTATTTGGTCTGAGGGCAGATCAGTGTCGCTACCAATCGCCACAGCGATATCGCTCAGATCTGAACAGGCCTACGTTGTTGGTTTGCCTAACAATTAAGGGGTTTATTAATAAACGATTATTAAAGTTAAGTAATGACTAGCGACTGTTTAACCATACATTTTTGACGTTTGAACGTCAGTTAACTTTAATCATCGTTTATGAATAAACCCCTAATTTCCCTGACTTCATTCGTAAAAATTAGGTATTTTCTGTACAATAGATAAAATAATAAGTTCGTAGGTATAGTGCGGTCATTAGTATAGACTTAATCATTTTCCTTGTATAAATAGTCCCACATGTCAACATGTGCAATGAAAATTATACTTTTAGTTACGTTGGTATATAAATTACGACTATCATAAAATGGCCGTCAAATAATTTATAGGCGAAAAAACCCATGCTAGTAATTTCATGATTTTGATGCATTACTTTCATATTTCATATAATATTACATATTTCAAGGAGGTATTACATAATATTTGCTTCCAATCCTAAATGAGACGCCCGGAATCGTTTCCGGCAGTCGGTCTGTCTCATAATTTAATATTATTCCTAATATCAACAGTCGAGTTCATAGTTACTGAAACTCCGTCCGAAGTCCAAACCTCGGCAGCTGGGTTTAGGCTGCGTCAAAATGTGAACATTGATAAATTGTATTGCTGTTAGTTCTTGTGACATGCTGCCGAAATTCGGACGACGTCGTCGTCGCTTACAGTCCTACCAACTTATCTGTGAACTGAAAGAGGACGCCACCGTCGATTCAGTGTTGCTAATTGATTGATTATACAAATTAATTCTAACATCAGAATGAATGAATTCATCTACATTCTAATAATGATAATAATTTTATTGTGCACTGAATGTAGTAGACACTGACAATCGAATGACTTTCAGCATGACGGCCGTAGTTCCAATTTTCCCCATTTCACAGATAAGTTGGTAGGAGTGTAAATGTTACGAGTGTTCGTGTATGGAACTATGGACGATGGTACGAAAAATATGTTCTGTTCCAAAAGTATCTGATGAAAATGTAATCTGTGGATGCCACTTAGCTACAAATTGAGTGCTTTGATTCGAATGCTTTTGAATAACTAAACCCGTTCCAACTTTAAATCACCCTTAAAGATGTTTTTCATTTTGACTTATATTTTTTGAGTGAGTTTTTTTAAATCTGGGAGTCCTTTTTTTGTTGATGGTCAGACTTTTACTGACTAAAACCCACCCGTGTTCCTTCAGTTGCCTGTTGCCAAGGGCCCCGGTATCCCTTTCGGACTTTTCCGCAGCCCTGGCAGAATCTGGGAGTCTTAGAGCCCCTGTCTATGTGGGCATTGAGTAGGATTTTAAAGAATTTTATCGAGACAAAATACATAATAATTTATGTCAATTTATTCCTATCTCGGTTCATGGCAGAAAAAGAAACAATTGACGTGTAGGTAGTCGTCAATTGTTTATTTAATTAGCGACGAGCGCAGAACCCGAAACAAATAACAATCATTATGTCACTACACCAGTAGGTACTTACATAATTATTGTTATATGTTTCCGGAATTTGCTATAATTATTTAAATTCTATTTAACTTTAAACGTAAATATATCTCGTATGACGTGTAGGTACTCTCCGGAAAAGAATACCAAGTCTGCTTCGTATATTTCCACGGCTGTCGTTAAATAACCGAAAGATTCAGGCGACCCAGCTGAAAACATAATTTTCCGAGAATCTAGTGCCACTGAGATTGTGCAGATTTGACGGAAGCTGCTATGAATTAAACGGCTTAAAATACGCACATGAATCCCAAAAGTTCAAAGGTAACCTTCTATTTTTTGCCCAGTAACCACGCAGTCTCGCGTGTCGAACGTGATATAAATACTGTGTTAGTGTGAAGATCAAGGTAAAAAGTCTAAGAATTACGGTCAATTAGCTAGATTAGTCATCTCCTACTTTATAATGCCTATACAGATATTGGTACATGTACAAGTACCGTGTGCATTACGTGGATTACCACTACAAACTACAAATACACACAGATTTTAAACTCACGATTTGCAAACCGGAGTTTGCTGGTCACATGCATATTAAAGACTATATTAAGTCGAAATTAGTCCGAGTCCAATTAGGCGCAGTTGGCACCTAACACTCGGGCGATACAAAAGGAGAGAGTGCACAGAATTTGTGTTTTTGTTCATAGTACAAGAGCCGGGCAACAATGACCGCGGTAAGCCACTGAATTGCTGGTTTTATAGTGAACATGGTCAACGAAAATGTGGAGCGAATCCTTTATGGTATTGGCAAAGCTCCGTACTGATACTATACTTGCATGTTCGAGTAAATCACCGCGGTGGACATTGTCGTTTTGTGTCTATGGGCTCATTTTTAGCCGCTTGTTTTGCACGTTTTTGATGATTTAAACGTATGAAGGAATAATACCTAGTGAATGTGTCATCGTCAACAAGTAGGTACTTTGAACATACCTGTTTTGTTTTAGTTTGTCATCGCTTACGTCAATTGATTAAAAAAAATATCGTCAAAACACCACCTCGTGTCTACATCATAGACGGAAAAGTATTATACAAAATTGGGTTATGTTTTATGTGAGCAACCTAGGTAATACAACACAGTATTCATAAGAAACTATTTTGCGGGATTACAAACTGCTTACCAGTATTCGAGATTTAATGTCATCATTTCGTACATAAACTAAATCCGCACCCGATCTTTGTTTTTTAAACATCCACATCGCCAAAAAGAAAAAACCGGCCAAGTGCGAGTCGGACTCGCTCACGAAAGGTTCCGTACCATTATCTATAAAAACGGCAAAAAAATCACGTTTGTTATATGAGACCCATAGAACAAACGTGATTTTTTTGCCGTTTTTAAATATTTATTTTATTCTCTTTTTTCGTATTTGTTGTTATACCGGCAACAGAAATACATCATCTGTGAACATTTCAACTGTCTAACTATCACGGTTCACGAGATACAGACTGGTGTCAGACGGACGGACACCGGAGCCTTGTAATAGGGTCCCGTTTTACCCTTTGGGTACGGAACCCTAAAAATAAGTAGGAGTTTATTGCTTATGTTGGTCAGTTTTCAGTCGGGAGTTGCGCCGCCTTCAGGCTTCCCATCAAATCCAAGGTCCTCTTACGGTAAATCTTCCCGAAATCTGAAATTAATGAGTAAATACACTGTAATGTTAAATCCTGGAATCTAATTTGCGCCTTTTACTGGGCGGTAGCGTGTAAAATCATACGATTCAAGACCTTTTACGATGCTAAAATATGCCGCTCCTTCTGATGAAAATATTTTTATATATTTTCGTGATAAATGTCGTGAAATTCGGAAAGCAATCTGTGATATAACAGAATATGGTATTGACACACCTAAGGAAAACCATTAGCATACGTCCCTGAAGTAGTAATGCCGGAAAATTACTTAGGTACGCTTTTGATGTTTCATGAAATATTTATGTTTTGATTATGTTTTTCTGGAGTTCCCAACTAAAACATGGGAGGACTACTAGATACATGTTTTTTTATATACAAAATAAACAACGAGTAACTAGCGTATTTCTTTAATTAATCGTATGAACAAATCAAGTTGGCATGTGAGCCGGTATTTTCATGTTCGAGTGTACCAAAATTTATTTGTTCTATGGAAATTTAAGTTAATTCCCAATGTATTACGACAGGTAGTTTTCTGCGTCTGTGTGTACAATTCAAGGCTTAAGGTAAAACTAAGAATTATATAACTTTGATTTTAACAAGCGTTAAAAACACTGCAAAAATGTATTCTGAACACTGTTCTATACAGGCTGTAAGGGTAAACACTCTTGTCATTCAAACCATGGGTAGTTAGTGTAGACTTAAATGTAAAAATAAATGACCGAACACAACAAAAAAAAAAACGTTATTTTCATTAAAAGATTTTAAAAAGTTTCTATCCGACACCGTGTTCTCTAGCGAAACAGCTGACTGACTGAGAGAGGGGTCGCGCTCGCGGCCGGTCAGGTCACATCCCGCACCCCCCGCCCGTGTTGAGACGCAAGTTCGTAGACCTAGCGCATAGGGCAACGAACTTGCGTCTCTTGTGGTAAAACGTAGATTAAAAAAAAAGAAAAAAAAAGTTGTAATTTTCCATTGAATTTACGTTCTATAAATGAAACCAAACCACTGGTTGCAAGGATAACGGTGTTTACCCTAACACCCAGTATATATCCTTCGAAACTCATCGTCAGCAAAATTCTTTTGATTTAGAATACCCGGATTTCTAAATCTATACAAAAAATACCTGAAAGCTTAAAAAAATTGATAAAATAAGAAATTCCGTGTAGGACTTTTTATAAACAAATACTAAAACAGACTTATACACACAGTGTTGCCTGATAATCTATTTTGTGTACCAGCTAACTTAAAAATAATTAGAAAAGTCTTAACATTGTGTGTGGAATCATTTCAAGCGTGTATCCATTGCTTACCTACATGAAAATATCGTGAGGAAATACCTCCTCCGAAATCGCCTTCCGCTCTGAATGAATGATCACATATCTCAAACTAAAACTCTAAGCATTTTTTTCAAGTAATACATTTACAGGCACTTTTGAATTTTCAAGGAGTCGGTGAGTCAGATGAAATTAGTTGCCCATTCCAAAGCGTAATACGTTCCTATTATTTAAATGAGGAAAAGCATCTAGTTCGACGGGAACATCACAGGTTGAAACTTGTGAACATAAAAGAAACTCACCATATATACAGGTAATAGGCAAGTTATATATAGAAATTGCTTATTTTGCAACATTTTCTGCGTTGTTGGTTTTTATTACAACAGATGTAGGCCGTTTCTTGACAAAATTAGACCTACTGTATTACGTAACGCGGAAAATTTTAAACATAATAAAGGAGGGTCCACCTCAAGGGCCGCGGCATTTTCCTTCCCTTTGCTTGTACCTTTCTTAATTATTACAAGGCCCGGGCGCTATATCTTATGTGCAAAACGTAGACTTAAACGCAGTAAAATATTATGTTAAATTATATCAAACACGCTCATTAGTATGCGTTTCAATTTTAAAGTGTTTCGACTTTGTCGTCATGCATTTTAATTATTCACGCACAAGTTTTGTGAGTTTGGATAATTTATAAAAATGTTTTATTTTTGTTAAGAACATGAAACAGTGGATTTATAATGTTTTTTGTTATACCAATTTTTATGACCAACGACCGTAACGTGTCATAATATGGTTGAAATATTTAAAAAATAGAGGTTTGTTCAAATAAGAGTCGAAAGAAGACTGTCTGTGAGTTCCACGTAACTTGCATAATCTATGCACAAAACGTTTTTCATAGCTACAAGCAGATGATAGACCGACGACGGCGCTAACTTTCGTGAACGCGGTAGGTGCGAGATGCAAGCGCAGTTTGTTATCATACCGTAAGGTATATTTTGCACATGAGCAGTTTGGCGCTGCTTCTGTACCTAAGTATAAAATGTTTTACATACCTATGCATCTACAGTAGTTTTTTCCTCGGACTATGCTTCTTCTAGTTGCAGTAATGGTTTGGAAGTCTATAGGCCTCAAATGAAATCAGTTCTCATTGGTTGCTTGCCTTCAATGTAACATCCTTTCACTGTTTCGCTCCAAATATTGCGCAGCCATAGTTTGTAATTTTATAATTATAATGGTCCTGACGTAAAACCTTATTTATTGCTCAAATATGGAAGAAGAAGGCGTAGAAGACTTTTAACAATTTGTCTTTTGCACGAGCCGACTAGGTACACTAGAAACAATAGGGACAAGCGTCTGCCAGTGACAATTGTTAGAGTAGGCGAGCAAATACTTACAAAATACTCGACTAAAGGTTCTTGCTTTCAGTAAATTTTGTTTCAGGGCTCTTATGTATTCAGTCAATTTAGGTAACACCCAAATGAATGCCTAAAAAAGTATACGCTTTTAGATTTTCAACTTTCAGCGCAAAGCCCAGCGTTGAAAATCCAACAGCGCGCGTTTATATGCATACATTTAGGACTCGCACAGTTACTGAAAACGAGCATTAGTTCCCCAAGTACCGTCTGTTACTCTGAAAAATGTGCAGTAATTACCGCGACCGTGTATCCAGAATATTGATTGCGGCCTACCACCTTAATTTGAGACAATTATTATTTAGGTCACCCGACTAAATCCGAATCCGATGAGATAGATTCAGCACTGACCACTTTGTTCAAAGTTAACTCATTTAAATTTACACACTGTAAAAACAGAATACAAACAAAGAGATACAAAGACTGTCTATGCACAAAAGTGTCATTGATATTGCGTGCGTTCTTACGAGTGCGTGTCGTGTTCATAATGATCTTTCATTATGGACACGGCACGCTAAGGGAAGCAATGCAAAAAAACTTCTTCGTTAATAACATGCATGCAACTCTTCTGAATACATACGTCACAGTTTTCGATAGCAGCGATGGGGGACGCCTGTTAAAGAGGACCGCAAATCCACTGACAGATTACATTCAGCCGCGGTCTGCTACCGTCATGCCGGGAGGAACGTTGTTTGCCGGACTTATTCGAACGGATTCTGTCTGTTTTGTTAATGATATACGGGAACTAGGTCCCACCTATATGTTGCAGAGACTTTGCTCTGCTTAGGGACGATGTTAGGTTTAGACAACAGATTTGTGTTTCAGTATTTGTGTTGTCTCCGAGTTGTATGACCGTATTTGCGACAGAGTCCTTTTGTTTACAGTATATCTAATCGTCAAAAGGAATTTAAATGTTGGTAAGATTTTATCTTTTATTACACACAAATAGTATTTATTGAGAATGAGAGAAAGGAAGAAGATTTTTTGTCTCACTTAGCATACCTAAATTAAAGTCTGATGTAGCGTTAAGATCTCAGAAATGTTGGACATTACCTTACCTAATAACTAGATTCCGTCTGATTTTCATTCTAGAACGGAAAATCTATGTCGATTAAAATTAAGCTAGGTTGTAAGCGGATCCAGGGTGACACGGATAAGAAAACGGAAAAATAAATCGTCAGTCGCCAGTCGAAACAGAAAACTACTAATCGCTAGTTTAATTCAATCCGGTGCCACGGTTTCAGAGTTTAACGTTGGTTTACCATCGAATGGGCTTTTTAATGTGCCTAGATAACTTCGTTTGCCGAAATAGCGTTTCCACGTTAAAACTGCTGCTTGTTCATTGTTTCTAAATCTAGATTAGTCCACCTATCAGCTGTTGCCGTGGTACTTCTTGTACCTAAAGGTACTAAATTTTCCATTACGTAAAAGTGCAAGAAAATTCTATTGCTCGTGACTTAGGTAAAACGCCAAGATGCACTCGCCATAACGCCAATCCAGAGTGTATAGAAGAAATAATTTCTCACATTGGTAATATCCGATCTATACAAAAAGTAGCTAATTAAAATCTGTTGCGTAATCAGCCTTTAATGTTCCCACTGCTGGGACACAGGCCTCCTCTCGGTGAGAGAGAGTGGGCTATACCTAATCAACCACGCGGCCCCAGTGCGGGTTGGTAGATATCAAATGTCTACGAGTTTTTGGTTTTAAGACGCTTTACTGTTTTGAGAGCAATGCTGGTGATGCAATAATTTACACAAAGTAATCCGATCTGGGTTCGGACCTACAATCGTTACAAGTGGGCCAGCATTGCTCAAAAAAAATCTGTTGACTTATTCTATACATTTTCGCATTCACAACACAATAAGAGTTTATAAGAGGCGTGCCTTGGAAATCCCCAACAAAGTTTGTTAGGAAGTAAAAAAGACGGGAAACGGGAATGTACTGCGCTGTTGAGATTTTACGAGTTTAGAAAGATATTTCTATGTTTTGGTCACGTTCCGCAACTTGTTGGGAGAGCAGTGATTTAAGTGGTATTTACTTGAACATTAGGAGGGCTATGTTCAGCTGCGGTGCCTAGTAGCTACTCTATGGTATATCATTTAGAATCTTCTTCTTTTCGTGTGGTTAGTGACTAACCTGGTTTCAGAGTTTTAAAGCCACCCAAGGACCTCTGACTTGGCTTTACGTGCCGTCGAGAAATATCTGTCAGGAATACCGGTTTCCTCACGATGTTATCCTTCACCGTTTTTAAAGCAAGTGATAATTACCATCAGAATCACCATTAGTATCATTTAGAATTACGCTATGATAATGTACGTACTTAGTAAGTTTATCCAAAATGTTATCAGTATAAATTATGAGTGTAGGCAAAATTACACCAGTATCAAATATTATCTACTAGCTGTTTCCAGCGACTTTTTCTACGATCAAGGATGAAAAGCCTATGTCCTCCGAAATTTCATCAAAATCCGTTCTGCCGTTTTAGCCTGACAAACAAACTCGTTTTCGCATGTATAATATTAGTTGGATGAGTGTACCCAAAATGTCACTAGTATTTCTATGAGTGTATCCACATTGACACAGAATAAACTTTAATAAAGCGAAAATGTTGTGTTTGTTCGCCAAAAACAGCCGGGGGCCCGAAACCCGTGCCTGCTCGTCAATGTTACTGACCGACATCGAAAATAGACATTCTGTAAGTTTTCAACTGTAAAATGTTCAGTCAATATTTTCTTTTATTTTACAATATGTCGTGAAACGAATGCAGTTTTGTCTGGTTTTTTTTTTCATAATTTGCGCTGTAGTTAAGTTTAGGTTTTGTAGGTCACAACTTTTAGAACGACACATCATTTTTTTTAAATCATTGAATTTGTATATTTCCAACACGGGTGAAGCTGCTCTGCTATACTGATACGGTGTGGTCGACACTTTGTCTGCAAGTTTTGTTTAAAAAAAATGTTAAATACCCACTCTTAAACAAACCGTAGGGGAAAGGAAAGTTGCGATAAACTTATATACTTAGCGGACAAAATAAGATTATGAAACCAATTTGTAAGATTTTTTTTTTTCTAAATAAACCAATAATATCAAAGAAATAATTAAAGCTTAACAATCAATCAATGATGGATCCGTTTGAGGATACTTCTGTGAAATTTAAACGTAACGACAGTATTTATTATCACAAAGAAATATAGCATCTGTTGTAATGATAGGTAAAAGAAAAATATGAAAAGTAATTGGGGATCTTATTGGGTTTCCTTGAGATGATTTTTATTTATTTTTCTTTGAATTCGAAGCTTTGGAAGGAAAGAGTCAAAAATAAAATCATCTTCATTTTCCTGCCCTTATCTCATGTTACTTAGGGTCGATGCAACATGATTTCTACTCCATTCTCCCCTGTCTAAGACAAAGATAAAAGACAAAGACATTTTTTCGTAGGATATGGTATGTACAAAGATGGATAATAAGGTTATGTTCCGAACACATCTATCAACCGTCGCACAAACATACACACACTTCTCCTTACAAAAAAAATCTTAAAGATCCGTGCAATAGGTAATCTGTATTTTGTATTTTTTTATTTTCTTTGCTTTTTTAACTACCATTAGATACTTAATAGCGAACTTGAGGAACAGTTTTTTAAAGCAAAAATAAAACAAACCAACCTTATTTAACCTTATTTTAAGTAAAAGCGAAAAGCAATGGAAATTTGGTGTAGGCCCCGCTCGCCCCTTGGATCTTGCCCCTAATTACCTAAGTGTACCCACTCGCCCCTACGAATATTAGATGGCCCCAGTCGCCCCCGATTGTTAGTAGGTTATAAGTACAGTCAGAACTCTAAGTTTTTAAATAATAAAATAAATATTATTTTCTTAAAACATCAATCAAAATCTAACAAAAAGTACTAGGCTTGCATGAGTTCAAGATAGTATTACTATCATTAGTATTATCCCACTACTAAGATTTGGATGAAAGGGACATAAAAATCATTAGTATTATCCGACTAATAAGATTTCGATGAAAGGCACACAAATATTTTATAACTAACAAAAAAGTACTAGGCTTGCATAAATGTACGTTAAGTTATACTTGGAGATAAGTACTAAACTAATTAGCAAATAACGCAAAACGCATCCCTTCCACATTATAATACGAACATAGAAAAAGAAAGTATTATACAGGCTGTAAGGGTAAACACTCTTGTCATTCAAACCATGGGTAGTTGACTTAAATGTAAAAGTAAATGACCGAACACAACAAAAAAAAAACGTCATTTTCATTAAAAGATTTTAAAAAGTTTCTATCCGACACCGTGCTCTCTAGCGAAACAGCTGACTGACTGAGGGAGGGGTCGTGCTCGCGGCCGGTCAGGTCACATCCCGTACCCCCCGCCTGTGTTGAGACGCAAGTTCGTTGCCCTAGCGCATAGGACAACGAACTTGCGTCTCTTGTGGTAAAATGCAGATTTAAAAAAATGAAAAAAAAAGTTGTAATTTTCCATTGATTTTACGTTCTATAAATGAAACCAAACCACTGGTTGCAAGGATAACGGTGTTTACCCTAACACCCTGTATATACGACTCTCTCAACGGGTAACATATTTTAACAAACCCTTTTTTTAGGACCCATGAAAAAGGTTCCTTTTGTTATAATAGGTAAGCCAGGTAGCAAAAACTATCACAAGTGTCACGAGTTGGTGAGATTACAGATAGATTTATTAAAGTAATCAAATATAGCGTTATTCGTAACGTGTGCATTTTTCTGTCTGACTGTACCTTTTTTGGTTAAATTTCAAAGGAAATGCCGCAAGGGGCGAGTCGATACATCAAAATAATTATTTAAATATCAATTTTCCACTCGCCCCTTCGTAAGGGGCGAATCGGTACACAAAAATAATAAAAAACGGGGCGAGTGGGACATTTTAATCTAAGGGGCAAGATCCAAGGGGCGAGCGGGGCCTACACCGGAAATCTTAACCTTTTTTTTTTCTGCGACAATCTTCTCGCTGGAAACGCGATCGCAAATGGCCAGTGTGACCTGTTCATCTAGTCTAATCCACATTAGCACAGCACTACGGTTTCTTCATACAGTGGTATCATATAACTTTAAAATACCTACTGTACCACCAGAGCTACGGCCACGGATACGGTGGGTCTGCAGTGTTAAAGTCTAGGATTACCGCGTCAGCAATGACCATTACTCAAATATGTTTGCCGACAAACAACAGATTAATTATTTCCAAATTTCACTTGCAAACTTTAACTTGCTACAAAGTTGACCCTCTACAATACCGGTTTCATAGATTCAGCTTTGCACGTGAAGCTCAAAGGTAAATTGGATAGCGACCACAACGGTTTGAGCGCACAACACTCATTGACTTTAGGTATACAAAACTAGTTCGTAGACGGCTTTTCTACTTACATAATTTAACCCTTCATGTTTTGCAGGTAAAAAATCGGTTCTATTTTGATGCCAGGCATTTTTTCAGCAAAATATTTGGTAATTTTTTTTCATGCTTATTCTTACGGGGGTGACATGTTCAAATGTGAACAAACCTCCATTAAAAAATAAAGAAAAAAAAAAAAATATTTGGTAATTTGAACAAAATTGTAAGTAACTAAAAAAACAAATGGCATTTGAGAAATGAAACAATGAACCGCCACCGCCTTTCTTCAAGTACCTATTCTTATTACTTATTCATTTGGTTGTTCTTGTTTAATGAATTACATCATATTTTTGACGGGATCTCTTTTACCGAAATAAACCCTCAGGGATATCGTTTCATTCATAAGCTCCTACTTAAAAATATTAAGTTCTTGTAATTAGTGATCTTGAATAAAATATTAAGTTCGTTAATTTTAATAAGATTGCTCTAAAGCCTTCGAAGCTCATCTCGCTCCAAACAACTACCGAGTATACTTTACTTCATCAAATATTTATGCTTTCGTAGAATCACTGTGCAAGTAATAATACTAAGCCGCTCATTTGATTCGTTATTTTTTTTTTGATATTGTGGTGCTTGATTTTTTCGTTTAGATGGAATGAATATTTGATTTCAGCCTACTTTTTCTGCTAGTGGTTCGTGTGACCCGAAAACGTGTGGCACGCAACAGCGGCGGTGCTAACACACGGTATTGGAATTTTTGTCGCTGTTCGCCTCCCACTGTACGACTCTTTCAGGGGCGCAGGAGATAGGGTTGCCCGTAGAAATAATTGTGGACCGCTTTTATAGCGGTGCGTGGGCGACACCTATCCGTTTTTATTAACGTAACCGTATACCGTCAAATCGGCACAAAGGATTTTCAGATGGTTGGCTGGCTACATAAAATTATATAGTTTTTTTTCGTAACTACTACGTTGATAGAGTTATGTATATTTTACAAAAAATGTTATGGCCAACATTAACTTGAATAACTAAGTGACATTAGACAAAAATATTTATATCACGAGTTAAATGTTTTATTGCGTGACTTCCTATCATTAATTAAAGGATTGAGTAGTGTCCCCAGTAAATTATGCTAGTTGTCCTTTAATAAATTGAATAGGGGTTGCAAAACGGTGTTCTACCTATATCATATTGTATGGAAATGACATGCCCTACTTCGTTTGATTGTTGTGATTAAACCTAATTATTAGTGCGGTTGTGTGGTTAATTGGAATTTCGTATGGTAGGTACAATAATGACGACATAAAAAGGTTCCCGTCGTTGCTTGAACCGTCCGTCTAACTCGTTTAAAACTAGTTGACCTTTCGGGAGGGCATAGAAAATTCAATTTACATATTACAAGAGCCGGCTGACTGGACACCTCATTATCCCATATAATGGTCGTCGCTGGGTTGCACTCCCACAAGACTTAATTACCCCTAATCTGGCATTCCGTGAATCTAACAGAAACCTCGCCCGAGTAATTACGGTCCACTGTTCTAAAGCTAATGGAGTCGTTTATTTATCTGCTAATTGCACGTAATCCGCGGACCAAGACCGAGATATCTCTGACCGTACACTTGTGTTATGATATCTAGCAAAACTTACTTCATGATTGTTCCTGACAGACACTATTCAGACTCTCTGGCGTTTCATAAACGGGGTTCTGTGAATGAGTAAGTTTGAAGCCAACCAAAAAACAAAAAACGCCATTTTTGAGACGCTTAAAAATGGCGTGGTTTTTTGTGAAAGTTCAGAAATAAGAGGATAAGTAACGTCTCGTCGCGAAAATAGTTAAGTAACTTTTATGAAGTAGTTTTGGACCGGAAAGTTTGTTACAGTATAAGGAAAAGCCCACGTAGAAAAACTGGTATGAAATCTGGAACCGGGCTTTTTGCGACTATAGGTAGGTACCTACTCTTTTTCAAACATGTGGTTTAGTAAGATTTTTGAGGCGTACCGAGAGTGCATCGATGCAGAATGTATCGCGTGCGTTCAGAAACGAAAAGCTTCATAAACCCTGCGGCAGTCTCGTTTAAAAGTCGTGTGTAAACGTTATGATATCGCCCCGACCTGCTTACGTACACTCGTCGCACTTTACCTGCCCCTTAATTGGAGGGGTTGGCATATTTCAACACGCGACTGTGTACACATGCAAACAAAAATAGACTTTCATGCCGTACACCACAGACTAATATCCGAGAGTTTTGTAAACACCAACGACTGCACGAGGTTAGCGATTTTAGACTGAAATAGTTCATAAAAAAGTACTCTGGTTATATTAATGTGTAATAACGAACTCTTAATGATTTACTGAAAATACATGCAGGTATATTAAATATTCAAACAAAAATTCGAAGATAATCACGTGACATCCGTCGTCCAAACCGAACTATAGGCCCGCGTGGTGAATTATAGCCCACTCCCTTTCACAAAGAGAAGGCCTGTGTCCCAGTAGTGGGAACATTACGGGCTGATTATGTTGTTATGTTGTACATTAAATATAACTTAGGTACAAGTCGCGATAGAGAACTCGGTGGCTTTAAATTAAAGCAGTTTTTTGTAGGGAAAGGATAAAAGCAAATTGGATTGGTTCCGAGCAGCGAGGCACAGCATTAGATGACGTCAATAGAAATGAATGCACTTTGATTCGGAGATAATAAACTTTTTTGTACGGAGGGAAATTGAATTCCTTGCCTTTAATATTTCAGTCCACAATTGGATAATATTGTTCAACAGCCGTGCTATTCTGTAACCATCTCACCGTGAAAACTTAGGTGAAGTGAGCTTGAAGTGAACTGTCACTGCCGTAGGTATCGATGACAATGACAGCTTACTCCACGCTCACTTCACCTAAGTTTTCACGGTGAGGTGTTTACAGAATAGACCGGCTGAACTGGCATTTCATTCGTAAATTGTTTTCAGCGTGACAGTTGGTGCATACTTTATTAAAATTATGATGAAAACAAAGTAGGTGAAATTTGTTTTATAAAGTACTAATATTCATGTTTAAATAAATGCGGATTACATACTTAAAATGAAAAGAAACCCTTTCATTTTAAGGAAGTTGCTCACGATATAAAAAAAAACCGGTCAAGTGCATGCGAACCACGTACAATAAAGGGTTAGGGGGAACTTTCCTTTTTACCCGACTACGGCGAAGAAAAAAGGAGGGTTATGATTTTGACCGGTATGTATGTATGTATGTATGTATGTATGTATGTATGTATGGATGTATGTATGTATGTATGTATGTTCATCTGTTCCCTCCTATCTTCCAAACCACTTATCACAATTTGACAAATGAGGTATCGTTAGAAGCGTCGTGATTGTCCGCTGGTTATAGGCTATGTGAAGTCACATTAAATTAAAAATGGCGCCCTCTAGAGGACATAAAGTGAGGAACTTAAAAAAAAAGGGCTTAATGAGCACATTTCAAAAATATATATATTATAACCCCAAAACACACGTAATCTGTTCGATTTATCCCTAACACGTGTGACTCCGGATTTTTTATTTGTCTGTCTGTGGTGTCTTGTTTATACCTTTTAAGTCGTAGTTGGGTTTTAGTTTTTATTACTTGATTTTTTTTAGTTGAAAAACTTGTTCTCCAGAAAATGTTTCTGCAACTGAAAATTTAAGTTGGTCGATTATCACTCGGTAAGTTGTAGAGCCTACGTAGCGGTGATAGTTTTCCTTTTAATTTCGTTGAATATACTACTGCCGTGATTTTTTTCACATATCCGTTAAAAATAACCAATCCATAAACTAACCATTTAGCTGGCAGGGACACATACACTTGACTCTAACAAAAATTAGCACTTTAAAGCTTAATATTTCGCAAACGGATCGCTGAATCCAAAAATGGTTTTCACAAACTCACATTATTTTAAACGACCTTTCCTACGATACCCCAAAACATGGGATCGACTAGAAAAAAAAGCCATCCCCACTTTACGTGTAAGGGAGGTAGGTACCCTAAAAAAAAAAAAAAACGTTTTTTTTATCATTTTGTCGGTGTGATTTATATGTATACCCATACCAAATTACAACTTTCTAGTACCAACAGTCTCTGAGCTAAGCCGCGGACAGACGGACGAACGGACAGACGGACATAGCCTTAGTAATAGGGTCCCGTTTTACCCTTTGGGTACGGAACCCTAGAAAGCAGGAACACGGAGTCTATTTATTACCTGAATATTTCAGATGTTTAATCTGAAACTGCGTGCTTCGCCGAGACAAGGGTAAAGGTACCTGCTTGAAAGGCTACCGGTTGGACGATGCACTTTGAAAATTTAATCTTGCATAGTAAACGTTGTTCTCAGAAGTTTTGCTGAACACAATAATAAACAACATTAATAATAGAAAAAAATCTATGTGAAACTGAACAGCAAATTCCACAAAGGAATTTGTTTCTCTTTTTCTAAGCATGGGAAGCTTCAAGGAAATTGTTAACAAAGTTAAATTTAAACCCGTTTTGTTCTCTATTTCTGCACATTATACTTCGAATTCCATCTATTAGTATTACCTACCCTTAACTTAAATGATTTCTCAGTTCTAGACATTCCGTACCGTCAAAATTGAACGCTTGGCTTAAATACGCAATTACGTCTCGGGATCACAAGGTAGTTAGATCACAAGAGGTAATATGAAATTGCTTATTCTCGAATAAAGCTAAGTGAACGTTTTCTATGTCAATTACATTAAATCAGTACATATTCGGAAAATAATTAACAAATGAAGTCCAGGGCTTCATTTAATTAGGAGATTAAGTCCCATGCCATCTTCTTGTTTAGTATCTTCAAGTGGCTAAGTACAGAGAGCCGCACGTTAGTGGTAACACAACCAGTATAAACTAGCCTCTTATTTTATTGAAACTACGTGCTACACATGACCAGCTCAAGGTCAAAGTGTTACCACCGACATGCTGCCTACTATACTCGTATTAATGCAGGTCACATTGTTTGTAGGATTATTCTGAAACCATCGAAACATTGTATGGTTTTCAGAAATGTAGAAGTCGCTCCCTTTGATATATTGTCATTTAACTCCATCTATTGACGAAAAGCTAATCCGTCTATTCAAAGCTCATAGAAAAAGTGTTAGTATAATAGCTAGTTAGTCTATGGGAAATAGACTAGATCTAGATCATTACTCCGTGGATATCACGAAAGCTTGTAAGCATTTCGTATGTTTTCTTAATGAAACGAATCTTGCAAACTATACTTTCATTGCATAAGTGTAATAAAAAAAAAGCGAATAAAAACGAAAAGCTCAGTGGCTAACCCAACAATCACTTTCTCTATTCCTAGAACGATTAAAAAAAGGAAACTGTAACTGAAATCGTCATTATCTTTTATGAAACCATCGATAACGAACTGAGCGTCGGCCTCTTGGCGTCTTTTCCCTTTTTTTTGTATTGTCCCCTAATCGCCACTTTGTTATTCAATTTGGAATGTTGCCAGCCGACTGCCTATTAAATAATACCGCGCTGAATCGGAAGATTCGCCTCGGCTACGGTAGATATAATAGTTTGCTTCCTGATAAAATTTAAGTGAAATATTCTTAGGTTTTTATCTGAAGATATTTTTTTTTTTAATGTAATATTTAGGACTGAGTAGTAATATTTCAGTTTTTTTTGTCTAGTCGTAGTTAGTGTCATTGTCAGTAGTAGGCTTATTTTCAATGCCTTTTCATAGGATGTTGGACATTACCTTCCACCACTTTCCACAAACGTGTCATACCGTCCATACCTGCAGTACCATCAATCGTAAAAGTGCAGCGAGGGATTCCATTGTTTGAGAGGTTTCAAAGAATTAATGGATTTCGATCGAAATTTTGCACATACACTCTTTGAAACCGCGTGTCAAATGAATGATGGAAGAATAGGACTGACTGGTTTTCAAATAAGTGAAACACTGACTAAATTGAATGTGTTACCCTAAGATATAAGCAACTACGGCAGGTAGGGTATGCTTTCTTGGTCACAGAGTCTTTGAAATACTGTGTTCTATACAAATTAGAACATTCTATCAGACTACAATTTTATTTGATTTAGTCTTTTTCCCCTTTAGTCAACGAAAGTTATACAAGAATAATGTCCATTGAATACTTTTGTGAGCAGATTAGTCAGTTACTAAGGTGGGTAGCGGGATTATTTATCTGCCCAGTAGGTGCGCTGGGCATTCTCTCGAAGGGGCTCTCTTGAAGCTCAAGGCTCTTATGATTGCAAACCTATAGGTATTTCTCTTTATAGCAGTATTTTGAGTATTTGAGAAACGTGCTTTTTGTATACACGGCGCTTGAATGATATTGACAGGAGGGCATTGTTGGTAGACACGGGAAATTGTCACAGAAATTATATTAACAAAAAAAGATGGCGGCGTTAGTTCTGATTTTTATAACGGGCCAAAAGATCCCTGTTCAATTATATTCACTTTATAAATACGTCGAAATAAAAGGATCTTTTAATTTTTTTAAATATCATGTATTTTTCTAAGTATAAAAAATATAACCATGGCAAAGTGGCGGTTGCAAGGGTACAATCGACCGGGCAATATTGCGTGACGGCTGTAAACGTGAACACACGACATGTTGTTTAGACTGTGATTTCTGAGTCGTAAAATAACAACTAAATTATTGGAATGCGGCTCGATAATTGGTAGAATTACTTTGTGTAAGTAACTATTAAGGGTAAAAGTATCATTTACGAATTGTAGGTTGAAGGGTTCTTAATTGACGTCTTTAGATGGATATAATAATATATAAGTAGATATAATGGAAGGTACTGGTAATTCAGCTGCATCTGGTTAGACTAGAAGCCGACCCCAACATAGATGATGTTGATGATGAAGGTACCTACATACATCTATGTATCGCAGTGAAAAACATAATTACTAATGTATGTAGCGTTTCTAAAACATATTCGTAATAAAATTATCTTCATATTTATTCTATACATTAATGAGTCTTTAAGTTAGATAGCTATAGTCAGAAATCTTAAATCTTGATCGCACTGAAGAATCCATTCGCTGCAAGAAGTCAGTATTTAGTTACACTGAGAGCTGCTCAAGAAAAGGTGGATTGCAAAAAGTTGCATATCGAGGTTTCTGCGCTTTGACTTTATACAGGTTCGGAAGACTTAAGAAATGAGGATCAATTTCTGTCAGACAGTTCCTCATACCATCTTCATGAGAAAACTTTACGTATGCCAGACTTATAATTCATTCGCAAATGAAAATGTATGAAACAGATGCTTGACTGTGTTCGCTGAGACGAAAGTTGGCCATATTCTTATGTACTTTCGCTCCCTGCAACATTCCCCATGAATTTAAATGCAACCTAATATACATAATTATTATATTTGAGATTTCTAGGTACCAGTCTTACCAAGGGGTATCGCTTTACCCAATAACTAGGTTGTGAACTTCAGATAGGCAGTCGCTCCATGTAAAATACTGGTATTCAGGTGCATCCGGTTAGAATGGAAGCTGACCCGACCATAGTTGGGAAAAGGCTAGGAAGATTGATTTGAGATTCCTAGGTATTTCAGGCGTTCAACTAGCTACAAACTGTATTGTGACGTAATTAAACCTTATCGTTTAATAATAAATAGTGATCGTGTACTGAGAA
Organism: Lithophane semibrunnea; assembly: GCA_947363905.1. Taxonomy (NCBI): domain Eukaryota; kingdom Metazoa; phylum Arthropoda; class Insecta; order Lepidoptera; family Noctuidae; genus Lithophane; species Lithophane semibrunnea. The sequence continues at coordinate 8,488,360 of OX376194.1, read as the reverse complement.
CGTGTTACCGAGGCCACCTGTCACTGAACACGAACGTTGCACGTTGCACTGTAGTGTCTGAACATAAATGTTCAACATTTAACATGACCGCTTACATTGTTGCCACTCTGTATGGGAGCAAGATTATTTATTACTGGGGAACATGAGAATTGGGAGGTCTACTTATGTTTTTACTCATGTGTTTGGGGGATACCTTTCCCCAGCAGTGAGAAAATATAGGTGATGAACAAAAACAACTACAACTCGTTGTAAGTAGTCATTTCAAAAGTCATAGGCTCTTAACTCTTTAACCTTTATTTTTCTGCATCTTCCTGCCTTTCCTTTTAGATTAAGTAAAACTACAGTAAAACTAGTACGATTAGTGGTAACAATATGTTATACTATTTATCAAAACTTTATGCACAAGTAAATAAATCATACGTAAAAATCTTTTTAAAAACAAGCTTTTAATGAACTAAATAGGGTTTTCCCAGGGCCACCTTCCGGCTCCATCATCAGACCCTGACCACCACCTAGTGTCAAAGCACTTGTTAATACATAGCTAATGAGTCCAAACACGATGGTGCTATCTTGTTTGATTGAGCAGTTCCTGTGGCCAACTTTCGGCTCGATCATCAGACCAGTACCATGGTATCATTTTTTCAAAATGTCTCGGTAGTTGCATAACTATGCCAAGTTTCAGCTCAATTGGATGCCAGGAAATGCTTGAAAAATGGATGACAATTGGAGTAACCGGAAACACATACGAACAGAGCAAGCTAATATAAAGCTTGTAAAAAAATACTGTTCAAAGGCGGACTTAAAGCTTTAGGCATTTAGTATCAATCAATCAATCATTTATTTCCAACGAATGTAGGTTACATTAAAATACAGGTGGAGTAGATAGGAGTGAGCCATGTACATTCTGCCTGGAAATAGGCACGCAAAAATTATACAAATTGTCAAGAAGCTATCTAAAAATAAAATTAAAAATGTCACAGTTAGAAATTATTATTGAAAAATGTCAAAATTAAAATGTTACTTTACATTAAATTAAAATAAATTTATATTCGCTCCGTATTGTTCAAGATACTATTAATAATATTTATTATACACATTGCTGACTAAAGAGTTTTGTCCATTAAATAATCATTAATCGAATAATAGCATTTTTCTATTAGGAAGGCCACTAATTTCTTTTTAAAGTTTTTAATTGTGTCATTTTTCATTTGGCAATTTATTGTATATGGTAGGACCCATACAAGTAACATTTTTCCTTAATAGCGCTGTCTTACAAGACTCGATTTGTAATAAATTTTTGTATTGATTTCTGACAGGTCGCTTTCTAGTTTCTGAAATCATGGGAAATAGGTTTTTATTGGTCTTTACGAACATGGCCATTTCCACAATATACAATGACAATGTAAAAATATTGTAGTCATTCTTTCCCCACGTATTACGAAAGTTTCCTTCTAAAAAGTCTTTATGCTGCTCACACGTAACTATTCGGAAAAATAGAAGAGCAAGTATGGCCGCCTCGGGCAGTCCAGCAGCATAGAATCGTATTCGTTAGCGCTGTTTTTTTGTCATTAGCAGTCTTTTTTATTACTAACTCTTCCCTTTTTATTTCGTCTTAGAATTTAGCTTTTGAGATTTTATTTTCAGAGACCTATGTATTATTATGGTTTTAAAGCAAGTTGGATATTTGATTCATCAGTTTATCGCCGCACACTACGCTGTATATTATGTTCTTTACAATAGCTAATTAATTATCCATAGAATCCATGGACTTGGGAATCAAAAAGCGTGTAAAAAAGATTCGCTTGCAATCACTAAACTAATAACGGCTTTAGTTTGCTTTTCACTTCAATTTCTATCTTTTTTATTCATTATATTCCTGTAGAATAACCTATTAATTTGACTTCTATTTGTTTCAACTGAAACAGACAGTTGAAGCAGTTCTTAATATAGACTACCAATGTTTAAAAAAAAAAATCTACCAGATATACAATATTACCGCAGTACCTACGTGTATGTAGGCAAAAGTTAGATTTTGCCCAACACGAAGTAAGTCATAAGTTTGAAGTAACAACTCATGGCTTATCACGTCTGTTATGCGCCGGCCAGATATGGGTCACAGTACTCATAGTTAGCGGCCGACTGTTAACGTTATGTAGCTGTGTGTGTGTGTGTGTGTGTGTGTGTAGGACACAGATTACATCACAGTGTGACCAGCTCATTAGCTGCATATGAAGGATCTGTAAGGACGACAGTGGGTAAGTGAAAATATAATAATGAAAAACTATCGTGAATAATTTTCCATCCTAAAACTGTGCTTTGAACACGAGCGGTGAAGAAATTATAATTGGTCGATTTGCCTCTTCCACGTACAACTGTGCTGGAAAGCTAGCCTAAGGTTGCGAAACTCGAAAAAAAACTGGTTTTCAAGAATAAGCCAAATCATGGTTACTTATAGGTTTCTCTTCTCTCATTTTTGTGAAACTTATGATTTGTTAATAAGTTCATGTCGGTACATAATGTAAAAACTATAATTATGAGCTTGACCTTGCTGATAAATAGAGTTTGCCGATAAAAAAACGACCTTGAGAACCTTAAACTTTATAAATTGGTACGTTCCTACGAATGGAGTCGGCGATGTCGTTAACTTAGAAGTGTTCAATTAAATAAACGTAATTCGATTTAAGAGCCGAATCAACAGGCTGTGATTTGTTTGATATAACTTACAAATATTAGCAGCCTCCGTCTTTGACGCCTGTAAACAACAATTGATTTTAATGTGTTTATTAATTATAAACAATGAATAAACTTCTGTAAATTGTTTTCCACGATAAGGTACAGTTAGGAAATTCATTGTTTATCTAATTTACACATTACGTCAATAAACCGTCAAAGAATGTCATTACGTCAATTACCTACTCGTTTCATACAACTGTCAAACAATGACAGTTGTCATTTAATTCTATCTACGGGTGATTTAAGTTGATAGTCTTTTTGATAAACAATTAATTTCTCGACTTCATTTGTTAGTTTTCCTTTGATGTTATACAGGAAATCCTCTAAATTATAATTATATAAACACCACCACGCCTGTATTCCCCGAAGGGTTTGGCAGATGTGTACCTATAGTAATATTTAATATTTACTCGACTCTGAAGTATTATTTACTCTTTTGAACGTTCATTGTATGATAAAAACACTTAATTATTATCACAGATCAATGTCCTGTACTTGTCCAATCCCAATCCCAAATATATTTATTGACAGTCATTACATTACATCATTGCATCGCTTGCGCTCGCGTCCCCTCGTTTGTCATAGACTAGTTTGTAGCATAGACAAGCGATGCGGAGCGGGTGTGGGTCGACCGTAATATTTAGTTTATCGGTTTTCATAGTTTTACTTTGTGTTTATTATATTATTATTTTTTATTGTATATTCTATTATCTATTATATTATTCTTATTATATTATCTTATTCTTATTATTTATTTTATGTCCGTAGATGTGTCCGTGGCATCACAGTGGGCCCTATCAGAATATCAGCGCTGCGGTATTTGTTTACTATTTCTCAAATATCGTAGCATTATGCTGAGATAGGAGCCTTTCTGGCCTCGCACAGGTTTTCTTTTCCTGTTTTACGTTGTTTTATTTTATTCTATTACTTGTTTTACTGATTCTATAGATTTAATGTTTGTTTCTATTCTTATATTTCCTGTGCGTGTTCCAAATAAAATATTTTTCTTTCTTTCTTTTCTTTCTAGTAGATCCACATTTTGCCATGCAATAGCGGGCGAGCCTATTGCCATTAGCCGGGCACAAATCCAGACTCCGGGCTGCTACTGAGAAATTCCACTTTGCCCGATACGGGAATCGAACCCAGTATTTATTTATATAAGTACTAGCTGATGCCCGCAGCTTCGCCCGCGTGGATGTCGGTTATTCTTATTATATACTAAAACCTTCCTCGAGAACCATTGGTGAAAACAGCATGAAAATCGGTGCAGTAGTTTTTGAGTTTATCGCGAACAGGACGACAGACAGACGCGGTGGAGGACTTTGTTTTATAATATGTTTAAGGATATAACGTTGTTCTTCTTTCTTTCTCTACTTCTTATCTAAAGAGAACCATTACATAACATAGAATGACAAGTTAAAAACTTCATTACCAACTTATTTTTATTTTACACGGCCAGTTTTAATGAAGATTCGCAAAAAGAGAAACTTACAACAGTCAAATTATGTTTCGGCAATATAAATAAAATCCGGAGTCACACGTGCTAGGGCATAAATCGAACAGGTTACGTGTGACTCCGGATTTTTAATTTGTCTGTCTGTGGTGTCTTGTTTATACCTTTTAAGTCGTAGTTGGGTTTTAGTTTTTATTACTTGATTTTTTTTTAAATTCTTTTGGGGTTATAATATATATATTTTTGAAATGTGCTCATTAAGCCCTTTCATTTGATACCCAACATGGTAAAATTAAACCATTTTTATTTTTAAGTTCCTCACTTTTTGTCCTCTAGAGGGCGCCATTTTTAATTTAACGTGACTTCACATAGCCTATAACCAGCGGACAATCACGACGCATCTAACGATACCTCATTTGTCAAATTGTGATAAGTGGTTTGGAAGATAGGAGGGAACAGATGAACATACATACATACATACATACATACCGGTCAAAATCATAACCCTCCTTTTTCTTCACCGTAGTCGGGTAAAAACAGGTGGCTAAAGTAAGAACCTATGTGTGGATAACACCCATACACTATCGAGGTGGCTGATTATACCATATTTATTACAAACTACATAATATTATGTTCATTGTGTGATATCGATAGCCTTCCTTTTCAAATTGTACCAAAGAATTAGCTAAACGTTAATTAATTACAATGGTTTTAGACGATCAAATACATTATTAATATGAAAAATGCCAAATGAAAATGCTATTTGATCTGGGCATGCAGCTATGTTTATGCATGCGCAGAATATCCGCAAGCTATCTAAAATACTTCTGCAGCATCTTCTCAAGGAATTGTCTACTCAAAGACCGTCCTATTTCTAAATCATTTAAAATACTTGTCTTTCTAAGCTTAGTACTATAATTGATAGTCACTGTGACACGAGACATTGGATGTTTATTTTTGATTAAAAAGCGAATCTTGATTCGTTTACAAGTTAGAACTCGATCAAAATAATTGGAATGGCATGTCAGTCAATAAAAACTTGGGACGCAGCCGCTCGAGACCAATTAAATAAAACAAGTTTACGAAATCAATTAGTTGCAATGTTGGCTTTACACGAGTTGTTGTTGAGTTTCCCAACTCGTAATATGTCCTACGTTAGGTTTTATGTATCCTTTTAAATTTAATTTAACTTTTGGCAAATGAACTTTGTCACGCTACCATGCGGCTTTACTTTTTGGTAATAGTTTATGCTTTATTCATTCTGTTCTTGTTACAGAGTTAAGCCTCTGTATGCTAAATGTTTATTTGAACAATTATAACTTTCTGATGAGAGTGTAGATCGTTAAATTTTTAATGAGCAAATTGACTTACATTACGTAACTTTGTTACATAAGGGACTGAAAATGGTGTACTAACATAATATTTACTTGTTATTTGTTATTAGTGGTTGGTTTGCAGTATTTTTGATATCGGGTTTACTAGGTAAGGGACTTGGTTTTATGCAAGAGATCAAAAGAGATCACTGCTGATAGGTATCGACGAAGTACTTGGGTATAGGTATGATATGACCCATCTGCCGAATCCATAATAAAATAGTGTTTCGATATGCTTATGCAAAGAGTCGAATAGAGCCAATAAAATCATTCATGATTCTGCAAAATCGGTAATTACATAAAAACAAATCAAATGGGTTTTGGTTTGTGGTTTTTAACGGTTGTATCCGGAATGATATGATCCACAAATGTTTCAACAAATAAATACGGATCAAAAAACCACTCATGTATAATTCGTTTTCAGAAATGGAAACGTTTGAAAACGCGTAGGTACTTAATTTTTTTCATTGTTTCCTTCCTGGATACATTCGTCTATTTTTTACCCGACTACGGCGAAGAAAAAAGGAGGGTTATGATTGTGATCGGTATGTATGTATGTATATAATGTTCATCTGTTGGGATCCTATCTTCTAAACCACTCATCACAATTTGACAAATGAGGTATCGTTGCAAGCGTCTTGATCGAACGCTGGTTACAGGTTATGTGACGTCACATTAAATAAAAAATGGCGCCCTCTAGATGACATAAAGTAAGGAACTTAAAAAAAAATTGTTAATGAGCTCATTTAAAAAAATATATATTATAACCCCAAAACAATAAAAAAAACAAATTAAAAATCCGGAGTCACACGTAATCTGTTCGATTTATGTAATTTGTTCGAACACGTGTGACTCCGGATTTTTAATTTGTCTGTCTGTGATATCTTGTTTATACCTTTTTAGTCGTAGTTGGGTTTTAGTTTTTATTATTTTTTTGTTTATTCTTAGTGTAGGATAGTGGCTATACGTCAAATATTGGATTTTGAACCGAGACCTTGTATCCAATCAGTGGCAGAACGGTATCGATTCCGTTTCTGAAACAAGTGCCGATACAAATGTGAACTAGTCAGGTCAAGGCTTTAGGAATGTTAGATAAGACCTCCCCCTCATACAGAGTCTAGCAGATGTCCTAGCAGTCGGAACATTATAAGCGATTTAATGTAATAACTTACTAAAATATTTTGTAAAATATTTTAGTAAGTTATTAAAGAGCGAGCGAGCGAACGATGTATGAACGTAAAAGAAGTAAGGATCGTAGCAGATGGCGTTTTGTAGTTTCTACCTACCCCCATGGCAATACGCGTGAGTTTTTGGGTTTGTATGTATGTGTTAACATGCGATAAAATACTTTTTTATCAATGTAGGTACACACCGCTACTCATCAAGCTATACATTTCCAGTATAAGCTGACCTCGCATTGTTCGTAAATCTTATACAATGCGAGATCAGCGTATACTGGAAATCGGTTAGTCCCCCTATGCTCTAGTCCCGCTATGCTCGACTCGAAAAATACCTACTAAAAAGTTTCGCTATGCACGAAATTCTTCGATTCTTCGTAAACAATGGAAGGTACAGTTGGAAAGAAAATTTTTCGAATTCAAATTATTTTTTTTATAGCGCTATTCGTCTAAGCGTAAGCGTCTGTAAGTTAAAATTGGTTTTGTCTCGTTCAGACAATCAAAAAAGTCAAAATAATGGATATGGACAAACGAGTTTCAGAGCAATTCGAAGTTAAGAAATGTTTATGAATAGAGATGTAAGTCAATACTGGACCCACAAGAATTAACGAAGTCTGTATACTTCGTTACCTAAATCCTATCTTACTAATATAACAAATATAAATGTGAGCAGAAAACTCGTAAAATATAAAAGAGCGTTAATAAAAAGGCCGTCCTCAAAGACAAATCACCTGTATTCATAAAATTTCAGTCTTATTAATTATCAACTAATAAAAAAAAAGCTAGGGTTTCTGTCAATAGATCTGTTAAATCTGCTATTCCAAGATTCAGCCAAGTTAATTGTTCTGTGGTGCTTAAATGATAATAAAATATTAAACTGTAACAGTTTTCTTCATCACTGCCCGCGAATGTGATTTCGTGCATAGCGAAACTTTTTAGTAGGTATTTTACGAGTCGGGCATAGCGGGACTAGAGCATAGGGGGACTAACCGCTGGAAATGTATAGCTTGATGTGTAGCCGTGTGTACAATAAGCAAATTTGTACACCTTAGTCATTTCAAAACCCTTTTCAAATCCAGCTGTTTTCAACATTTCTACGAATCCTATAAAGACAAAAAGCCGTGGTCGAGCCGTTGTTTATAATTATACTTTAAATTACATAGGTACGAATAAAAGGAACCTAGAATTAACTTCTTAGAAATTAGAAACTCTGTTTCATTCGAATATTTAGCAAATACGTTAAGTAGAACAGTTTTAAGCAACAAGAACAATTTATATTGAATTGAATTTTAAAAGTTTTATAAAATATTATAATTTTTTAATTCGGCGCTTTCCAGATAATTTATCAGTCTCAGCATACTTCCCTTTAATGATTTTAATTAGATATTACAACTTCCTCAAAGAAAGTATCCTGTAACGTAATTAATTTGATCGATGGAATGGTTTTTTCTTACTTGCTTATATTTTAAAAAGATTTTTCAAAAAGTTGCGGTATTATAATGTTACGGGAAAATTATTTAAAAAAATATATTTTAGAAGAAAATATATCTTTAGGAATTTTAGCCGCTTCTTTATGCTGGAGTTTATAACAATGTGTTTCAGTTAGGTATCATTATAATGTTTTCCTTTAATGGATAAATGGATAACTACATTAGTACCTTATCTATTTAATAAAATAGTTTAGTTCTAACCAATGGGACAGTTAGAAATACGAGGTAAAAAATTTATAAGAATATCAAAAAATACAATTTGCAATGATAGATCAACAATAAGAATACTTGCACAATTTAATAAGATGTATTTAAAAATTCATCATAGATCGTTATCGGTTTGATTCGATTCAAAGATTTAATAGAATCTAATCGTATTCGATATCTAAAACGTGTTCCATGTCGCCCATTTATGGGCGTATGAGATGCTCCGGTCTACACTCTACAGACCCGCGGTTCCATACTTATTTGCATGTGAAAGAGCGTCAGTTCAGTTGTACGGTTGTAGGTACCTACTTTTGTATGAAGGCGGATGAGTAGACAGGCTACAGTAATAAATTGTATACGTTTCCAGTGCCTTCATTGAGTACGGAACAATGGTTCTGGTTTCCACTGGATGAAGCGTAGGTAAATACTTTTTTTTCAAGTGAAAATTATTGGTTGAGCTATACAATGTTGCAATTATATATAATAATAATAATTTATTTGCAGAATATGTAGGTGTTAACCAGCTGTAAAAGTTGTTGGTTTAATGTACTCTATATTTTGCCTGTTTAGGGCATGCAAATAAATTTTACACTTAAATAGGTAGGTATATTTACAGCATGAGCCGGCAAAATCCTATTTTTTTCTCTATTAAAATGATGTGAACCCACTTTTTAATATCGACGCAAACTAATAGACAAGCTAGCTATTAAAAATTATTTCATTAAATCTGAATTATTATCTTGTCTGTCCTACCTATCTTAAAGAAAGCAAAGCTGCACATTCAATTTATAACAAGACTAAGCTTGAAACGGTTTGCCATGTTGTTCAGAAGTCTAGGGGCCGGGGATGTCACCCGTGTTGAGATCCCAAAGGAGATTGTTGCTAAAGCTGACATGAAAACAGCATGGCCTGCTCAAAATGCACTCCAAGTTTCAAAATGCACCACTCGCTGACTGAAAGGTCTTGCCGACAAAAATGATGAGGATATTTTGGTTATTTTGCCTTAATAAACCTGTGGAACAAAACACAAAAATCCTCTGAGACAGACGGACAATCAAGTGATCTTAAAAAGGTTCCGTTTTACCTTATAAGGTCGGATCCCTAAAAAGTGCCTTGCGGTACCTTCAGCGATAAAGGTAAGTCTGGTACTTACCTTATATTTAAAAAATAATACTACTACTACCACTACTTATATTTTAAAAATATACCTACGTACCGTGCACCATACGTACGTATGCCATACCATACAGCGAAATATGAAATGATTTATTTGTATACGTGCCCATTACCATTGAGCTGAACAAATACCTACTCGTACATCGGAAAATTATTGTAGCAAAAAATAAAACATCGGATATTTATTTTGGCTTTGTATTTTATATACGAAAACTTTATAAATAGGTACCTGTTTTTGTAGGTATATAAAAATAATTTTAAATAAATGCATACTATCCATACTAATATTATAAATTCGAAATTAACTCTGTCTGTCTGTCTGTATGTTACCTTTTCACGCCTAAACCACTGAACGGATTTCGATAAAATTTGGCAAGGAGATAGATGACATCCCGGTGAAGGCTACTTTTTATCGACATACCACGCGGGCGAAGCCGCGGGCGAAAGCTAGTAAAAAATAAATAAAAGTAGGTACTGATTTATTCTGTGTCTATCATATTATTATAAGTCTGGAAATTGACTGTCATTTGATGCTAAATAAAGTTAAACCCTTGAAAAATAAAGAAATAAATTAGGTTTAATATTAATAGGTTTAATATTCCATATGTGAATATTTTTGCAAATTAATGAAATCATATTCCAGAAAATCGCAGGTTTATTGAATTTACCGGAGTTTATTAAAGCTTGATTACAAATTAATACAATCCATACCATATTAATACATACCAACCTTTTGGTAATGATGGGACTTTTAAAGTATCGATATCGTTTCGTTTCATCAAAGTGAAATATGAATATTTTCTGTAGGTACATGATTTACATAAATCAAGATAACGAGTATATTAATAAATATTCCACATTTTTAATTTGGCTACCAATACAACATTCAGAAGCTCACCATTATTAATCTGTAAAGGATGAAAAACGTACATTAATTGTCTTAGTTTCACCTTAAAGTTATGGCGCCTTTTTTCTTACTTCATATACGTAAAAAATCTTGTATTATTCAATTATGAAAAAAGGTTAATTTATTTTTAGATATGTGAACAAATCAAGGAGCCACAGATATATCAAACAGTACTCCAAGCGAGTGAAATGATACAAAATCAGTTTTTGAGACTTCACTTCAGGGCAATCGGGAACTACTTATGATTTTCACTTTGGCACTTGGATAGACGGCATAGGGTACATCCTTGTTCGCAGACGAAGTCGCGCTAGTAATATTATAATTGTGAAAGTTTGTATGCTTGTTACTCAATCAGGGAAAAACGGCTGAACGAATTTGGTTGAAATATGGCACAGAGATAGACCATGACGATTATTACCCACTTTGGGAAACTAAACAAAATCCATCTAAACAACTATCGCTGTATATTTATTGCAGGCGATAATATAATCACGTGAAGTGTCCAATATCTGTAGGTTCGGCAGGGTGTGACCCAAATTCAAACGCTTACATGTCATTCGGGGCACTAGCGTTATATTTATGGCCAGTAGCTAATAAGCATAATGACAGAATGACGTGAAATAATTTATTACTGGCCGTTCAGAGTGAGACTGCGCCTACATGAAACGTAACTCGTCAGTGTTATGAAAATAAATGGAAAGTTCTGATTACGCTAGATCCAGTACATCTTGCCAAAAAAAACTCGCAGATCTTTAGTACAACGAATTAAAATAATGTAAGCGATTTTCGTTCACATTAATTGTAAATATGTGAGCACCATTTTTTTATTATCACACACACACATACATTTACATTATCTCAATTAAGTTATTTGTCATTGGTCCATTTAAAAAAAAATCTTTTTATCTATTGTGGTACACACGGCTACACATCAAGCTATACATTTCCAGTATATGCTGATCTCGCATTGAATATCCGTACAATGCGAGGTCAGCTTATACTGGAAATGCATAGCTTGATGTGTAGCCGTGTGTACAGTAATTTTATTCTAGGTGCATCGTCTTCATAAGCGCACGGCCAGAGTATGGAACTCTCTGCCAGCGTCCACGTATAACCCGTCACCCTTCAAAACAAGAGTGAACAGGCATCCTTTGGGCTTGCTCGTTCCAACGTAGATCTCGTTTATGGCTTTCCATCAGGCGAGATCGAGGTCAAGACCTGTCCTAAAACTCAATAAAAAATTATTTATTTTGGATGCATGAAACCAATTTTATGTGAAGTTACATGATATTATTTTGGGAAAATCTGTGGCGAAGGTCAGACTGTAGGTACATTAATAGTTACTTACCTGAAATTTTGTGATTGAGAAAAATATGATCAATTTTTGTACATTAAAATGAACTGGAACTATCTCATTAGAACGTAATTATAATTCCGTTATTCGCAAATACCGATTCCCTATGTCTGTAGTTTTTCGCTAATGTCGGTAAGTTATCGCGGCGATAACCTGGAGAGCAGCTATAAAAGTATGCAAAATCTTTGGAATAATTATGCAAATGGAACATTCCCGCGACCGCCATTCACATTCAAGCAGGTACTTAGGTGCCCAGCGTATTGCAAAGATTAAAGGTGTGTAGGCGCACGGACCCGACATTAAATAGTAAATTTGTATAATTTATTTGAAACGGATTTTCCTGAATCAAGTAATTTCTGTTTTTTGAATAATTTTGAGACATACCAGGAGTCCTAAAAAGTTACTTGGTGAAATGAAGATGGTAATAATGGCCACTGATTTATGTACCTATAGCTGGTACTGTGATTGGAACATACCAAACGCTGGGATACGCCCCAGCGTTTGGTATGTCCTTAAAATAGTGTACCAAACTGTGGAGTGGTCCCATTTATTCATAAAAAAAATCATTATTTCGGTCACCAAAAACAAATTTTATTATAAGTGCTTTTCGCATCTAAATCAGATATAAAGAAAAAAATCTACGCTGTAATATTACAGAAGGTCTGCAGGAAAATAATACTCCAGGATAAGTTCATTTATGAGAATAGCGATATTGATTTTTCGATTGAATAAGCGGCTTGTTGGCTCTATAAAAATTCGACTTTTAATTCTCTATTGTCGGTCGCGGCGAGCCCGTAATGGAATCAAGGGGTCGAGTCACGTCTTCGACCCTCAAACGGCTGACGGTGGAAGATAAACTTTACCTTCATTGTCAATTTCCTTGAGTCTTGAGGGCACTCCGTGGAGCCGGAAACAATGAAAGAAAAGTACTTTCAACGAGTTTATGTTGACTTTTTAAATGGTGCGTTAGCCTAACGCAGCCTATTAAGCCGTTTCGATTGCGGTAACGACCTACCGATTTGCTCTATTACTGGGAATGTACGGACTCGCTAGTCACATTATTACTCACTGCGGTAGCGAGTCGATCGATGAGCTGTACTTATGTACACACAGGGTCAGTTAACCGCTTAAGTTTTAAAATGTTACACAGCTACAACATTGAATTCGTTACGAATATCCTAAAGAACACTTCAAAAAGAGTTCATTGTTTCGACTTGGATTCGAACCACCGCATCGCCGAACGTCGTCAAACTGCCGGTATGATGTGGTAGCCAGCGACTTAATTGGGCCTATCACGGATTTGAACGCACATGTTTTTTGGGGGGGGTAACCTAACCATCACTTAATGGTGCTGTGTGTACTTGCTGTGTAATGTTATTAGAATTCTCAATGTGTAATATCAATAGGTTTAACACCGAGACCTGAATTAAATTTAATGATATAGTCCAACTAATCCGCAACCGATTAAAAGGGATAGGCTTAATTATGTAGCACGTTAATTTAGAATTGAAATTGGTACGCATCACTCGTAAACTTTCGTATTATTTCACACTACTAATAACTTAATTAATATACGAGGGTTTAAAACTGAAATAGGGCAATGAAACTATAAGTTTGTCTCGATTACAAACACAGGTACAGTAATATGGGGTGCGTGGACAGGAAACCTCCCCGTGTGCCCGGGGGCTGGAGTTCCCTTACGGATACGTCCGTGGGGAAGGCCAGTTTCTGGGACGGTGCACCCTGGGGTGCGGGCAATGTTTCTCCAATGGGTGCTGTGTGTTAGACACACAGTACCTAGTGGAGAGGCATTGCCCGTATGCCAATATCCTGTCGGTGGGACGCTCTAATGTGTACTCGGAGGAGTACACGTTTAGTAGCGTCTTGAGCGGGCTCGGCGTGCACTAACCCTGCCGTCGGGCAGGCAGGAGGAAGTCCTTCCTTCTGCCACCGTTGGTCTTGTAGCCCCGAAGAGTGTCAAGGTCATGTCTCTGGCATTTGACGGGGGTCGAGGGTCTTGGCTTAACCGCCCGGGCCGCGAGGAAGAAATCCTCTATAAAAAATTACCCCAAACCTCCAAGCGGCGGCGCACCGTGAGGGAGGTTGATAGCTTGGCTGATGGGTAGCTATGGAATCAGTCGCTAGTGCGAACCACTATATATTTGAGCAAGTAAAATATGAAATATACTCGTGGGAACCAAAATGGAAAGAAATTTAAACACCCAAAACGATGAGAGACAGGGAGAGAGAAAGGGAGAGGAAGGAGGTGATGCGCGGTCGGAGTCCGACGCGGCATCGAGTTCTAGCTCATGCACGAGCCTGGAGCGCGAAGTGGTGGTCGTGGGGCCTTCCGGGAGAAAGTTCTTCCGGAAGCGCCCCAAGACGGGGTCATCCTCGGACGAGGGGACCACGAGCCGGAGGAAGATCCACTCCGGCCGCAGGGGCGGAACCCGCGTGAAGGGGGTGGGTAGAGGGCTCGCCACCAAGGAGAAGGAGGCTGGAGATGCGAACCTAGATAGCCCAGCCGAGCCGGCTCAGCGAGCCGTGAGTCCCAGGGAGGTGACAGGGAGTGAGCTGGGCACCGCTGGTGGCCCCAATACGCAGGGCTCAGCTAGGTTCGCAGAGATCGTGGTCTCTGCCATAAACAATGTGGCCTTGAAGAGGTTGAAGACCTCTAAAGACAAGGCCATAGCAGAGGCCACGGCCTCCATAGTGGCGGCAGCGGAGGCCTCCCGCAGGGGGACCCCGTCGGACGGAGTGTCCGAGATGCGGGCGGAGGTCGCACGCCTGACGGCCGCGATGGAGCTTCTCCGAAAGGAGAACGCGGAGCTCCGCGCGGACCTGGCAAGGCTCCGAGGAGCCGGCCCTCGGGCGGTTGTGCAGGGGGGGAAGCAGCAGGGGCAGGGTCAGCCCGTGCCTGCTGTTGCTGAGGACCGGGTTCTGAGCCTGGTGCGGCAGGAGATGGCCGAAATGCGGAGACGATTCTCCGCCCTAGAAGCCATCGTCCTGCGCCCCCCCTTGACGGCAAGCCAGTCGGCCCCCGGCCAGCGGAAGGAGGCGACGACATATGCCGCCGTCGCCGCCGAATCTGCCGTGGCCAATCCAGCCTCGCCGGGGCAGAATAAGGGCGGGGCGGCTAACGACCGCCCCCACCTCCGACTGCACCCGCACCTTCCCTACCTCCCCAAGCCGATGCTGAATGGCAAGTGGCCGGGGAGAAGAGGAAGGCGGCTAGGAAGGCAAGGGCGGCCAAGAAGAAAAAGGCGAGGCGGCAGCGACGCAAGGGGAGAAGCGTCGCGGATAGGCTCCACGCCCCGAAATCCGCAGCTGTAGTGATCACATTACAGCCAGAAGCGGCAAAGAAGGGCGTGTCCTATAAGGACGTGCTGGCAAGGGTGACAGAGGTGGTGGATCTCGAGGAGCTCGGTGCCGCCAGTGGCATCAGGCTGAGGATCGCTGCCACTGGGGCTCGGATGCTTGAGTTCCCCGGTCCGGCTGGTGGCTCGGCCGCTGACGCCCTGGCTGAAAAGCTCAGGGTGTCCCTAAAGGCGGACGAGGCCCGGGTGTCCAGGCCCACTAAGTGCGCCGAAGTGCGCATCCAGGGCCTGGACGATTCTGTGACGCAGGCACAGGTAGTGGCCGCCGTGGTCAGGACTGGGGGGTGCTCTGCCGAGCAGGTTAAGGCTGGCACCATCGGTCCCGACTACAGGGGCATGCAAGCTGTTACAGTGAGCTGCCCCGTAGCGGCGGCCAAGAAAATAGCCGGGGAGGGTCAGAGGCTTTTGGAGGGCTGGGTTTCCGCGCAGGTAAAACTGCTGGAACCCAGACCTCGGAGGTGCTTCCGCTGCCATGTGGGCGACCACGTGGGAGCTAGGTGCACCTCCGAGGTTGACCGCAGCGATGCCTGCTACCGCTGCGGGCAGCCCGGTCACAAGGCCGGCACTTGCAAGGCCACGCCGCACTGCGTCGTATGTGCGGCGGCTGGCAAGCCGGCCGACCACCGGATTGGGGGTAGGGCCTGCGCTCCACCCGCCAAAGCCAGGGGCAAGGTAAGGCCCTCCGCCACCATCACCACCACCGTCGTCACTCCCGCAGCTGCCGCCACTGCCACCGCCGCTGCCGCCTCCACAACCGCCGTCGTCACTGCCGCAGCCGCTGCAGCAGGGCCCTCACATGGGTCTCGGGAGGGGGTTGAAATGGAGTGCCAATAATGGTCCCATTTCGCCTCCTCCAGGCGAACATCAACCACTGCGCCGCCGCTCAAGATCTGTTGCTCCAGAGTATGGCGCAGTGGTCGATTAATATCGCCGTGGTCGCTGAGCCGTACTTTGTCCCGCCCAGGGATGACTGGGTGGAGGACCTGAGCGGCTCAGTGACCCTTATTTCGTCGGCCGCCGCCGGTACCCCGTCCCTCGAGGCTGTCAAGAGAGGACGGGGTTGCGTGGCAGCACGGTTCGGGGAGATTGTCGTGGTAGGGGGTGTACTTCTCCCCGAACCGAACTCACGCCGAGTTCCACAACTCCCTTGCGGAGTTGAAAGTCGACGTCGTCGGGTTCCGTTCCCTCCCCGTGCTCGTCCTCGGGGACTTCAACGCCAAGAATGTGGCTTGGGGTTCCCGGTATACGGACACACGGGGCAGGATGGTGGAGGACTGGGCTCTGGAGACAGGCCTGGTCGTCCTAAACCGGGGTTCTGTCCCCACGTGTGTGCGGATGCGGGGTGAGTCGGTGGTGGACATCTCGTTCGCCAGCCCCGCTCTGTCACCGCGTGTCAATGACTGGCGCGTCATGGAGGGGGTGGAGACGTATTCCGACCACCGGTATATCCGGTTTGACGTCTCCGCCCAGTCCTCGAGCGCGCCGGTCCGACAGGCCCCGAGTGGTCCGCGGTGGGCGCTGAAGCAGCTGGACCGGGAGCTCCTCCTGGAAGCCTCGATCGTGCAGGCCTGGGTGTCATCACCGGACAGGCCTGCCGACATCAACGACGAGGCGGAGTGGTTCCGGGAGGCCATGTCCAGTATTTGTGACGTGGCAATGCCCCGGGCCCAGCCCGGACGTGCTTCGCGCCAGGTGAGCTGGTGGTCGCAGCAGCTGACGGCTTTGCGTCATGCGTGTGTTGCTGCGCGACACCAGTACACCAGGCACCGCAGGCTCCGTATCCGCCCTCCGGATACGGAAGCCATTGAGGCGGAGCTGTATGAGGGGTACAGAGCGGCGAAGACCGCCCTCCAAGCGGAGATCCTGCGGGCCAGGGCAGTGGACCGCGAGGAGATGTTGGAGACTCTGAACAGAGATCCGTGGGGACGCCCATACAAGATGGTGCGGGAGAAACTCCGCCCATGGGCTCCCCCGCTGACGCAGAGTCTCCGGCCTCAGCTTGTGGAGGACGTGGTGAGCGCTCTGTTCCCTTCGAGAGGGGAACATACCTCCCCGCTCATGGCTCCGCCTACTGCGGTGCTTGATGCGGACCACAACACCGACGAAGACGACGATGCTCCGGAGGTGACCGAGGTAGAAATGAGAGTGGCGGTGCGAAGGCTGAATGCCAAAAACACCGCCCCAGGACCTGACGGCCTACCTGGGAAGGCCTGGGTCCTGGCCATGGAGGCTCTCGGGCCTCGACTAAGGGGTCTCCTAAGCGCATGCATGGAGAGGGGCCAGTTTCCACTTCGTTGGAAGACGGGGAAACTGGTCCTCATAAAGAAGCCGGGGCGCCCTGCGGACTCTCCGTCCGCTTATCGGCCCATCGTGCTGCTCGACGAGGTGGGCAAGCTCTTTGAAAGAGTAATTGCAAACCGCCTCGTCGGGCGGCTGGTGCGGGTGGGGCCGGACTTGGCGGAGAGCCAGTTTGGTTTCCGCAGAGGGCGCTCTACGGTGGACGCCATCATGCGCGTACGGGCCCTCACGACGGGGGATGCTGTGGCCCGGGGTGGGGTCGTCTTGGCGGTGTCTCTCGACATCGCCAACGCCTTCAACACCCTGCCCTGGAGTTGCATAAGGGAGGCACTCCGGTACCACCGGATGCCGACCTACCTCTGTCGTGTGGTCGAGGCCTATCTGACGGACAGGGCCGTCATCTACCCCGGTCACCAGGGAGTGTGGAACCGGCGAGAGATGTCGTGCGGTGTCCCACAGGGATCGGTCCTGGGGCCGCATCTGTGGGACATCGGTTACGACTGTGTGCTGCGCGCCGACCTCCCCAGTGGCGTCAGTGTAGTTTGCTACGCTGACGACACGCTGGTCCTGGCACAGGGGAGGTCGCACCAGGCGGCGGCCGAACTAGCGACACGCGGGGTTGCGACAATCGTCGATAGAATCCGGCAGTTGGGACTCGAGGTGGCCTTGCACAAGTCCGAGGTCATGTGTTTTCATGGCCCTCGGAACGCGCCACCGTCGGGTTCCCAAATTACGGTAGGAGGGGTTCACATCGGCGTCGAGTCGACGATGAAGTACCTAGTACTCGTCCTCGACAGCCGGTGGAACTTCGTTGAGCATTTCCGACGTTTGGCTCCCAGGCTGGACCGGGCTGGAGCTGCCTTGGGGCGTCTCCTGCCCAATCTGGGGGGTCCAAACGCCTCCTGCCGGAGGCTCTACGCGGGGGTCGTGCGGTCCATGGCCCTTTACGGGGCACCGGTGTGGGCGCGTTCCCTTAGGCTGCGGCCAGCCCGCCGGTTGAACGCGTCCCAAAGGGTCATGGCCATTCGGCTGGCCCGGGGATACCGCACGGTATCCCGCGAGGCGGCGAGCCTTCTGGCCGGATTACCGCCATGGGATCTGGAGGCGAAGGTCCTCGCGCACATCTGGGAGTGGCGCGAGGAGATGAAGCGCCGGGGCGTAACTCCGCTGCCGCGAGAAATCGCGGCTCAGCGGACAGAGCTCCGGCAGGATCTCATGGCGGCATGGAGAGTGCGATTGTCGCAACCCAGTGCTGGGCACGCCACAATTGCGGCGATAAGTCCCTTCTTTGAGGAGTGGCTAGAGAGGCGCCAGGGCGTCCTCACCTTCCGCCTGACGCAGGTCCTCACCGGACACGGTTGCTTCGGGAGGTTCCTGTTTCGTATAAGGCGGGAGGAAACGCCCGGGTGTCACCACTGTGTGGATCGCCCGGAGGATACGGTGGAGCATACGGTGGAGGTCTGCCCCGCTTGGGCGGAGTCCCGCCGTGTCCTCTTGGAGGCGATTGGCGGCGGTGACCTCTCGCGTCCGGCTCTGGTCCAGGCCATGGTACGGAGCGAGAGGGCATGGGAAGCAGTCACCTCCTTCTGCGAAGCAGTAATGCTCGCGAAGGAGGAGGCGGAACGCGTGAGGGAGAGGCAAAATTTGCGCCCTCACGCCCCTAACCGCCGCCGCCGCTGGAGACGCCCTGGGCGTCGGGAATCCCAGGCGGATTCCCGGCCACCATAGGCGCGGGCTTGCGGACGGCGAGCAATGGGTAGCTTGCCGTCCGATCAGGACCAGGCCCGGGTCGATGGCGCGTCGTGTTCCACGCGCGCCTCAAAGAGATGTCAGCACAATTTGCGGGGTCCGCTAGGACCGATGCCTGCCAGGGTTGCGGGTTAGTCCGAAAGGGATACCGGGACCTTGGCAACAGGCAACTGAAGGAACACGGGTGGGTTTTAGTCAGTAAAAGTCTGACACGCCCTTCCGCTCCACCCAGAGCGGGAGAAGTCATTGGATGATTTCCCACCCTCAAAAAAAAAAAAAAAGGTACCGTAATATACAGGGTGTAAGGGTAAACACTATTGTCATTTAAACCATGGGTAGTTGACTGAAATATAAAAATAAATAACCGAACACAACAAAACAAAAACCGTATTTTCATTAAAAGATTTTAAAAAGTTTATATCCGAAACCGTGCTCGCTAGCGAAGCAGCTGACTGACTGAGGGAGGGGTCGCGCTCGCGGCCGGTCAGGTCACATACCCGACCCCCCGCCCGTGTTGAGACGCAAGTTCGTTGCCCTATGCGCTAGGGCAACGAACTTGCGTCTCTTGTGGTAAAATGTAGATTTAAAACAATTAAAAATAAAGTTGTAATTTTCCATTGATTTTACGTTCTATAAATGAAACCAAACCACTGGTTGCAAGGATAACGGTGTTTACCCTAACACCCTGTATTTTGTTAGTTCTGTTCGTGTTTTTAGGTTAGTGAATTGAAACAGATATTTATGTGTTGTCCGATGAGAATTGATGTTGATATGGATTGAAATCCCAGATAGGGCGGAAAGGTACAAAATACTATAGATAACTTCTTTAGATACGTTTTTTGCGACTTCTTTACGATAAGGGAGCGTAGTAGGCATAAAGCTGACGATCGGATGGCGCTATGTGAGGAGAGAATGGATCTTTTGTGTTAGACGAAATTTGAATTTGAATACCAACGAGAACGCTCCGATGTTATTACCAAAATGAAAGTTGGTTAATACTCTTAATACAATATTATTTTGATTGTAATCAGAGTTAAAGCAATTTGAATAAATTAATACTGTAAGATGTTTGTTACAGCAGATTGTAAAACGAAGTTTGTAAGGTCGTGAACTGCTTTCGATGATATTTAGGATTATTCACGTAATTTTATTTATAAACGCTCTTAATGTTTTATTTGATCTATATTCATGAATATTTCACTTCATTATTGTTAATCTTCTTTGTACATTGGTTAAACTCCTTTAGTAGCAGGTATGTTTTGCAAAAGCGATACGTACCTATACATACTACAGATGTTTTAGCCTGGATGGCTTTCCCATGCAACCTCTATGGTTATTTTATAAGTTGATGGCATGTTTATTAAGATAAACACTCAGCTTGGAGAGCTGACAGAGCGTATATGTTCCTTGGACAGAGCATATCATGATGTAAAAGAAGTAGCGTCGTTTATAGAAATAAATAACATAACATAAAATTAAGCCTGTATGATTAGGCAGAGGTGTCTAAAGATAGTGTCATCCACGAAGACGAGTGCCGCCCCGCTCCGTACTCAAGTACAGGTTACAGTAACTGTACAGTAATCGCGGAGTGGGGGCGACTTGGTGGATGGCACTATCAGTACATGGAACATATAAGTCCCATGTAATAGGGGGCGATCCTATTGCCAACATCCGGGCACCCAGACTCCGGGCTGCTACTGAGAAATTCCAGATGGAATAACCCAATATCACTTTGCCCAAAGTCAAAGTCAAATAATTTATTTCAAATAGGCACATATATGGCACTTTTGAACGTCAAACAAAGAAATAGAATTGATTCTAGTTGCCCCTTCCAAAAGGTAGTTTTCGTATGGAGAAGAATGGGCAAGAAACTCCATCGTTACTCTTTTAAAAATGTTTTACAATATTTTGTATACATTAATTATATAATTATATGTGAAGACGATGCACCTACAATAAGATTACTGTACTACGAAAGGTAAAAAGAATTATAAATGGAGCAATAATGAATAAATTAATTACCAGATACATGGTGCTCACATATTTACAAAGATTGCCCGACCCGGGAATCGAACTCAGGACCTCATGCTCAGCCGTAGCGCTTGCGACGTCTAGACTAATGAGGCAGTCCCGTTTCTCGCAAATTAAAAAAAAAAGGCTCATATAATGTGCTTGACATCGTAATTTTTGCAACCGCCCACAACGTAAGTATCATATTGTGTCGTCGCCGCCGCCCTGTCGTGTTGGTTAATGTGAAAACACGCATTAGTAATTAACTAGGCACCTTTTATTATGTTTACACACAAAACACAATTAAACTAAGCTTGGTCGTGCGCGTGGCTTATCCCAGGGAACAGACTTGTAACACGCTATGCCCCATGCGGATGAAAGTTCCTCATTGGCTACATTGTAATTTCTTGTGGCAATCTACCGTCAATCTGCCATTGATTACATACTTATTTGTGTAATTGTTGACGCCTATTGTTTCAAGTGTGTTGACGTCTTTACTATTTATGAGCAACGCATCAGGCTAGATAATGTTAATGAACCCTATTGATATTAATGATTAATTGGTATTAACTAATTTGTTGAGCGAATGCATTATTTATTAAGGCTTGTTGTTGGTTGCATAGTCAATAGGCATAGAATAGTTAGAACGTTTTGACGTGGCTTCCATAGTGGGAGACAATTCAAAAAACTGATGCTAATAAAATCGGGGGATACAGTTTGATGTTGCAGCTCTATCATCTACATCCAAAATTACACTACTCGATAGCTAAAGCATCAAAGAATTCGTCTCAAAGAAAATATTACTCGTAACGTACACGTATTCACGTAAAACATTTAGTTTTATTATGTAAATATTTTTATTTCTTTTTTTGTTATTGTTAATTTATTATAAGCTGCACCGATTGATGTCATCACGTCAACGCCGGCTGAAAACCAGCGCTGGGGCTCTGTCTTGCATAGGATGGCCATTTTGCGTGAATGTGAAGCATATTTTCCTCTAATTTGTAATTTTCGTGTATTTGTCCTTTTTAAGCGTCATGTTTTCCGCAAATAAACGTATTTTCTTTCTTTCTTTTCTTTAAAACACAGTGTCGTGTCCACCACACAGCCACACCCCAATTTTTATTGTTATAATTGTGCACTCCGGATATCTTTTTGCTTTATTAAAAAAACCAACATGAAAATGAATGCGTATAAACAAACTTCTAACTTTATCCTCAAAGCAAAGCCGACTCAAAAAATAGAGACTAGAGAGGGCGTCCTCTGTTGGTCACAGCACACAAAAATTTACTGAAAAACCGTAACGCGGTACCAGCGTGAAAATTATTTACAGCGCACTTCGTCGCTCTGTCGCGCATTGAATGCCTAACGCCTATGCCTGTAGAATTGTAGATACGGGGTTCGTCCGTCGAGCGCGCGGTCACTCGGATGTCCGCGGAAGGACGCGGACAGTCAACGGCATCGATAGCTGTTCCTTTGATATCTTTGAATGCACTGATAATAATAATGATACGGGTAGTGCTAACTATATTATGCTATGTAAAGTCCTGTAATTTTCTTTAAGCTGATTTCAGACTACGCTTTATTATACCTAATATGGCGAGCGATATTTTTGTGTTATGAATTATAAGCTATATATTATAGCGTAGTCTGAAATCAGCTTTAGAAATCTCGCTGGCTATATCCAGTGTAGTCGTTCACAAATGACTAGTTTTAGGACAAAATCAATACTAAATAACAAGCTTAAATGAATTGAAGACTTAATGAATGAATAAGAATTATGTTACTGCTGAAGAGCTTTTAGATGAATATAATAATATTTATAAGATGATATACGAAGTTATAAATACCCAATGGTGTTTATTTAGACAAGTTTATGTTAAAAATAAACCTCGTGTTTATTCTCAAGCTCACACGACCCAAGTCTAATCGCCCCCCTAGTAAAGCGCCTCGGACATAAAAATATCAGTTCGGCTGGAGTGAATCGTAAACAGGCGCGGTGTCACGGCGATAGATCACTGAACACCGATCGTGTAACTCACATATTAGGCCCATATGTTAGCATCGCCGCACTGACAAAAACCAGTCGCACGTCCCGTTATGTTAAACTACGAATTGATTTCCTGAAGGAGTTTCTTTGAGATGGCACTGTTTTTTAACGCCAGATTCGCAAACATGTGTGTCCTGGGACATATTGCTTTTTTCATTCGTTTTCTGTGTCGTGTTTTCGCTTTGGTAGACTGTCGATATTGGGTTTTTTTCGTGTTTTATGTCGGATGCCACGCGTTTTTGTACATGTAAAAAGGTTGTGGTTAGCTGAGTGTGAATAGATTCATTAGGTAATTTATAAATATATGATATTAAAAACACTAAATATACGTACCTAATTACTCGAGAGAACCTTAATTATTACAATTCCGACCACCTGATATCTTTTTTTTTGATTGTTGAAATATATAAAACAGATACTGAATTATAGTTACCTAAAAAATCAATTTATTGTCAAAATGTAATAAAAATAACCGCCGTTAAACACTCCAATTAAAAGTTAAGCACCATTAATACCGAATAAAGTTGAAACCGTAACATCGTAACTTGAAACTTATAATCTCAATCAAAAGTTGGAGGCGGTCACAGAAATGCGATAAATCATTAAATGCTGAGCCTTATTGACAGCCTACGTTACATTTAAGAGAACTCTTGAAATCAATTTCCTCGCTGAGTTAAGAGGAAAATCTGATATGGCGGGTGTACGTTCGGCTTTCGGTAAGAGATGTCGATTCGGCTCTCGTCGTTCGGCCGTAGGAATCACTGCACCATGCACTAACTCCGACCTTCGGACAACCTGAAAATTAGATTGTAGCTGCAGCTGACACATGCTTCGACCAATACACTCTTTTATGCTTAGAACGACTATTTGCGCTTCCTATGTCCAATGTCCGGTGCACATAATTGTATACTGATCCGAAAAAGGAGTAAGATTTTATTTGGTTTCAGAGTTAGCTGTTTGATTTATGGATATAAAACCATACGGATAATTTTGGATTGTTTTTATAGTACAGACAATCAAGAACTTTAATTGAACAGTGATCCAAGCCTAAAGTAGTTACTTATAATAAATACCTACATATTCTTTATATCAAAAATCAAAAATAGATATGAGTTTGTTTATGATATGGTTAATTGAAGTTCTTGAGAACATCTCTTTAAAACCAAAACCCATGCAAATTCTAAATATAAATCTGATAACACTAATGTTAAAGCGAAACGACACATGATCAAGACATTTTCGCCATGACAGGCAAAAATACCTTGGCGTTATCTTAAAAAAAATTACGCGACGTTTATTACGTGTACTTGTCCTCAAGTGTAATCAGATAACAAATTCACCCGGGTGGCATAAAAATGACGTACTAGTGTACTTGCAAGTGTTCGGGAATGTTCGGGCGACTGGCGGCTTAGCTCCGTGTTAAGTGCCACCCATAAACAAGGGTACCTTAATACGTCACTTGCTACAAATGGACTCTTTATGTCCCCGTCAAATATAAATTTCCTCGATTTCCTTGCTGGGGAGTTTTCTTGTACTGCGGATTTGCTTAATTATATTTATTGGGGTTTTTGTGTCGCTCTTCTTTAAGGGATGATCTGTGGTAGTTAAATATTCCTGCCAGGATTTTGTGCATAAAAATCCTGCAACTGAATGCCTAAATACTGGACATAAAAGCAAATGAAGACTTTCACAAACGTCTGCATACGTCATTCCTCTAGTAACCACAATCCAGCACAATTTACCAAACCACAATATTATTATTACTGTTTACTAAAAGCTAGGTCTAACTTTGTAAAGGCTTTACTGCCCGTAAAGCATTCAAATATTTTGTGTTAACGGTTTTTGTGAGCGTTTTCCGTAAACACAAAAAACCGTTAAACGTGCACATTTATCTATCGCGAAATTACATCGCATAAAAATTGAAACACTGTTGGTACAATGAAAAGATTTTTTTAAAGTTCACTGCGCCGAGCAATCCAACAGCAGGGTTTGTTTTTGTCGGGCTTGATAGTTTTTGATATATGGACTGGATAAAAAATGCATAATAGACAAATGTTTGTACATTCTCGGTAGAGTGGAGCTGGGCTCAGTGCATGATAAAAATCCGCGGCAGTTTGTTAGGAGTTTTGGCGCGTGGCGGCGTGTCAAGAAGTGCTGACAGGAGCGCACTCACGCTGCGATGTTTCCCGGCTGCTGTGCCGCTACTCGCCGCTAGTCCGCTACACAACACTTTTTTTCTTCCGTCGGTACACAGCGGTTTGCAATTCAACGCTCGTTTTTCGTTTACTTCCCTTCAACGTTTGCATTGTTTGTAATCGGACAGACGCTGCTTTGTAACGTATGTGTGTTCGGCGAGCGGGCAGCTTTTTTGATTTGTTTAACGCTGGGTTGGATTCAGTTTCACAGCTAACGTCGTGGCCGTCCGCTCCACCGCGGGTAATGCGAACAGAAATGAGGCAATTCATAAAAGAAATTAATGTATAAGTGGTTAAGCTCCAGCTATCATTCAAAATAAGTGAGCTCCATAAAACTCGTTTTAATACTTTATTTCAGCTTAAACTTCCGTAGCTTTTAAATTATTTGTCCGTGGAGGCTGGAGCCATTCCAAATTAAATTATACGCAGAAAATGTTCGGTCACATTGCAAAATTCATTATGATTTCTGTTCTGGGCGATACGTTTAACGGAGTCGTTTTTACTTAATTCCTTGCCAAGTTGTCCGCTTACAGCAAGTGAAGCATTTAAATTGAATTTAGGATGACAACTCCAATTCATGTAATAAGAGTTTGGTTGTTTGAAACAATTGGACTAATCCGACAATAATTGGGCGACAAGAAATTTCGTGTCCGCCATCGAGATGTTAACAAAACATAAACGTGTCAATACTGCTAAGCCTGAATAAAAGACGACATTTTGCTTTTGTTGCTTCCGTGTTTACTTGTGTGTTTGTAAAAAAAGTTGATCGACGTGTGCTCTGTTCCAAAATAATTTAATGAAAATGCAAACAAATGGGTCTCAAAACGTACCTACTTGTGAGTTGTGGATACCAATTTGTAGTGCCACTTAAAAATGGATTGCTTTGATTTAAATATTTGGTTACTTAAACCGAAAATCTAATTTTAAATTACCTTGTAATTGTACCGCCGATTTTTCTATGAAAACTTAATGTTATTCAAACAATAATTATTGGAAAAAGTGATGAAATATAAAGTTGAAACCTTCTAAATACGGATAAATTTATTACTCATCGTGTTAACCAGAACGGGTTTGTTTACGCTTTCATCAAAAAGTTTTGGTATAGATTACAATTACCTACGTACATCCCGGTAAGCTATTAAAAATAATATTATGAATGGCAGTCATGCCTTTCATTTCCCGTACAATCCTCTTATTGGTGAAATATAATGACGGTATTCATGCAAATTCCCATTGAAACGTTTTCAACAATTTAACTTACGAGTACGAATTAATCAATGCGATAGGTACGCTGTTGCGAAATGTTTCGAACGCAATCATTTGGTGATGTTTTGCTAGTCCGTCGATGCAAAGGAGCTATTGAATTTAGAATGTAGTTTTGTAGATGTACCAAATACTTTATGATGTATTAAATGCAAGCAGAGCATGTTTGAACAAGTAATACTAATTCATAACAACTGATTATAAATAGCTGTCTGGTATGTGCATTAGAAAAGTTCATAAATGTTGAAAGTTGTAAGCGACTTTCAAAAATAGGAATAGAATAAATATTTCATCTTTTTTTTTGTTCAGTGACTACCACGTACTTAGATGTGTGCCTCTTCTAGCGGAGTATTTATTTTTTTCATGAGCATTTATTTAGAAGGTAAAAGGCAAGTCTTGTAAAGTGAGGGAACTGTAGTGTAGCATGCCCAGCTAGATTGGCCAACGTCCTTAAAAAAGAAAGTTGATAGATTTGATTGATTCAGAAGGCACTACTTTGGTAATTGTATCAGACAGTTGGTTGAATTTAACGTCCCTAACATATCTTTTAAAATATTTGGATAATCAATAATATATTATTATAGTGGTACAGTCAGCAACAAAAGTCACTGTTAATTTAAAATTCTTGAAATCATTCATTCATTCACTGACAGACAACGCACACCCTAAACCTCTAGAAGCATGAAATTTTCAAAAAGGAACTAAGGAAGGATTTTGAAAATGCATTCTTTTTATTGATTAAACTAGCTGCTCGCCTCGGCTTCGCACGGGTAGCAAGTACATATCTACGGCGCACCTACCCTACCTACCTACCTACCCTACCTACTTACCCTACCTACCATACCTACCTACCGTACCTACCTACCCTACTCTACCTACCTACCCTACCCTACCTACCTACCTACCTACCCTACCTACCTACCCTACCTACTTACCCTACCTACCATACCTACCTACCCTACCTACCTACCCTACCCTACTAAATAATACCCTACCAGCTAAATCGGTTCAGCCGTTCTTGAGTTACAAGTGGAGTAACTAACACGACTTTCTTTTATATATATAGATACTTACGGGATGAAAGTTGACGATGGAATTCGTCATTTTTGCCCATAGGAACCCATAGGGCGCATGTCTTGTATAATCTAAATTGATACAAAATGAATGATGATTCTAATCATTCTAATGATTTCATCAGTTCAGATTTTTCATGACTATTTTGTTTAATAATTAAGATTTAAAAAAAGAGCGAGGATATGTAGTAGTCGCATATGATTTGTAATAATATCTGACATCTTGGCTGTCAGTACCAACCTCTCAGAAAATGGGTTGGTACCATCTGATGGCCAACTGTAGCAGCGCGTGTGCTCATTGGTCACATCAAATAGCGCGCGCTTCCCCGGCTTCCTGTTACACACTTCCGTCCCTTGTCACGAATCACTCCCAAAGATTGCAGCGCATCGAGAGGAAAGATGCCAACCGTACGAAGTAATGTTTAAGGACAGGTAAGGTGATTTTAAAAGTTATTTTTGACATTATAAAAGTAGGATTTCGCGTCACAGCAGCTTTATGGAATAATACCTGTTTGAGGAGCTCGTGGCTATGTAATAACAGCCGCTCGGGTCGATCCATCAGGTTAAGCTACGCTTGCCGGGGTTGGTCCGTGGATGGGTGACCATTTTCACATATCGAGACTCCTCCGTGCCTCGGAAAGCACGTTAAGCCGTTGGTCCCGGCTGTCATTTGTGGATCTTTGACAGTCGTTACGAGTCGTCAGAAGCGCGAAAGTCTGACAACCAATCTAACCAAGGGGTATCGTATTACCCAGTTACTGGGTTGTGGAGGTCAGATAGGCAGTCGCTCCATGTAAAATACTGGTATTCAGCTGCATCCGGTTAGACTGGAAGCCGACCCCAACATAGTTGGGAAAAGGCTAGGCAGATGATGACCTGTTTGAGGTGTGAAAGGCGTTTGAGTTGTTAAATATTTTAACATCCGAATCACGTGATAATGTGCGAAAGTGGGTCTGTTTGTTTGTTACGCTTTCATGCTAAAACGGCTGAACGGATTTGGGTGAAATTTGTACATCACGTAGGTAGACCATGATCTGGGTTAGGTTAGGTGGGATAGTTTCCCACCTCCACGCGGGCCAAAGCTAGTTTCTAATAAAAATCCTTTCAGTTTGTTCTGGTAATTCTTAGAAAAGGTCGGGAAATTTTCAATATAGGTTAATGTTTGTTACGTTGACAAATAATCTCAAACACGTTTTGACAGTGTTAAACCATAAAATGAGGAAAATAAGCTTGTTTGTTGGAAATTTCAGTCCAGCTAAAATCGTAAATCTCTGAAACAGTATTTTCGATGTTGTATAACTTCTACATCCAAAAATCCAATATTCAGATATCATGGAAGGTAAAATTCGTTGATTTATTTTATCATCAGGTGTTCTGAAACCTGCATTTAAGAGGACGATTCCCTTTACTTGCTCCAGTAATTAATTTTTCGTAATAAAATAGTCGAAAATTAAAACTACATGTCGGTCACGCTCTTGTCATACAGAGAGTACATGATTGAATATTGTGTGTACAATTATAAATGTCGTTAACAACAGTTTAATGGAAATGGATTTGTATATTTTGATGAACTAAATTGGTATGTTCGCGATATGGGCGAGTCGTTACGCCGCGAAGCGACCGCAAGCGCTCGCGAACGGTCGCAGCTGTGGTCGCAGATTGTTTTGGATCAGATGCATTTCATCATACCGAACAATCATCTACTGCGATATTAATGAATTGTTGATTGGCACGTCACGAGCAAACTTTAATAAAATATTTGATGTGTTACTGTGGTTTTAATATAAGCTCCAGTGGGGTCAAAGTACTCATTATAATGTTTTCAACTAGCGTGTTCGGAACCTATTCAGGTAAAGAAGGAAATTACGTTTTTGTATTAAATTGATTTTCCTTACTTATTTTGTAACAGAATTTGAAACATGAATACGATTTAAATAAGTAGTACCCACTCAACAAAAACCACTTATTGTTCTATTTTACTTTGCAGCTCAAGGAAAACCAGGGCAAATGGCATCCAGTAAAACGTTTCTTTATTCCAACGGTTATATAGACTGTATTAAGTAAACATGCAAAGTTAATTAGCTTAAACATAGAACACAATGTTTACACAAACACGGACGTTACTGAAGAAATAAGCTCTACGTTTTCCCGTTTTTCTCCACAACAGCGGAAAAACAATTTAAGTTAACAAGTAAAAGTATTAATCACGACGAGAAAGAAGATATCGGAAACAAAAGTGAGTGCTTTCTCAAAGAAATCACGTAGCACTTACATAAAAAGTGGTTTCGAACGGGGAACGTAACCGCTTAACTTTTAAACCTAATACGTGATTCAATTTAGGAGTTGTATCTCTAGACGCCGCGAACCCGAAAACTGTCGCTGAAATCCATTCAACTTTTCTTTCATATTCCGAAAAGAATGCTTCTTGCTCCCCTCTATTCGCAAACAGATCTCGAACTATCACTTTAAAAAGAATTTACATAATTTCTTTTTCGCTTATACATTATACTGAACCCATATTATTTTCTTAAAATGAATAATGGAAATGAACGCAAGCTTTTACTATTTTTTCGATTGTCAATGAAATCGGTACCTACTGACTATACAGCTCAACATATCCAAGATGAAAGCTAAATTAAAATAGGTATCGCGAGTTTATTTATTCGTATTTTGGCATTACAATGAAATAATGAGAAAAATCTGATATTCCTACGACCAAGTACCTAAATAGTACGAAGATAATTATTAATTTCAAGATAAAAGATGGAACATTGAATTATTAAAAATTACTAGAGAATCGGATATCTTCAATAAAAATAATTCTATTAATTATGATGAGATACTTATGCTTTTCCAGTCTTGAATCAATTAACCTTAACTACTGATTAACGTTGCTCTTCGATAAAAATTAGTCACTGAAATTGCGTTGCATTTGTTTTCATGCAATTTTTATTAGGCATCGTAATTTCAGCGACTCATTTTGATCGAAGAACAACGTAAATTACGTTAATCTGGCCCCCTCAGTGATTCAGTAATTCAGGTCGATAGTTTTATAGTTTCGCAGGAGATTGGAATGGGTTTTTCTGGTACCAAAGAGGGGCCCGTGATTGGAAGTGTGGCCAATTAATGGGAATAGGCTCACCCTCCGTCACGCAGCGTGAAGTAATACCATCGGCGAACTGTGGATGTGGACAAAAATCCGGTGTTTGAGCTTGTTTTCGAGCACGGGGTATTTCTTTGATGTGTTGGAAATCACTTGCGGAACGCGGAACATGATTACACGAGTCGTATGTTTAATTGATTAGGAAGTCACACTACTGATGTTCTGTTGTTCTTTTTATTTTAATTAAATACTTACTTTATTTTACTGTGCGTGTCCCAAATAAAATATTTTTCTTTCGTTCTTCTTTCTAACTATTCTCGCCCGTTTGACACCTCTATTCAATTGAGTTGAAGCAATCGACGCGAGCGAATAACGCGCGGCATTCGTTTCAATTTGGCCAGAGCTTAAATCGATCAATGGTTATTAAATTTCGTTGCTTAATTAAATAACCTGTAAATGTTTTTGGTGTGTACAGGAAACAAAACAACTTTAAAGAACAAAGTATAGTACCTACTTAGTGAGGTCTAGAGCAATGGGTCTCCAGAGACATTGGTAATGCGTAATAATTTGTAACATGCCTGTTACACGGCAGTGGGAACATGAGCTCTAGATTCATAAACTAATTTAATAAGCCATTAAAGCTATCTGGACCAGGAGTAGCCATGGTGATTTATAGCAATATGAGAACATTAAAAACGCATTACGAAAACATGACTTTAGGCGGAAAATTTAACAGCGCCATATATAACGTGGAGCGGATGTTTTGTATTTGGCGGATATTAAAAAAATGTCATAATTAAAAATACCGAGATTGCTTGTTTACATTAGGGGACAGTGTTGGTGGGCCACATCAGTCTTATGTAAGGAATTTTCCTTACAAATTATTTACAAGAAGTTTTTTGTTGTTAAAAAAATCTGGTTTGAAGATGTTGATGGAATCAAAAGAGAGTGGAAAAAATTGAATAAAGTCTTTGTTCAGCAGTGGGACAGCATCGGTTGTAAAAAATGCCTACTATTTGTTTTTTTTTATATTAGAACTGTTCTCGGAACAGCTGTGGTTGTGGTATCTTTATATAAGGTGTTTCAAGATTAACTTTACAAACTATAAGAGGTGCCTTACACCATCAACCTGAATAACTTTTACTATCGGAACAATTTTGAAACCCCGAAAAAAGAATCTGGTGTTCCATACAAAATTTTAATACCTACTGTTCTAAACTGTATAGGACGGCTGTCTTTTTTACGCAATTTTAAAGTTGCTCCGATAGTAAAAGTTATTCAGTTAGATGGTCTATGGTTAGATGGTATGGTTGGCACCTTTTGAAGTTTGTAAAGTTAATATTGAAACACCTTGAACTAAATATTTGAATTAGGAATTGATTTAGGTACGACCATGACTTGTGTTAATGACAAACTTCTCACCTCTAAGCTTTAGTCAGTATTCGCAAATGAGTAAAACTTGTTTAGACTACTGAAGTTAGAAACTCGATCGTCTCTCGTGCCTACAATTCCGTAGCATTAACCTACGCCGTATATTCCCGGAAAATAATGCTGCCCCTGCGCGATACGTCCTTCCACGAAGTTGGAGAGGTATCTACGGAGTAATGTCAAGAGGTTGGCTAGCAACTCAGAGGTCAGTACGTAAGTTACAACTTACAGAACTGTGGTCAACAATCCTTTAGACTCCTTCGTGTTTGTCGTAGAGGGCATTGAATGACTAACATTTACGATAGCAGTCTATATATGAAAACCTACTTGGTCGTTTCTAGGTATATACAAAGTATCACCGGCTCCCGCAGACAGGCACGTCGACGATGCGACGCGATTCTGGGAGAACAATTTCCATGAAGTTTTCATAGAAATTGTTCTAGTAGAGTCACGTCGCGGCTGGCTGCGGGAGCATTTATTACGAAACAAGGTTTATAGTCTAGGGAATCTACGCCGAATTTTAGGTTTACTTTGCATTAATTTGAAACAATGTTTTTTTTCAGTAATCGCGTATAGTATGTGATGTATGTTAAAATATACCTACCTACCGCAAAAGTTCATCCCCCCCCGCTTTTACGTTTTTTAAGAAAACATTTCAATTTTACTTGGTAGAAAATAAAATGTTGACAGACATGTTTATATGGAGTATTTGTCGAAGAGATTAGGCAAGTCAGTAAATATAACATTTTCATCCACGGAATTTTTGATAAAAATTAAATTACTTGCGAAGTTTTTATAATTGCATTTTTAAATGAAATTACCGTATTTATTATTTTAATACACTATCCAACAAAATTAACTTACTGTAGGTATTTGCGCAAGCTATCAATAAATACAATTCAAAAACTTCTTCATTTAATTTTTTTATCGGTTTTAGATACCATTTTTTTAATTTGTAACCAAAAATTTCCTTTTAACTAAGCGTTTTTTTTACCTTGATGTGGTCTTGGAAAATGTATTTTTTTTATTATTATTAAAATCACGATTCAAGAAAAAAAATGCCGTTGTTATTTAGTGCATGGTTTAAACTATTTATCCCTAGCCTATTACAATATTATCTACCATGGTTTGAATCGTGGATCCATTTTTGAACTTCGAACTTAATTCCGGCTACGGTAAAGTTCTCAAGACAAATTGTACAAGAAATGTATTTTAATCACAGTTACATTCTTATTTAAAAAACCAGCTCGATGATTTTATCATGTCAAGAGAAAAACCTTGTTTTGTCATAAGCCCATCCCAGTTTACAGATAGAAAAATTGCGCCTCAACAATTTGATATACGAGCAACATCGATTCCGACACGACTTTCCATGAAAAGCTATTTCCTAGAACCCACTCTAATTTCCTTTCTAACATATTACGGTAACCTCATCAAACTGCAAACTAAGGCACCAAGCTTATCAGAACACTTCCCTTCAAACACATTCCCTAGACGTAAAGCCACCTCCCCACATTTGATGCGCCATCATAGTACTCAAATAGGTAACCGATCTCGCTAACAACTTTAATTAATAATGTTCCCGAAGTAAACCAGGGACATAACTTGTTAAAATATTAAGTGAGTTAATTGGGAAGTTTGTCACGGCTTTATAACTTGTTTACCTGATGCTCATATTGGTGATAAACTACGTTTTGCGTAATAGAACCTGTGGTCCGTCGGTTCTGTTTGTTCATAACTTTTGGGTGACGGCTTTGTGTGTGATAATTGTGTATGTATTCGTGTGTTGTAAGGTAATTGTAATTATACGAGTGAATAGCCGCGAAATTTCGCGTTGTTGCATAACTTTTAATTACCTAGTCGATATTTTTAATTCATATTCTATATGGTACCCCTTTAGGACATGAGTTATCTGAATATCAAAAATAGGTCTTAAGAGGGAGGCGTTACAATCGATTCGCTGTTAGAATGTATAATAGACTAGCTGCGCCCCGTGGTTTCACACGCGTAAGTCTCGATCCCGTGGGAATATCGGGATAAAAAGTATCCTATGTCCTAATCCAGGTCATTGTCGATCCTTGCAATACAAATTTCATACAAATCCGTTAGCCGTTTAAGCGCGAAAGCGTAACAAACAAACAAACAAACAAACTCACTTTCACATTTATAATATTACTAGCTGATGCCCGCGGTTTCGTCCGCGTGGATGTCGGTTATTATATACTAAAACCTTCCTCGAGAACCACTCTATCCATTGGTGAAAATTTCGCATTTATAATAATAAGTTAGGATTAGGATTAACATACACCACATCACGCCTGTATTCCCCGAAGGGTAAGGCACATAGCCTATTGTCATCAACAGGGCATAAATTCAGACTTCGGACTGCTACTGAGGGATTCCAGATGGAAAAACCTACTTTGCCCGACTCAGGAATCGAAACCAAGGCCTTATGGTCATCAGTAGCGCTTGCGACCGTAGAGCAACGAGGAACCTGCCAGGGTTGCGGGAAAGTCCGAAAGGGATACCGGGACCTTGGCAACAGGCAACTGAAGGAACACGGGTGGGTTTTAGTCAGTAAAAGTCTGACACGCCTTTCTGCTCCACTCAGAGCGGGAGAAGTCATGAAGTCATGAACTGATGAATTCACACCCTCAAAAAAAAAAAGAGCAACGAGGAAGTAGTAAGTTATTGTATTTTATTGATGTATTTCTCAGTAGCAGCCATGTAGCCTGGTATTGGATTGCCACAACCAGGCCTAAGTCGAGCCTATTGAGGCTCGCCCCCTTTTAAAAGGCACTTAAGCTGGCGAAATGTGGGTGTACCTAACACCTTTGCCTAAGTAATACATGCCTAATGTTATGTTTAAGTTATGTTAAATAAGAGTGGTTTGAGATGAATTATTTTTAGTTAGGTTCATATTTAACTAAGTAATGGAAATAAGACCGTCGCTATTTCTGTTCTAAATATTCTGCTTCGGGTCTTATTTCGTTTCGCAAACCAAAATTGATTCGTGGTTTTAATTTGTTTCCTCGTTTGCAAACGGTTATAGCGGAGTGCTTAGTTCTTACTATGAATGCGGGGAAGTAATGACGTATTTATTTATTTAGAAAGCGTGTGTGTATATGCAATTTAATTAACTTTTCTCAAACATGCTTGGAAATTCGAGCATTATTTTGACAACCTTCTTCGAGATTAATAGAAATTGCTGTACTGGTCAAAAATAAGTGAATATGCGGCCGGCAATGTTACTATGAAAATCTGTCGTGTTTAGTGGTCAAATAAATTACTATAAAAACTCATATCTGTCGCGTTACTAATAATGGAACGAACTTTTTACAACCAAGGAGGTAACTAATCAAATATTTTATTTAAATTTCGATTTGGCTTGCAAATAGAGCTGTTTCAAGTAAAGAAGAAACAAGTGAACATATTGGTGCGTGAAAAATTATCGTTGTTCGTCATTGATTCTGGAATTTATAATTAATTAACTCGGTTTGAATTTCCGCGCATTATTTGAGAAAAGTACTAAGTATACAAGCTTTGGCCGCAACCAGGCATTGATGAACTCACGTATGTGTGCCTCGGTTTACGATCGTCCATCAATGCCCCAGTTGCA
This sequence comes from Lithophane semibrunnea, assembly GCA_947363905.1. NCBI lineage: Eukaryota > Metazoa > Arthropoda > Insecta > Lepidoptera > Noctuidae > Lithophane > Lithophane semibrunnea. The sequence goes on along the minus strand of OX376194.1, from coordinate 8,452,324 downwards.
GGCCACGACAGAAATGTACTATTACATACATTTTCGTAATAGTAATATTTGTGTCCTATTAGTCTGATTTTTATTAAATGTACAATATGTAAATAAATGGTAATATGCTATCATAAAATAATGATGTAATATAACGTAACATACCATCACGCTTTGTTCCCCCGAAGGGTTGGGCAGAGGTGTACCTTTAGTTCACCTACGTTTTGTAAGTTAAAAATAACATAAATATGGTAAATATGTTTTATAAAACCAAATCACATCGCACATTTCCAAACAAATTCAATATTAGATATATTAGACGAAAATAGCACGAATTTGGCTGCGGTAATCGAAGCTGTTAAATGCCTGACTTCCTTTGATGTTTGCCTAAACCGCCATCGGAGTTGGCGGGTTACGTCTCGCCATAAGGAAAGCGGAAAGCAATTCGTGATGTGAGCTGGAAATTGAACGCTTTGACGATTGTTTTAGGTAATATTGCTTACGAGGTACACCCTTTTTTTTTTTTTTTTGACGGTGGAAAATAATCCAATGACTTCTCCCGCTCTGGGCGGAGCGGAAGGGCGTGTCAGACTTTTACTGACTAAAACCCACCCGTGTTCCTTCAGTTGCCTGTTGCCAAGGTCCCAGTATCCCTTTCGGACTAACCCGCAACCCTGGCAGGCATCGGTCCTAGCTTTGCCCGCGTGGACCCAATTCTTTTTCTGTTATAAAATAAAAGTAGCTTAAGTTACTCCTTCTAACATCAGCTATCTGCCAGTGAAAGTCCTGTCAGAATCGGTCCAGCCGTTTTGGAGAAACAAACAGACAGACAAAAAAAAATGATTTTTGTTATAAGTACTGTATATTCTTTCATAATATGCGTTTAGTAAAAAGCTGTTATTTTATTTTATTTTAACAGACACTTCAATTTTATTTCTTTGTATATTATTATATAGATGTGGTTCACTAAGCACAATCTATGCCTATAATATTAATCTAGCTTAACTCTAAAGTCAGTCTGACAGGATCTCTAAATGGTGTAGTTATAGAATAATTGTGATGAATAAAAAAAAAATTAAGCACAAGCAATTGGACATCTCCAAACAACAGGTATTTACACCTATTGTTCCTACCTATCAATAAAAATAAAATACCTACTTAAATATCTAGACACGCGGCCTCGTGTCAAGCCAAGTTCAAGAAAAGAACTGGTGACGCAGCAGCCGTGTGTTATATTACACGAACCATTTGGAGCTACTTTTCATCCCTCAATAACTCAAAATCTATTTAACAAACACACATGAAATTTGGTTTATTTATTAATACCCCCTAGATTAACTAGAACCCCAAATTTCATAAATACAGCTCAAACGGTTGTTGAGATATCAACGTCTAAAAATCGTCATTTTTGTCACTGACTGACATACCTACCTATAGATCAAAAACCTAACCCACTTCCAGATGACCTAGAAAGTTGAAATTTGGTGTCCAGCTTGGTAATTGTGTGTATACAAAGGAAAAAAAATCAGAAAACAGATTTTTTTTAAGATTTAATTTTTTTTTCAAGTAATCGATTTTCAACACAGAGCGCCTTTCGAAATTATAATACTAAAAATATTTTCTTTTGTAGGAGAATTGGTTCCATTATGAAAGGTCGCTTTTATCGTTTTGTATATAGCTACCAGATTATTTTGTATAACTTAGACAACCAATAATTGTTAATCATTGACTATTTAAGTTTTCCGCGAGGCGGGCAACAGGAGTGCGGCGCATCCGGGGTCACAGGGATTTAAGGGTTTTGAAATATAGTCATATTCCGTATCTTGAGGCGACATTTAGGCTTCCTGTACATGATGTCGGAGCTGCACCAGAGCCGGACCACAAGACGAAAAAAATCGCGGCGCGGCGCCGCCCGCACCGGTGAGATTCCGGTGCATATCGCCCTTGCGCCATGTGGGCGATATTCATTCGTATATATGTTACCGGTAATCTGTATAATTTAGGTATTCTATACAATACCTAGGCAATGTATATAATACATTTTCCGCAGTAGCTAGAAGCCCATAAATAAATAAAATAAATTTGTTTTTGTTTTTGTGTCAAAGCGGATAGTGAGGTCAAAATATAAATGCAAAATAGTGGCTGCGCTGCGAAAATTATTATTTAAAGCATACGTGGGGAAGGAACCGACAGGGTCCATGTGAACTTTGTAACTATCATTTTAAGAGTTTGTACACACATGAGATATGCAATAAAGATTTAAATTCAATTGAGTGGAACTTGTTCCTGACGGACACGTTTTTTATAGAACTTCGACAACCAATATTAACACAAACTACAACGCTGGGCTCAGCGATCTGACATCACTGCGGATAAGTGTAACTAATTAATTTACAAAAGAAATACATTCTAACACAATCTTGCTACTTATATTTGAAAATAGATTTTACGGATCACTTTTAGTTGATGAATAATAATTTATTTACGAAAAGTAATGATATCCAACCAAAAACATAAATGTGAAATGGGAGCTAAATTCAAAGTGTGGTTATTGACTTCACCGACAAAAGAATTGAGATCTAAATAGGTGCTAAGTTCTATAGATAATCCTGAAATTTATATAGAATATACAACATTCTCAAATAAATTTGTTCTAACAATGTTTGCTATTTAAAAATATAACTTCATTAAATAGTCGAATTATCTACACAAAGCACTTAGGATGAATTCAAGCTGAAAATTGTACTTTGAATTTGGCTCCCATTTCACATTTATGTTTTTGGTTGGATTAACATATCACTGTTTACAGTCGGAGGTCTTTTTCATGATTTTCGTGAAATTATCATACATCCTGAAATACAAATGATACTTAAGCTTTGTGACTCCTCTATCGGTATGTAAGTATTTTAACTTTTTTAAAGTGTTTAATTTGCGTGTAGGTAAACAAATAAATGAATAAACAATAGCTAAGCATTAGCTATGTCTGATAGTAATAGAGAAACCCCAAGCTGTTAAACACAACTGTTTTAGACGTGTCTGCACTTAACCGCTCTATTTGAGTTGGCTAGTGCGGCGTAATTGAGAATCAATGCATGCAAAGCAACGGGCAATTGTGTGTGTTTAATAGCTTCATTATTTTCTTATTTATGTTCATTATTGTAAACTAATTGGTCGTAGTGACCCCGTAATCAGGCGACTGACTTGCGTCTTAGGCTAAAAGGTGAGGGTTCGTACGCAAGTTTCGTACGCCTGGCAAGTACGAATATGAATCTTTCAATTGGTTTAGGTACGTGTAGTGTAGGTTCTTCTTTAGTTATCAACACGCAGTGCCCAGTCTATAGTTTGTTCCAACATTATCAACAAAAAAAAGGTAAGGTTATTAATAAAATGAAAAAAAAAAAAAAAAGTTTCACTATCATTTTATTTTCGATATTTTTTTGACTAAATGAGGAAGTATCGTGGTTAGAATACGTGATTATAGGTTAAATAAAATATAACAATTAATTTCAGCCTCTATAATTTAAAGATTGCCCACTACTTTTCTATACTTACGAGATAGGAGTGGAATAATTAAAGACTAAAATATGGTTATTAATTGAACATTATTGAAATTTCCAATTAATTACTCATTTGAAGTGAGCTTAATGAACACCGTATGACCTATTAACGCGAGAGCAATCGGCCATTTCTCCTGCATATGTTATGCGACGGAAATGCCTGATTGTTTGTCAGATGCATAGTGACGTGCGCATAATTATTCTATAGCCATGTGAGAAAAGGTGGAGCTTGCGATTAAAGGCTGCGGTTTGAATGGAAATTGTGAGGTTTTGTAGGTACCTACACGTAGAACGCGTTTGATTATGCATTATCAATAAGTTACATTTTCAATTTATCCAATTTATAATATAAATTATATATTATAATGATATAAATTTTATTTATAATTTATAAATTAAATAATTTAATATAAATTATATCTATTTATAATTTATATTTTTTTAAAAACTTTACTTCGGACCCTGATCCATATTATGATGTGAGTAATAAACACTACTTATAAGCTATGTTAGTGACAAATGTAATTCAAGATTTTATATGCCCGATTAGAAAATAGATTCAGTATTTGCTGTTTGATTATTTTCTGAGGGCTCACAGACCACATTGGATTATATAATTGTTCACTACTAGACCAATGAGCTGTCGTACGTGGCCTTGTTTTCACCTCCCTGTGTTCAAATACACACCTACAATTACGCAGAATTAAACACTAGAGGGCTCGTGGCTAAGTAATAACAGCCGCACGGGTCGATCGATTAGGTTGCCGCGGTCAGTCCGTGGATGCCGACCATCTTAACATACCGAGACCCCTCCGTGCCTTGGAAAGCACAATAAGCCGTTGGTCCCGGCTGTCATTCTTGGATATTTGACAGTCGTTACGGGTAGTCAGAAGCTCGAAAGTCTGTCAACCAGTCTTACCAAGGGGTATCGTGTTACCCAGTAACTGGGTTGTAGAGGTCAGATATAGGCAGTCGCTCCATGTAAAATACTGTTAATCAGCTGCATCCGGTTAGCCTGGAAGCCAACCCCAACATAGTTGGGAAAAGGCTTGGCATGCAGATTGAATTAGGAATACAATATTCCAACATCAACGTAATTTCGAAAACAATTTAATTCTCCACTCAACAACAAAAAAGAGAAGCCATTTTATGAACCTACAATCCAGCGAGTAATTATCTCGGCATAGTCTGTGGTACAGTTGACAAGTTCGTTACATGAACGTTTGAGTTGGTACGTTGTACGGGGATTTGTTGTTCTCCAAGGAATCTTGAGACATTTATTAGGTAAAACCACGATCGATCAAAGTCTTTCTGCTTCATTAATCATGCTCATCAACCAACACTGCTGTAAGTATATTTTCTTCAAGATATTCACATTTTCCTTATTTCGTTAATGTTATATTTCGTTTTGTAATCAATGTGTAGCCGGATTTTTATTATTTAGAATTTTATTAACATTAGGTATGCGGAACCCAACGACTTATACTTAGGTATGCTTGGCAAGTTATCGAAAGTAGCAGAAACAACTCCACAACTCATCATCTGCCTAGTCTTTTCCTAACTATGTTGGAGTCGGCCTCCAATGTAAACGGATGCAGCTGAATACCCGTATTTTTACATGGAGCGACTACTTATCTGACCTCAGCAACCCAGTTACTGCGTAACACGATAACCCTTGGTCAGAAAGCCGAAAGTTAGACACTTTCGGCTTTCTGACGACCCGTAACAATTGTCAAAGATCTACAAAATGACAGCCGAGACCAACGGCTAACCGTGCTTTCCGAGACACGGTGGTAAGTAAAGACGATCACCCATCCATGAACCAACCGCGGAAAGCGTGCCTTAACCTGATCGATCGACCCGTGAGGCTGTTATTTCTTAGCCACAAGTCCGTAGAACACCACAAACAAATGCACAGCTTGTCTCTCCTAAATACAGATTACCCAGTGATGTAGCTAGCTAGACCAGCGCTTCACCCAACAAATCGTGTTACACCATGTAATTAATTATGCATACTTTATAAGTCCCTCATGAACTACAAAACCTTTATGTGCCTAAATTTATAATAATTATCATTATAACTGCAGTTTTAATGTACAGTCACAGTCAAAATAATTTCGTTACCTTAGCATAACATTTTAAAGGCTATTTTGTTCTGCTCATTGCACAATAGAATCTGCTTTACCGACTCAGCATTATTATATTGTGTCGTAATATCAGTACCGAATTTGAAATGTGATACTGACAGTTTGATAGATTGATTTTTGTATATTGGCTATTTATTAATGTAATTATTTAATATTTAACCGTGCTTTTATATGTTGTGTTATGTGAGCACCAAATAAACGTTTTATCTATCTATCTATCAAAAGTCTGACAACCAGTCTTATCAAGGGGCATCATGTTACCCAGTAACTGGGTTGTGGAGGTCAGATAGGCGACTGCCTATGCTCTATGTAAAATACTGGTATTCAGCTGCATTCGGTTACTGGACTGGAAACCGAACCCAACACAGTTGGGAAAAGGCTTGACAGATTGATGAACGTGCCTAAACGAGATAATTCTGAAGAGACAAAGTGGTGTATTGTATGTAGGATACATACAATACAACTTAGGTATAACTAATTCACTATTACCATATAATATAAAACAAAATCTGTATGTCTGAACGCGATGAACTCAAAAACTAACGAATGTATTTTCAAACGGTTTTCACCAATGGACGGAGTAATTCATGACAAAGATTTGTATAATTAATTAAAGTTTTGTGTAAATTGGCTGAAATATAAAGATGAGTTTTGTAGATGACGGAAAAAATCATGCCGACTGGGAGCTTTACGGGCGTGCGCCGCGTAAACATTCGATGAAATTTTGGCACACAGATCCCGGATTAACACGCATGGAACTTTAAATCCCAGTAGCACGTTCCCGTGGGATATTTTCCGACATCCACGCGGGCGAAGTCGCCAGAAAATGCTCGTTATGATAAATTATCATCTAAGTATTGGTGTAGAACTAAGTCCCGCAATTAGACTTTATCAGTTATAAGTAGATCAAGCATGCAATAGTTACAATTTTGATAATTAGCGTGCGGTTTGTGTTTCATTTGTACTAATTTCCTATGTACTGATTGATGTAACGCATAATTATGTTGTAAATGATACATAATTTTAATTGTTTGAACGCGACTGTACTAAATGATTATTGGTTTAGATATGTTAAAGGGATCGGTTACAATTTCAACACGTTGTTTCCAAACATTGTTATTTTATTGCCTTAGCGCGAAATATAGTTTTATTTTCTTTTTAATTTAAAAAATTCGATACCTATTATGAATGTTTTTATTTATTTTATAGAGACTTAAAAGTACCTGATGTTCCTGTATGTATTTCCTGTAACACAAAACACCTACTGTCGGAAGAACTAAAAACCTAGGTAGGTATTATGTTGACTAAGGAACCCTAAAAAAACACCTAACAACCAGCATTTTCATAATAATCTCGTCATCGACGAAATTATATTATCAATACCTAGTCCGCAAAATCTCAGCAATTTTTAATAAAGAAAATAATAACACCTAGGATTCTGCCTCGAGCATTAAAAAAAAATACCCTCACGTAATAAGAGGCTGGGATCGTCGCGGGTCATTTTAGTCCGATATGATGGCTTGAGGATTTCAATATGCGGCGTATTTGAAATATCTCCGGGCGACGGCGTTCCTGGACGGAGCGTCTACGGGAAAACCACGGTAATCAATTAAATTGTTCGAATAAAATATTAAATTAAATTCCTTTCTTTGTTGTCGTGCCACTTTTAGGAAGTATATTCTTGCAGTTGTCATTGTTTGTTTAGCGACACATCTAAGAAAAAAATACATTTAAAAAGTGCCAGTGACACATAATATATTTATTCAGCACAGACCAAAAGGCACATAAGATAACAAAATAAAATAAAATAAAAACAAATAAAGAGTGTAAAAATACAATGTAGGACATTATCAAGGGAGTGTGCCTCACGGCTGCGCCAAAAAGGCCAGTTCAGCAAAAATGCCAGACAACTACCTAAATAAAATAAAATAAGTTTCACATAATAATAATAACGAACTACATACTTATCAGTATACATAATTAGTGTGATTGTGTGTAAAATTGCAGAACAAAATAAAAAAATAAAAGACTGGTAAATAAATAAATGGGTATAGTATTTCGTCGCATAACACACATTGTAGGGGTAACGGGCACGTCGATTTTCCGTCGCGTATTTTTCTGTAGATCTGCCGCTAAACTTAGTTTAACCCAGGCGCTAAAGCGAGGCTCCACGAGCGTATCGCATCTGTTTTTTCTAATTGGATTCAGGTCACCTAAAGGGAAAAATCCCTTTGGTCCCGCTTAGCAGGCTAATGGAGACATGCCTCATAACTCGAGGGACGTTTTTTAATTAAGTTTTCTGCACGCGGCCATGCATTAGTTAAGTTAAACATTGACCTGAGCCAGAGGTGTTTCATTTCAATTGACTACATAACGCTGAGAATGTTATGATAAGTTATTTATTTTTAAAATATTTAGTATCTGGGCGACCGACCTATACTCAGGTGAAAATAGAGAATGCTCATTTAAAAAGGATAGTTGATACTAATTCCATGCTATGTCATTATTCTAAGTTTTGGGCGCCATCTTGTTCTAAACTTTGGGCGACCGAGCTCTGCTCGGATACTAAAATAGAGAAAACGAATTTTCCCAGATATGACACTTAGCTAGATCGATGTTTCGCCCCCGTAAACCCCTATAAGTAATTCAACTTTCATCGAAATCGTTAAAGCCGTTTTCGAGGATGTGATTCCAATACAAGATGGAGACAACAATACGACAAAAAATAAAACAGCTAATATCTAATGACGTTCTCGGTCTACATACAAAAAATGTATCAAATATATCCAATAGTTTAGTTACGATAGCTAGTCAAAGATCGCCAAACCCCATAGTCGGCCTGTCACTACTATTTAGTTTGTTTGAAAAAATGCCTTTTTTAATTTTGATGTTAGGATTTATTTGATAGTTCCAAAATACTCTTATGCATTGGTATTGCCAGTGTTTTCATTTATTGTTGTATTGTCGTCTCCACATTGTATATAATTATATTTATATACAAATATTGCTCATTTAATGGTACCTATTTGTGTTTATCACGGAACAGAAAAGTGGTAGGGTATTTAAACAGCTCAAACCGGCCAAAATAAACACTAGCTAAGTTCAAGATGGCTAATTTCTGTATGATGCCAAGTAAATACATAAAAGCAAGTAATGCGACAAGTTAAGTAAGTAGCCGGCCAGTGTGCCGTGGCGAATGCTTCCAAGTGGCTTCGTGTGGGTATAGTTAGTTCCAGTAAACAAACACACAAGTCGCTGCAATCGTGATGTGACCATCGCCCAGATGCTGTAGTCTGGCCCGAGATGGAGAGCTACTGGAAACGGCTTGCAAATATAAGGTACACACACCGATTCCAAAAGAAAGAAAATATTGTGTGTAAAACTGTTTCTGAACTAAAATTCAGTGCCTTAAATTTTACTTTAAAGTGCCATAATTGAATTCTTATTTAAGTTTGGCTCGGCATGTTCTCCAGAAAATGCTTTGCACATAACATCTTTTTGTTATTTCTGTAGCCGGTTTATTTTTTTCATTTTTAGGGACCTGCTATCTGTCAAGAATGACTCATCTCGTTCCGTGGAAAACGGGACTAAGGAACCGACGACGGAACTTTAATAAGGACTGATGATGATTTTTCTAAAGGGCTGATGAAGGTCTTTGTGGAACTAAATGTATGTTAAGTTGCTTACACAGCCTTTGCGTAGTTTTATAAATGAGAACTCGTTATTTTCTGCATTCATTTTCCTTACTTAGACCGGAAAAAGATTTTATGACGAAAAGTTTCCGTTTATTTAATAAATAACCAACTATTTATATGTTGAACTTGGGTCAATTTTTGGACGTAATGGATCGATTTATGCGTCAAGTCGTTTTATTTCACAAATACATTAATACTTAACTCTTCGTCTAAAAAGTCTTCACGATTGAATTGATTACAAAAGATAATTCGATCATGACCATGAGGTACCTAATCAAATAGGCAGTTCTTTATACTTCATTGATAATTATCAAAGCAAGGACTAACTTTACTTGTGCTTTTCTATTGCAAGGTATTTTAAAATTACTTAAGACTGCAAGCGGGTAACTTCTGGTTAATTGTCGTGTGTAAATGGATGATGGATCTTTTCACAAATTGCGAAATCTAAGTATCCTTTTTATGAAACTAAACGGTTGCCTGGTTTTGCAGACCTTAATAAAATAATTAAGGATGACTAAAAAAAATATATGGATAAGGCTACACTAACCAGGAATGTTCACTTACCAAGATTAGGAAAAAAGAATAACTCCAAAAGGGCTCCTCTGCAGTGTCCCTTCCATATTCTCTACATCAGTGCACTGGAGCAGTGCTGTAACTGTATCTTGCACAATAAAATACCGTTTACATTTCTGCTTTGTTGTTCACTTGTTTGCCGACGACCGTCCGGCACCGTCCGGCCAACCCGTGAGGATAGTCACGTTATTTATTCAAGAAATTCCCTATTTGCATACCAATTTAGATATGTTGCATAATTTCACCGACGTAATAATGAAGGAATAAAATGGGCTGGTTACTATCACGTGCTATGGAAAATTGTATTGCCACATGCGAAATGAGTTAGAATTTTTGTTTTACGTTGATTTTCTCTAGACTTGTTCTTTTTCATTGTAAAGGTACCATTTCGTAGCCGAACACAGGCGATATGTCGCCACGACACAATTGGTTTCCATGAATTTCTATGAAATACCTTCCGTAGCTAGCGACATGTCGGTTTGATGGAAATATACAGAAACCTATTCAGAGAAAACAAGAAACATGAAACATGATGACATTTCTCATTTCCTCTGAATTAGTTTGAATAGTAGATGAATTAATCTGCTTAGCCTTTTCCCAACTATGTTGGGGTCCGTTCCAGTCTAACTGGATGCAGCTGAATATCAGTATTTTACATGGAGCGAGTTTGAATAGTAGGTGTTAGCCAAAATTCCTCAGATAAGATGAGATATTAACATCGTGGTTGTATGAAAATAGCCAATCTCATACCGGTATCGCTAAGCAAAGCCACCAAGTTATTATTCTCACGTGATATTCTTCTAGACGGAGGATTATGTTAAATGCAATTCCATTAATTAACAAAGTGCGGAAGAACTTTTCGACGCTTTATTTTAGTTAATTGTTTATTTGTATAGTTAGTTAGTTTTAATCAGTAATTTAATTTAGTATACAGGGCGACCCACGGATATGCCACATGGAGGGAGAGTACCATGAATATTGTAGATGGAACATTTTACTGAAAGAAGACATTATTTGAATTTTAAAAACAATTTAAGCTGCATTCATAGATATTTAAATAATTACATGGTTGAACCGGGAATCGAACCCGTTACATGAGAAAAATAATCAACCTGTAGCTTTATTATACCGATCGAAAGGCATGGTAAAATATAAATTCATGGTCTTCCTTTTATTTGTGACATTATGTTATTTAGAAAAAAATATCCTTATGATGAAGCCTTTCGATCGGTATGATAAAGCTACATGGTGATTATTTTTCTCATGTAACGGGTTCGATTCCCGGTTCAACCATGTAATTATTTAAATATCTATGAATGCAGTTTTTTTTTTTTTAATTCAAATAATGTCTTCTTTCAGTAAAATGTTCCATCTACAATATTCAAGGTACTTTCCCTCCATATGGCATATCCGTGGGACGCCTTGTATAATGTAAATAGTATAGTTTATGTTAAATATTCTTAGTTATTAATTATTTTGTTGAAAATAAATAAATATTCCTCATTAACATAGTTATGAATTTAAACTAAACCGAGCCTATATTTGTTCAATTGCCGCATCAATCAGTGTCATAACAATATCAAAACCACAGATCACTCCCGCGTTATACATACTCGAACAATTACAAATTAATTACACCGAATAGAGCTTATTACACGAAGCGCTTAACAAACTAAAGTCGGTTTAAACTATTTCATTCAACGTATAATGTTAGTTCGGAACTTCCAACGCAAATTCTTGGGTACGCCAACGGTTTAAATTGTACCATTCGATACATTGCAAACAACGTTTAATGAGTTTTTGATTTGTCTTTATCAACTATTTTGTCTAAAATGTTTTCGTTATCAACTTTTTCTCAACGGGCCCCCGATTTCCGGATGGTAATTGCGCGTAATAATGAGTTTGCTGACGACCACTGTTTGCCAAACTTATGGCACATTGAATCTAATTTAATGGATAGACAACTATTTTAATAGACGCTACTATTACATTTACGAAGGCTTTATTCAGCTGGCGGAAATGTTGGTTTGTTTCTTATTTAATTTGGACTATTGTAAGTTGCAGAGGAATTTTGGTGTCACCCAGCTACGGCCACGTTAAAACAAAATCTTTTCCATAAAAAAATGCAAGGCCATCAGTCGGTCAACATGCTCCACATTTTTCTATTCCGCCGGAAAACGCTTGCACCTCTGTACGCCGCGAATGTTCATATAGTCATATTTTGTGCAAACACCAGCCATTTCGATGCACTGTGTGAAATAAATTTCTGTGTGGGTGACGGCCGCAATCAACACAAACGCGTCTAAAAATGCTCGTGAACGGAGAAGGTCTGTTTAGTCAACAATTTGAGGTCGGATCGGCACATCAAAGCGTTTTTGAATTTCAAAGTCAGTTTCACGCTTTGGCTTTAGGTCTATCCGTTTGGTGCTATATTTTAGCTCGTTTTGTTGGATAGCTGTGGTACACATTTGTGAATGCATTTTTGAGACTTGCAACTCTATGTTTGGGTTCCACATTTTTTTCGTTGGTTGTAATAATATTAACAATTTATTTACATCCTGAATCAGCCAGACCACCTGGAAATAGAATTTTTATTCACCGAATATTAAAACTAAGCTTATGCTATGATAATAAGGAACACATGAAAGTAAACTTAATGTCAAGTCGATATAACGTAAGAGCAAGTAGTTTGCTTAGAGCAAACACTATGCACTATGCTCGTAACTTAGACACTATGAAATTTAATGGATCCGCACCTAATGTGGGTAAAGTATTTAAGTAGAGACACGCTCGATCAAATTGGGCTTAACGAAAATCTCTCTCGAACGCAAACAGGACGGTTTGGCGAGTCTGCCTTCAAATAGCAATGCAAGCAGATTTAACGTGCCTCAGGAAACAAAGGAAATAACCGCGGTCCGCGTCCATTGAGTGTTTTTGCCATTCTGCGCTTATATCAGCGAAATTGTATCTATATTTTTCACTTGTAAATATAATGGAATTTATCACTCGCTAGAACACTGAAATGGACGTGTATTAATGGTGTATTGGTCAGTTATTTACTGAGAGTTCAACAATATATTTTACCTAATAAAACAGCTGCGGTTGCAGGTAATCGTTTTACACCTTGCTATAAGAATTCTGGTAAAATTGTGTTCCCTAAGTGTCCATACTTGTGCTTTTTCCCTGGAAAAGTAGAACAAGTAGAAACATCCTAAAATATTTGTGTTACTATTCAATTTAATGAAATAAAAAATGATAAAATAAAATAAAATAATAAATATAAAATGTTTCAGATGGTTTGAAAAAAATGTATATTTGCGCATGCAGATTATCGCCACATACCTAAATTAATTCGAGGATTTGCACCAGACTCTTGGGTATATCGTCAGACATCGACTCACTAGAAGTCTGTAGGTATTTCTCGTAATAAACGTTTAAATGTAGCTAAGTATGAATGTATCAGATATTTGTGAAATCTCGCAGGTGCTGAGCAGGACGATCTTTCAATTATTCAAGTGCAACATTCCTGACGTTGCGAACACAAACGGAGGTACGGATTTATTCTCCAAATTGCTGGAAGCTTCTATACTGCAGCGTGATTTACGTTCTAAGATTTAGCACTTCCACTTGTATCGAAACGTTAAAACATTTGTTACTAACTCGAAATCTACAACCGTACTGTTTGAGAAAATGTCCGTTTCGCCAAGATTTCTTACTCTCACGTCGCAAGCGAAAATATGTCGGGACGCGGGAAATGAGAATGTTTTCCACTTTTAATTAAGTCTTATTTTTGTTGAGACTCGCCCTCTTAATCTTGTGATTCGTGACTGACACACAAACTAGGTTTAACGTTGCTACTTGATATTGCACGAACACCTGAACCACTTTGTGAGTAACATCTGTTTCTAGAAATGTTTGTTTAAAATAATGTCTATTAAACTGTCATATTGTCAACCCTTGGTGTGTTTAAAATTACCATAATGTACCTACACACATGTTTGTATTATAAATTGTACAATTAAATGCGAACGTAGAGATAAATGAACAAAAGTACGTAGCCTAGAGTCTTTCCTTTTATCTTACCTTTGAACAGGATAAGCTGCTCTATAAAAAACGAACGATTGTAGTTTACACAAAGCCGCAGCACGTAGTGGCGAGAGCAATGGCTGAAGTAACAAAGTATTATAGCTGGCTTTAGTTTACAACACGAGAAAATAAAATAGATAATAACTGAGACCACTCAACACTTTTATCATTAAACGTGTGAGGGCGATTCATTTTATTTGAGGCAAAGTTATTGTCTCTGAGAATAAAGTGGGCCGTCTAATTATCTCGTCGAGGACCGAGTATAATTTAATTATATTACGAGGTTTTATTTGATTCGCAAAAGTCATTAATTAAGCGTTTTCGTAATACACAAACGACGATAAATTCCCTAAAGAAATACGACTGTGTATGGTAATGTTTTGTAAAGAAAATCCTTTATGTGTTTGAGGCTTTTATGGTAGTAAAATGTTAAGCAGACCTTTACTTTTATGTGAGTCGGCTATTCTATTATTTAAAGGACACGCCGGCAGCAAATTCGAAATCTGGCGGGATTCCAAATTGAATTAAACGTGCGAGCGTGGCCGGCCTACAGCGAACTTTGATCGTACGGCAATGTGTCGCCTCCTTACACCTCCTACCCCTTTTAACGACTACCGCTGAAGAAACTTACAACAATTGCGCTGTAACGTATAACGGTCAGTTAGCTCCATAGTTACGGTGGCCCCTCGCCCAACTTGATACAACATTATCACAACGTTTTATCGAGCAAAATATCCTTAACAGCTGATAACATTTCACTTTATATTATGTTAACTTTGTTTTACTAAGCTACAGTTGATCTATCTAGTTTTTTTATTGTGCCATCTTGTAAGTTGTATTACACTACACCCCGCAGGGTATTTCAAACCGATAAGTTTATTCTCAGCAGGATACAAAAGAAGTTTGTGGGACTAACCCGTTCTTTGTTGTGGACACAATACAAAGGTTACCTATAGAAATGAAATATCCAGACTTCTTTGTGAAATAATTCACTTTATATAATTAACAAAGCTGATTTAAATATGGTCAAAAACATTGTACCAAACAAGATGAAACGGAGTGAATGATAACACCTAATGAATTAAATAAAATAGCGAGCTTTCCTTATTCATTTTGACCAATATAACAGAAACCTTTGTAGGAGGCAAATGGATGTTAATTTAATAAATAGTCCTTCCGGAAAAATAAATTGCCGTAATTGCGACCGGGTACCGTTTGGCAGGAGAGTTGGGCGTGACTCGTTAGCACAAAATATAGATAGATTTAAAAATGGAAGAGAAGCTTTCATTTATTTAGTGCCTTAGGGCAACACCTCATTTTCAAAAGAGGCCAGCGTCCATCGGCATATATAATATATAAAAAAAACTACAAATAAGTACGTATTTCAAATAAACGGTGGTGAACTCATTACGAGTTGAGGTTTAAAAAAAACTGTTGACTTACCCACCAGTTTGCGGAAAACTTTACCGTGCACCTATTTCAAACGATTGGCAAAAAAGAAATAAACGCGCAAACGATCATTTGGGTTCCGATAAAATTATTCGTTTCATGTTTCCATTAATTTTTATTTTTACGATTACTGCGTCGGTTTCCTCTTTGGATGCATTTTAGTTTACATTGGTTGTAATATTCGTCGTCTGCGGTTCGTAAATGAGAACGCAAAATGTTCCAGTAGCTACTTTTCTTAGTTCTGAACTTTAAATAGTCAATTAAGAGAAACTAGTTGCTGTTAAATGATGAACTTGCTCGTTCGGTGTTTGCTCCTGGTTTCAGGAATAAATTGAGGCCATTTGCAATTGCTCGGTTTGTTTTGACTTCAACATTTTGTTTCTTTTGATGTTTTTATTTTTTACGGGTTATAGGTTAACGGGAATGTCGTTGGCATTTGGGCAGTCTGTAATGAAGTCATATTGATCTATGGCTCAATACACATAATCTGCCTCACATCGACAGTACCTCTTGAAATAAAAAAATAAAAAAAACTTGGTTCAGATGACGTGTTATGATGATATTAATTTTTGTTCACCAAATTGAAATTTAGGCAGATAAACTTTAGTAGAAAGCCTGTTTTTTCCGTTAAAAGTGTGACAGAATCGTACACAACTTTTAGTTTTTAATACAGGCCGTGTTCATAAATTCCCCCCGGTATATTTTCCGATACGGTTTTAAAGTAATAAATAGGTAAAAGTAATGGATGACCCCGAAACAGCTGGCCGACGGGTGTTCGTTATCGGCTGGCATCAGTTGGCGGTTATAGTGCGAAACTGTAACTTAACTCATTTAGCAATCGTCACGATCTCGTCTCGCACCTACAGTTTCAATTAAATGTGGAGCAGTATTGGATTAAAAGTTTAGACAATGACGTAACACACATCTGCCTCGCCTATTTCCGACTATGTTGGGGTTGGCTTTGATTATAACTGAATGCAGCTGGATACTAGTATTTTGCCTTCACAATCCAGTTATTAGGTAATACGATTTCCCAAGAAAATCGTTGATCGTTCCTGCTTTTGGCAATGATGTAACCCTTACATAACTGGGGAAACTTGGAATTGTGTCTATAAAACGTTAAAATACAGAAAAGCCCACACATTAGCTACTGTATAGATCGAGTAATGGGGCTGAATTTGAGGATTATTTTCAAGTTTATAGGTAAAATATCAGGTCCTATCTTTCAAGAGCACAAAGATCGGTTCTAGTTTATAATCTATAGCAGTTGTTACAAGCGGTCAGAAGCCAGTAAAGTGGGAACTTAGATGGTCTAACTTGAAGATATCGGTAGCCTTCCCCTTAGTTTAGTAGCGGTGGTCAGACTGCAGCAGTTTCCTTGAAAGTGATACGACTCACTCGTAAAACTATCAGCTGACTTCAGTTAAGGCGTGTTAGGTATTTGACCTACTTTAAGGTTTTCTAAAGTAGTTTACCTATAAGAAAACGTAAAGTTTAAAGACAGTGTGTGAGTAGAGTTTAAACAATTGCCTCATAATTGTAATAAAAGTTCAGTAACGAAAGCGCCGTCTCAGTTCCCGAAGATTTCATTGAAATAGACTATTACGGGACTATACGGGTCACTTTATTAGCATTTGCTTTCCATTTCACATTGCATTTCACTGCGGTCAATTTCTAGAAGTTTGCTAAAAGCCGTGTGTTTGTGATGTTTTAATGGAATAGGGAGGTAGAGTAAACACTTTGACTACATTCTTTACATAAAATCGGCGTCTGATCGCTGATGACATGAATGTCACAAATTGTTTACGACAATCTTGACGTATTCATCTAACGACCTAACAACAGCATAGTGATATAGATAAGTATACATTAATTGCAACGGTTCGCACTCAACGTTTTGATAAAGATGAAAAATTGTTTTCTCCGGCTTAGAGGGTTTCTTCCGACGATTAATCTTTCCGCAAACCTATTGTTGAACTCGGCGGGAGGAACTTTTGTGTCCGAACTCCAACTGAGATCAAAAGGTTGCGATGGTACAAACCACTATGATTTTTAGAAACCATTTCTACTTAAATACAAGTAAGGGATCGCGAGCGAGGCCGCCAGAAATATAAATTGCTTTTAGCGGACAATTGAAAACGGCAAGATGCAATTTTATGGAAGTTTTTTGGAGTCACGTCTACACAATTTGCCTTGGAAGTCGTTTACTTTCTAAAGCAATTGTTGTAGGACGCTGAGTCATCCGCAGTCGGACTTCTAAGCCGTAGCAAAGGTTAAAGGTAACAAGGGACCATTAGTATGATAATTGTTTGGTTTTAACAATAATAATTGTGCATAATTCTCATAAATATCAATTCATCTCTTGACTCTGCTCTCAGTCTTTCAGCAGTAAAAAAATGTGGGATAGATCGGCTCATAGGCACACCTGTGCACTCGAGTGCACTTGAGCTATAGTGGTCCTACATTCATGCAACGAGTACAAGTATGGGTATAAGGGGAAACATCATTAAAAATGTAACAGAATCGCGTCAAAGAAATAAGAGTAATTCCTAATTATTATTACTACTTCACCCGCTTTAAAAGCTACGCAAATAAACAACATGAAGACTGAATTTGAATACTTCATCTAAATGTGAAAAGGTATTAAACATTATAGGTATACATGCCCGGGATCATGATGGTCTAGTAATTTACAAATACGCACGTCAATTTACAAATTAACCCGCGTCTAAAGCGAGAGCATTTTAATGTGTCGGACATGATGCACAATATTAGTAAAATGAAACGAGTTCATTAGCCGTTGCAGCTGGGCGCCATATTTCACTGCTCTACAATTTCCGCCCTGACATTTTTGCTGCATGTGAAATTCATACATAAAAAAATTAAACATTTATTCAAAAGTACTGCGGATGGATTTCGCATTTAGTCCGCTTGGGTGTAAATAATTTGGTTTGTGTATCACCTTTTTCGGTTGCGAAATGTGGCGTCCATTTTATATTAATACGATTTAAACCACACTTGTCACTGGATGTTTGAAAAGGCTAATTATATAATTTCGTTTTAAAGAAACATCAAGATTAAAATTTCGTTCTAACTCTAAAGCTTTCAAGCCGTTTACGACTTTATTATTGCTGACAACAAGGTCCTTTCTAATAGAATTTTTAAATATTTGCGGTACACGGCACAATTGTACAAATGAAGGGAAGATTAATGTGTTGCGACCCCTATATATTTGTGTAGGGACATTTTTAGCGAGATCCGCACATCCGAAATTTATTTATAGGTTCATATAAATGACACACGTTTACGTGTTTCATTGGATCCACAATTTATGTTCGTTGAAAATGACATATTGCAGTGAAACAATTTTAATACGCAATCACGTCAACACGATAGATTACGCCTTGTTTCGAAATCCTGACATCCTGCGGGTAGTCAGTCACTGAAAATAAAGTACTGTGCAGAAATATATTTTTTATTAAAAGGTAGATAGCGAGGTGGCAGCGTTCACAAACAAATTATATTTTTGGGTTCAAACTACGTTGAACTTTTTATACATTCGCGTGGGCTTCAATTAATAAAACATCGTACATTTCGAGCTACTGTATATTAATTTTACTTCATGAATACCGAGTTCGTAAAGTGCTCGAAAGTAGATAGAAAGAGTGAGTAGATGGACCAGCGCCCAGGACGAATGACTTGAAAGAACCGCAGTAAGAGCAGGCGTACTTACTAATGATACAAAATGAATTATATGAAAAGTAAAAGGGATTTTTTTATTTTACACCCTCTTGTTTTTCTAATATTGGGTTTAAAAAAATCACGTAACGAAAACATAGATAGGTACTTAAAGAAAAAAATAAGATTTTAACATTAAGGCTCTTACATACTGGCTCGATTCGCCACGCAACGCGACGCCGCCGCATTGTTCGCCGTGAAGTTTTCTCAGAAATTCGCGTGGCGAATCGCGCCAGTATGTAAGAGCTTTTATGAATCCCCAAAAGTAGGTAGTAGTAGTAGTAGTAAGTAGTAATTTAATAATCTAAACTCAGAAGCATTTTGCCTCCCCCGTTGCTGGGTATTGAAACATTTTAGGGAGGAAGTACCGAGATTGCTACATAATAGTGAGCTAACATTAAATATAATAAAAGACATATAACCTCGTTATAAATCTGCGCAGTTTTCGTATTCCAAGACTTTCCTTTGTGTTCGATTATTAATTATTATTCCCAAGTGGCCTTTGTTCCAACCGGGCCTTTTATTCAGTCCTTGACTGAGTTCGCAAGTAGTTACCACTTTCTGAATTAAAGTTACCGTTGGCGTATCGAAGGCGACACTTTATATCGAAAACCCTTGACTAGTCCAGACGGTATAAATGGTGTTATAAATCATTATTATATTTATAGGAGGGCATAAAATTGCGGCGCGCCCTTATCGTTTAAGTTGAAAAATTTCATAGCGCAGAAAGGAAAATCAGTTGGAGGAGGCCATCTATCATGTTGGTCGGCTATCCCGGTCCAAGGAAGTAGTACGTCCGAGATACAAAATAATACCGCCATCATCTGAGAGGTAAAATATTGGATTCAGTAAGTGATACCGGTCTAATTTTTATAAGAAAACTAATATTATTTATTTTTTATAGTTTATTAATTTATTCATAGTTTATTGTTTTCTTTGAGGAGGGACATGCTATCTAAATTATTGTTTTATCATGAAATGTAAGGCATAGTACAAAATAATTTTCGTCGCTCACATTTGACTTCCTTTTGAGTCGACATTACATCGAAGCCCTCAAAATAATCTCAATGCTGTATCAATGCAAATGAAACATAATTAATTTGAGATTCACTTTGAGTGGCGTACATTACATCAAAATGTAAAATATTGGTATTCAGTTGCATTCGGTTAGACAGGAAGCCGACCCCAACATAGTAGGGAAAAGGCTAGGCAGGCAGGCAGATTGATTAACTTTGAGTGGCTTACATTACCAAAACGCTAGTATGGCCCCCTAGCTTTCAAAGAAGCGTTCAAAAAATCGAATATTGTACGTCTGCACGAAACTTACAACGATATTAGATGATACATCGATCAATCTTGCAAAAATTAATTAGCAGACCCAGTCGGGCAGCGCCGAGTGACGCGTGAACAGCAACAATGGATGCCATTCATAAATACCATTCATTATAAAATGTTCGTATACCACATTTTAATCTTATATGAGGCGAAAGTGCCTTTTACATTAGGAAGCACCTTAGATTACCAAACTGAACCCATTGTGTCACCCTATGTAAAATTTCTAATTTATGTCTGTAATTTTTATGGTGTACATAATAAAGAGTATTCTATCTATCTATCTATTTATCTGAACTTCGACAAAGACTGTGACGTTACGTATGGAGAGTAACGTTATACGCATTATTTTTTTATAGCACTTTTTAAAGCATATTTTATATAGTAGAAAGATCTCACTAAACGCTCAAAGAGTCGGCAAATAATTTTCGTTACCAATCTATCACTCAGAGCTCCGCCCGTTTTCTCTTTTTATTCAGCCCGCTTTACCCTGAAAGGTCTTTCATGTAAAGAACTAATAAGGTTTCGCTTCTGCTCAGAAGGCTGCGGGGAACGCAAAGAGAAGGGTTATTATTCCATTATATACGTAAGTATGCCAGAATGAGACTAAAATATAATAGGGTAATTTTAAAATGGTGCCATTCAAATCACATTTTAACTGAAACTCTCGTTAATTTAACGTTAAAATATAAACTTATACCTATAGAACACTCGAAATACGGTCAATGATAAAGTTAAATAAACAACAGAATAATTCATACACTAACTTTTATCAGGTGATTAACTAGTTGTTTGCAGAGTTCAGGTTTCAGGAAACTTTTAGAGTGAAAATTGCTTCCTGGAATATTTGATTTTAGAGCAACAAATAATATAATATTGATTATTTGTTCAATGTACAAGTGCAAATTCAAACACGACCACATTTATATCATAATAATTATTGCTAAATCATTTACCAGATTTCGATTAATTAACCTAAATAATGATAAATATAGGTAGAGCAGGGAAATAAAACGAGACTGCGAAAACTGAGAAAAAAAGAAAACTATGACAGCTTGCAAAAACTGAAAAAAGTTTAATACTCTGTAGTCTGTATTCACCACTGGCGGAATGCCCGGCGGCCAAGGTCAGATGCTAAAGAAAGCCTGCTTATGAAGCTCTACTGAGTATGAAACAAAAATATTATAATCGTCCATTTTACTTTAGGCAATAAAATACCTAATAATACCGTTTAAGTCCGCTGCGCAAATCGCTCAGCAATAAATCCGAGTTAATTATAAAACATTTCAATTATAATCAAAGCACAATCTCCTTCATAATTACGTGTCGTTATTTAAATTAAAACTTTTACGTTCGAACTTCTCATTTCAGGAGCCATTACTCAAACGTGTAGGTTCACTCACAAATGAGATTTCATAATTAACGTAAGCCAGGTCGGGCCGTCAAGTGCATGTGAAAATTTAACGAGAAGAGCCGAGCCCTGGTGCTTCAAACCTATCTCAACCGTCATGGCAGCTAGTAGTCCGTGTAGTCCGTGGCTTTGACGTGAAAAACACTCGTAAAAAGGAGTGTTTTTTACATTAGTGCGATTAAATTAAATCGTTCGATGCGATTAGACAGATGGCCGCTGTGGTTTCGGCGTATGAACATGGCAGAAATTGGGTTTGGCGAAGTCTTAAAATTTCGCAATTAATATTGGAAGTTACGATAGGCACATGAACGTATGTGATTCAGATGAAGTTAGTTGTACAGATACGAAGTTTCGGATGATCTCATTAATATTGCCTTTGATGTATCTCTAGCATAATTATATATAGAATTACAATTATTATTACTAACGAGTAAATAACGATCATTTCCGCCGTATGCACGTAGGTAACTATTACAATAATTATTAGTCTGTGCTATAATACCACCTGGGGAAGGTACCAAAGTTCTTGAGCATAAAAAAGATCCTGCGGTACACAGAAAATGATGAACATTCGTAGCAGGATGCCAAACGTTTTCTTGTAAAACTGCGAAATTTTCCTTAAAATAAAATACTTTCATTCTACAAATGTTATATTCAGCAGGTACTTATTGAGACTTTTGCACGCTTTTAGGTTGACTTTTGAGATCGGTGAATCCAGATTCCCTTATGAGGTATCTTATCGAGTCTTTACTTTAAATATTATGGCATTAAAAATACATGACTAGGTGGGTTTTGATGTTGAACCCACAGGCTGATAATCTGGTATTTGGCAAGACCTTATAAACACCTAAATTGACTACTGCCACAAAGACTTTTAAAAACAGTTTAATTAACTCTCTAACTATATTTTATGTATAGTTCAATCCGCTCCGACAGACTGGGGCTTTCGTATAATAAGTCCGGATTTATCTTCTCTGCTCAAGCTAAAATCGTTCCGTTAACAAATTGCATTATAAGCCTTCTTACAAAGTATTATTTTAATAGCTTATTATGTGCGGCGATCTAATTCTATTAGCCCTTTCGTTAGTCATACCAGTTTCTAGTTTATTTACTTCAGGAAAAATGAGGACTGGATATGACGTCAGATTTGTGATTATAATTAAGCCCTTCGAACCGCCAATAAAGGCGACGATCGTGGTTGTCTTTGTAAGAAAATGGGGTGGTTTGCTCAGAAACTGCCAAATGGAATAAAGAGTGTGGTCTGAACACGCTCGTTAATGAGAGGAGAAGATTTGATTCTTGGAGTTTAAGAATCAACTTGAAAACGCAAGGGCAAAGAAATCGTAGAAAGGAAAGAGAGACTTGCGCCACTGACCTACAAAGACATCGTGAGAAGCATGAAGTATCGTGTGTATTAGGAACTTCATTCCTATAATGTAATAGTATCTAAGCGGCATGAAGATAACTTCTCATCTGGTCTTCTGCTAACAAGAAAAAGTGGAAAAAGATGTCTGCTCTGGACTCTTATACCTATTCTGTCCTGCTTTCAAATAAGGAATTGCTAGTAGGTACCTTGCCTAAACAGAACTTTACTTAGGTCTCGAGGGTCAGCAAACTTTAAACAAATGTAAGGAAATGAAGGCAGGGTTTTCTCTAGTTAAAATAAACGAGGCCCATAACTCGGCCACAATTACTAACGTTCCTCAACAGATGCGACGCCGGCGCCGCTAATTAACCAGCGCCATGTATTTTTGGAGCAAAAAATATTTGAAATAACAAATAATTTTGGCGAAATATGTTTTCCCTGTATTGTTTCGGATGCGATTTTTTGCGACTCTCTGCTGGAATATTCACAGTCATTGTACTCTATATTGAAAATGGAATTTGAACAAAAACATAATAATTTTATTTATATTGGTTTTGCTTGTTGATTATTAATGAAATATTCTTTTTGTATGCAAACAAATAATGTATACCTCAATAAACCCCCGATTTCACCTTACTTTATTTTATCTTCTCCATGTTAAATAAAAAGTAATCTAGGTACAACAATAATGCCAGCAATTATATTAATACCGGTACATTAAATTGAAAGTGATTTTTATTAATATAAATGTTCCGCTCCCATACAGCGGGGATATTACGAGGAACAATTTTTGTGACAAATTGGGGGATCCTTACAATTAGTGCCATCTTCGCGTCTTTCAAAGAAGTGTCGTATTCAACTAGACTAATGAATGACATAAATTCACTGGAGGAGCTCTTCAAACAATTTCGAAGACTTATCACGATGGGTCCATTCAACTATAAGTTTTAAGTGAAATATTGGCTGAATAGTATTTTTTTATTGCTCTTGTGTTAGAATAAAAGCGTATTTAGGTATTAATTTAGGTTACAATAGAAAGCAAAAGCAGATATTAAATTCATTTTGTTTATTCAATTTATTCTAATCTTTCAGACGAGACGTCTCCAACCGTACTTGTCTCTAGTTATTGTATTGTTATTTATTTCCAAAAGGTATTTGACGTGGGTCGAAGTGTTTGCTGCGGTTTTACATAACCTAGAGATAAAATGAAATATACAATAGACTATGCTAGACAGGTCGGTAAGTATAATATCTTATTTTATTAACACAAAATTGGATTACGCAAAAAACAAAAACGTTTATCTTTTCTTTTCTAATGTGAAAATATGAGACCTTCAAAGGGTTATGAGATGTCAGTCTAACAAACGTAAACACAGTGGTACAGGCGTGTATGTGATAAGTAAGATAGACATCTGACTATGTGTCCAGAGGACCTAGACAAAGTCACATTCTAACAGCGATAAAGATGATGGAAAAGGCAAAAATGTATAGGACTGACATAAGCTATCGAAAAGCTTAGGGCAATACTGTTGAAAATCGTTGTAGAAATACGAAACGCTTTGGAAGCGATTGTCACTCGTCTAGGCCCTCAGTAGGTTATTTTTAAAAGAAGCCTGTCAGAAATTAAGAAGAGTTTCTCTTTTCATACTGACCGAGCTATACCCAGTAAGTTTACCAAGCTCTAAACCTCTAAACTCTATTAGGTAATTTGCGTGCCAACCGTCTATAAATTTGGCTTCAATAAAATATGTGTACTCCGTGCCCTAACTCCTGGAATTGCTCAACGCGGCATTATCGAAGCTCCAATCTGCTTAATACATAGGACATAGCCGTGTCAAGGTACACAAATTAATATTCAGCCTGTATATCACCCCACACACCTGGTGTGTTGATTCAGTCCACGTTATCTAACGTACTGTGTTCTACGATGCATTAGTGCATTAGTTGGCTAAATACGCGTGCACTAAGTGCGGCACTGTCCACGTACGGAAGATTATTATCCATAGCTACTCGCACAGCTATAGCAAACCTTTGTTTGGGGTAATACGTTAGTAATCTCGCTAAATGTTGTATAATTCATGCGGTTTAGTTTAATACGTGGTGGATTGGTTGTTTGATGAAATTATTCGATTTATAGCATCTTGTGACTTGACAAATAGAGATATCATTTAAATGCAACGATTTTACATTTAAAGTCTCGTAAACCGTAATAATATCTCTCTTTTCTATAAGATTCTTTGAAAAAATATTATAGAATAAAATCTCGCTAAAGTTTATTTGATGTCTTACTGAATTCTTCCAGGATAAACATATAAACCTCCCCGTGGCATATAAATGCAGCAGAAAAGAACTACTTACATATAACTGAACAATTTTGTGTTATGAAATGGTCTGTAAATTATTCGTAGATTACAAAAATCACAACAAAAACGGGCAGCTCGCAGCTGCTGTGTTGTTATTTTGCTTTACAATCCAAAACGCTGCCTCGGGCTGCCCGGTAACATTTGACCGTACCTTTATGGTTATAACACGCATGAGTACGGGAAATTAGAATTTCTATGATTTTAACATTATTAATCTGTTATTTATGGGGTCTAATTTAACTTGGCTTACTTACTTTTCTTAGGTAATTACATCGCCCCAAGCCATCTTATTTTGACAAGCAGTATTTGATATCCGAAAATACCTTTTACAGTAGGAAAGGTATGTTCGCATATCAAATACACAGCCCTTCCATTTATATGCTATATTTTCGTATTACTCTGATAAGACATAAATAGAACTTCATTATTTGACATTTCCGTTATTGAAGTTAATTTTATGAGATCCTTTATTTTTGGGCAATTAATGTGTACACAAATACCAGAGCTCTAGAGAAATATTGTCTTTGTACGTTTTGTTTTGTTCTCATTTGCGGGAACAGGCCGGGTGCTTTAATTTGCCTCTTGCGATAAGGAATTCAACAATACAAGGTGTTTACTTGACGCACTTTCCTCGGCGAATGTTTTGTGAGACGTTTTATGAGATGCCATTAAAGAGAATTATTGCCATTGTTCAAGATATAGCGGTTCAACTTCATTTTAAACGAGCCCACCGCCCTTCAACTTGGCGCGGTGCGTGGGTTATTTTACTAGCCTAGTCTGATTAGTTCGCTGGAATTGTGTAGAGGTATGCGTCAAATCTCGAATCATATATGATATTTCTATGGTCTGCGATTTAAATAATATTCTGTATGACAACTGGGCACAGTTTCGTTATAATTTTCTGAGAATATGATATTAAAATACATACAGTTAAGTGACTGAAATATACAGAATGGCTTGAGGCCGTCTTAATAACTGAGCTTCAGCAAAATACCGATGGATGGAGAGATCGTTTCTAGGTTTCCCTATGTCCGAATGAAAAAATTGAACCCTTATAGGATCACTCGTGTGTCTGTCTGTCCGTCTGTCACAGCCAATTTAATCCGAATCCAATGGACCGATTAAGTTGAAATTTGGTACACATAATGTATTTCTGTGACCCAAAAACGGATGTGTTACATATATAAATGAATTCTGGGGTCACTTTTGCGGGACAAATAATATTTAAAAAAGTTTTGCTCGCTGTACCTACCGTGTGTCATAGCAAATGAAAGGGCTTAATGTGAGGGTACCGAATATTTTTTTTTTACAATTTTAAAATCAATAGTTCTAATGTTATTTAAGGAAATAGATGAAAGTAGATCATTGCCACCCTTATCTCCGAAAATAACTTTCGTATTTATTAGGGATGCGCCGAATGTTCGGCCGAATATTCGTATACGGTACATTCGGCATGTTTTGTCATTGTTCGTATTCGGCCAAATATTCGGTTGACTTATTGCCGAATAATTACCGAATGTTTAAATTATTGCTAATATTTAGAAAAATAACCATTTATTAAACAGTAAGGGCCCTAGCACACGGCGTATTTTAAACGCGCAGACGACGCGCAGATGACGCGCGTAAACGAGCTTCAAACGAGATCTGAACGCAACCTTGTAACCTAAGCACACGGGGCGATCGTGAAACGCACGTCTACTGCGCGTATATACGTAGATAGGTACAGCGATACAGACACGCTGTAGTCGCTCGTAGGTTCCGTGTTTTGGTCAAAGACTCCTCGTCAGTTGTACAATCAGGGTCTGTAAACTTTGTTCGCCAATCATGCGGCAAGGGGACAGGAAAATAATGCTACCATTACAATAAATTTATTTGTTTTTATAGGAATCTATGATAGCAATATTGTGGGCGGTGCGGTGGTGTGAGCGCACGCCCCTTCTGTACCCCACCTCCGACCCTTTGTACGCGCTTCAAACGAGTTTCAAACACGCTTCACATGCGCATTTGTAGCAGGTTTCACGCGCGTTTGAATCTATAAAATCGCAAAAAATCGGCATCTACGGCGCAGAAAACGCGCGTTCTTGAAACGCGCGTCGTCTGCGTGTTTAAAATACGCCGTATGCTACCGCTCTACAGTTAAGTAATTACTTAAAAAAGTGTGGTTTATTCCGAAAGTTGTACATAGGTTTTTGTAAATGAAAGAGACACTACTTTTTGTACCAATTATTTATTGATAAAATAAAAAAAGATTAACTTTAACAATCAATTTAAATAAAATTTTAATCAAATAAACTTCTGCTTTTTTAAAATAGTTATTATTAATTTTCCATTAAATTAACAATTATTATAAGAACACTGCTTTGAGTAACAACTTTTTTCAGAAATCAAAAATGTTCATCGACGTAATATAATAAACTTCAATCAAAGTATGCAATTCCGAGATCATTTTTAAACAATATTATGTGAGAACTGCACTATGTAACCGAAAGAACGATGTATCGACTGAGCGAGTCGTGCTAGCGCGAGGGGCCGCGGGTTGCACTCGGGGCAGAGGCAAACGCCGCCCGGTTCGGCTGATGATTCGGCCGAATATTCGGTTCGGTTCATTTTGTACCGAATATTCGGCCGAACATTCGTATTCGGTTGAACCAACATTCGGCGTATCTCTAGTATTTATATTATTAGTTAGCATTAAAGGTTTAAAAAAATATATAAATTATCAAGAAACACTTAACACACACAGTTAGTTAGGCTTCATACAAAGAGTGGTAGGTATTTAAAACTGCAGTAAGTAGGAAATGAATGTCTCCATACTATTAAGTTGACCGCGCCAGTGTGCCGCTATAAAGAATGATCTAGGGCAGATAATACCGTAATGACCACGCTTAGTAGCCGGATTGGCACTTACGATAATAATAATTATACCTACTATTTTACTCTCGGTAGTGATACAGTAATTATCAGCTGATTTTCAGTAATTAATTATAGGTAGGTATAGATAGCGCCCCACTCCGCTCCGCTCCGCTCCGTACTAAAGTACAGCTTACAGTACAGTAATCGTAATCGCGGAGTGGGGCGTGTCTTCATGAATGGCACTATCTGCAGACGGCGCCGCCCGCGCCGGTGGCTAGTAGGTGGGTACGTAGTACCTACTTATGATAGCTACGATTCAAAGGAGGTCGGTATCAAATAGATTGGAAGAACTTATTAGTCAACCTCTATGGATATTTCCGATTAAAAGTAATTTATTTGTCATCTTGTTTACTAGCTTGCGATTTGAGTTCGTGTTTAATCGTGTAATCTCGTGAATGTATGAAACTGCAAAATTGAAAAGTTTGAAGGTGGCTCATCAATTAAAGTCCGTGACTGTACCTACATATAAAACATTTTTAGAAAACAAATTTAGATTATCTCTACGGCAAGACATGCTGAGTAGTCAATTCTGTAAAAACTCACTATGAAACTCACCTATGAATCCACACACACGGATAGTTGGCAAGACTTTTAAAAGACTTAGTTTCAGTTCAAAACGAAAATGTGTTCAATACTTCGGTTTAACAGAACCGCACGTCTGTTTCCATTATAATAATATGATTACCTTGAGTCGAGGAAAAAGTTTTTTTCATCGTTTATAAAGCAGAGTCAAAATCTTATTCAATTTAGCTTAGCCTGCAAAGCTGGGGTACGGGCTAAACAATAATGTTGATACTTGTTCAATTCTTTTTCGCTCTCGGCCGATAAAACTCAAACCACAAAATATGTACACTAAGTACAATTAGCCTCAATAAGATGTATACAACTACAAGAATTCATATCAGATAAGCCAGGTTGAAAATCAAATGAATTCTTGTCGTGGTATGCATCTTTTTTAGGCTGATGGTACCTGGGTACATAGGCATGTATGATAGAACACCGGTATACGATGTCACAGGTATTTTCAAGCAGTCTTACCCTTAATATCCTTGCTCGTGTCATGTACTCCACTCCGCACTGCAGTAATCTGTTTGCTTGCGAGTTTGTGACGTACACAGAGTGCTATTTCGACACTCCTCGGTCTGTGTATTCCACCTTAATTCTCTAAATAATAATATTGTTTGCGTTCACTCTAAACGTCAAGCCGATTCCTTTGCTGCTTTTATATTTTGATGGTTTCGGCTCGCGGCTTCACTTTCGTGGAGGCAAACGGTTCGCGTTTCTGACTTCTGGGCTCGTGCAAATCGCTCTTTGTTTATAGAATTATGAAAATAATTTAGGTTTCATATAAATCTGCAGCTTACACAACTGTTACACGATTGTGTGTATGCACTGAGCAGTGTGTAGTTTCTGTCTGTGTGTTGATTAGTTGTATTTTTTAAATTGGTATAATCAAGAAAATGTTACAGTTACTTTGTTTTCAAAAAATCTTTTACCCTGTACTTGTTAACAAATGATAGTTTCCCTGCCTAATTGTTGAATCCAGTAGTACGGTTCTAAACAAGACAAATAAAACACATTGTAAAGTCTAAATTAAAATGAAACAGTACGTGAAGCTCATGTTTAATAATTCGTGACAAAGAGCGTAGTTTAATTACTAAACGTTTGGGAGAGCGAGTCAATTCCGCGGTAATTGCAGGGCGCACACAAGCAATCATAAAACAATAGAAACACACAATACTATTATTGAAGGCATGATGTTTCTCGTCAGTCGCCTCCGGCCTGTAAACGGTTGGTTTGGAACTATGCCAATTTTTTTTCGTTCCCTTGTCTTTCACAAAAAACCGTTGTGTTGTCTTTTACTGATAGAATTAATCAGTTTAATGCGTATTACCACTGCAAAGTTTATGTTTTAGTTCTCCATAAATGCAAGTTGTAAATCTTCATTTGTTTTTACTTAATGCTTGATGTTTTGTTTTGTATTCTCGTACATTGTTCGTGGATATTTGAGAGCGTTTATTCTGAAAGTGGGCAACGTCACAAATATATGTCAAATATTTTGCTGTTTTGTAATTTGACAATATTACTGTATGGAAATATGAAATATGGCTATGCAATTCAAAATCAATATTTTAGACAGTTGTCTAGCCATATTTCATATTTCCATACAGTAATATTGCCAAATTAATCAAAACAGCGAAATGTTTGATATCTATTTGCGAAGTTGCCCACTTTCAGAATAAACGCTCTTAAGGGAAAGCTGAATGTTATTATTTGAAATAATTTGACTAGTAATGTAAATTTTTCATGTTAGAGCAAAATATTACGCTTTTATAGTGAAGTCAATTACGATGAAACTCGTGACTATGGATGACTAAAGCTAAGGACAGAAACCAGTGGAAGGAAATGGGGAAGACCTACGCCAAAGAGATGACTACTGCTTTGAGACGTGAGCCACACTATTATGAAACATCATCTATGTAAAACTTGTAAAAGTAGTAGAATAAAAGCTTTTTTATTTTATGTTCTCAAAGTCAAAGTCAAAGTCCAATAATTTATTTCAAATGGGCACATATAAAGCATTTTGAACGTCAAAAAAAAACAAAGAAATAGAACTGATTCTAGTTGCCCCTTCCAAAAGGTAGTTTTCGTATGGAGAAGAATGGACAAGAAACTCCACCGTTACTCTTTTAAAAATGTTTTACAATATTTTGCATACATCAATTACATATTACCTATAATTATGTGAAGAGTACCAATTCATGATTCTGTTCGTTTTTAAACTGTAATTATCAATAACACCGGTTATTTTAAAAATATAACTATAATTATAACCTTACAGAATATTTAGTAATTTACCGCCGTATTTAGCCGATACTCTATCCAGTAAAGTTAAAGTTAGATAAATGACCGAGCGTTTATTGGCTCGGCGGATCAACTCTGTAAGTTCGCCAGATATTTCACTTACTAATCGATAGGTACTTAAAGTTTTCTGACTACCCTCTCGTAATTCCATGGGCATGTTGGAACATATGTGTACATGGAGATTATGACTTGGATCCTCGCTTATCCTTAGGAGGAGGTGGAATTACAACGGTCGCTTGTTCAATGAGCGTTTCATTTTGGGTGAGTTAAGTGTGTGTTTAGTAGTAGACTGGGCTGAGCTGAATCACGCTTGTCCCCTGCTAAATATGAGTCTCATAATATAAGTAGAGTGCTTACAACTAATGGGAGTGTGGAAATACCAGCATGTTTAATACAAATCTCTTGTTGACTCAATAAATCATTAGGTATTTCTACCAACCACTGTACCCAGATATAAGCCTCAGTGCGTCAGTGCCTCATTTTCAGTTACGTATATTGAGCATGTTACTGTCTACTGCTGAATGTGGTATTACGTATAAAATTTCTTTATGAAAGACGGATGGGCGTATTGGGCGTTCGCAATCACACTACGCTGTATCAGTATGAATGATCAGAATAATTGCTTTGTACAGTCGTCAAGCCCGTCTGTAGGTAACAAGCAAGGTCGCATGCCACGCTTAGAGCCGACTGTCGAGTCTACGAGTCTACGCAACTGAGCGCAGCAGTCCTAGCAATTAGTCGTCGGCGTCAGTCGGTAAATATTAACACTGGTAATTGTACGTTGAACGTCAGCTCCCTCGATGTTCGTTACAGTGCCCACTTGCAACCTGAATACAAATGAATCCATTATGCGAAAGTGCGCAGATAGCACATCGACACCAATATCACGTAACCGGCGTGTATGCTGAAGTACTAACGGGTTTTTACAAACATGTCTAGTCTTTTATTGATTTATTTCCCCTTTGTTTGTAGCTTTTGTTACTGAAATAGAACTCTCTATCTAACTGCCGCTTCTACGGATTCGTTAACAATGGAGTCTATCCTGTCTTCTCTGAATTGTAATTCTGCAGCCCATCTTCTCAAAAAGTATTATATTTTGTGAAAATAACGATATTGTACCAAAGCGGATTTTTTGATCGATAGAGCCTAACTTGTCAACATGATTATTTAAGTGTAGGTACTTACTTTCTTTTAAAAGAGATATTGACAAAATAAATTATAAGAGGTTTAGGCTTTTTATAACTCTGCCATGTCCAAATTACGGACAAATCTTTGTGTTGTTGTTCACAAGTGGTTCCTTGAGTGAATCGTGTTGAACAACAGAACAACTGTAAACAAGCATGTTTTGTGTGTAAGAAAAAAATATTGGAACAAGTTGTCGACGACTTCCTTTCAATTTTGTGTTCTTCATTGTTTATTTATGTTTTCTCTTCTTTTGTATCTAAGTATTTTTGTAAGATATTGTATGAAAGATAGGTCTGAAAACACCTTGTATAATTGAAACATTGTTTGTATGAAATACTTCGTATGGAATAGGGATACAATGAGAAATCTAATATTGCAATTAATAATGTACAACTTATTATGGATTCCAAATCACATCACAAGCCTGTGAACGTTCACTGATAAAATATGAGCCTTATTTTGATACAGCTAAGAGAGAATTATGTACAATGAGCTACTATTGTCGTAACAACAACCCGATGCGTAATGAACAGTAACATCCCAATCATTGAAACTTTCCCTAAATGTGCGGGATAATTAAAGAGTAATTTTACAATACGAGCATTATGCGTAATTTAATTCACGTCGCATATATTTAACATATTCCGCAATTCAACAAAGGATTTATCCGCAAAATACTCTCATGTGTTACGTAGATTTATCGATTCATCCAACCACGTTAACGTAACAATCTATAAATACAATAAGCCGAACTTCGACCCAATTAAATAACATGTCGGGTTCAACAAATTATCAACGACGTCATTAAACATTACGTATTGCATAACAAAGATCCCTCTATAAGGACTAGAGATGGGGCGGAGTAGTTATTTATTTTGAGAGCTGGATTTATTTGCGGAAATGGGTTCGACCCACATTACTCAAGGGAGATTTTGCTGAATAGGACTGTAAAGTATGCCGTTCGAATTGAGATAATTTATTGTGTTTTGAGCGGATCTCGTTTGTGATATTTTTGTATTATGTGATTTTTTGGCCGATTGGTTGAATTTGAAGGGATTAGGCTTTTAATCAAAATGAAAATGATTTTACCAGGCCAACATAGCTGTTTGTTATTTATTCTTTTGTGCCTACAGTAAAACCGACTTATTTTCACTTTTCAAAGTAGGTATTTATTTTTATAAAAGATACAATTATTTTTGTAGCTATATAAGTACGAAAATGTTTTTGACTATACTGACTTGAAAAACAGAAATGAAATTCGGAAAAAAAAATCTGTCAACTATTTTCCTTTTCAGGATTTTGTTTGTAGATACCGTGAGTCCATCTCATTTGGGCATTCCTAATTAGACACCTAATTTAGCATATAAAGTGTGGGACAAGTGCTATTTTACCTTCAAATGAAAAGCTGTAGGTACCAACGTTTAAATAAACATGAAAATTTTGCCTCGAATTATAATTAGACATCAAACCAGCTCGGAGTTTGCCTCGAGAGGTTACAAAAACGGGTCAAGTATAGTTTTCATAACGCACTACTAACACGCAACGATCGTTGTACTTAAAATGGAATAAAAAGAAATTATTTTGTTCCAAGCCTTTACTTAGAGGCACTGCTTTAGTGTTGCCTTGGTAATAGCGAGAATATCACGTTTGAGCTATATTTTTTGCTGTTTATCTTTTATACGTTCGGTTATATTTTACAAAAGATTCACGTTTTTTTGGATTATTTTGTTTCATAATTTTAACGTGAAAAGTAATGTTTTCATAAGCCGCAATGGGAGAAAGGCAACACTAATGGAGAATGGTCAGTTGGTCAAGAAACACAAACCACAGCAGTCAAATGAATATTATTTTCTAATAATACGTGATTAATATGAACCGCGGATTTCGAAATTAATTATAATGACAGTGTCTCATCTTAGAATGAATTACATAAATATTTAAAATCCATAGTACTTCAAGAGTCGATTAATCGAATTGGAAGACATTCTGTTATTTTAATTTATTCAAAGACCAGGACTACTGTCCTTGAGGAAAATAAGATAACAAAAAGTCTTTAAAATGTAAATATGGAATGAAAGGACGGTCTCCCGATTTTTCCAATTTACTTTATGGCCGATGGAGATATTGATTATAAATCGATTGTACATACTCGATATGGACTGACTGAATGGAGTAGATAAGTACCTACCTATTGTATTGTAAATAAAAATTCTTAGCCCATGATTGGAAAACATCTTCAATATTAATTTCTGCTCAACCAATATAACTTGATAATACAATAATACCGACGTGGTGTAGAGATCTGTCAAGTAATCTCGGCGGATTTAATTTTAGTGGGCGAATTAAATCCTTATGAATATTTCATGTAGGACTTTGTGTTTTCACCGAGTGAATAATAAATAAACTTATATTTTGTGACGGCGTATAACATTGCCTTTATTATGAAGCCGTTATTATAAATATGATGTTCGACCCTAATTTATCGTAGGACACAACTATTAAGTGCCGCTATAATAATAATATTGTCGTTTTAAACTTTGCACGGTCACGTTTCTCTTAACAATAATAATATGTACAATTCTAAGCATAAATAATGAAAAATGTGCCTATACCTACATACAAAAAGGTTCTATAAGTCTGAATATTGGGCTATATCGTGGGTTCATTAAATGTTTGTGGGTTCATTTCGAATTTATTTCACGCATTAAACAGCTTTACCATTTTATCAAGATTACAGCCGCAGCACGCAAATCCCGGTTCATTTACTTTTCTTTTCTAATTTTCTGTGCCATATTCATAATTTGGGCCTTCGCATAAAGAGGTTTACGAAAATATATAAACCGGATTAATCTATTTTCCTCCTCATTTGAGTTTATAAAAGAAACAAAAATAGCCCAATTTGGCGACATTCTTTGGTTAAAATTTTAGTTACTTTCGGGATGCTACGTTTGTATGTGGATTTTTTTATAACTTGGTAATAGAAGTAAAGATTGTAAAGCAAAGTTGATTTTTTCATTCTTAGATTCCGAGAGGAGACAAGTAACTTTAACATTGGGAATCATTACCTACTTAAATTAGGAGTTTGAACAAGTATCCATTGTTTGATGAATTGAAAACAAAGAAATTATTGAACTTCATATGAAAGCCTTCTGTCTTGATACGAACTTAGACAGAGTTGTATAATCAAATAAGAAATTTAGAGACGCGAGTTTGCTTGATTGTTGGTTGATTAGTTTACGCCCGAATTTGTCGAACTAATGTCAAGTCAATTTGCGTTCAAGCCAATAACGTCGCGTCGGTACCAACCTTACAGTTGATTAGAGGATCCATAATAAGATGGTATAATACGTCACAATACCTTTGTCTTGGATCGTCAAAGAGCTTGTCGCCTTGAAAATTAATAGAACTCCCTCATCAGGTAGTTCTCAAGTTACTGCGAGGGTTTCCGTATTTACCAATTCTATGGCTAAAGCTTTGAAACTCGGACTGTTAGGTGCAGTTTAATTATTAGCAGTATATAGGAATTGTATTACTTCACATAACAGTTAGTCAGATATAGAAAAAAAAATCAGAACGTGTGGAAAAGGCTATTTTACGTCTGAACAAAACTAGAAGATATTTTTACTTTTCATTGTAAAACCTTATTTACAGTAACGCAAAGTGGAACTTATTAGTCTTTGAAGTTTTAGGACTGTGGTACACTGTGGTGTGTGTGGTCCAGTTCCTAAAACTCAAGTGAGCCTTTGCATCGTCTACGCCGTAGCATTGTGCTACGGCGTAGGCATCACGTAGACGCTACGCTTGCGTCGCTTAGTAGTGTTTGTAAAAAAACAAACTTCAATTTGACGCAGCGTTTGCGTCACATTAGTGCAGCGTATACGTTCGACGAACGTCTACCTACCCTAGATTTAAAGGGTACCTAACATTGTTTACCTCTACCACCGAACAATCCACAGCCATGTAATTAGAGTAGATAATTATCAAACAATTCCCTCGACAGCCCAACTATGTGGAGGACACGACGTCAATATTGTGTGAGGACATTAGCTCATTTCTCCCGGGCCAATCATTTACTTGACAATTAGAATAACAATCAGTTTAAGTGACGTGTGTGATTTTGATCCGATATTGAGGGACACTAAAAGCCCATGGGCGTCATTATATAACAATAAAACTTCTATTTTGTTTCGTTCAGTGTCCTTGAATGCGTTAATGCATTACTGACTATTTGGGTAATATTTATGTATTTTCGGACTGATTTATATGCAGATGTACAACAAATTCCGATCTCAAAACAGCTAAGTCTGTATGCAACAACAGTTTTGTCTTGTCAAAACGAATAAGTTTTATTTTTCGTGAGCGGACCAGTCAAGGCTGCCTTAACTCCAGTCTGCGCAGAGCCTTACTACTTTTATTTCAGTTTTTAGGGTTTCGTACCCAAAGGGTTAAACGGGACCCTATTACTTAGGCTCCGCTGTCTGTCCGTCTGTCACCAGGCTGTATCTCATGAACCGTGATAGTTAGACAGTTGAAATTGTCACAGATGATGTATTTCTGTTGCCGCTATGACAAAAAGTACTAAAAAACAGAATAAAATAAATATTTAAGGCCATACAACAAACTTGATTTTTTTGATCGATATTGATAACGGCAATAGACGCTTGAAATATTCACAGAATATTTAGTTATATATTCACTTTGGAAATAAATAATTAAATTAAAATAAAACAAATATTTAAATGGGGCCCCCATACAAAAAACTAGATTTATTTGCCGTTTTTATAGATAATGGTACGGAACCCTTCGTGTGCGAGTCCGACTCGCACGTGGCCGGTTTTAAAAGTATGCCAAACATTCTAGATCCACCTATAAAATAGTCACTGAAAAAATTAAGAAGGTATTTGTAGTCTCTGAAATCACATGTGGAACTAAAATCGATAGGTACCTATGTGCATACGACTATTAAGTTTGTCACGTTCAAAGAGCCATTTCCTTTTAAATGCCGACATGTCTATAATTATTTAGAAAGCTCGTTGTTAGTGTAAACTAACTCTGGTCGATATTAACAATTATTTATTTATAGATTGAGAATGAGCTAGTACTTAGTTATAGTTAATTCAATTACGATCGGCCTAAGTAAGAGGTACCTACTTTAATTCAAGAAAAATTGTACTGGATTTACGGTAAGAGCTTCAGGAAAATACGTTTTTTAAGAACGTATGCGCAGTACTGTTACTACAACGTAACTGCTAATAAAATATGTAAAAAGGTGCAAGAAATCGATACTAATGACGCCAGTAATTGATATGCACTTGCAGGTCATATCGTCACACTATGGATCAATAGAAATAAGCGCACCGAGTAGGTAAGAATTGCTAGTTTTTATAGGAACTCGTTCGAATTATTTCAGACAAACATGAATCTTAAGAATAGAAGCCAGGCCGTTTATTTCATTCAGCTCATGCCAAATTATGTTAAACTCCACGTGAAAATGCTTTTACTACAAAAGCCTTGAAACGAAACTACGAAAAAATATGCTTGTTTTGTGTACAAAGATACGGCTCCAGTATTTAAGCATGAAATATTTTTTTAGGAATCGCTGTACCTACCGCAGTTATGTCCATAGGGACTAAACTCCGAAAATATGTGACGAATATAACAATGATATTACCTACTGCCTATCCGACCTCCATAAGACCATAGACCTCTGGGTAACTGACTGGTAGACTGGTTGTCAGACTGGGCTTCTGACGACCCATTACAACAGTCAAAGATTCACGAATAACAGCCGGTACCTACGGCTTAACCTGATTTCCGAGTCACGGAGGGGTTTTGGTATGTTAAGATGGTCACCCATCCACGGACTAACCGCGGCAAAAGTAGCGTAACCTGAGCGATCAACCCGTGCGGCTGTAATTACTTAGCCACAAGCTCCTCAATTATATAAAGTATAATAATATATAACCTCAACATTCCTAAAATGATTTTCCAGCAACTAGTACCTACTAATACATTTATAGAAGCACAGATTCAACAAAACTGAAACGAAAATTGGAAAATGTTGATTCATAATGAGCTTTGGAATTTAAATGGATTTTGTAAAACAATGTTTGCTCAATAAAATATTCTTACTCTTCAACAAGAGCTCACTTACATAAATTAATTTGATTTTCTAAGGCCACGTCCTCAAAATGTACTTCAAAGGCGGACTTGCTTCCCTCAACGGCTCTTGATAATCGAGACACTGTTATAAGAAAAAGAAACTTCTTTAAATACACAAAAAATGCTTTTTGAGAACTTTTATTAACTCATTTCCCACTTCCTAACGGTGGATCTCGAGCTCGCGAAACGGCTAAATTTCTTTTATTATCTTTACGAAACATTTATTAATTTACTCATACTTCTATAACTTTACTGCATTTATAAGATTTTGCTTTCAATTTTCTATTTGCTTGGTGAAAATAAAACTCATAAAGTAACTGATAACCATGCCAACAGTTTTATTTCATAGTTAAGATTCTATGACTAGTCTACCTATTCAATAATATGTTTTAAAGTTACAATTTTCCTACTATGTAGGCACTACGTTCTAGCTCTAAGTATCTAGCTATCATAAGCGAACAGTCGTAAAATTAAGCATCTATTAACAATATAAATATTTTACTAATTATATCGAATTTAGAATTTTATTGTTCACTTCAAAGGTATACTGCCTACCTATGTCTAAAATCTATGATTATTTCAAATGATCTAATGAATTTTTACGATTTTTCGCCATACCCAACAAAATGTTGTCAGTCGAAGCTGTAGTGGAGCTTTGTAAAATATCATCTTTACTCGCCATTGAATGGTAATCGTTCATTTCAGACCACGCTGGGTCAGACTTTGCTATTCTCTTTCTTTCTTTAATTTTAGTGTACAACAAAATGGAAACCATGATGAAAAACACAACGAACCCTAACGAGCAGCCGACTATTAAGCCCATTCGGCGATTTAAAATTGACGATATATGGAATTTTTTACTCGGTTTGGATTTTACTGTTGCCTGCTTCCTAAATGTATTAAATGAAACACATTCGCTGGAAGAAGATCGCATGAGTATCGCTGCTGCCACATCCTGTGTGATTCTGGCTGTAGAATTAGCACTGGCGTCAATTGTTTTATTGACTTCAGCTACTATTATCTCATCGTCGTAATCCACTGGTTCTTCAGATAGAGTGATAACACACACTACGTAGTTAACGTTTGCCTCTAGGTCTCTAATATGAACCGATACTTCACTCTTTTCAAGGTATTTTGATTTCACCTGTAAGAAATACATTTTCAAGGCCTTGTTTAGCATTCAAGGCATTATTGCTAATTACTATATTATACATATTTATTTATAGTTTTATACTTACGTCAGTGTTTCCCTCTTCACCATAATATAAAATCTGCAAAGCTTTAATAGCTGTACGATTTCTTATGAACCACGATACTGATACAGAATTATCTTTATGTCTGTCCACAGATAACTGTGATATTACTGGAACGTCGCATTTCTCTCTTGGATATTCATCGTTGTAACAAGTAATTGAATTGGATTTTATAACTTTTGGATGGTCCTGAATCCACACCCAGGCGTTATCTTTTTGGCAGCTGCATAGAATCACATTATCTGTAAAATAATACATATTTTGTGTTACATAACGGTCTTGGTTGTTTTCAAATTGTATTAACATATTATGCTCGAATACAAACCTTTTATTGATATATCTTGTATGTAATTTTCAACTGAAGTCAACAGTTCTATAGGTATTGTCTGAAGCTTGTTGTGCTCCAAATCAATCTTTATTATTTTATTCAAGTTCTTGAACGCCGTTACTGATATATACTTGATATTGTTGTAGCTCAAGTGCAACACCGTTAACTCTTTCAAGTTTATAAGATCTTCATTAAGGATGTTTTGCAACTTGTTGTGCGAAAGATCCAAAAGTTTCAAATTACTCAACTCTTCGGCGAAGGATTCTATTGATTCGATGTTATTATTTGATAAACACAGTGTTCTCAACTTAGTTAGTCCACGGAAATTGCTGGTTTTCAGTTGAGAAATCCTATTAAAACTTAAGTCTAAACTTTCTAAAAAAGATAATTTAGAAAATGGGCTCACAGACAGACGTCTTATTTTATTGAATTTGAGATAAAGATGTTGTAAATTAGAGAACAGTTCAAATGTGATATCGTCTATGTTCGTCATGTTAGTGGCACATATGTGTAATTCGTAAAGATTCGCTATAAGTGTATTATTATTTATTCTGTTAGATGCAGACCAAGATATTTCGGGATTCTTACTCAAATCAATATTGATAAGAGTGACACCAAACTTTCTATAAGTCAACAAGAAATCAAATCTTACAATCTCATTGTACGAGATGTTAATATTTTGGATATTTGGAAATATATCGAAAACGAATAGCGGTAGGTTATCCAACTTATTGTAACTGATATCAAAAAGTACTAAATAAGGGTATTCTATTTTCTTGCTCGCTGTTATAGTTCTTATTTCATTTTTCCTAAGGATTAAGTATTTTAATTTGATTAATTTTTCAAAACCGCATAACTCTACTCTCGGTATAAGGTTATCTGCTAAATCTAAACTCTCAACATGTGTGAAATTTTGAAACGTGTTATATGGCACAAAATCTAAAAAGTTGTTACTTATATTAAACTCCGATACTGAGTTTTGAGAGTCAAATAATATAGAGGGAATAGTACTGATTATATTTTGTGCTAAGTTCAATCTCAACAAATTTCTATTATGTCTGAATGTCCCCTCAAAAATGTGTTCAATATTACAATGTTCCATATAGAGAACTTCTAAAAGTGGAAGTTGAGTAAACGTCTCTACAGGGAGATAGTCCAGAACGTTGAAAGATAAAGTTAAGTATTTCAATCCGGGAATATTAACGGATAGTAAGTCTCTAGCTTTTAAAGAATTATTTTTGAGAGAGAGTAGTTTTAAATTGTTCAACCCTAAGAATGTACCGTTTTCAATCAATTGAATTTCACAGTTATCTAAATATAGTGAACTGAGTGGCAAACCTTGCTGAAAAACATGTTTGTGGAGTATTTTCAGTGGATTAAATGAAAGGTTCAGACTACGTAGTTTCTTTAGACTGTCAAAAGCCATATCAAAAATAAACATAATAGAGTTGTGCGAGATAACCAAATCTTCTATTTCGCTTAAACCGAAAAATGTATAATTTGTAATGTTACTCAGTAAATTGTATTGTAAATCTAGATAGCGTGCGGAGCTTAAGTGCTGTAATGAGAAGTCTTCTATGACAGAAATGTCGTTATTATTTAATTCAAGCCTTGTTACGAGACTCAAATTACGAAACGTGTTCTTTGTCAAGAACTTCAAGCGATTATTTTTTAAACTTAAGTAATTTAATTTTTCTTGTGACTGCAACATAAAGTTGCCTATTAATGATAATGAATTAGATTCCAAGTGTAACGTAACTAAATTGGAACTTAATTTTGGCAAAACATCATTTATGACTATGATATAATTATAATGTAGACTGAGATATTTTAAATCAGTCATTTCTAAAAAAGTCCCTGGTTCTATAAAAGTAATCTCGTTGTGGTCCAAGTAAATTTCTTCTAGTTTCTTAGAATTTATAAAATAATTCTTTGTTACGACTTTAATCTTGTTGTTATTTAATCTTATCTCTTTTACGATTACTAAGGGTCCTAGAGTGTCATTATTAAATTCTGAAAAATTGTTATTGTCTAATCTTAGTTTTAATATATTCTTATTATTTATAAAAATATTATGTGGCACTTGATTCAAATAATTAAATTCTAGACTAAGCTTATCAAGGTTCTCTAAGTTACTAAAGCTCTCACTATGAATGTTGCTTATACAATTCTTATCTAAATGTATTGCATTAATTTTCTTTGAATTAAGAAACGAGTCTATTGGCACATCCAAAATATTATTATGACTTAAAATTACTTCTGTGAGTGATGGTAAGTTACAAAACAAACCGTGGATGTGGTGCAAATGATTGTGACTTAGATCTACATACTCTAAATATTTGTTGTTCTGAAACAAATTGGGGTTCAATATTTTTATTCTATTATGACTTAAATCAAGAGATTTTAAATTAACTAAAGAATGAAATGCTCTATAATGTATGGTGTTGATGAAGTTAAAATGAAATGACAATGTTATTAGGGACGGACAAAATTTAAGGCAGTCTTCTGAAATAAATTCAAAATTATTGGAACTTAAATCTAGGTACTCTAGAGATATCAAATCAGAATTTTCGACTATAGGAAAAGAAGACATTTCATTCCAGGCTAGCCGTAATGATCGAAGGTGCCTTAATTTTGCAAAAGCTTCTATAGGGAACGTAGTGAGATTGTTTTCACTCAAATCGATTTCCAAGAGTGTTAGCTCCAGACTTGAGAAAGCAGATTCCGATATTTCTCGAATAACATTTCCTTTTATGTTTATTTTCATAAGCGGAAGACCATAAAAGCTGTAGCTTGGTATGTCTTCGATATAATTAGACGTCAAGTCGATCGATATTAGCTTCAGCATGCCCGATAAAGCTTTCTGGGGAATAATTTTGATTTTGCTTGATACGACGCTTAATGTTTCAAGGCACTTTCTCAGCGGCATAAACGTATCATCGCCGATGTCTTTTATGCTTGTTCTTGACATATGAATATGCTTTATACAAACGCCTTGAGGTATAAAATGGGGTCCCAGAGCTTCTTCGTTGTCGTCGAGGTCATAAACGGAAAGTGAGTGTATGTCAGACACACTTTTAAGAGCATTTTTTATGTCTTTGGAGGCAGTATCCTGACAATCAAGAAATAAGCCTGAAAATAAATCCCTGATTAATATTACGTTCACGTCGCAAACGATTTACAAACAGGCAGCTATCTTACCGTCTTCAAATGTATAACAAGAACATTTGTTAGTTTTTATTAAGTCGGGACAGCCCACGGTATTCTGAGCTCGCAAAACGGAGGGTAGAACCAGCAGTAACGAAACAATTTGCAAAACGTCGCACTCATTTTTCCTTGTGTTGAAGAGTAAAACTTTTTTCATAGTTACATTATAATGATTTTTTTTACATTTTATTTCTCCTTGTTATTCTACCTGTAACAAACATAAAGGTATCGTCATGTCCGCATCAAAGACAATGACTCGATCGCGTACAATGTTATCAATTATTATGTCTATTATATTGTTTACTCAACGTAATGAATAGATCAAAGACTCATGCTGTGTAACCAGAACGCTTCGCCGGCTTGGGAAAGCTCGACTGTGCAGTAACATGATTAAAGTACATTGTTACCTGTATATACTATTATGAATTACTTATTGGGAATAATAGTTCCTTCTCCTAGTCTGTGTAAATGGGAAATCCTTGTACCTTAACCATTGTATACCTACATGCAGTGCTTAAGTAGATTACACAGATGAAATTACTTGAGACCTCAGATTCAGATACCGTGTAGATATTATTCTATTTAGTAAATGGAGACTGTCTCCATACCGCTGTAATACTCGGCTTAGTAGAGTAGTAGCTAATAGTGTTTGAAGATTCGGTATTTCTATACCAGTATTTCAGAATTAATAATAATTATCATAGTAATTATATCGATCTAGCCTGGTTCTAGAGTTATTTATTATATAGTTGAAGAATAACCCTCCTTTAAAATACATTCAAGGTCAGTAATTGAAAAAGAAACAAAACGGGATCGCTTCCTAGTGACAATAAAAAAATCTATAGGTTCAATAGTCTGTCTACAAGAAGAACTTCTTTCAAGAATAGCGCAAACAAAGAATTTATTTAAGCACTACACACAAAACAAACAACATTGAAAGCAGTACAAAGAGTTTCATTTCAGTTCAAAGACACAACATAAGCAAAAACACGCGATAAACTTGTACATAATGTCTACATTGTTCTATTAAATAACTAGTTTCAATAAAAGTTGTGATGAAA
Organism: Lithophane semibrunnea; assembly: GCA_947363905.1. Taxonomy (NCBI): domain Eukaryota; kingdom Metazoa; phylum Arthropoda; class Insecta; order Lepidoptera; family Noctuidae; genus Lithophane; species Lithophane semibrunnea. The sequence continues at coordinate 8,407,654 of OX376194.1, read as the reverse complement.
TATTTATGTACTCACCCAGTTAGGTTTCCTTTGCGCTGACACACACAACTCGCGGTTAATTACAAAACGGTGTTATCCTGGAGGACATAGAGTCCATTTTCGCGTCCTGTCCTGTCCGCGGGGCGAGGGCCGAAGTGCGCCTGTCTGCCGTAGTAGAGCGTACTACGCGTGAAACAAGCTGAATTTCAATCCAGTTCAAGTTTTTATCGGTCCTATTGGGCTTGAGTGTGCCTTAACGCGCAACACAGAACGCCTGGGGTCATTAGAAAGCTCGACAGAAGACTGCCGCGGCGGCGCGCGCTGGGTAGGTCACCGCCGTTGTTGCGGCACCCCCGACCCACTATTATTATACTTTTATGACGAATCGGATTTTGCTACCGAACAACCGGCTTTTTGTAGTGACGTGATCGTGTAAGTGTTTATCGCATCGTGACGTACACACTTTTGTGTTGCGGTGTCATGTTTGTATGGATAGAAAATAATATTGTGAATGTATACGTTTGGGTTAAGTACTAAAAGTTATATGTTATTTCTTTGGGCTATAATAATATACTTGTAACTAACATAGTAAATGGAAAAATATATTTTATGAATTAAAAAACAATCAAATATACTTATTTAAAATATTTAAAAAAACACGTTGGTTTTACAAATATCTTCATTTCCGGGATGTCCTTTCAGAGAATAACAAAAAAGCACCGAGAACAAGAGACTTGTAACTTGGGAAAAATAAAAATGTAAGAGTTTCGATCACAGCCTTGAGGTTTGACGTTGCACTGTCGAATACTTGGCAGTAAATGCAGCGCTGTACACTGCCAGAACTTTCACAAAAACTAGGTCACGAAGCAACTCATGAATATTCGAAAAAAAAACATGAGATATATATTAGGGTCTAACCCTATATTATGACGAAGGGGAGAGCGCATGGTCGAATATGAAATACAATCTTCCTGAATTATTTTGCTTTTGTTCATTTTTGGAAAGTTTTTGTATTCGAAAATGAGCTTAAAAACAATTGAGTAAAGTTTCTTTTGGAAGGAACGTGATTGTATATTCTGCTTTCGGGCGGCCGGCTCTTGGTCATGTATGAGTACTCCTCGATAGCAATGGTCATTTTGCTTTCTATTTTTTATTTATATTGCTTTTTGTTTCGTATCTTTCCTTGAATTCGTTTCATTTTCCACTTTTTAAGCGATGCGTGAAAACTAAATGCTCATTCATTAAAACATATTTTCTCACATTCAGGAATAATTTATTATTTTTTGCTTGCTTTAATAAAAAGAAATAAGTTGGGAATGTTTTAAATTACCGATCGAATATTCTATTTCTTTAGAAATAATTCTCGAGAGAAAAACTTACCTTTTCATATAGCCTACCAAAGATACAATCAATTTCCCAGTAGTCAGTGAAATATTTTCATTTGGATTTTCTAGCCTTGCCAAAACATACAACAGAACATTACCCTACTTTGCCAGTGTCAAAGAAATCAGAGCGTGACATATTTAGGAATGAGTTAGGATATTATTGCTGAAGTATAAAACTTCGGGAAACGGATAAATCCGCAGTGGACCAATAAAGACCTGCCTACCATCCGTTTTTTGATGAATATACGCCAGCCAGGATCTATCCTGTGATTCATCGTCACAGCTTTGCATAAAAAAAAGTCAGGCAAAACCCATTTTACACAAAATAAAATAAAATTTAATAATATTGCAACTTAATAGATCAGAATAGAATAAAATGTCAATGCAATTAAATTAACGAATGAGTATATTATAATGTCAAATGCAATTGAAAATTATAAAGGTCACAGAATTAAAATTAAAATAAAATTTCAAATCCAATTGAATAAACGAATGAGTAGGTACAAATTATAAGGGCAATGCCTCGTTTCCTGCTGAGCGACAGAACTACTGTTCAAGCGTTGCACCAGTATTAGGAGGAGACCCCCCAAGTCCTGTCTAAGATAGACGGAACGGCTACCGATTCTTGTGAAAAAGCTCGACTGATTCGAGCAAGGGTCGGAGCGGGAGTCAATATAAATAGGCACTACCAGATATTTCAGACATGGTTGGCGACAGTATTACAGTAATCTTCATGGATGTTATGTCGGACTCCTACCGACTAAAACCCCACTGTTCCTACTTCTACCATGAGTCGGGGGCCCGGGAGATACTTGTACATGCGCCGCACCCCCGACTGGTATCAGCCCGCCGTGCCTAGCGGGCCTCATCACAAAGTGCGGCTGATCCCACGACCGCACGTCCTTCTATAAAGGCACGCATGATTTTTGCGTGCCACCTCTTTGGACCTGACTATTCGAGCGACGACACAGCCCCCAATTTCGCCCCTGCTTTTTTTTTGCTTTATTTGACTAATCATGCAGATGTCACACTCATCTCACCGCCTCGAGCTTTAGACTCGCTGTCCTGCAACAAAAAAATAGCACGTCAGCAAAAATTACCTTTTTATTTGCATCTGCAGCGTAGGAGCAGAAAAGTGTAAAAAGAGCGGACGCGATGGCCGGGTCACGTCATCACGGACCATCTGCCTTGAATATGATTATCCTCGTTTTATGAACTAAGTGTTTTACACACGGGAGGTCAGTAATTAGTGCGCGCTAGTTCGGTCGGCATCACTTTGAAGTTTGCCTCGAAGCGAGCAGGAAGTTAAAAACTAATGAACTCTTCCTGAACTTTATCTATTGAGGGTTAAAAAGAAAATAATGATCAACGTGGTACGTGATTTGGGGAATTTTCAATAAAACTCCTTTGGCTTTTGAGTATAAGTTTTATGTTTTTTATAATAAGTTCTTTAATTCCTCTGCATCTAATCTGATTGGCGGCCTTGTGGTCTTCAAAATAAAAGGTGTCCATTTTGGATTTTTTAATGTCATAACGTAGGTATATAAGCATTTTGTATTTTAATCTAAAAAATGGTAAATCATCATCGCCAGTATTATTTTTCACGCTGTTTGCTGGACTCTGGACGCTGGCAACGTCAAATACAAATGAGGAAAACAATTTATTACTTTAAGGTAAAGTTTTTACCTACGTAGTTTCGCTAAACACAGCTATTTATATAACAGACCAGTAAACTATAACATCAGCGAGAAATTCTCGCTGTAGTGTATCCGAGTGGCCTAAAGTTGCAAACTGGGCGATAGTCTGACACTTCGGCGAAGCTTCTTGTAAATTTAGCTCGTTGCCCCAACCCCAGATAGCATTTAGGTCAATATGCTATGTTTAGGGTTGCCAGCCGTTCTAAATGTGCTGAGACACGCGGTTTTTTTATAGTATCCCGTATGAAGGACGACATTTTTGCGTTGAATACGGTATCGCGTTCTATTAACATTCTGCTTTCAAATAAAGGCAAATTTTTGCTGCTTCCTTTACTATGTTCAATGGGAGGTTCAACTTTACATGGGATGCTGTAATTTTTGGTTTAAAATAATTTGAAAGGCTTTAAATAAGGCTAAACCTCGAAAACGTCCATTTTGATCTTGCAACTAGCTGATGCCCGCGGCTGCGCCCACGTGGATGTCGGTTATTATATACTAAAACATTCCTCAAGAACCACTCTATCCATTGGTGAAAACAACATGAAAATCGGTGCAGCAGTTTTTGAGTTTATCGCGAACAGGACGATAGACAGACGCGGCGGATAACTTTATTTTATAATATGTAAGGATGAAATAGTGTTTCTAAACATAACATTTTTCGAGTGTCCATTATTACGTAAGCTTTTAAATAAAAACTAAAGTATGAGTTTGTAGTGGATGTGGATACTGCAAATCATTTCACGTACCCATATATTGACATTTTAATAAAAAAGTACTTTGACATGCGTACGGTATTTTTCTCAGAAAGAAATCATGTCAAGGATACACAGTAAACGTCTTGCAAAAAACAAGTTGTACATGTATAAAGCTCTTCTAGGAAATGCTTTTTCTATGCCTGTCTTCCGCCTGTTAGTGTCCCATAAAACATTCCCTCACATGTAGTTAGGTACTATCTGCTAGTAAAAACTAGGCTAGAACCCACTGCATATTTAGAATTGCTAATTACAATGCAACTTTTCCACTTTTCTCTGAAACGTACCTTCTGTGCTAGGATTACGTTTTTATGAGTGGTGTAATGCACTAACGCTGTGTTAAAGTCGTGTGAGAGCTTTTAATTACGTTTTTCACTATTAGACTTTTCTGTTTTGAAGTTATGTTTTAACACGCTACACGATTACTGACAAATGCATGCACTGATTGGACAGGTCCACTCAATCTGTGTGGTTCTTTCCTAAAAAGACAATTTCAGAATCTACATGGTCTTCACATGATCTGACCAAGATAATGTCTGAACTTTCAAAGAGACTGTTAACTCTGAGTTTGTTTCGGCCTCTTTTCTCAGAGTAGTCAAATAGGAATCGCTGACGTCATCTAGTTTAAATAATATGATTGAAGTGTTTGCACAAACAACTTATAAAAATAAAATCATTTAACAAAACGTGGCGATTAAGAAATAGTTCATTTTTATAGAAGGAATTGATGGAAACATTTAGTGATTTTCAAACTGATTTAGATAGAATTATTGCATAAGCAGAAGGTAACCTGGAATAACATACCACTATAATATTTTCTTAAATGCTTGAGGCTTAATTTATTTAAGTTTTAGAAGGACATTTACGCCTCAAGCTTTTAAGAAAATATTATAGTTCTATATTTACGTAAGTTTTATTTATTACTTTTTAGTTAATTAAAAGCTTGTTTTTCAAAAGATTTTTATTTTGTACTTTTTAGCATTAGAATTTGTTTAAATATCTGTTCTATCACCTTCACAAATCGAACCCAACACTACGGGGCTATCTTGTAAGGTCGAGGAGTCTCTATGGCCGCCTTCTGGCTTCATCATCAGACCCTGGATACTACCTTGGACTATAGTCCTTGTCAAGACAACGCAAACGAGTCCAAACACGATAATGCTGTCTTCTTTGGTTAAGGAGTGCTCGTGACTACCTTCCGGATCCATCATCAGTCCCTGATCACCAGCTAGTCTAATAGCACTTGTCAATACATATCCAATGAGTCCAAACACGATGATGCTATCTTATTTGATTGAGGTTTTCCCATGGCCACCTTCCTGCTCCATCATCATTCCTTGAACACCACCTAGTGTCAAAGCACTTCTCAATACATAACCAACAAGTCCAAACACGATGGTGCTATCTTGTTTGATTGAGGTTTTCCCATGGCCACCTTCCGGTTCCATCATCAGATCCTGAACACTACCTAGTGACAATGCACTTTTTAATACATGACCAATGAGTCCAAACACGATGGTACTGTCTTTTTTGATTGAGGAGTTGCTATGGCCACCTTCCGGCTCTATCATCAGACCCTGAACACCACCTAGTGTCAAAGTACTTGTCAATACATATAACCAATGAGTCCAACCAAACACGATGGTGCTATCTTGTTTGATTGAGGTTTTCCCATGGCCAGCTTCCGGCTCCATCATCAGGCACTGAAAACCACCTAGTGTCAAAGCACTTGTTAATGCATGACAAATGAGTCCAAACACGATGGTGCTATCTTGTTTGATTGAGGTTTTCCCACGGCCACCTTCCGGCACCATCATCAGACCTTGAACACCACCTAGTGTCAAAGCACTTGTTAATACATAACCAATGAGTCCAAACACGATGGTGCTATCTTGTTTGATTGAGGAGTTCCTATGCCTAACTTCCGGCTCCATCGTCAGACCAGCTCCATGGTATTATTTTTTCAAAATGTCTCGGTAGTTGTATGAGTATGCCAAGTTTCAGCTCAATCTGATGCCAGGAAGTGCTTGAAAAATTGATGACAAAAGGAGTAACCGGAAATACATAGGAACAGAGCAAGCTAATATAAAGCTTGTAAAAACGGAACTGAAAAAGGTAGAACAACAAATCAGAGGATCCCATACCTCGCTAGGTCTGTTTTGTATCATAGTTTTTATTTCGTTTCCGGGACATTTCTGTAGGGGTCAGATTTTTATGTTTTCCTTGTTTTGCCTCGTTCTTTAGGTCGCAGAGAGAGGTCGCAGTCTTTAGATTCTTATGAGGCGTTGGCATTGCGGATACGCCGCCATTTTCTCTTATTTACTGTTTCAGATTGCGCTGCTCCACCTCCCATACAAGGCCTTTTACACAAAAGAAAGAGGAGTAATGAAGTGAATTTCTTATGCGGGGCCTAGAGAACTTCAAGTACTTTTTCTAACAAAACAGCCGGTTAACGTCTGATGTCGTACACGAGTTTCCACATATCACATACTTTAAGAGAAAAAAAGAGGAGAAAATTAGAAACTTAGACCGAAATAACTGAAAATCTTTTGGGTCTATAACATAATGACTATTGGCAAAAGAAAGGTCATGGCCCATATATGACCCGGTTGGTAAAAGTTGCCGTACAAAAACCAAATCAGTTTTAAATTATAGCCCTCTATCCCACTTTTTATTTTATATAAAAAAAATATTGAAAATCACTGGGAGAACCCGTAAAAAAATTGAAAAGTTTTGTTGTATCATATTTTTGAATGTACTAAAACCGCATTTTTTACTTTATTGTAGTTGACTTACAGTCAAATAAATGTCGTAACACTTGTCCACTAACTCTGCGCAGTCAGTTATAGATAGTGCCATCCTCGAAGATGCGCCCCACTCTGCTCCGCTCCGTACTAAAGTACAGCAATCGCGGAGAGGGGCGCGTCTTTGTGGATGGCACGGCTGTAGAATAGTATTGTTCGCGCAGTATTCACCAGTTATGCAGCCCGTCCCATCTTGCTGTCCGGGCCCCAGCGGTGCCCTAAGCCGAAGTTTGCACCCCGCAGGGGGTGCCCTTAGCGAGAAGTCGCCTAGTTTATAATTAGTATTATGCCCTGGCTGGAGGCTTTAAGTTAGCTTAAGGCAGCCACAGGATAGCCCGGTTAAGTAGTCACGACCTCAGAGGTAAACAAAGAGATGCCATTTCTAAAAAAAAAACGCAGTTTCCACTTCGGCCCTCGCAGTCCTCCGACTGGGCTGGTTATAGGCTATGTGACGTCACATTAAATTAATGGCGCCCTCTAGAGGACATAAAGTCAGGAACTAAACAACTCTGCTTGGCCTTGGCTTCTCCGGACTAATGATGTATTTATATTGGACCGTGGCTTTCGGGACGCGATACCATCTATTGAAGAACGTGGCTATAATCCGCAAATGCCACCATCTAGAGCCAAATCCATCATCCACCATCTAGAAGCTGATGCAAACAAGTCCAGACTTATTACAATGACTCGATGGGTGGTCGAGACAATAAACGGGAGATTTAAAAAAGATTTAAAAATCTTTCGACACGTCTATTTTAATGTAGCGTTGCCAAATATGATGTCAGATTTTAGGATAACTGCAGCAATTATTAACGCAACTCGGCGCCCATACGAGGAGCTTATACGCCGAGCAATTTATAAATATTATCAATGAAAATATAAATCGAGAAAATGACCTGGCACAATATGTGGAACAAAACCGCCTAAATAGGCAAAGAGTAGCTTTCGTTCCCATTCATGGAAACGATGTAACATTTGATGATTTTCCACAACTGAACTTTGAAGATTTGATCCTGTTTACGTTGGGCACTTATCATTTGAGAATAGCGAGATCGTACTGCCATGAGCGTATGCGACCAAATGGTCTGTACATTTCCGACATTTTTCGACACTGAGTGTTGGTTGACCACAAAATTTTGTTTAGAGGGAGAATCCAATCACGCCATGTCAGAAGCACACAATATTATTGTTATATTTTAGTAAACTCAACGGGACATGGTCGATAGGGTATCGAGGGGTACTACTGCTCGTGCATTCACGGTCGCCGCACCATCGGGAGCTGCGCGCACATAGCAAGCATTGTCTACTTTTATCTTAGGCTAGATATCAAGACAATATAGATGCACCAGCGGCCTTTTTGGACTATGTGACCATAGATTTAGATCATGTGGAATAATTTTATTGTCTTATCACTAATTCCCTACATTTACAAGCTTAGATTGTAAAACTCATTATTATTCTTTTATCTAAGGTTAAGTATGTAGTTAATGTAAGGGTAGTCAAAAAAAAATATTGTCTTGATGTCTAAGGATGTGTTAGGGTAAAATAAAATTGTTCTCTAGTCTAGGTGAACTATAAACTCTGTAAATAGAACCCTATGTCGCTTCTTTACGCCGTGGGTATGGGTTTTATACTTCACTTTGTACATAATCACCCTTTTTTTTTTTTTTTTTTTTTTTTTTTGTTTTTTTTTTTTGAGGGTGGGAAATCATCCAATGACTTCTCCCGCTCTGGGTGGAGCGGAAGGGCGTGTCAGACTTTTACTGACTAAAACCCACCCGTGTTCCTTCAGTTGCCTGTTGCCAAGGTCCCGGTATCCCTTTCGGACTAACCCGCAACCCTGGCAGGCATCGGTCCTAGCGGACCCCGCCAATTGTGCTGACATCTCTTTGAGGCGCGCGTGGAACACGACGCGCCATCGACCCGGGCCTGGTCCTGATCGGACGGCAAGCTACCCATTGCTCGCCGTCCGCAAGCCCGCGCCTATGGTGGCCGGGAATCCGCCTGGGATTCCCGACGCCCCGGGCGTCTCCAGCGGCGGCGGCGGTTAGGGGCGTGAGGGCGCAAATTTTGCCTCTCCCTCACGCGTTCCGCCTCCTCCTTCGCGAGCATTACTGCTTCGCAGAAGGAGGTGACTGCTTCCCATGCCCTCTCGCTCCGTACCATGGCCTGGACCAGAGCCGGACGCGAGAGGTCACCGCCGCCAATCGCCTCCAAGAGGACACGGCGGGGCTCCGCCCAAGCGGGGCAGACCTCCACCGTATGCTCCACCGTGTCCTCCGGGCGATCCACACAGTGGTGACACCCGGGCGTTTCCTCCCGCCTTATACGAAACAGGTACATAATCACCCTACAACACATATTACGCATTCACATAAAAAATTTTTTTTTTTCTTTTTTTACCATGATGTACAATCCCCACAGTAATGCGACACATACCATTGCAAACTATACATATTTCTCTGTACATCCAGTCCTTTTTCATTTATGTACGCCGTGGGTATGGTTTTCATACTTTGATGGGCCATGACCTTTAAGTTACAGTAAATAAATTATTTCATATCAACCTTAATCCGTATAATTTCCTATCACAATCAAATAAGGTGATAATTTTAATTAAGGCTACCACTTTACGACTTACGATAAATCATGTCTAATTTATCTAATATAACGACACAAGTAAATATTAATATGATAACGAAGCATCATTAATCAGCCCTTAGCCATTATTAAACGGAGAAGATTTTGGAATATTTTTGTACATACCTTGTCACCTGTCACAGTAGTAGAGCACTCTAATGTTTTTCAAACTAACTTATTCTTGTCTAAAGGCATCGCTTTAAATATAGCGTATTGGGAACAGTCTAGCCAAACTAGGTCGTGGCTTGATTGCTACCGGAGAGACTATTTAGGCTTTCTTTTTAGTTTAAAACTTTTTGTCTGTTGTTTGTTTTAGACTAACGACGATGCCAATTAATGGAGCGCTATCGTTCGAATTTTCAAATAGTTTTTCAGGGAATTAAACACTGGGCAAGTCCTCATGTAACATCAATTAAAATATATAACAAAATACCTAACGAAATAAAAATGGAACAAAATGATAAAATATTTAATATACGTCTCAGAAAACTATTTGGTCGATAAATGTTATTATTATACATTGAATGATTTTTTTAATGATGACATCGACATGGGATGACATTATTACCTTGCCTTCAACATTAACTTTTTACATTATAATTTTAAATTTTTAGACATTTATTTTAATTATGATAATTTGACTTTTTGCCTTTATTTGATTTTATTATTGGATTCGAATTTTTAATATAAGTTTGCTCTTTGTCATTGTAATTATTATTTTTATATGAATTGAATTTTGTTATTTATTTAATTTTAATTAATTGATTGTTAATGATATAATTTGTAATGACGTAATCACTATTTGATGTCATTTATTTAAATTGATTTATTTTTAATGAAAACTAAATATTTTTAAATTGACGTACAATTAATTCCTATTTACTTTTTTTTAAAGCATGCTACTTTCCTTAGTTATGATAAATTGTTGTGCCCGACAGGGTCCATGTGAACTTTGTAACTATCATTTTAAGAGCTTGTACACACATGAGATATGCAATAAAGATTTGAATTTGAATTTGGAATGTTGAATAAATGAATATAAATATGATCCTGAACTAAAAAAAGAAATTAATATAAATATTATTATACAAATTCAAGATCATCATATTAAAGCGAATACCTATCTAAATGATAGACTTATAAAGTCATAACTTAAGCACTCGAGACTTTAAATTCTATACTTATTACTTATATTATTATTACATCACTCAATGACCTCACCTCACCTCATCTCACCTCTTTATATTTCGTATTAAAGCAATTAGTCTTATTTCAAAAGATTCACTTTTAGTTGACGAATAATAATAATTTATTTACAAAAAGTAATGATATCCAATCAAAAACATATATGTGAAATGGGAGCCAAATTCAAAGTGTGGTTATCGACTTCGCCGACAAAAGAATTGAGATCTAAATGGGTGCCAAGTTCTATAGAAAATCCTGAAATTTATAAACATATCTTGTTTTTTTCTGTTATAACTATGTTCGCTATTTAAAAATATAACTTCATTGAATAGTCGAATTATTTACACAAACCACTTAGGATGAATTCAAGCTGAAAATTTTACTTGGCTAGTTTTTATCAGCAAGCCAACATTTTAGAGGAGTAAGATATGTTGGCCTTACAATAATGAAACGTTAAAGATATAAATATGCCTAAATAGATGGTCAAAACTGCGAATTCGTCAAAAATAAAATAAAATAGCGCCCAACTGTTAGCTGCTAAATGAACGCACAATAACAACAGCTAGAAAACGTGACGTGGCGCGAGTTTAAGATGTAGCTGTCACGCACACCAGAATAACAAAGTTACCCTGTTTGTTTTAGTTCTTTTAAAAAACAGACTTTAGACTAATTTGACTGGTGCAAATGTCTAACTCTAAATTGAAAAAAAACAACAATCACTTGAAATATAGTCTACGAGATTAAAAAACAGACTTTAAGCTCCAGTTAAATGATACAAGATAAAATTTTGTGGCGATTTTTTGTATCTGTGATCACAGGATAGCTAACCGTATTTTTATATCAGACCGTACCAATTTTTAATCCGTTTAAAATAATGAAACGCATTCTCAATAGCATTGAATACAAACGGTTTTTATCTGTTGCACCATCCACAGGGAAATTTGCTTTTTCACAGAAACAGTTTGGGATTAGGTACTGTTAGCAAAACGAGACTATTCAGATAAATGAAAACCGTTCCTAGTTTTTTTTTCTTCAGATTATTATGAAAGTTTATTATTTTTATTAATTAACTTATTTATGAGATGTATGATGTAAACAAGGCTTTGTATTACCATAAACTATTCACGGGCTGTCCTTATTCGTAAGGTTACTTACAGCACCGCTAATAATACTTAATAAACATTTATGCATAGAACTGAGCTATTTTCGAACCAAACAAGGTAGTTACACAGCATCGACACATCACGCAGGGCTCATCGATTGTTGATACAAACGACTTGTCGCGTTCGTTCTGAGTGAAAGGAGGTTGATATGTACGCGTTGTCACGGCCCCGGCATTAAAGAGATATTGCGCGGCATAAATTTACCAGTCGGATCTCTGAATTAAGTGGGCTTTTATTTGTTGCGTCACGTGCCTCGCTGAGGCCTCCAGATCCCACGCCTGTTTAGGCCGCCATAAACTTTTCAGGTTTCCGTTCTAGTTGAAAGGGACTAATAATAACGTGAAATGTCCCGTCACAAACGGCGGCCGCTCCTTATATTATGTGGATAAATAAAACACATTTTGTGTTATCCACTCGCGCAGTTTTTCTGCGGGCCTCCGGCGCTTTTCATTTGCCAGAAGCCACAAGGTAAAGGGTTCACACGTTCTCCATGCCGTGGTTGCAATTTCCTTTTGTGGCGGTCATTCGTTAAATTTTCATCGGTCGGCAGGGTCAAGTGCGCACACACAGCCCGCTCGAACGCTTCATAATTTAATTCTGCCGGACATTTGGAGCTCATAAATAACACAAACCAAACTAAATTTGCGTTATATTTATAATTCAGGACGCAGACTCAAAGCTCGGTTTATAGTTAATAATTGAATACAATGTTTTGTTCATATTTTATTAATATAAACTGTATTCGACCGATTCAAACATCCCTTGTTTAATAAATCATATTTTCGTGGAAGTGATAGGAAGGAAATTAATTGTGTCAAACGTTCGGTGCCGGTATATTGTCTATTAAATTGGTCTACTTTATTGGATGTTATATTTTTATTTAGTAAAATGTACCTTGGCTTTACTCCGAATTGATTTTCGTCCAAGCTGTGCCTATGAAATTGAAGTTTTTTTCTGAAATTAATAAAGTATAAGTTGCCTTTAACTTTTAAAACCATCGTAGCTGAATAGTGAATTTCTGAAATATGTTTAAGGCGTCGCCAGAAGGCCTAAAAAAAGCAGCGTTTAGCTAGCAGGCATTGAAATATTGTGTAACGAATTTATATAGTGTCCCTAATTTCAGTTACTGATATTGATTTACTTTACCTACATATAATTTGTAATTAGAGACGCTCGTGGCTAAGTAATAACAGTCGCACTTGTCGATCCATCAGGTTAAGCACGTTAAGCCTGGATCTTTGACAGTCGTTACGGGTCGTCGAAGCCCGAAAGTCTGACAACCAGTTTTACCAAGGGGTATCGTATTACCCAGTTACTGGGTTGTGGAGACCAGATAGGCAGTCGCTCCATGTAAAATACTGGTATTCAGCTGCATACATTTAGACTGGAAGCCGACCCTAACATTGTTGGGAAAAGGCTAGGCAGATGGATTTTTACATAAAATTTTTAAATTCCCATAAATTATTGTTTTGTTGCAATGTTATTTATATTGAAATCTATATGAAGATTATATATATTTTACCAGTGCATATATGCGGTACATAAAAGGACAATGCCTGTTATGTGAACGTTAAGAATTCTTGAAAATACCGGCCGAGAATATTTGCAATTTGTATTCACTGTGAGTCAAAATTTAATTAAATATTCCACAAATTGAGTATTAATTCAACAACATGCTCGTCATGCCGAACCACTCATTAACAATACAATTCATTTAAAGTTAAATCCATTCCACATACTTTGCCCCGAATCCTTTCAGTAATAAAAACAAAACTTACGTGTGTTGTGTACGTACGAAACTTATTGTGTACAAGGGTTAATCCGACGGGGCAAAGGATTAAAATGAAATTACAGTATTAGGAAGCAGAGCGAGGGGCGCCGTTGATTGCTTCACCCGTTTCAAGTCGAGTCACGTTAGAGGTGTAATTTTGCAAAAAGGGGTGATTGTAAAGTAGTAGAATTCGAGACAAGTCCGTCTGGTGGGCTGAGATCGCGGCTCGCGGACGCGAAGGAGCTACTAAATGAGTTAACTTTTCCCATTTATACTCACATTATTCCTATTAACTTCGTCGCCGTTCACAGTATGTACCTCCTTGAGAGCTGCTGCTAATTACAGGTGCTCCAATTAACGAGTTATACCGTTCGGTTGTAATCTCATCAGTGAGTTGAAGTTGTTAAGCGATCTTTACAATTAAATAGTTATTTTAAGATCATTTTGGAGGTGAAACTTTGTGTGTACCTACTTGGTTTTGTGTTAGCGTAAGTTTAATTAATAAGCTGATAGCTTTTATGGAGTTAAGTTTAGATAGAGGTAATTTCAATTATGGTTGTCTGTTAATTTAAGAGTCGTTTGTACTTGCCATTTAAATAGGAACATACACGCTCAAGCCACTGGGATTTTGCGAATAATTTCGTTGTTACAACCTAGACAGACATGTCATCAACTCTTCACTAACAGAGTTGTTCGATCATTTTAGTGATGGATTATTCACATCGAAGACTGTCCTGTTGTAAATCCCTAATCCTAATTTCCTAATTATTAATAATATTATAAATGCGAAAGTGAGTTTTTTTGTTTGTTACACTTTCATGCTAAAACGGCTGAACGGATTTGGATGAAATTTGTCACAGGGGTAGACCATGACCTGGAATAGGACATAGAATACTTTTTATCCCGATATTCCCACGGCATCGAGACTTACGCGGGTGAAACCGCGGGCCGCACCTAATTTTCTAATTTTGTTCATTAGGTAAAACATCTTAAATAACTATAGGTACCTAGCTAAAGCTAGTAAAAGGAGACGGCTATTTTTTCTAGGGATATATTTAGTCACCTTACCTTAAATAAATACTGAAAACTTTAATTAAAATAAAACATCAACGAATATTTCAGTCTAAACCCAGCTATGGTCAGCAAAATATTCAGCTTGTATTTGCACTTGTACGCAGTACGGTCGGGGCATAAAAGACACGTGAAATAACCTATGAATATTAATCATATGGACGAAAAGGGCAAAAACATTATGCCTTTAGGCTTAATTATCATGTTGCGTGTTTTTCGTTATTACTTTGAAAGCACACCTTTATTTTGTGCTAGAGAATGTTGAATGTTCACAAGGCTTAGATAATCGTTACTGTAATAGGTACTTGACAGTGGCGACGATGCCCACTTAGTGCTAATTTGGAATCGAGATAGTAGACGCTTTTGTTAAAATGTTTTGGACCATTCATTTGGTTTTAATGTGTATAATTTAAAATAGTCTGTGTAAGGAAAGTAAGTAGCTTAGTTTAGTGGATTGTTTTTAGATCCAACGAGTACTAGTATTAACCGCCGTATAGTATATAAATACAACGGCTTTTTTTTACCACACCACTCACAATTCATGCTGGTGCCAAAGTCGAATTCAAATAATTTATTTCATTTAGGCCCAGAAAAGGCACTTTTGACCGTCAAAAGAAACAAATAGAAATGATTCTAGTTGCCCCTTCCAAAAGGAAGTTTTCATATGGAGAAGAATGGGCAAGAAACTCCACCGTTACTCTTTTAAAAAATGGTTTACACTATTTTGTATAGGTACATCAATTATATAATTATAATATGTGAAGACGATGCACCTAGAATAAGATGACTGTTCCATAATAGGTAAAAATAATTAATAAAAATGGAGCAATGACAAATCAGTTAATGTAATCATCATCCAGTTTAAAAAATGTGATTGACGTGTAAAAGTGTTTGTACAATCCTACTTACAGAAATAAAATCATTTATCAATTAATTATGTAATAGATACATGGTGCCCACATTTTAAAAACCTTTAGGCCATATAGGGAAAAAAGCAAGTAAAGTGGGCTTAAAGTAATCTGAAATGGCGCGAAATACGTCCTGAATAGCCCCAGGTCTTAGTAAAACTGACAGACAGTACAAAATCCACGAAACACTTTTATGACGTCCATCACCGGCTAGCAGTCACATTAAATTATTAACCCCACTCACATTCAAACAGCGTATAAGCACCCCGCAAAGTGCCGCGCCGAGGAGGTTCTTTATGAAAAATTTAAAATACGAGAACCACGAATAGCCCAGAAGACAGATGTTCAAGCACGTGTCTAAAGAATGCCATTGAGGTACTGACACAGAAAGGTAAAGTCGGTCTTTACGAGTCAGCCGGTATTCAGTCGCTAAATAGCCACTGAAATCTTTCAGAGTCGACGAAACTATTTTATTCATATTCTGTCTTTATCAGTACTGTAATATTTCTTTGCAGCTTATTAAACTGTTGGAACTGAATCGTTGAGAACTTTTTATATTCTTTACTGTAGATAGTCTTTCTTTTGATTAGCGTTTTCTTGGCGTAAGATGTTCTATTTTATAAGGAATGTCTGATTAAACGTGGATGTTCCTTTCTTCTTTTTTCTGACTTTGTCCGTGTGAACCATGTTTCTCTGTATTTTATTCTGTGAGAAGTTTTAAAGGCACAGTTTCTTTCTCGGTAGTGTGGTTCTCGTCAAAGAATTTCCCTACTCTTCTCGTAAATTCTATCGAATAAATTAGCTTACATTACACACGATGGCTAAGCTTAATTAAAATTCTGAGAGAGACTGTTGCTTACTTAATGCTGCATATAAAAGTCGGCTAACAAAAAGATCCCAAGTGCACAGCACCACATTATCCCATTGTGCTGCGAACTCTTTTGATCTTTAACCCGCCACAGTAAGTGGGTTGAGCAGTGCCAAGGCCAGCTTAATTGAGCACAAGTCACACATAAGGCGGGCCGTAGATCAGAAGAAAATAGGAATGTATGATATTGTTTTTGCAAAAATATCGGAAATATATTATGTAGGTATCCAACAAAAGTATATATATTTTTTGATCATGTTCTTGGTATCAATAAATGACAATACGATCAAAACAATACGAATCAAGATCACAAGATCAGAAATACAGGATCAATATCTTAACTATCTTACCTACAAATAAATTCACCCCGTAGCACAATAGCTTGCCATGTACCTATTTGCTATTGCTAATGTACTGCGACATCGTAGTGGCGTAGCAGTAACGTTTGCTATATAAATGTGACAAAAATGCTTGCCTTGCAAAGCGTCAAAAAAGCGATTAAGGTCAGTTCTACTTTTTCATACTCAAGTGGCGAAAATAGGTACTGTAACTGTATGGGTAATTACAGTTTTGAGCCGTTTGGGGTCGAACCGCTCGGGTCACGGGGCCCTAGTGTGCGTCTCCTCTTGCCGACTGGTCGACGCTTCATGTGACCAGTGGGCTAGCTCGTTCTTTGGCCAAAGAATAAATATTGCCATTCGACGTGGCAATGTTCCGGATGACAGCGATACGGACGATTACTTCAACGCCTAAGCGTCTTTTTATTTTGTATTAAATAGTTAGTAAATAGTAAATAGTTAGTTGTGTTATAATTGTATATTTAAGCATTTTAATGTTAATAATAAAAGTCCATTACCATGAATGCTGAAAAAGTGAAAATATTATTATCATTCTAGGCTAATATCGAATGAAGTTATTATTATGACATTATATACGGAAGTATTCGAATACTTATTTTATAAAAACCAAAGACGATAGAGATGTCAAAAAATCTTATTCGAGTGGCCCTTTGTGGCTGGATACTGGCCAAGCCATAAGTCTAGTTCCAGGACCAAGATGGTTTTAAAATTGAACGAAGGTGCATCGGCGTTATTCTCTTAAATACCTATAGATACATTGAGCTTGCCCATTTACCTTTAAGGTTTTATTCAGTAACATTTTATATGAGAATATTTTATACCGGAATTCGAATAAAAGGCGCGAATAATCGGACCATACATAATTCATTGTGATTTTATTACTACAAAACCGTTCATTATTCCCAATACATGTACAATGCATGAATTTTAAATTGTCCATTTTTTCCTGATACGAATGTTGGAAAGTATTCAAAGTACCTCGCAGAAAAAACAAAATAAAATTGTATGAAATGTAATTTCTAATGGCAATTTTATGTACAACATTGATATATATAAATGTAATTTGACATTAATAATTATTTCCTTTACTCATTTTAGATACATAATTATAAATTACATTTTTAAATATTTGAATATAAAACATTTAAGAATATAAAGAATAGTGGAACCTTGAGGCTTATCTTCAAGTTAAGTGTAAGAAGGACATTTACGCCTCAAGCTTTTAAGAAAATATTAAAGTTCTATGTTTACGACAGTTTTATTTAGTACTTTTTAGTTAATAAAAGCTTGTTTTTAAAAAGATTTTTACTTATATTTTATTTTCTACTTTTTAGCATTACGATTTGTTTAAATATCTGTTCTATCATCTTCACAAATCCAAACAATTAGGTTTTCTCATGGCCACCTTCCGGCTCCATCATCAGGCACTGAACACCACCTAGTGTCAAAACACTTGTCAATACATAACCAATGAGTCCAAACACGATGGTGCTATCTTGTTTGATTGAGGTTTTCCCATGGCCACCTTCCGGCTTCATCATTAGGCACTGAACATCACCTAGTGTCAAAGCAATTGCCAATACATAACCAACGCATCCAAACACGATGGTGCTATCTTGTTTGATTGAGGAGTTCCCATGGCCACCTTCCGGCTCCATCATCAGACCCTGAATACTAGCTAGTGTCAAAGCACTTGTTAATGCATAACCAACGAGTCCAAACACGATGGTGCTATCTTAATTAATTGAGGAGTTCCCATGGTCACCTTCCGGCTACATCATCAGACCCTGAACACTACCTAGTGTCAAAGCACTCGTTAATACATAACCAACGCGTCCCAACGCGATGGTGATATCTTGTTTGATTGAGGAGTTCCCATGGCCACCTTCCAGCTCCATCATCAGACCCTGAACACTACCTAGTGTCAAAGCACTTGTTAATACATAACCAACGAGTCCAAACACTATGGTGCTTTATGGTTCGATTGATGAGTTCCCATGGCCACCTTTCGGCTCCATCATCAGACCCTGAACACTACCTAGTGTCAAAGCACTTGTTAATACATATCCAACGAGTCCAAACACGATGGTGCTATCTTGTTTGATTGAGGAGTTCTCATGGCCACCTTCCGGCTCCATCATCAGACCCTGAACACTACTTAGAGTCAAAGTACTTGTTAATACATGACCAATGAGTCCAAACGCGATGGTGCTATCTTGTTTGATTGAGGTTCTCCCATGGCCACCTTCCGGCTCCATCATTAGGCCCTGAACACCACCTAGTGTCAAAGCACTTGTCAATACATAACCAACGCGTCCAAACACGATGGTGATATCTTGTTTGATTGAGGAGTTCCCATGGCCACCTTCCGGCTCCATCATCAGACTCTGAACACTACCTAGTGTCAAAGCACTTGTCAATACATAACTAACGCATCCAAACACTATGGTGCTTTCTGGTTTGATTGATGAGTTCCCATGGCCACCTTCCGGCTCCATCATCAGATCCTCAACACTAGCTAGTGTCAAAGCACTTGTTAATACATAACCAACGAGTCCAAACACTATGGTGCTTTATGGTTCGATTGATGAGTTCCCATGGCCACCTTTCGGCTCCATCATCAGACCCTGAACACTACCTAGTGTCAAAGTACTAGTTAATACGTAACCAATGAGTCCAAACACGATGGTGCTATCTTGTTTGATTGAGGAGTTCCCAAGGCCACCTTCCGGCTCCATCATCAGACCCTGAACACTACTTAGTGTCAAAGTACTTGTTAATAAGTTAAGTTAAGGCATTTAAATAAAAATAAATAAATAAATAATACATGACCATCGAGTCCAAACGCGATGGTGCTATCTTGTTTGATTGTGGTTTTCCCATGGCCACCTTCCGGCTCCATCATCAGGCCCTGAACACCACCTAGTGTCAAAGTACTAGTTAATACGTAACCAATGAGTCCAAACACGATGGTCCTATCTTGTTTGATTGAGGAGTTCCCATGCCCAACTTCCGACTCCATCATCAGACCAGCTCTATGGTATAATTTTTTCAAAATGTCTCGGTAGTTGTATACGTATGCCAAGTTTCAGCTCAATCGGATGCCTGGAAGTGCTTGAAAAATTGATGACAAAAGGAGTAACCGGAACGACATACGAACAGAGCAAGCTAATATAAAGCTTGTAAAAAAAAATCAAAGTCTACAATTTTGAAAGTGTTAAACTAAATACAATAAACCGCTCAATTCAAATTCTACGCAGGTAATAAATCCTGAGTAGTTCACGTTATGTTATATTGCTTTTTATAAAACAATTTTCAATTTTAAAGCTCCGTATAGATATTTTAAAATTCTCGTCTGAAATCCAGTCTGCTTTAGGTCCATATGTCTCATGAATAATTCAGTCTGAGTCGCGGCTTGTCCCACCCGATGACATATATATGTGTGTTAGATACATATAACACACCTAAGTATTAAGTAGGAACGTATATGCTGAACAAGACTGCAACCTGTCCTTTACTTATTTACTTATAGATGCCTCTCACGGTTAAATGTATGTCTTCACATTGCCCTGGGGAAAAAATCGGGGATCGAACTGGAATTCCGTTTTTCAGCAGCAGCATTTTGAAGGTAAAGCTATTTTCTTTGATCAAGATGGATATGTAAACATGGCAAGGAATCGATTGCGTTTGTGTTTACATGAAAAGGAGATGTTATAGTTTTGTTCCTAGTATGTACTGTATGTACAGTCAGGCAAATTAAAAGTTAATCAGATTGACTAAATTGTCCGTATATTCAAATCACAACTGTCATTTTTTAACCGTTTTATGAAATGGCTATAACACGGCAAATTGATGTAGACTTTCGATTTGCATAACAATTAATTAAACGAAAATATATACCACTTCACTTCAAAAATATTGCCTGGACCAACCAACGGAAAATATAAAAAGTAAGAAAATAGGGTGTGTGCTCATGACCACAGGATAAAAGTGAAAACTTACGATTAGAGCCGATTATACACGATTCAGCACCGAGTTTACGCGATTCAGCGTCACCGACCGACTGTAGCCGAGTAGACCCGATTCAACGTCACCAACCCAAACGTGACGGTTCAATTTCGTTCACTGTTCAGAAAGAGCGCAAAGTGCACGTAAAGAAGTTTTCACTTCAAAAATATTCATAATAAAATTCAAACTGTGACGAACAACCGTTGAAAGATAGCTTTGTTATGTGAGGTACCTACACACAAATCGTATTGATGGAGACTCGATTACATTCACATCTTCCTTATAAGGAGTAATATCTGATATTTGTATTCAAGGAAGGGGAGGAAATTGAGTTTTATTTGGTTATCAGTTCATCCGATCGAACTTAATTCAAATAATCATGCGTCTAATTTTATCAAGTAATCTGCGGGACAATTCACTTATTTATAAGAACTCACAATCGCATCTCATTCGCAATCTGTCAAAAAAACCATCAATTTACCAACATTTTTGACTAGTTTGACAGATTGCGACTTGAATGTGAACGTTTTTTAAGAGAATTGGCCCTCTGTTGATATTCCTCAATTTTATCAAGTTATCTGTTGTTTTTCTTGATGTTCCTAAGCCTCACCAGTATCACGTTTTTGGACCCTATCTATAATCGGATTACAATCAATTTCGCATCAAACCGCAGTATCGGTTGGTATTGGTGTACTTATCCTAAAATAGTTGATCACTTTACTAGCTTCAAAATAAAGTCAAAGAAATTAGTTGTGACCCAAATTGACGACCAACTTAAATTGTTCGTATACAGGGTCAAATAAAATTAGCTAGCGAAACTCCGCACTCGTCATGGGTGGATGATATTTTTTTGGGGTCATGAACCGCAGTGTTGTGGCGGCATCTACATCGCCACATGCGAACTACACATCAAAGACCTGACGTCACACAAAATCCTGACGTCACATAACAATCCTGCATCGCGCAATTAGAGTTTACCGCGCGATGAACTTATATACAAGATTCCAACATCAATAGTCTGGCAGTTGCCCGCCATACACAACTCCCGTCTGGTCGGAGGATCCTCCCTTTTTTATGGTGGATGAATGAACTTTATTCATACCTCTAAAGAGTAATTAAAATATCAATTCAAAAATCCAGTTTTTTTTGTGGAAACTTCACAGACGTGATTGGTATCGATATCTAAACACGATAAAACAAAAAAATAGACGGACTTTCGCTAGCTAATTAATTTGACCCTGTATTCAAATTAAAACCGTCGTTCTTTGACAGTTGCATGAAATGTTTAGACCTACACAACAAATTACCGAAAGATGTCAATTTGCTTAACAATTGATTTCCCTGACTGTATTTTAATCATAATGTTAATAAAAATCTCTGATAAATCTATATTTTCAGCACATTTTAAAGCGCTGGAGTTTTATGAGTTCTAACTGTATCTTTTTATACGTAGAACGTCTAGCGGTCTCTGAGATAAAGGACCGTGATGTTTGACGGACAAAAATGGCGGTAGGTCCATATAGCTCAGCTTCAAATAAGTACGAATTACATTTTTCCACTATGAAAATATGCGATAGGTGCTTTCTATCTTTATATTTATTTATTTATTTAAGGACTAGCTGTTCGTGCCCGGCGTTGCCCGGGTGTAATTCCGACTTTTCCGGTGGATTAACAAAAAACATTTTTCATACAAATACAAATATACGATATATAGTATTGCAGATACGAATAGAACAAAAAAGTGAGTGATGTACTTAAAATAATCTAAACGTGAATTCATGCAAGCCTAGTACTTTTTGTCAGTTATAATTATTTGATATCCTATTAGTTAATACTATCGTGAATTCATGCAAGCCTAGTACTTTCTGTTAGGTTACAGCTCGGAAACTGCACAATTTCTTGTGAACAGAATACCGTCAAGCGCTGCACGTAATACCCCGATAAAAAAAAAAAAAACATAAGTGTTAAATCCATATATCTTTTGATTCTGCTGGTCGATTTTGATGAAATAAAGACTAAATGTTACTCACAATAAAGCTTCTTATTGTTCAGTAATTCAATTTGGAATCCAATGAGTGGCTTTTACGTGATGCGCTCACAAACGAACAAACAAACATACAAAAATTTCAAAAAATATTTTTTTATTTTCTATTACTTATTTCTCGCGACTTCCAGTACTTTATTTGCAAAAATCTTTAATGTACAGACACGGACCGTTTACGATTTTATTATATGTATAGATAGATATAGATTATTTTCTATTACATATTTCTCGCGACTTCCAGTACTTTTTTTGCAAAAATCTTTAATGTACAGACACGGACCGTTTACGATTTTATTATATGTATAGATTACCAACAAGATACATTAAAATTAACTTTTACAATAATAAAAACTAGTTTAAACATAAAATATCCTGTAATGCAAACTCAATTACAGGTAACCACAACTTACACATTATTGGGTACACATGCTCTGAATATATAATTAGAATTAAGAATTATTATTAGTATAATTATAATAAAAATAAAAAAAATATATTAAATTTATATTAAAATTAAATATAAGATTGACATTATTAAAGATTTACATTACATATTTAAATTTGTAGAAAATTGACATGGTATAATAGTTAAAAAAATAGAATTATACATTAAATTTCTTAAAAAATAAATTAATTAAAAGTGGTAAATTGAATAGTTATTGTATTATATTTTCATTTTAGTAACATCACGTCTGTATTCCCCGAAGGGTTAGGCAGAGGGGCACCTATAGTGCACATTTCGCCAGTTATGTTTATGTCCCATTTATAACAGCAGGCGAGCTTATTGCCTTCAACCGGGCACAAATGCAGACTCCGGTCTGCTACTGAGAAATTCTAGATGGAAAAACCTAATAACACTTTACCCGACCCGGAATAGAACACCGGAACGTATGCTCAACAGAAGCGCTTGGGACCACTAGACCAATCTAGTGGTCCCAAGCGCTTCTGTTGAGCAGTCAGTTTCATTTAAGTAAAAACGAAAAAATGTATTTACTAAAGTTAATTTTCACACTGGATAATTGCAAGCCTTTCTGATAAAATTAATATTGTGAAACCAGCTTATTTATATTTTTTGTTCTGCGTTCACGCCGGTAGCACACCTCCGCCGCGAAACCATAACAGCGAAACTGAAGTAATTCAATTCGCTACGCGAATCCGATTTGCGTAGCGGAACATGACGCGAGTCAGTACAATTGAACTACTGCGTTTTCGCTGCTACGGTTCCGCGGCTGAGGTGTGCTACCGGCGTCATACCCTTACTTTTCATCCGGCATTCGTGAAATTCGGAAACGAATACTTTGTACCGTAGACTGAAATAGTCGGAGCAGAGCCTCTGCAAAACATTTTTTGTGTAGATTCCAACATCATTTTGTCATACAGCGATGACAACCATTCTCACAATTTAGGCCGTAATTCTGCAAACTAGCGTGAAAGAGAAGTTATGATGTCATATTTGAGCAAAACCTACAGACCTTCTATATCTTAAGCAAAAGGATATCGTCTCCCGAGCCCACCTTTCATCCTCGTCGTATTCTGTATACGACGGGATACAGTATGCACTGTTTGTACATGCATTGTCACAGACTTGAATAGGTCCCTAGAGCTATACACATTGTATCAATCGAGACATCCAATGCATTGCCTTGCTCAACAGTCCACAATCCACTTATCTGTACTGACTGCCCCGTTGGTCTCGTGGTCGCAAGCGCGACTGCAGGTCCTGGGGTCCTGGGTTCGATTCCTAGGTCGGGCAAAGTGTTATTGGATTTTTCCATTGGGAATTTCGTAGTAGCAGCCCGGAGTTTGGAAGTTGGCGGTGTGATACCCCCGTGCCTCGGAAAGCACGTTAAGCCGTTGGTCCTACGCCTGATCTCTCTCCGGTCGTGTCGGATTGCCGTCCCATCGGACTATGAGAGTGAGGGAAGAGAGAGTGCACTTGTGTCTGCGCAAACACTTGTGCACTATAATATCTCCCGCGCCGATGGCTAGTCTCCGTTGAGATTAGCCGCCGTGGCCGAAAATACGGTCTGGAGGACTATTATTATCTGTACTATATCGAAAACTGTTTTTTACACGGATCGGATGTCTATGGTTTTTCAACACTTTCCGGGACACTAAACACCCCGGACGTAATAACAATAAAATTTCTTTTGTGTATCGTTAAGTGTCTGTCAACCGATTCATAAAGGAACATAAAGAAAGTTGGATAAGGTTGCAATTCTCTATCAACTAGATATGCAACGCTATCCAACTTTATTCTTCCTCCATTTTTCTAACTTTCTTGGATCTCATAGTACGGATGCGATCGCAGAATAATATCCGGAGTTGCATCTTTGTTCTATGGACCAGTATACGTATATTTCTAAAGGTGAATGCAAAACAACTTTGATTGTATCAATACCTTTTGTATCAGATTCTCGATACGAGGGAGTCGTCATTGCTGTTGCGATTTATGTTAATCATACCTTAGTTTGCCTGCCCTGGTGCCGTATTATGAAGTATTATTGCCACCATTTTTCCTGTGTGAGAGAGAGACGGGGCTAGACAAGGCCGATAGCTAGATTCTTTCTTTCTTTCTTTCATAGCACCATCCCGTTTTCGCAGTGGAATAATAATGGCATTAATACTACCCCTGGCCCTGGTGTTCCATTGGTAACGGCCCCGATTTACATGTAGGTCGTGGGTTCGAGGCCAGGCACTATACTTAGAGTGATTTATTTCATCACCACTGCTCTCAAACGGTGAAGGCAAAGATCGTGAGGAAACTGTTATGTTCTAGAACCAAAAGTTCGAGAAAGTGACATCTATCAACCCGCACTGGGCCCGCGATGGCCCACTCCGTCTCACAGATACTCCTATCTGTAATAATGTAAAATGTGTAATGTAATAATGTTAAATTAAATATAATGTAATGTTATATTAAATTAAAGGTTATATTTCTAAGTAAGTATCTTAAAGGAATAGTTCTGTTGCATTTACGTTTTTATTAAAATAAATGTGTACTTAATACTATTTTCATTTTATTGTCACTATATGCGACTATGAATAAAATATTTCAGATACTATCAAACAATAGCCACGTAAATAGTGATAAATTGCCTATCACATACACATACCGTACCCGTTGTATTCAGTAACCCTAATCCGACAGCGGCAATTTTAGGTATAAATTATTAACGTACACACTTTTTAGTTCTGTTAAAGTATTATATTATGAATATTGGTCGTCACTTTCATAAATATTTCCAACAAGTAACGCTTTGTTGAATTTCAAATTCAATTCAATTCCCGAACTTTTATAAACCAATTCGAAAGTTTGAACGTCATTCTGTTAACTGAGCTCAGTGTGTTTTCTCGTACTTTTAACGTGTATGTACACATGTACCTTGTAAAATATTATCAAGACCGCAGCGATGCATAAAGTCGACATTTTACAGCTTTTTTACTATGCGGCTGAGGACGGTTATTTTTGGAGAAAACTCGCTTATTATGTATCATTTTCAGGAGTAGTAAACTTCAAACGGTTTATAAAAAAACAGACTTGGGCGTTGTATTATAGTAAAAACATATTTTACCAAGTATGAGTAAGTTTGGCGTTCAAAGGTCGCCTACACGAAGACAATTCCACTTTCCTAATAAATCGTAGAGGTATTTTTTACTTCATTTCCATGTTCAATTATATTTTTGTTTTGTTTCTGTTTCAAATATTTCAGAAAAAATCCCCACCTCATTTCAACTGAATGAGACAAAATTCAAATCTTGTATATAACGCACACTATGCAGGCAGGGATATTATAAGTTGGGGGATTACATCGCTGATAAAAATGCTTGGCTTAATGCTGGTCCTATTCCACAACCACAACTAATTGATTAACATTTGAAAATACTGTTGGAGCTAATGAAGATTGTAAGACTATTTTTGTATTGTAACTCAATCTCCTCTGTATTATATATAATTGCATAGTACAGGTGTGAGTACTATATATGTACTAAAGAGCTACCATTTAGTGGGTAATATGGCTTTCATTTCCTATAAATGGTTTAATTCAAATAAATGCTTTGAGTGTGTTTGAATTTGACTAAGTAGGTATTCGAACTTATCTTTTTTATATGTAGGTACGTACGTGTTTTCCCTCTTAAGTAAATCAATGCCTTCATTTTTTTTGTTCATTTCTGAATACATTTCACCCTCACAGTCGAAACTTGCGAGGAATGTACAGTACTTACTAATTAGTTAGCGAACGACGACTGCCTTAGTTTGCTTATTGCTTTTGAAGTTAGAATTAGATTTCAAACCAGAACTAGATACTAATTGAAGGTAAAGTCTTTGATGTTGTATAGTAATATTTTATTAAGCCAATTCAAACATCCATCCATGTACTTAGAATTTATTTTACAAATCTGCAGCTGAAGCATAAAATTTTGCACAAGAATTACATTTTGCACAAGAATTAATTAAAAATCAAAAGTGAGCATTAGGAAGGATTTTTGAATATTCATCCCCTAGTGGTAGGTAAATAAAATAGGGGATGAAAGTTTGTATGAAAGTTCCATCATTTTTGCCGACGGGACATCCCATCGGGCAAACGGCTTGAAATAATTACAATAAAAAAGTTGCATTCTTACAAAATTTTATTAATATTTAAAAATATCTAATTCCAAAATAATAGGTCTTTACCTATGAAATTTCCGTTCTGCAGTACTGGCCATTTCAAATCAAAATAATTTTTGTTTGGCTAAGAATTCTAATTTCAAATTAATTTTATTTAAAAAACATGGAATTCTTTTTTCAAAAGAAGTCATTTGTTTGTGTTACATTTTCATCGCATTTCAATCTTTTTCGTCATCCTGGATACGTTAAAAATTCGAGTAATTATGGAATATGAGTACCGTCGTGGCAGCAACGCGGCACAAGCGGCACGCAACATCAACGACGTTTACGGAGCTAACACTACAAACCAACGCACCACCTGTTATTGGTTTGCTCGCTTCCGTTCTGGAAATTTCGACCTGAAAAATGAACCTCGCGGTCGTCAGAAGACTGGTCGACAATGACGAATTAAAGGCGATTGTGGAAGCTGATGATACACAATCTACGGCTGAATTAGCAACAGCTTTCGACGTTAGCGTCAAAACAATATTGGTCCATTTGCGTCAAATTGGCAAGGTAAAAAAGCTTGACAAATGGGTGCCCCACGAACTCAATGATCGCCAGCGCGAAGTACGCGTCGAGGCGTGCCTTGCACTGCTCAACAGACACACAAATGAAGGAATTTTGAACCGCATTGTTACCTGCGATGAAAAATGGATTCTGTTTGTTAACCGCAAGCGCTCAGCAAGTTGGTTGGATCCTGGTTCAGTACCTAAGCAATGCTCTAAACGAAAACTTACCCCTAGAAAAGTGATGGTCACTGTTTGGTGGTCTAGCGCCGCTGATTCATCATAGCTTCTTATCAAACGGAGTGAGCATTACTGCAGATGTGTACTGTGAAGAACTGAACACAATGATGGAGAAGCTGGCATATCTCCAACCAGCATTGGTCAATCGCTCGTCTCCACTGCTCCTGCACGACAACGCGCGACCTCATACTGCACAGCAGACGGTCTCCAAGTTGCAAGAACTGGGGTTGGAAGCTCTCCGTCATCCGCCCTACTCACCAGACCTTGCGCCTACAGACTACTACTTTTTCCAGAATTTGGATAACTTCTTGGCGGGAAAAAAATTCAATACCCGAGAGGCAGTACAAAATGCCTTTGTAGAATTTGTTGCCTCTCGTCCAGGTGATTTCTTTAAGAAGGGCATCAATAAACTGCCACTGCGTTGGCAAAGATGCATTCATTGCATGGGTGATTACTTCGATTAATACAAATAAAAAATACATGAAAAAAATTCGCTTAAATGTTTTCATACAAAACGGCAATTTCATAGGAAAAAACGAGATGTTCTACGTTCCATAATATACAAGGAAAAACAAAGAATACATCATACTGTTATCTTGTAGCTTGTAGTTTCTACACACACATAAGTTACGAAACTGAAACTCACCCGCGAACAATAAGAAAACTTTATACTATTACTGCATAAACTAAATTAAAGAATACATTGTTGTAGACAACAACATAATCAGCTTGAAAAGATTAATTATTGAATAAGTAGGTATATTGAAAACATGTATTATAATATAAGTTATTAATAAAGGGATTAAAGTAAAACAAATAAAAGTCAGCTTGATTAATTTTGAGCTCGACCGAAGCGGTGTCGCTGGACCAACCGAACGGTGTATAAAACGAGTCCGAAACTCGAGCGATACCAAGATGCCCTAGATATGTACGTGAATTTTCCTTAAACATCCTTAACTACTGATGGATCGTGTAGTGTAAACACTTCTAAACGTAAACCCCAAAGTGTGCGGCATACAGAGTGAAAATGGTTCGTAGCTCTTTGCTACGTCACTCGTAGCCGCGTAGGCCGTCGTAGCCGTCGTAGCAATCATTCAAGAACAAAACCTTAGTTTACTTGAATCGGTATTGTTTGTGCATTCTTTGGTGCACAGATGTGTTATTTCTTAGTTATTTCTCTATAGATAGAATTATTTTTAATCATCAGCCAGGAAAAGTTTTTTTTGTAGGTACTTACCGATTCGCAATAAATGTTAAAACAGTCACATTTCGAGTGAACACCACAGTATGAAACCTGATAAAAGAAGGGTGCTCCATATTGACAGCTCTCACTACCCACAAAGTGCAATAAACATGAACCATGTTTGTAATGGAAATAACAGATCGTGCATTAAAATTATAAATAACGAAAGAAATAACGTGACAACACTCGACAGAGTACAAAATGAATTTTATTGCACCTTTTATTGAAATTGTTGACAAGCACCGAATGTTTTTCGATGTCGATTGGCGTATAATTGTTCAGTAAGTCACTCAAATATGGACACATATTTGAGTAAAATAATGGAAATAATTATTGCACTTTCTGAGATAGGAACATTTAAATGCAATTACTCATTATCTGCCTAGCCTCGCAACAACACACAACACAACAAATGCTTTATAACTTTTATAGAGATTTTAAAATAGCTGTGAAGCCTGATGGTTGTTGCTAAGATAATGTGAAGTGGTGGTTTAACGTAGGCTTAGGTAAGACATTAGCCTACCATTGTTCAACTTCAATTTTAACCTTATTGCGCACGTCAATGTACAGGTTACCATATTGACAATAGAGTCATTAATATTATTTCTTTGTCAAAGAGCTTTGCCCTGAAATATGAAGATTGAATGAATGAGATATTTATGTAAATTGAGCACAGGCTTCAACGATAAGTTGAAAATGCGCCCGAAAATTATAAACTATAATAGAAAATCTTTTCATAATTTTTATAGGTATATCTAAATGATGATAAAATGTTATCTTCGCAGGTGTACAACAATTTATGTCTAGACTTCAACAGACACCCTTATGATAAACAATCCGTCATCATGTGAACATTATTATGAAAATTGTATTGCTTAACAAGTTTCGGCAGTTATTGATTAATGGTATATGGGCACGCAGCAATTTAGGCAGGTGCTGTGATGTCGGTAAATTGATAATTTAGTATGGCAGGTTGCCTTGGAGCGTATGAGTTTGAACCGCGGTGCAACCCGAGATATATGGCGGGATAAACCGTGGCGCCATGTTAGGAGATTACCGGTTCGACGTATGGGGACGTTTCAAATGCTCAATACGGACTCCGATTGAAAATGATGGACTTTCCCTCTGCCGGATTAAACAGGTAATTCGGTCCATTTGGACCTGATTTCTCTCTATTACGGTAATGAATTAGATTTCGTTTGTAGACTACGAGCTTTGGAAATGTGCGTTTAGTTTAGAGAACTTCGTTTTAAGGTTTTCTTATTTGAAAGTGTTCACATAGTTCCTTATTTAATATTTTCTTGCTTTCGATGTTCACTGAAATGTCGTGTGTCTGATGTGTATTAATGTGTGTGATATTATATTATATCTACGTAACTAAATATTATAAAGATATATATAATATCAATTGGAAGAATACTAGTCATCAGTTGCGGCCAATTATTTTTTATACCGCCAATTTAAGGGCCGGTAGGAAGCAAAATTGCCTGTCTTCAATTTGATTTTTCATGAAATTGATAAGACTTAGGTGTAAAATAAAAATAGTATGAGTAACTACATGATATTTCCAAACTTTTTGTGGAACAGAAACACAAAATATTAAAATTTTCTCGATAAAAAAATATCACCAAGTTACCTCTAATTTTCACGTATTTTCGATTTGTACTTAAAATGCTAATGCCTATTACAATAAAAATTAGATGATTATATGTATTAAAACAAGGCAAAAAAAATTGTGTAGGCTTTTTTTTTTATTCCTTTTATTTTTGGTTTTATCACGAATCAAAGCTTGTAGGACTTACGACGTTCTTAGTTCGTGGAAGAAGCCATCTTCCGTCGCACATTACGGGAACTTCAAGCATATTTTTGTTTCACAAATCAGTCGGCGTCGCTCTGTTGAGACGAGAGGACTACGCTCAAGTTTTAGCTGCACTGAGATATTATTTATTTTCGTAAATAATATTTTCGTAATTTATCACATTCCACAAAAGAAACTGAGACATAGAAAACATGAAAAAAACACTAAAACCACTTCCAAAACGAATATTACAAGTGTTATTGATTGATAAATAAATAAATATCGAGTCTAAATAAACATATAAAATTCAATGTTGATATTTGAAAACTCAAGATGACACATTTTATTTGACAGATTTTTGACTGGTAGGTAAAACTAGCGCCATTGCTCTGTATTGCGGTGAATTTTCTTGCGGAGAAAATTTACAACATAGCCAACGAGCCCATTCCACGTTCATTTGAAAGTTCGCACTGGAGATTAAATCTTATTGCGATATACTCAGGATCCAAATTCGTTTACTCCCCTTTTTTTGACAAACTTCTTGTAAGGTGACCCTTAGACGAACAATTGAAGCGACTGACCGCCCCTAAATAAAACTTGTTTAGAATAATACCTTTATTCTTCGGTTATTGGTATAACGAACGAACTCGAACAGATTCCGTATGACTCCGGATTTTTAATTTGTCTGTCCGTGATGTCTTGTTTATATCTCTTTAGTTGACTTTTTTGTCGTAGTTGGGTTTTAGTTTTTACCTGACTACGGCGAAGCAAAAAGGAGGGTTATAATTTTGACCAGTTTCTATGTATTTATCTATGTGTGTTCCCACATATTATCTTCTAAAAGACTCATCACAATTTGACAAATGAGGTATCGTTGGAAGCTTCTTGATCGTCCGCTGGTCATAGGCTATATGAAGACACATTAAATTGAAAATGGCGCCCTCTAGGTGACATATCATGAACAACAAAAAATATTTTTTAATCATACCATGTTGGGTATCAAATGAAAGGTTTTAATTAGCACATTTTAAAAATATATATTATAACCCCAAAAAAAACCGCGACAATCAAGACGTATATTGCCATATGTTTATGTTAGCGCGTGGGATGATAACTGCCGCTTCACGCGCCGCCGCACCGTAAACAGAAAAGACGTCCGACGCGCCGCGTGACGCCACACTGCACGCGACGCGCCACGCCCCGCGTCTCCGTAAATGAGGCCTAAAGTTATAATGCAACTTGGCATGTTTTCAAAGCTACAATTTCAACAGTTACAAAGAGGGACCATACTAAACTTTCTACTATGGGACTAGTTATAACAAGCGCCCGAGACGCGCATTTTGTACGCTGCGTTTCGGGCGCTCAATAAAATTGTATGAATTCCTATGTAACGAATTTTAACAAGCGCTGCAGTCTAAGCGAGCGCCCATGCCGGGCGCCGTTAGGCCTGCACATGTCGCAACTTGCCACTCTCAACTTGCATCTCCGTTGTGCGATTTACAAATAAGACTGGGAGAAAATATGCCGCGGGCATTGCTGCTACGTGCGCCGCCGTGATGAAACGCCGCGTGTGACACGCGGCTATGCCATTCGCGGGCTCCGCCGCAAAAACGCTCCATTTCAAACAAACGCGTGTAAAATCGCGTCTCCGTAAACGCACTCATACAACGCCATATGTTTGAATTCAGTGCGAGCCGCGCCGCCCAAAGCCACGCGCGATTCCTCGCGTCTTCGTAAATGAAGCCTAACTGTGCCCTTAACGCTTGGA
The DNA here is from genome assembly GCA_947363905.1 of Lithophane semibrunnea. Taxonomy (NCBI): domain Eukaryota; kingdom Metazoa; phylum Arthropoda; class Insecta; order Lepidoptera; family Noctuidae; genus Lithophane; species Lithophane semibrunnea. The sequence continues at coordinate 8,374,811 of OX376194.1, read as the reverse complement.
CGCGAGTTCCTTTTTCACTATTTTTCCTTGTCATTTTCTCCGCATTAGTAATAAACTTAAAAGAAACACGGTTCAAAAGTTACAACAAAATGTGGAAATCTTGTTGCGTTTGACGAGTCCAAAACGCGCCGGGCGCGCGCCCGAAACACAGCGCCGGTACTGAGCGCGTACCTCGGGCTTTTGTTATAATTATTCCCCTTGGGTACTTTGGCACCCATTTACATAGATGATTAGATGTCAATTCTTTTAGTGGTGAAGCCGACAATCCTACATTTATTTCTTTTGTACAGAACTCGGCCTCTTTTTCACATGTTTCAAATGTTTTCGAAGGGGATTGTTCGCGTTTGGCGCAGGAAAGGTTTTCATGACACATGCCATATTCGTTGCACAATACACTGCAAAATTCATTATACGAATATTATTTTTTACTTGGGTATCACTTTGCACGATCTCTTTGCTTGGGTATTACTTGGTAACACAGTTTTCCACAAAGACGTCATTAGGTACAAATTGTACAAGGTCCTAAATAAAATTTGGTAACATTTAAATTTGAACTTTTTCACGTCAACATTGAGTTTCTAGTTCCAAAACATGAACATGATCTATAGTTCTGAATTCAAGCTTAGCGTATCGTATAAGCAAAATAAACTACAGAAGATTGAAATTCGAATTCTATAAACGCCAGACGAAAAGTTTCTGCTGGCGGGAAGGCATTGTGTTTTGTTTTCGTCGTGTTTAATGAGAGGGGTAGGTAAGGGTTGCGCGGGTGAAATATGTTTTTTTGCTGTCAAACTACTCCCCCTTAAGGGTTATCGGGCAAGTGTCAATGCGAATTTTTCAATTCACAATATAAATGTTTTTGCTAAGTTTATGTATGCATTTCAGACATCGCGGCATGCATCGGTGGGAAAACATCGTGAGGAAACCTGGACTCATAAATTAATAAAAGTCTGGGATCGCCAATCCGCCTTGAGCAAGGGTGGTGACTAATAATATAAGTAATTTTAATTCTATTCTCGCTAATTGTATTCTCGGTGCATCGTCTTCACATGTAATTATATAATTGATGTACCTATACCAAATACTGTAAAACATTTTTTTTTTAAAGAGTAACGGTGGAGTTTCTTACCCATTCTTCTCCATACGAAAACTACCTTTTGGAAGGGGCAACTAGAATCAGTTCTATTTCTATGTATTTGACGTTCAAAAGTGCCTTTAATGTGCCTAGTTGAAATAAATTATTTGACTTTGACTTTGACTTTGATAGTGTACATGGTTTAAGGCCATTGCCCTGCAGTAGGTCAATTAAAGGCCGGTATAATAATTATTAATTAATTTGGCAATAAGTGTAAATTAGTTAAAGTAAATGAATAAATTTAAACCGCACTAAACTTAGCTTCATAAATGTTTAAACAACAAACTATAAACCGGATGCACGTTTTAATTTAAATGTTGATTTAGGTAGTCATTTCATAATTAACTACAAAATGGAACCCTAGCCCAACTAAAATGAAACGTTATTAATGTATTTAGAGGTTTATTATTTATTAGTGCTACGGAAATTCAAGATAAATTGTAATTGAAGGCCCTGAAATGTGTATAAGTACTATACATGGGTGGTACTTGGTGTTACTACTTTTTTATATCAGCCACTGTCCCAGTGCTGAGAAGAGGCCTCCCCCAAATCCCTCCAAGCATCCTTTTCCAAGGCCACCTCGACCCAACCTTTGCGGTATGCGTCTACGTGGTCTCATCAACTCTTTCTATCAGTGGCAGCGGCACGGGCGGCGGCGCCGTCTAACTACTTCATATGATAAAATATCTCTGTATATATGTACAATCAATGTCATTCAAGTATAACCGTTACGGGTCTTACTTAAACAAGTGATAAAATAAAGTAAAGTGGCACATGCTACTGGATACCCGTAAATAATTCTAGACAGAAAGTAGGAATTCGTAGTTGCGTTGCATACGCAATTGATTTTATACGTTTTCAAACATCTCAGAATACTGAACACTGATAAAACAAAACTCGTATCAAGTCACCGGGGAACCTCTTCGTATATAGAAAAGACGTAAAAATTCACACCCACGCTGTTAAATCCAAGCATAAAATATTAAAAGATTTCTACCACAAAGTTCAAGAAAATTTCAAATGAAAAGTAAAATTCATTTTAAAAGTAGCCCAGGCCCAGCCCGCGGCTACGAATCTGGCCCCGAACCAGGTCGTTACTCTTTGCCTCAAAGAGGTCGATACAAAAAGCCTCTCACAGGAATCTATTCATTTTGTTTCTCTATTATTAAGTTTTCTGGAATTCAAAAGTAGCAAGAAACTTTTTAATGATATAGCATACTTCGGTCCTTTTGGAAGCAGTTTTATTTAAATCTACACAAATAGCTGTTATACGGAAAGAATAATTTTAATATAAACCCATTAATCATGCACAATAACCACGATCCAATTAAAATTAGAATGGTATAGAGCTATTTAATTCATAAATTGATAATAATAAAACATAGAGCTGAGCTGTCGTGTCATTATGTACATAATTAATGGACAACCTACGTACCTAATACAAAATTAATTACTCACAACATATTTCCGGTCTTTTTTCAACTTAAGCACCATATTGTAAGATATTATCCGTTTTTGCGCATAATAGCGTATTACTTGCAAGCAAGTTGACAATGGCGCGGCATATTCCTCTTCGTCGCGTCGAGGTTGCCTCTGAGATGAGACACGGGAACTTTGAGAGTAATTCATGGTCTGCGGTTTCAATGAATAGCTGCACCCCCGGAGTGGTTTCCCTAATACATTGTGCCGCAATCTATAGGCCCTGAGAAGTTCACAATGAAAAATGTGGTGCGAACGTCGTGTTTATTTAACAAGGTTGGGCGTAGGCTCACGTAATTTATTAGTATAGATAAATTTTAGCTCTAAACGCCGGGAGTGGGCGCAAAACATATTGCCGCTATTGACGATAACGAAGTATAAGCTCTTATGTATTGGAACGGGTTTTATCAAATCTGTGCAAGTTTGTTACTCAAGTCTCATCTGAACTAAGTTTGTTGCAGTGTTACAAGCTATTCCGGGTTGACTTGGGAATAGGTAAATATCGTTTTCTCCTAAATTTGCTGAAGATATGGCGATATAACGTGTGCCAGGTTCGATTAATGGAGGCTGAGGAAATCATTTAAATATGATCCTAACAGACCGTGAGACAGTTAAAGTAAGCTAGGGAATCTATACCTGACTTACAATTGAAGTCGTTGGAGTTCGTTTAGAAACGAGTTTTGTATTGCGCTTACATTTGGCAACATATTGTTGAAAGTGCTATACTTGGGTATGCATCTAGCCAACTACATTATATAAAGTTTGACACTTTTCTGCCGCAAAATCTGAAATAGGTTACAATTTCCTGTATGAACGAAATAAAATGGACATGCAATGGTCCTAGTAAAAATGTTATAAGCGATTAAGAAAACTTGTCACGAATATAACAAATTCACACGTGTTACATTGTGTGCCGTCAACTTTCCGTGTACAAGCGGCACTCACTGTCGTACGAGGGAAATTACTTGAACGCTCCAACATTTTAAGGTATTTTAAAGCTCCCCTGAAACGTGTTATGTAGCCGTTTGGAATGACAGCATTACTTTTACTTTATAATTTTCCCGTGTCGTACAGATGCGTGGGTACTTAAGTAATTTCATGTTCCTTTTATTATAGCCCAACTTTGTGTTTAAGTTCAGATGTTATTGTTTCGTTAAAGAGGTGCTCCGACGTATTTCAAACTCTTATTGTGATCAACCGACTTTATCACGGCTGAAGCCCAACAGACTAATTCTTATCTGCAATTATACAATTGGAATATTTCCCACATTAAACGTTGCGATTAACTTAACAATTAACGTTAATATATACGAATTTGCGTTTAAAATTTATTCCAACGGATTTGTATTAGTGAGAATAAATTGAGCAGCCGCACGTTTCCAAAATTGTGCTTGAATTAACGTTTTGATTGTTTGTAGGTAACTTCCCTGTCTGTTTGGTTTGCTAGTCTGACAGACAGTATACCACCTGTGCAATGTGGATACGCTTTGTACTAACTACATTTCTCGGTGATTGACATCTAATTAACCACCGCGTTTACATCCCTAGGGGTACGTGCGTCATTATGTACTAGACAATTCTCAATTACATTACAAACATGAATTCAGTTTCAGTATTGAGATCAAAGGCAGGCATTTGATATTTTGATTCACACACGATTACATGTTATGATCTGTTAGCAGTAAAGATAAAAATGCAATTTCCTCTTTCAGGTTGGCTCAGGTTTTTTACATCGTTCATATCAAAACAAATCAAATCAAGTGTTGTATGTACATACATTATCCCATCTACATCATATTCTTTATACTTACATTACGTCAGTTGTAAGGTATCCTAAAACCACATACTTCATTAAAATAACTAAGGTATTATAAAATTCAGCAAAAATTCTGATGAAAGCTCAGCTGTGAATGTAATAGGATGGGCACATTGTGTACAAAGGGACCCTTTTAAACGAAAGTGAAGCATGCGAAAATGTAATTAAGAACAGTGGGTTAATTCCCCTTTCACGTGCCTATATGAATTAGCAGAGTTACCGAGCTGTATTAGATACATAGATCCCTTCCGGACAATCTGGAACTATGGAATATTAAAGGATAATAGGTAATTATAACGCGACATTATGATGTCATTAAAATTTTATACGTCATTGATTTTGTTGCGAAAACTTGTTCGAAAGGACGTACCCTTGTGTATTCGTCGGACACGCGATATCGGGAAAGTTTCGGGATTCCGGCAAAGAGATAACTAGCGTGTTCAATTTATTACCGAGTTCTAAAGATAAATAAAAAGGTTATTAGGATCGGAACATGTTTATTATAAAGTGAGTTATGATGGGATGTGAAATTGAACGTGGAGTTTATCTATATTGGCTTAATCTACCCTATGTTGAAACGTTCCTGATTTTCCTGTTTTGCCCTCAGTGAATATTATGGTTTTATATTTATTTTGAGAAAATCATTGCCTTGTTCATTTATCAATATGTTGGGACTCCGGATATACCTGCAATGGGTAATTGAAGTGTACCTACCTATACGAATCACTCAGTTTACTTTTTTTTGATGATAATACTTTATGCCATTGCATCTTCGGGATTATAGTTGCAAGAACTCAACCATATGGAACTACCCCAAAATTGCCTGAACGGCAATTGGCATCTTGGGACAATTTTACGCAAACCTCAACTAGGAATGAGAAAGTCGAGTAGCCTCATTATGTTAGAACCTTCTGAAGCCTTTCTCATTTGTCCCCCACAAATGATGTATGTGGGGAATGCATACCGCTAGTACAAGGACCAGGGAACTAGAGTTAACAAGAAGTGGCTTAAGTACTTTCCTGAGAGTAGGAAAGATACATAGTTATGAATAGCAAAATTCATTCCAGATTTTAACTCTATGTTGCACTATGAATTAGTTCTATGAAGTATCTACGATGCAAGTTGCAGTAAATCATTGGGGAGTTTTAGATAATGATACAGTACTACATATAGAATATGTGTACCAAAATTCAGCCAGTTATAATAATCCTAAGCTTGATTTGCTTTATTTGCGAGTATACAAAATATGTTGCTTAAATGGCCGTATTTTTTATTGCGTTGACTTAAAAGCTAGATTTCTTTAGAGCCCCAAGGGACCGTAAAAGACCTAGGTATTTGATATTAATTCCAACTCGAGACGTCCACAAATTCCTGAGAAAAAGGGATCTTGACAGATAGACGGACGGACAACGAAGGGGTCCTATAAGGGTTCCGTTTTTTCTTTTGAGATACGGAATCCTAAACACCTTAGGATTTATACACGTTAAAATCAATCTTCAAAAAAATACAATTTTTGTTACAGACTTAAACAGAAAATGTGATCAGTTAGATGATACTAAGTAAAAAGCAGCCTATTTCGAGATTTCAAAATATTCACAAACTTCGACTTATACCTACATTCCACTTACTTCTTCAATCACGCGCAATCGCGAGTCTCTCAATCTCGAATATTCTCGCATGACGTGATGTTTCTTTGATAAATTAATCATCTAATAATTACATTATGGACCACCCAAACACCGCCTTCTGTTCTCAATGTCTGTTCCCACATTGGAGCAAATATTTGTATGCCCTACATATTTGTTCCGTCTAGATGTTTGATTAGGTGATTTGTGTGTTTAGTTATACCGTTACGTAGGTTAAATAAGGCTGTAATTTAAAGTTTTCGTTCAATATTTGTAGAGTGTATAATTTTGGAAGTTAGAAATAACTACATCTCAATTTAAAACTGTATAAAAAATGCATAAATTATGAAACGTCCTCAGAAAAACAAATAGTAACTTCAAGACTTTCATAAAGAATAATAAAACTTAGACATTACATGAATACAAAAGCGTCAAACAAAATTATTCCGTGTTAAATTTCCTCGGAAAATCCCTCCATAAACCTATCATTAGCTATAAACGGGAACAGTTAAAATAAAAACGTTAACGACGTTATTAAAAAGAATAACAGTGAAATCTGTTGCTCGGGATTCTCCGCACTCCTTTGTAACGGCTTACAATGAAACACTGGTGTCGGTGAGCATTTGGCTTTAATTGTTCCTAGCTGGAACGACCCACAATCTGTTGGCAGAGGGTGTTCCGATTCGCATAGCGGTACAAACTTTCCTTGTACACGAAATATCGTCTGTTTACTGCTGCCTTCGCGACTACGTGATCCGATTGAGAATTGGACAATTAGTGACACGTGACTACAGATGTTTACGAATATTTCGTGCTAAACCAGTGTTGCTTCAATGTCAAAGTCACATTTTCGGAATTAGTCCGTGATATTGGACTCGGACTGACCCGTAAATTCGGATGTTTATATTAGTTGGTTTAGTTAGATGTTGTTTCATGTCTTGGCGCCAGACGGTGTATAATAAATACATCCAACTGTTAGCTAAATTACAAAATGTCACCATGACCTATATAAAACCTAGTAATTCAAGTTAATTTATATAAATCAGACAAGCAGTAGGTACCTATTATTATGTTTTTATATTTTTTTTAATAATAATATGTTAGCTTAAACTGTCCCACTGATGAGCATTGTTCTGTCCAAACAGCCTGTTCCAGGGCCACCTCCATCCAACCCACTGATTTCTATGATCCAATCCTTGCGGTACGCGTCTAGATCGTCTCGCCGTCAATCGTCAGGCACAAAAAAAAACTTATATTAATTCACTTCAAGTTTTTTAATTATTCTCAATTAATTATTTTTATTATAATAATTATGTACAAGTATTTATTTATTTATTAAGGTTCACCCACAGCACATACATACCTACACATACATAAACTAAATCATACGGTAATATTCTAATATATATGCCAATTACAGGTAAACACAACATTGACAACAAAGACGCCAGATTACCGCTTAGTTGCTAACTTAAGTCTAGGTGGTTAATCGAAGAAAGAAAATGGGATATTAATTTTGATACAAAGAAAATGAAAATGAAAATGAAAACATAGTAATTCATTCGTTAACAGTAGAGGAGATTTTTACTACGTTTCATTGGTGTGTAGGAATGCCAGGATTCTATAGTATATAAAGAAAGGGGGGGAAATGATCAAAGGGCATCAAAAACAATTTCTCTCAAGACCTCTTGTAAAAGTTTCGGAAAAACATTTCCAATTGCTGCAAACAAGGGATTGTTGAAGAAAGCTGCTACTGCGATCAAATCTACTTCATTAAGAGAACGTGATACACGAAAGCAATAACAAGATCTCAATTCTTTCAATTCCTCCTTCTCTTAAGGAAAATTGCGCATTTGACTGGCGGACAAACACTATTGATGTATCGAACAATCCCGTTTTTTTTTAAATACGATTAGGGTTCTGTATAATTGCTAGAGTAAAAGTCTAGAAATAATGTTTACTCAACGGTTTATATTTTTACAAAAAATTAAACGGTTTTCAGCATGAATACCAATTAATGTAGTCAACAAAAAAAAATCGACATTCCTACGTATAATCGCAAAAGTATGTTAAAAGTTAGATAAATTACTTTCAAAGCGAGCTCAGTAAGCAGCGATTCTCCGCCAAACGGTAGCGTGCGATACATTTTCCTTATAAAAATATTCCCAGCAAGGCGGAGTTTTTCTTTATTCACGGTCCGCGCACCTGCCGTCTAGAGATGCAATGAAAATTTGTCGTCTTCTTGCCAAATTTGAACTTATTCTTTGCAAAAGCAACGATGTTTTAGCTCCTTTCCTCATATTTTGATGATGAATACTTGAGAAGTGCTGTTTCATAAAGTTTCTTGTGACCGAAATGAAACTGTACAAGCAACGTTGAATGACAAAGCAGCTTATAAGGATGCGCTCTGTCTTCAGTAAATATATCTGCATAATCTTAAAATTAAAGTTTGCACAAGTTCTAATGGCATGCATCCAGTTTTGAATTCGCTATTTTTCAGTTTGTTTAAGTGTACTATGGTGTTTACAGTGAAGTGCTGTTTGTTTCGTAGATGAATGGTTTTTATGTTCCACTTTGCGCGTAACGTTCTTTGATTGATTGAGGTTGTGTGATGGCGCATGTTTCGATATTAACGAGATTTATCATACAAGGAGCATGTTTATCGGTTGTGCATTGTGTTTAGATATCTTATGACAGGCACGATAAAAGTCAAAATAAAATCGACGATAACTGGAGCATTCTTTAGAATCTTTTATATAAAGATTTATTATTTTCACATAAACCCAAACAAAAACATATGGACATATTTATTCAGCGACGCTAAAACAGCCCACAAATCAAGAAACATGTAAAAAAGAATTCACCGTTATTGAGATGGAAACACGGCAAAGGCGGCGTCGTCCTGCCTTATTCATGAGCCAGGGGTTCCACACCTTGACTCCTATGCGGAACTAACGTTGGCCATTTCCACCGCAAATTTTTCGAACACTTACAAACTCTTACAAAACTTTAATAGAATTGCGGTCTCTTTAAGTTAGCCTTCTTTTTATCTTCGACGACGCTGGCGTTTGCAAATTTTGAAATTTTGATTGCGTCGGCGAAGCGGAACGATGATTTGTTTGTTGATTGAATTTGTTACTTTCTTTGACTTTTGAATTGGATCGGGTTGAATTAATAGAATACGCGTTGAGCGCTTTTGCTTACGTATTTACTTGTAAGAATTAACTCATGAAGCCTTTAATTTTTGTTTTCGTTCACAATATTTGACTTTTACCAAATATGAAATAAGTTCGGGGTCATACCTACCACAAAACGTAGTTAGATATAGTAGACATACTTTTCGTTCACAATATTTAACTTTTACCAAATATGATATAAGTTCGGGGTCATACCTACCACAAAACGTAGTTAAATTTAGTAGACACACAGAACAATTGAAGTTCAAATAAAATGAACTAAATCTTGATCACGTAGCTCCGATATCAAAGTGTACGCCAAGAATCTGAAACTTAATGAGAATCCAGCACTAATTGGAATGCTCGTTTCGTCCCGTCTTGTGATAGGGGATTAAAACTTTATTATTTACTGAACGATCTTTACGTGACACACACCGCTCTATTAAATGCGTTACTTAACAATGTCATATACGCGTAGCATCAAATTACTCCACAGATTAACTACTAAGTAAAAGATCTTAATATGCAAATTACTACGATCAGGGCAATCGTTTTATATTCACAAGAATATAGATAGTCACCCTCTTTCAATAAATGATTTTTCATAAATGAAGCAAATGTCTACTTCGGACAAGTAGGTACGGAACTATTCGACACATAAAAAAAAATCATGAGTTAGAAAGCATTTGTGTGAGCCAGTTGACTAGCCGTCTCGCAAATGCTCGTTAGAATGATGCCAGTACAATAAAAAATTAAAGTTATAAAACTAAAACCCAACCATGACAAAAAAGTCAATCAAATAAAAATTTACAAACAAGACATCACAGAAAGAAAAATAAAAAATCCGGAGTCACACGTGTTTACATAAATCGAACATTTTACGTGTGACTCCGGATCTTTAATTTGTTCATGACTTTATTTTTAGTTCATGACTTTATAATTATCATCTAGAGGGCGCCATTTTCAATTTAATGTGACGTCACATAAGCTATAACCAGCGGACGATCAAGACGCTTCCAAGGATACCTCATTTGTCAAATTGTGATGACTCGTTTAGAAGATATGAGGGAACAGATGAACATACATACGGTACATACATACCGGTCAAAATCATAACCCTCCTTTTTGCTTGGCTGTAGTCGGGACTAAAAGTAATAAGTAGAAAACCAGCTATGGAAGCTGCAAATTGTACGCTGTATTTTATTGCTGCACTTTAGAATTAGGTTAAACGCGATAAATTATGCCACGGCATTTTCCTATTTCTATTAACAATAGCCAGCTCAGCTCTCGAAACGCATTAGCAACCATTGAATTGTGTACAACCCGTAATGTGCAAATCTCTATAATATTTCAGCTTCAGCACCGGAGAGTAATAGCAGGATATTGCACCAAGATTTACAATACCGCTCGGCGCCAACGCAGTTCCTGCAGTCGCCTCATGATAAATACCAAGACATCGTTTACTTTTATTAAAGTGTTTTCTTTAAGCAAAATAGACACTAAGGATGATTCCAAAGAGCAGCTTTCGTATATTTATAGATACTAGCTAGATACTAGCTTCCGCCCTTGCCCAATTTTGTCTAAATCCGTTCAGTGGTTTAGGCGTGCAAAGGTAACATACAGACAGACAGACAGATAGACAGACAGACAGACAGAGTTACTTTCGAATTTATAATTAGTATGGATAATTGGATAGGTAAAATAATGCCACCGCATGCGGGCGAAGTGTTTCATCCGCACCGCAACAGCAGAGACTGACGATAACTTCAGACGATTCGTCTGAAACTATCGTCTTCCATCCAAATAAAAATCAATCTGTTTTCATTTTAAGCTAAATTGAAAAAAGTCAGCAAATCATTTTCAAAGCTGAATTCTAGCAAATTGAAACTGTCCTACTGAAGTGAATGCCTAACTTACGTAACTAGCATTCTACAAACTCGTGCTACTCTGAAATAGAGTCTCGTGATCTGCCCTTATTTAATGTATTCCTTGTACAAAGAAAGTTTAAATTGTATTTTTCTACAGAGAATATCCGCTACGCTCATTGTGTCCGGCGCCCGAGCGTTAACGAAAAGCTTTCGTTTTAAACCGAACAAGGAGCTTAATAAATTGTTTGCACCCGCTTTCTTTCCAATAGAAAACGTAGTTTATCAAATACAAATCAATTGCTCGTTTAGGCATTGAAAGGGTTACAATCAATTGGCTGAAAGCTGAAATATGTTGTGAAAGTGAATTGATTAAATTAGTTTTACCAACTGAATTTATTTTATAGATAACAAAATTGGTTAAATAAATTAAAAACAAATTAGGCTTTGAATAATGAACTTTTTTCAAAAAAATATTAAATATGAATTTATTAAACTTTGTGGTTCTAAAAACAAATTGAATTTCCAACAATATCTAACATTTTAATTACCTACCTTTACAAATTTATGCTGTTCAGTCATAATCCAGCAAATAATTATTTATAAAGTTATGTACGGACAACCGCACATCGGTGGTAACCATTTGACATTGACAGCGCCTTAATGTCGTAGCAGTAAGGGCGAATATCGCAGCGGTGATGTGCGGTTGACTTTACCTAAAACAAAAGCATAGGTACATAATTGCCCTGTTAAATAAACATATTAACATCTAACTCCCTTTTTTTCAAAGAATATTCTAAGTTGTTATTATTATTCCTCCATGCTTTTTGGAGGGCTTCCATGAATGCAGGTAGGTACCAAGTAAACATGTGGGTAGTAATTATTTAGCTTCTTTAAAGTGCATTCTTCCAGAAGAGGTTATTGATGATTTTAGATTTACAGTCTAGCTTCAAACCAGCTTGATAGGTTCCATTATTCATTCCACATTACGTCGAACATAAACAACAAAGTGGCACGTCTCAGGCGCTTAAAATATTTTCTGACATGAAGGCATAATAAAAAATAGCTTGCATAAGCCACCCGTGATCGCCAGCAAAGCGGAATGTCAACGGCTTCGGCATCAATCACTTGCGATGCCGGGGATTACTCAAAACGGAGCGTCATCCTCTAGCGTGGAGGCGACGCAAATTTACATAAATAAGCTCATCTGTATTCAACATGCAAGCCGAGAGGAGCCCATGCAACAACATGTGGCATTCAACTTGCAGACCTCTATTATTAATTGTGGACAACTGACGCGAGGGAGCCATTCCACAGACTCGTCTCACAGACCACGACCCTGTTGTTTCTACTTTAATGAAAGTGCCAGAGCGCTTAAAACTTTCACATTGTTTATTGATCCGTATTTGCACAGATTAACCCTCAATTATTTACCTATGTTTACATTATAACGGTTGTTTAACGTTCTTTGTATTTAAAACACAACGCAACAAAAGTGGAAGCTTTTAAATCGTACGCAAACGCCGGAAAAGTTTTCTTGTACGGGCAATTAATAACTTGGAACGTTCCAGAGTAATACTGGCCCAAGTAAACGTGTAAGAGCGCTTCATAATAATACAGTTTAACAACAGAATTAACCCCGAAGGTTGCTATTAAACAAGTTGGTCGTAGATTTAAATTTTGAGCTCGTAAATTAACCCTTCATCCTTTTGAAATAGCAAAGGGATTGGGACCTAATGGTCTATTTGTGAAACGTAATGGGCCGGCCTGGCCGAACGTATTAGACAATTTGGACATATTCTGACTTCACTCCATTCACGTAGAGCCTTTATACAGGATCTTTATATAAAAGGTGGTGGGATACAAAGGATTAAAATAACTATCGCAATAAACTTTCTTTCTCTTTTATTATGTTTTCAGTTGTAATTTTACTTGTAAGTGTAATTTTACTTATTTAACGAACCTTTTCTGTTTGTTGGTAATTTTGTTGAAATTTTAGTCAGAAATGTTTAACTGTTTTTAAAAGTAAAAGTTGTTTTACGACAATTTTATTCATCATACAATGCTGAGGAAAAAACCAACATAGAGATAGGTACACATTACATGTTTGCAAATGGCAAACTTAGATTTTCAGCTGCCTCTGTAATTATTTTCTGTGCCAGTCTCTTCAAGCATTTCCAATGAAAATCTGACTACGAGACGTTTTCCTTACAAAGAGAAGCCTTATTAAAAGTACTTTTAGTTCTAGATATATGTATATTCACGTTTGAATGTAATATTAATATTTTGAACTTATGAAAAGCGAGTAAAGTAGGGCATGGTCATTTATGTATGTATAGTGTAGCAGTAGGTATATAATGCAAGGTTGTAACGAAATTATTATTGTAGTGAAATTTTAAAATCCCAAAAAGTTTTAATCAATAATAAGGAAGAGCAGTGTTGGCCCTGTGGTAACGGCCGCGGCTTACGAGTTGTCGGTTGTAGGTTCGAACCCTGACCGGCGCTTTACTTTGTGTAAATTATTTCATCAACACTGCTCTCAAAACGGTGAAGGAACATATAGTGAGGAATCCGGCATGTCCGAGAACCAAAAGCTTCAAAGACATGTGACACTACCAACCCGTACCGGGCCCGCGTGATGGATTACGGCCCACTCTCTCTCACAGAGAGGTCTCTGTCCCAGCAGTGGGAACATTAAGCTGGAGCTGGTTTTGGGTGGAGCTGATTATGCATGTTCTACAATAAAAATGCTATCTCAAACACTTCTTTTCTGTCCGTAGATGTACTAAAATCAATAGAATTATTACTTCATGCGATACTTGCGACCTCCGGATTTAATCTAGATAATATGTATGTAGGTATCATACTACATTACAATAATGTTATAGGTAGGTACTAAGCTCAGAAGACGACTTGTTGGAAATATTATCGAACTTTTATAAGATCTAATTACCTACACTGTTACTAATAAGGAAATTACCATATATATTAATTACCGTCCATATTTATCATTACCTTATGCAAGAAGTCATAAATTGCCATATTGGTGGTCCTATTTTTTCTGAATCCCTTTTGCTCATCGATTAAAATGTGTTTCTTTTCAAGGTATGAGTACAACTCCTTAAAAATATACTTTTCAAAAATTTTCGATATGATCGGAATGAATGCAATCGGTCTATAGTTGTCCATGTGTTCATTTTTTTTTTTTTAAATATCGGCTTTACTATGGACACTTTACACATAGCTCAAGTGTTTACAAATTAAGTCAGCTACATACTTGATTATCTTCGTAGAAATTCCGTCATATCCTGTACTATTCGTGGATTTTAATGATTTTATAATGTCTATAGGAATACTGGGGGCAACAAAAATTGAATCTTGGCGTTTTGTAATATTGACTGAATTATTACCTGAACATGTAATGGGTTGAATTTTGTCTACGAAAAAATCGTTAAATGCGTTTGCTATTTCTTGGGGGTCATTTAATACTTTATATCAAAATTGATGTGTCTAATGGATTCCTTAGGGAAACATGGTTTTGTTTTGTTTATTATATTCCATGTAGTTTTTGACTTATTGGTAGAAGTTTTAATGGAATAGTTGTTTTGGGCACGTCTAGTAAGTTTCATATTTTATTTAAATCTTTTTTTGTAGTTTAAGTAACTTACCTTATTAGTTATTTTGATTTTCGTCTATAACGCCACAGCAATAGCCGTTTCTTTTTGCTGCGTAATTTTATGCCGTGTGATATCCATTTAGGTTTCCTTATTACCCTTACAATTGTCCATTTAACTGGAAAACATAGGTCATAAAAAAGTTTGAACGTGTCAATAAATACGTCAAATGCGTCATTAGGATTATCCGTTTCATACATTTCTGAAAAAGTCACTTCTTGTAAATAATCTTTAAATTTTATCATATCCTCTGCATTAAAATCACGTCTTTTTAAGCGCCAATATTTTAAGATAACAGTTTTTTTTACCGGGCACTTTATTATTTGAGCTGTGTGGTCTGAAAGCGTAAATTCAGTTAATTTGGTTTTAAAGTTATGTGCGATATTGTATATGCACGTTTGGCTATGTATCCTGGTTGGTTGTTTTAAAGCTAATGTTAGATTGAGTAACAGACATTCAAATTCCAATACAATATTATTATTTTTCATTACGTCAATATTAAAGTCTCCCGTCATTACAATATGCGCATATTTTTTTTTACATTATGATTCGTAATATTTTTTCTAACACTTCATAGAATGTATTTATAATATGAAATTGCCGTTCTGCAGTACTGGCCATTTCAAATCAAAATAATTTTTGTTTGGCTAAGAATTCTAATTTCAAATCAATTTTATTTTAAAAACATGGAGTTCTTTTTTCAAAAGAAGTCATTTGTTTAATGATTAGTGTTACATTTTCATCGCATTTCAATCTTTTTCGTCATCATGGATACGTTAAAAATTCGAGTAATTATGGAATATGAGTACCGTCGTGGCAGCAACGCAGCACAAGCGGCACGCAACATCAACGACGTTTACGGAGCTAACACTACAAACCAAGTCACCACCTGTTATTGGTTTGCTCGCTGCCGTTCTGGAAATTTCGACCTGAAAAATGAACCTCGCGGTCGTCCGAAGACTTTGGTCGACAATGACGAATTAAAGGCGATTGTGGAAGTTGATAATACACAATCTACGGCTGAATTAGCAGCAGCTTTCGACGTTAGCGTCAAAACAATATTGGTCCATTTGCGTAAAATTGGGAAGGTAAAAAAGCTTGACAAATGGGTGCCCCACGAACTCAATGATCGCCAGCGCGAAGTACGCGTCGAGGCGTGCCTTGCACTGCTCAACAGACACACAAATGAAGAATTTTGAACCGCATTGTTACCTGCGATGAAAAATGGATTTTGTTTGATAACCGCAAGCGCTCAGCAAGTTGGTTGGATCCTGGTTCAGTACCTAAACAATGCTCTAAACGAAAACTTACCCCTAGAAAAGTGATGGTCACTGTTTGGTGGTCTAGCGCCGGTGTGATTCATCACAGCTTCTTACCAAACGGGGTGAGCATTACTGCAGATGTGTACTGTGAAGGACTGAACACAATGATAGAGAAGCTGGCACATCTCCAACCAGCATTGGTCAATCGCTCGTCTCCGCTGCTCCTGCACGACAACGCGCGACCTCATACTGCACAGCAGACGGTCTCCAAGTTGCAAGAACTGGGGTTGGAAGCTCTCCGTCATCCGCCCTACTCACCAGACCTTGCGGCTACAGACCACTACTTTTTCCAGAATTTGGATAACTTCTTGGCGGGAAAAAAATTCAATACCCGAGAGGCAGTACAAAATGCCTTTGAAGAATTTGTTGCCTCCCGTCCAGCTGATTTCTTTAAGAAGGGCATCAATAAACTGCCACTGCGTTGGCAAAGATGCATTGATTGCATGGGTGATTACTTCGATTAATACAAATAAAAAATACATGAAAAAAATTCGTTTAAATTTTTTCATACAAAACGGCAATTTCATAGGTAAAGACCTAATATTATTTATTTTTGGTACTCTGCATACACACAAAATAATGATATTATACTGTATGAGCTCTACACCGCAGCACTCAAATACACCAGTTATTGATAAATTAGCTATCTGCGGGACCGCTCTCCATTGGTGCCCGTTTCTAATTAAAATACAAGCTCCACCATGCTTGCTATGTTTTCTACAAAACACAGATGCTAAACAATAATTGGGTACCTTTAAGTGACCCTTGTAGCCTGACATCATGAAATGCTCTGTGATACACAGCACGTCAATATTAATGTTTTTTTCTCAGTTAAAGCATCTGTCTTATTTAAAAGGCCTGCTATGTTCTGATGCATCACGTATATACTATTACTAACGAAAAACGATGTTTTCTTGCCTTTAGCTTAGATTCGTACAAAAAGTGTCATTATACGACCTAGTAATTTTTGCTTTGATGCCTACGCACATTTCGAAATTTTTTCTCCAAATGTTCTAGGAGATAAGTTTTGTCTTAATATTCACGTAAAACGTCACATCGACGACGTTCGTAGTACGTCGGAATTACTCCGGTAGGAGTCCGGGGTCTGGGTTCGTGCCCAGTTGATGGCAATAGGCTCGCCCCCTGTTACATGGGACTAAAAATAACTGGCGAAATATATACGTTCTATAGGTAAACCTCTAACCTAACTTAACCTTTTTTTTGTGGAAAATCCTCATGGATGTCCTCCGCCCTGGGGCGGGCGGAGGGGTCTGTCAGACTCTAACTGACTAAAAACCCCGGTGTTCCGACTCACGCCTACGCCGGGGGTCGCGGGAACGCAAAGATCTTCCGCAACCCCCGACTGGCCCGCCATCGCGGGCCTCCTCGGGAACCTAACTTAAGGGCCATAGTTTCCTGACTGACCTTGCGCATGTGGGCGGTTCTTAAGTCCCTACTCTAGACACGCCCGGTGGCGCGCTACACTAAAATTTTGATCAAAGAATATGCAGGGGCGCAGACATGCGCACGTAGGTCGCCATTTTTGCCTACGATTCTTGTGCCTCATTAATGGTAGATGCAAGGCAGATATTTCTATAGATCGATACTTATGTTTGTGCGTATACGTATATTTTATGTTTTGAACAGGACATTATTTTTAGCATATATGTGTAAGAAAACTTTTTACAAAAAAAAAAAATCAACCGACTTCACAAAATACAATAAAAAAGTGAAAAATTACTTACTTTCTCTTTCTTTCTCTTTCCTACATTACCAGCAAATAAATGATTTATTTATTTCATTCTTTCTCTTTCTCTTTCTTTCTTTTTCTTTCTCTTTCTTTCTCTTTCTTTCTCTTTCTTCAATTGGGTTTTTCCATCTGAAATGTCTCATTGGTAGCCCGGAGTCTGGATTTATGGCCGGTCAAAAAGGTAATCCAGACATGAAATATAATACATGGAACTTAAAACATAACTGGCGAAATGTGGGTGTACTATAGGTACATCTCTGTCTCACCCTTCGGGGAATAAACGCGTGATGTTTTGTTGATAAATATGTTTGATGAATGACTTATTAAAAACATAGAGTAAAATCACGTATACAGCAGATTTATTTCCTTCTTTCTTTCTTTCTCTTTCTCTTTCTTTTTCTTTCTTTGTCTTTCTTTCTCTTTCTTTCTGTTTCCAACATTACCAGCAAATAAATGATTTATTTATTTCTCTTTCTCTTTCTCTTTCTCTTTCTCTTTCTCTTTCTCTTTCTCTTTCTCTTTCTCTTTCTCTTTCTCTTTCTCTTTCTCTTTCTTTCTTTATCTTTCTTTCTTAATCTTTCTTTCTCTTCAAACAGGTAATCCAGACGTAATATAATACATGGACCTTAAAACATAACTGGCGAAATGTGGGTGTACTATAGGTACATCTCTGTCTCACCCTTCGGGGAATAAGCGCGTGATGTTTTGTTGATAAATATGTTTGATGAATGACTTATTAAAAACATAGAGTAAAATCACGTATACAGCAGATTTATTTCCTTCTTTCTTTCTCTTTCTCTTTCTTTCTCTTTCTTTCTCTCTCTTTCTTTCTCTTTCTTCCTCTTTCTTTCTCTTTCTTCAATTGGGTTTTTCCATCTGAAATTTCTCAGTGGTAGCCCGGAGTCTGGATCAAACAGGTAATCCAGACATGTAATATAATACATGGAACTTAAAAGATAACTGGCGAAATGAGGGTGTACTATAGGTACATCTCTGTCTCACCCTTCGGGGAATAAACGCGTGATGTTTTAATGATAAATATGTTTGATGAATGACTTATTAAAAACAGAGTAAAATCACGTATACAGCAGATTTATTTCCTTCTTTCTTTCTTTCTCTTTCTTTCTCTTTCCTACATTACCAGCAAATAAATGATTTATTTCTTTCTTTCTCTTGCTCTTTCTCTTTCTCTTTCTCTTTCTTTCTTAATCTTTCTTTCTCTTCAAACAGGTAATCCAGACATGCTATAATACATGGAACTTAAAACATAACTGGCGAAATGTGGGTGTACTATAGGTACATCTCTGTCTCACCCTTCGGGAATAAACGCGTGATGTTTAGTTGATAAATATGTTTGATGAATGACTTATTAAAAACATAGAGTAAAATCACGTATACAGCAGATTTATTTCCTTGTTTCTTTCTTTCTCTTTCTTTCTCTGTCTTTCTCTTTCTTTCTCTTTCTTTCTCTTTCTTTCTCTTTCCTAAATTACCAGCAAATAAATGATTTAGTTATTTCATTCTTTCTCTTTCTCTTTCTCTTTCTCTGTCTCCTTCTCTGTCTCTTTCTCTGTCTCTTTCTGTCTCTTTCTCTTTCTCTGTCTCTTTCTCTTTCTCTTTCTCTTTCTCTTTCTTTCTCTTTCTTTCTCTTCAAACAGGTAATCCAGACATGTAATATAATACATGGAACTTAAATTATAACTGGCGAAATGTGGGTGTACTATAGGTACATCTCTGTCTCATCCTTCGGGGAATAAACGCGTGATGTTTTGTTGATAAATATGTTTGATGAATGACTTATTAAAAACATAGAGTAAAATCACGTATACAGCAGAATGATTTCCTTCTTTCTTTCTTTCTCTTTCTTTCTCTTTCCTACATTACCAACAAATAAATTAATTATTTATTTCTTTTTCTCTTTCTCTTTCTCTTTCTCTATCTCTATCTCTATCTCTATCTCTATCTCTATCTCTATCTCTATCTCTATCTCTTTCTCTTTCTCTTTCCCTTTCTCTTTCTCTTTTTCTTTCTCTTTCTCTTTCTCTTTCTCTTTCTCTTTCTTTTTTCTTTCTTAATCTTTCTTTCTCTTTAAACAGGTAATCCAGACGTAATATAATACATGTAACTTAAAACATAACTGGCGAAATGTGGGTGTACTATAGGTACATCTCTGTCTCACCCTTCGGGAATAAACGCGTGATGTTTAGTTGATAAATATGTTTGATGAATGACTTATTAAAAACATAGAGTAAAATCACGTATACAGCAGATTTATTTCCTTGTTTCTTTCTTTCTCTTTCTTTCTCTGTCTTTCTCTTTCTTTCTCTTTCTTTCTCTTTCCTAAATTACCAGCAAATAAATGATTTAGTTATTTCATTCTTTCTCTTTCTCTTTCTCTTTCTCTTTCTCTTTCTCTGTCTCCTTCTCTGTCTCTTTCTCTGTCTCTTTCTGTCTCTTTCTCTTTCTCTGTCTCTTTCTCTTTCTCTTTCTCTTTCTCTTTCTCTTTTTCTTTCTCTTTCTCTTTCTCTTTCTCTTTCTCTTTCTCTTTCTTTCTTAATCTTTCTTTCTCTTCAAACAGGTAATCCAGACATGTAATATAATACATGGAACTTAAAACATAACTGGCGAAATGTGGGTGTACTATAGGTACATCTCTGTCTCACTATTCGGGGAATAAATGCGTGATGTTTTGTTGATAAATATGTTTGATGAATGACTTATTAAAAACATAGAGTAAAATCACGTATACAGCAGAATGATTTACTTCTTTCTTTCTTTCTCTTTCTTTCTCTTTCCTACATTACCAACAAATAAATTAATTATTTATTTCTTTTTCTCTTTCTCTTTCTCTTTCTTTTTCTCTTTTTCTTTTTCTTTCTCTTTCTCTTTCTCTTTCTCTTTCTTCTTTCTTTCTTAATCTTTCTTTCTCTTTAAACAGGTAATCCAGACGTAATATAATACATGGAACTTAAAACATAACTGGCGAAATGTGGGTGTACTATAGGTACATCTCTGTCTCACCCTTCGGGAATAAACGCGTGATGTTTAGTTGATAAATATGTTTGATGAATGACTTATTAAAAACATAGAATAAAATCACGTATACAGCAGAATGATTTCCTTCTTTCTTTCTTTCTCTTTCTTTCTCTTTCCTACATTACCAACAAATAAATTAATTATTTATTTCTTTTTCTCTTTCTCTTTCTCTATCTCTATCTCTATCTCTATCTCTATCTCTATCTCTATCTCTTTCTCTATCTCTATCTCTATCTCTATCTCTATCTCTATCTCTATCTCTATCTCTATCTCTATCTCTATCTCTATCTCTTTCTCTTTCTCTTTCCCTTTCTCTTTCTCTTTTTCTTTCTCTTTCTCTTTCTCTTTCTCTTTCTTTTTTCTTTCTTAATCTTTCTTTCTCTTTAAACAGGTAATCCAGACGTAATATAATACATGTAACTTAAAACATAACTGGCGAAATGTGGGTGTACTATAGGTACATCTCGGTCTCACCCTTCGGGAATAAACGCGTGATGTTTAGTTGATAAATATGTTTGATGAATGACTTATTAAAAACATAGAGTAAAATCACGTATACAGCAGATTTATTTCCTTGTTTCTTTCTTTCTCTTTCTTTCTCTGTCTTTCTCTTTCTTTCTCTTTCTTTCTCTTTCCTAAATTACCAGCAAATAAATGATTTAGTTATTTCATTCTTTCTCTTTCTCTTTCTCTGTCTCCTTCTCTGTCTCTTTCTCTGTCTCTTTCTGTCTCTTTCTCTTTCTCTGTCTCTTTCTCTTTCTCTTTCTTTCTCTTTCTTTCTCTTCAAACAGGTAATCCAGACATGTAATATAATACATGGAACTTAAATTATAACTGGCGAAATGTGGGTGTACTATAGGTACATCTCTGTCTCATCCTTCGGGGAATAAACGCGTGATGTTTTGTTGATAAATATGTTTGATGAATGACTTATTAAAAACATAGAGTAAAATCACGTATACAGCAGAATGATTTCCTTCTTTCTTTCTTTCTCTTTCTTTCTCTTTCTTTCTCTTTCCTACATTACCAACAAATAAATTAATTATTTATTTCTTTTTCTCTTTCTCTTTCTCTATCTCTATCTCTATCTCTATCTCTATCTCTATCTCTATCTCTATCTCTATCTCTATCTCTATCTCTTTCTCTTTCTCTTTCCCTTTCTCTTTCTCTTTTTCTTTCTCTTTCTCTTTCTCTTTCTCTTTCTTTTTTCTTTCTTAATCTTTCTTTCTCTTTAAACAGGTAATCCAGACGTAATATAATACATGTCACTTAAAACATAACTGGCGAAATGTGGGTGTACTATAGGTACATCTCTGTCTCACCCTTCGGGAATAAACGCGTGATGTTTAGTTGATAAATATGTTTGATGAATGACTTATTAAAAACATAGAGTAAAATCACGTATACAGCAGATTTATTTCCTTGTTTCTTTCTTTCTCTTTCTTTCTCTGTCTTTCTCTTTCTTTCTCTTTCTTTCTCTTTCCTAAATTACCAGCAAATAAATGATTTAGTTATTTCATTCTTTCTCTTTCTCTTTCTCTTTCTCTTTCTCTTTCTCTGTCTCCTTCTCTGTCTCTTTCTCTGTCTCTTTCTGTCTCTTTCTCTTTCTCTGTCTCTTTCTCTTTCTCTTTCTCTTTCTCTTTCTCTTTTTCTTTCTCTTTCTCTTTCTCTTTCTCTTTCTCTTTCTTTCTTAATCTTTCTTTCTCTTCAAACAGGTAATCCAGACATGTAATATAATACATGGAACTTAAAACATAACTGGCGAAATGTGGGTGTACTATAGGTACATCTCTGTCTCACTATTCGGGGAATAAATGCGTGATGTTTTGTTGATAAATATGTTTGATGAATGACTTATTAAAAACATAGAGTAAAATCACGTATACAGCAGAATGATTTACTTCTTTCTTTCTTTCTCTTTCTTTCTCTTTCCTACATTACCAACAAATAAATTAATTATTTATTTCTTTTTCTCTTTCTCTTTCTCTATCTCTATCTCTATCTCTTTGTCTTTCTCTATCTCTATCTCTATCTCTATCTCTTTGTCTTTCTGTATCTCTATCGCTATCTCTATCGCTATCTCTATCTCTATCTCTATCTCTATCTCTATCTCTATCTCTATCTCTATCTCTATCTCTATCTCTATCTCTATCTCTATCTCTATCTCTATCTCTATCTCTATCTCTATCTCTATCTCTATCTCTATCTCTATCTCTATCTCTATCTCTATCTCTATCTCTATCTCTATCTCTATCTCTATCTCTATCTATATCTCTATCTCTATCTCTATCTCTATCTCTATCTCTATCTCTATCTATCTCTATCTCTATCTCTTTCTCTTTTTCTTTCCCTTTCTCTTTTTCTTTCTCTTTTTCTTTCTGTTTCTCTTTCTCTTTCTCTTTCTTCTTTCTTTCTTAATCTTTCTTTTTCTTCAAACAGGTAATCCAGACATGTAATATAATACATGGAACTTAAAACATAACTGGCGAAATGTGGGTGTTCTATAGGTACATCTCTGTCTCACCCTTCGGGGAATAAACGCGTGATGTTTTGTTGATAAATATGTTTGATGAATGACTTATTAAAAACATAGAGTAAAATCACGTATACAGCAGATTTATTTCCTTCTTACTTTCTTTCTCTTTCTTTTTTTTTTGTTTCTCTTTCTTTCTTTTTCCCAAATTACCAGCAAATAAATGATTTATTTATTTCTTTCTTTCTTTCTCTCTTTCTCTTTCTCTTTCTCTTTCTCCTTCTCTTTCTCTTTCTCTTTCACTTTCTCTTTCTCGATCTCTTTCTCTTTCTCTTTCTCTTTCTCTTTCTCTTTTTCTTTCTCTTTCTCTTACTCTTTCTTTCTTAATCTTTCTTTCTCTTCAAACAGGTAATCCAGACATGTTATATAATACATGGAACTTAAAACATAACTGGCGAAATGTGGGTGTACTATAGGTACATCTCTGTCTCACCCTTCGGGGAATAAACGCGTGATGTTTTGTTGATAAATATGTTTGAAGAATGACTTATTAAAAACATAGGGCTCTAAGGCATTTGATACCGTCTCTGTCCCCATCCTTCTCGCCAAGCTGGAGTCAATTGGGGAACGCGGTGATGCCCACAAAATATTTAAAGACTTCTTAGTAAACCGTACGCAATGTGTGAAGATAGGAGACAAAATTAGTAGTGAGGAACCTTTAAATTACGGTGTCCCACAAGGAAGCATCCTTAGTCCTCTCCTTTTTCAGATATACGTGAATGACCTCTGCACCCTCTCCCTACCATCCACCCGAATCCTAGCATACGCAGACGACACGGTCATGCTAACTTATGGCTCTGATTGGGCCACGGTAAGTAAGACTGCTGAAAAAGCACTACGCGAGACAATGCTCTGGTTGGCTGGTAACAGTCTTACATTGAATGTTAGCAAGACTCACTTTGTCACCTTTGGTCTCAGACCTTCCCTCCTGCCACCAGTAAACTCAATAGTACTCAAAGCGCATGTTTGCGCGCTCAATGACCCGCAATGCACATGCCCCTCTGTGTCCCGAGCCCCGGTCGTTAAATATCTAGGCCTACAGGTTGACGCCTGTCTTTCCTGGCACTACCACCTTGAGACTCTGTCCGCGCGGGTTAGAAAACTTATCTATGTCTTCAAAAAACTTAGACTATCCGCCCACAGGGAAGTCCTAAGTATGGCTTACTGCGCTCTCTGTGAATCGATCTTAACATACTGCATTACAGCTTGGGGAGGAGCAGCGAAGACTGCTCTTATACAGGTGGAGCGGGCGCAAAGAGCGGTAATTAAGGTGCTTCTTAGTAGGCCTTTTAGGTTTCCCACACAACTATTATATAAGGAATACAAGGTTTTAACAATCCGACAACTTTTCATCTATCGCGCAATAATCCGCAAACACTCAAACTTGCCATTAATAATAAGTAGTTTTTCCATAGCAAGAAGAAGACCAGTACCCCCATGTCCTACAAAAAGCACGCACACGACTTTTGCCAAGCGACACTACCCATTTCTAAGCGCCCTTACTTATAATAAATTGAACCAGATTTTGAATATACATTCCCTTAACATATTCCATTGTAAATCTAGAATCAAAGAGTATCTCCTAACTCTTGACTACAGTAAAACAGAAGACCTATTAAAATCGCAATATACATGACCAATACAATTATCCAATCTACACCCACACATACCCTCACGCACACACACAACACACCCCCACACACACACTCACACACGCACTCATTACACCTTTTTCACACTAGAATTAAGCGCATAATTGTACCTCTAAAAAATAAGTACCTACTTACCTGTTATCTTGTATAGTGGACGGATGGATAACCCCTGTAACACAGGTTCCACCTAGCATGGGGGTCATTGATCAAATTTCGATGCACTTGTAAGTCCTACACTGTAAATGACGCGCATACCTACTATGTACATTACTTTTGGAAAATAAATTTTTATTATTATTATAGAGTAAAATCACGTATACAGCAGAATTATTTCCTTCTTTCTTTCTTTCTCTTTCCTACATTACCAGCAAATAAATGATTTATTTATTTCTCTTTTTCTTTCTCTATCTCTATCTCTATCTCTATCTCTATCTCTATCTATATCTATATCTATCTCTATATCTTTCTCTTTCTCTTTCTCTTTCTCTTTCTCTTTCTCTTTCTCTTTCTCTTTCTCTTTCTCTTTCTCTTTCTCTTTCTCTTTCTCTTTCTCTTTCTCTTTCTCTTTCTCTTTCTCTTTCTCTTTCTCTTTCTCTTTCTTTCTGAATCTTTCTTTCAATTCAAACAGGTAATCCAGACGTAATATAATACATGGAACTTAAAACATAACTGGCGAAATGTGGGTGTACTATAGGTACATCTCTGTCTCACCCTTCGGGGAATAAACGCGTGATGTTTTGTTGATAAATATGTTTGATGAATGACTTTTTAAAAACATAGAGTAAAATCACGTATACAGCAGATTTATTTCCTTCTTTCTTTCTTTCTCTTTCTCTTTCTTTCTCTTTCTTTCTCTCTCTTTCTTTCTATTTCTTTCTCTTTCTTTCTCTTTCTTCAATTGGGTTATTCCATCTGAAATTTCTCAGTGGTAGGCCGGAGTCTGGATTTATGGCCGGTCAAACAGGTAATCCAACTTAAGGGCCATAGTTTCCTGACTGACCTTGCGCATGTGGGCGGAGCTTAAGTCCCTACTCTTGACACGCGCGGTGGCGCGCTACACTAAAATGTTGATCAAAGAATATGCAGGGGCGCAGACATGCGCACGTAGGTCGCTATTTTTGCCTACGATTCTTGTGCCTCATTAATGGTAGATGCAAGGCTGATATTTGTATAGATCGATACTTATGTTTGTGCGTATACGTATATTTTATGTTTTGAACAGGACATTATTTTTAGCATATATGTGGAAGAAAACTTTTTACAAAAAAAAAAACAACCGACTTCACAAAAAACAATAAAAAAGTGAAAAATAACTTTAGTATCGGAAGTCGGTGTCTTTGCTGGTGTATTTTCATAATTGACGGAGTAATCGCGTAACATACATACCAAAAAAAAACATACAGTCGAATTGAGAACCTCCTCCTTTTTGAAGAAGTCGGTTAAAAATATATTTACATTGCTCGAAAAGAGCGTTTTCCTGGCAGGCAAATTGTGCGGAAAGAGCCACTTTTTCGCAATGGTGCTTTTTCCTTTTCAGTTTTTAGGGTTCCGTAGTCAACAAGGAACCCTTATAGTTTCGCCATATCGGTCTGTCTGTCTCTCCGCGGCTTAGCTCAGAGACTCTTAGTACTGGAAAGCTGTAATTTTGTATGGGTATACAAATAAATCACGCCGAAAAAATGGTAAACCAAAATGAAAAAAAAAAAAAATTATGGTGTCTATGCCGATAGTGACATTAAAATGTAAATCCGGGATGGCGGCTGGGAAAATTTTGTTTTGTCGTGAGAAGGAACTTCGTTCCTGACGGGGGTCCCCCGACCGCACACGTTGATGTTATTACCTACTTTCGACATAATGTGATCTAGATTTTCTAGAACAATTTGTAATTATTTAACTTCAAATATGAAAGAATGAATAAACAATCGCTCACCAGATGATTACAATAGTACATTACTATTACTGTCGCAGCCTGCAACTGACGCATTGATGGACGATCGTGAAAATGTGGACCGAGGCACACATAAGTGAGTTCATCAATGCTTGGTTGCGGCCAAGACTTAAATAGTACTTTTCTCAAATATGCGCAGAAATTCAAACAGAGTAAATTATAAATTCCAGAATCAATGTCGGACCATGATAATTTTTCACGCGCCAATATGTTCACTTGTTTATTCTCTTAGGGAAGGTGCGTATTTACGCGACCAGGTTTTTTACACCAGGTTTTTACTTGTAAGTAGGTACTTACGCCGTCCAAGTGCCGACCCGAAATACTCGCAAGACTTCAAAGTATTTTGCTCCGTCGACTCTCGACGCGATTCTGCTCCTTATTTATATGAATTTACGGATCAATGTTCTGTGCAAGTATTTTTACTTTAAAGGTTTGGAAGTTTTTTTTTTTGTAGACACAATTCTGCTCCTTATTTATATTACGTTACGACTCAATGTTCTATGCAAGTATTCTTTCTTCCGTACATTACTGTCGCGGCCTGCAACTGGGCTATTGATGGACGATCGTGAAAATGTGGGCCGAGGCAAAACCGAGGCACACATACGTGAGTCCATCAATGCCTTGTTGCGGCCAAGTCTTGTATAGAACTTTTCTCAATCTCACAATGCACGGAATTTCAAACTAAGTAAATTAATTATAATTTCCAGAATTAATGACGAACAAGGATAATGTTTCACGCGCCAATATGTTCATTTGTTTCTTATTTATTTTAAACGGGTTATTCCCAAAGTACCCCATTCTTTTGATCTAAAAAGATAAAAATCTCATATATTACTTCCCAAGTTACTCCAAGGAATTTGTATTATTAAAAAATACTTATTAATTTTATTCCCATTCTGCTCCATAGGTATCTTGAATTATTCTCAAAGTACTTCACCGATTATTCGTTATCAATCTTCAAACTGCTCCATAAACAGCTCTATTTGCAAAACAAATCGAAATTTAAATAAAATCTTTTCTCAAACATGCTTGGAAATTCTAGCATTATTTTGATAAACTTCTTCGAGATAAATCAAAATTGCTGTACTGGTCAAAAACAAGTGACGATGCGGTCAGTGTGTCGTCTTAGGGGAATTATCTGTTGTGTTGTGTTATTTGAAAATGGAACGAACATTTTACTTCAACGCGCAACGCATCAAAGATTTTTAATCAATGGGACTCACGTTACTCTTTCACAAATGCGATCATGATCCTTATTGGTAAGGTTGCACGGAACAATTTCCTATTAAAGTATTTTTTTACGTTTAGGTTTAGAAGTTTTTTTTGTAAACGTTATTGTAATCTTTATTTCTATAGAGTTGAGGATCAATGTTCTATGCAAGTATTTTTCTTCCACCAAGTCTTGGTTGGAAGTTGGACGTAACCTTTTTTGCATACGCGATTGTACTCCTTATTTGTATGACTTTACAGATCTATTTTCAATGCAGAAAGAAAACACTTGAAAGTATTTCGAGCCCTGGTTTTTGGCACTGGTGTCTAAAGGTGGCTTGGCCCTGGTACCTACTCGATTTTACATAATAAAATAAATAATTTGTCTTTTCTTTCAACTGCGTAGTAATGTTATCTTATCATTAGTGCACTGTTTTTAGGGTTCCGTACCCAAAGGGTAAAACGGGACCCTATTACTAAGGCTTCGTTGTCTATCGGCCGGTCTGTCGGTCGGTCGGTCGGTCGGTCGGTCTGTCGGTCGGTCGTTTGGTCGATCTGTCGGTCCATCGGTCGGTACCTACCCTACCTACCCTACCTACCCTACCTACCCTACCTACCCTACCTACCCTACCTACCCTACCTACCCTACCTACCCTACCTACCCTACCTACCCTACCTACCCTACCTACCCTACCTACCCTACCTACCCTACCTACCCTACCTACCCTACCTACCCTACCTACCCTACCTACCCTACCTACCCTACCTACCCTACCTACCCTACCTACCCTACCTACCCTACCTACCCTACCTACCCTACCTACCCTACCTACCCTACCTACCCTACCTACCCTACCTACCCTACCTACCCTACCTACCCTACCTACCCTACCTACCCTACCTACCCTACCTACCCTACCTACCCTACCTACCCTACCTACCCTACCTACCCTACCTACCCTACCTACCCTACCTACCCTACCTACCCTACCTACCCTACCTACCCTACCTACCCTACCTACCCTACCTACCCTACCTACCCTACCTACCCTACCTACCCTACCTACCCTACCTACCCTACCTACCCTACCTACCCTACCTACCCTACCTACCCTACCTACCCTACCTACCCTACCTACCCTACCTACCCTACCTACCCTACCTACCCTACCTACCCTACCTACCCTACCTACCCTACCCACCTACCTAGTATGGACCATACCATAGTTGGGAAAAGGCTAGGCAGATGATGACCTACATAAAAACCATATAAACAAAAACAGTATGTACGTAGAAACCGCAGCACTAATAAAGCATCCACGCGAACAAGACTCTCTGCAGCGAGCTATTCTAGACACGCACACTATTGTAATTTGTTTGTGATTATTTGCACTAACATACACAAACGTACGTAGTCGGTCAATAGCCGGCGCGGAGCAGCGAGCGACACAGCCGTCCCGTCTCAATGCTAACGCGCGACTGCCGCGCGCGCCCGCGCAGAGCACCTCTGAACCTGTATCTCTAAGAGGGGTAATTAAAAAAAAAAATTGTTTAATTTACATTTCTGCTCAATACAATCTGTAGTACTTCTAACCATCAATTTTTCAGTATAAAAATATTTCCAAACATCAAAGCCGTTTAGAAGTAGTAGGGAAATATTAGCCAAAAATTGCATTTCCTTAAATATTTTTTTAAGGCAAAAGTATTAGTCATACGAAAAAATTGCTCAATACAAAATGTTGTACATGAATCTATGGCAAACATATATTTTTTTCAGATCTTTTAACCAAGCCGTTAATGAGGAGTAGGCTTTTTAAAGTGACCGTGTTACGGTACTAAACGGGACTAAGCGCCTTAACCTAACCTAACTGTTCAGAGATTACAGGAGTGTTGTTGTGTGTGTGTGTGTATTCACGTAATATCAATTATAATAATTACATGAGTCTAATGCCAGTTTATCAAAGTTTCACATTAAGTTTACAATTTTATTACTCTTTGTCAAGAGTCTTACTAGAAACTCTCAGATACAAAGAAAGACGAGTTCACAATGTTTTTATTTTCAAGTAATAGGAGAACGCAAATCTTGATAACGATCTTCTAATAGCGTTACAAATAAAATTAATTAAATAACCCTTCGAAATAAATGTACAATTTAAAGCCATAAAAAGGTACACCCACCCTAACGCACACAGGTGCGTTTCATTAAATTTGTGTAAAAATAATTTATTTTGTAAACCAAACGGTGTTCTGTGGCCTCTTCCAAACACATTTTGTAACCTGATCTAAATACGGTAAATTAGGAATGACAAACGCGATTAAAACGGACCGCCAGGTTTGGTCAAGCTTAATTAAGGGTTACGTTACCAAAAAGGACACAAATTACATCCACGTTGTATTCAGAGGTCGAAGGGTTATAGACTGCAGAAAAAAATATAAGAGTTTACATCGATTTTATCCGATGGTTCGAATTTTGATGAACACATTGAAAATTATTTTCAGAGATTTCGTCTGAATTTACCTACATTCGTTAAGGTGGTATTAATTATTTTATTTCCCGAGTAGAAACAGCATTCAGAATGTAAATTTAAATTCATAAATTCTTGTTATTCCTTAAAAGAATAACGAAATGTACGACTGCAAGAATTTATGTATTATTAATGTCTACATTTAACATTTATTCTGAAGCACAACCGCGCTACCTTAAAAATAGGTCTTTATAACTCAGCTACAGGCCCTAACGAGGCTACATTATATTCTCCACTTCCCAGTAATAAATCAAGACACTCAAACGAAGCAACAATTCTACACAAGTAGTAACAAATCATTACGACATTCCGTATATCCACGTCTCTAAATAAAAATCCGTTGAAGCGTACGCTAGCAACATTCGACTCGTTTATGTAAATCTTGTTGGTGCGTGCTGATGTATTCACGCCTTCTGATTTTTATCGCTGAGTATTTGATTCACTGAGGTGTATGATATATTTACATTTTATCTTCTCATATGATATTATTTGAATGAAAGGTACCGGAATAGCGGAACGATTTGCCAATGGAAATGTTTTGTTGCTACTTGGAGTGTAATTATTAACTTTCTGCTTGATGTTGATTTAGTTTTTGATACTGATTGCTTTGTTTTGATTGGTTACATTTGAATGTTTGTTCCAAATGATTGGGCAGCTGTCGGCGCATGAATTTTTGCAGTAACACTTTTGTATTTAAATGAATAAAAGCCTGCTACCGAAACGGAGTGGGTTGATTTCATTCAATAATAATGTAGAGAGTTCACGGGCTTTTTATGTTGGTACCAGAATAATAAATGGCTTTTTCACCTCGCAATTTAAGTATTATTTTACTTTTGTATATGAGTGATACCGATTAAGGATTGTGCTTTTAAAGAGCTCTATTGAGTGACCTTATACTTTAGTGCCTTT
The DNA here is from genome assembly GCA_947363905.1 of Lithophane semibrunnea. Lineage (NCBI taxonomy): Eukaryota > Metazoa > Arthropoda > Insecta > Lepidoptera > Noctuidae > Lithophane > Lithophane semibrunnea. Next base: position 8,343,157 of record OX376194.1, on the reverse strand, counting down.
GAGGTAATCGTGTGTCAAGCACACCTACCCAACCCTGGACCCGAGGCTTGGTATTTAATACCATGAAATATCGTATACTTCATGTCGAAACCAAAAAAATCTGATCGTTGTTGGAGTAGCAAGAAGTATTTTACCTACACCTACATTTAACCATAATTATTCTTTGTTAAGAAAATTCCCAAATGGACAGTTACTAAAAGAAAAAGTTAATGGACAAATAAATGGAATTAAGTACTTATTCAATAAGTTTCATAGATGTTTGAGAGTGCCCGAAAACTAAATAAGGATGTTTAATTTGCAGTCGGAAAAACCACTCTGTTTTAAATTGAGCCTCTTATTTTTTGTGGCTTTATAAAGAATTCCTTTCAAACATCTTTATAGTATCTTTTTCTACATACATATTTACATACGTTGAATAAAACTCAACACATGAATGTTCGTTTACCCGATTTACATTTGAATTATTAGCCTATTTTTTGACAGGCTTTGGCATATGTTTGTGGCATAGATAATTTTGTGTGTCGTTCACAGCCAGTTATATAGCATCACACCTGTGTTTCACAGAGAGGTACCCATAGTACATTTACATGTACATTTCGCCAGTTATGTTTAAGTCTCATGTAATAGGGGTGAGCTTATTGTCAATAACCGGGCGATGCTGCTACTGAGAAATTTGAGATGGAAAAACCTAATAAAACTTTGCCCGACCAGAGAATCGAACCCAAGACCACTAGACAAACGAGGCAGTCCTAATATAAATTATAACTAAGTTTGGAAAGTAAATTAGTAGGTAGCTGTAGTATGATGATGTCCATCTGCCTGATATGATCCTGTAAACTCTTTTAAATCCCCGAGGTGGACACGTGGGGAGTAAGGGTTAGTTATGAAGGGAGGGTTATGAATTTTATAGTTTGTTGGTGCCCTAGTTTCGGCGGTAGCTTATTATATTGTTTGAGTAACTTTGGTTACATTATTGGCAATTTTGAAGTAAATATTTGCCAGGTTGGAAAAACTATTCGCATTTTTTTTTTGCTTGAGATTGTTGGAACAGTGCCCACTTGGACCACACTTAACTAAATGCTGCTGTTTCTGTCAATCGTTTGAAGATGATAGAATGATAGGCAAACTCGTCGATGGATTAAATCTTCATAGAAAATGGCCGATACGACGCACTTCGAAATCTCAGTGTGTATCAGTACGCAAGAGAACCGAGTGCGCGGCAGTTACGCACGGACGCGGAAGGTTTATCTACCGAGCGGCCGTACGTCTTTATTTCAAGGTCACTACCGAGATACAATACTGTTACTTTATTATACTGTATATACCCGTGTAGTCGATTACAGCCCGTCTCACAGAGAGGAGGCCTGTGCTGTGTCCCAGCAGTGGGAACATTATTGGCTGATTATGATAAAACGCGTTTATGATACAAGATGATATTATGTGGTGCAAGCGGGCATCGAACTAAGAGAAATAATCAAGTCAATGTAAGAGGCAGTTCGGTCTACTAAAGAGAATAGAAATTTAGATTAAGTAGGTACTTACAGGGTGGTTCATGATTTATTTTTATGACGTAGGTACGTATGACGTATCGTGAATTATTACAGCTTCTTAATCACTGTGCCGCACATTGTGGTAATAAAGATCTAGTCGGCAGATGACGATAAATGCCAACATTTCTGTGTCGACAATAAGACTTTGCTAAGAAAATTTGGGGAAATTTAATTTCAAATAATGATTAGAAATATACTTACGTAAAGATATGTTGGCTATTAAAACATTATATACCTACTGATTTCATAACATACTCTAGCAGGTAGGTATTCTTTGTTGATTTGGATATAATATTTAACCCTTACGAATTTAACTCCAGATCCCATTTCGTCTACTTAAAATTCGTACCCATTTAATTGATAGAAATATGTGCTACAGTTACAAATAAAAAAGCAATCAGTGTTGCCAGCCTGTCTGTGCAAAAATGCAGATTAATCCACCTTTAACTAACCGACGTAGCGAACGAGGTTTTAAATTATGTTTCGGCTTTCGTCGCTAATTGTGACTCGGTTTACCTTGTTACAGATTTCAACTGTATTATGTACGTATGTTTGTATTGTTATTATTAAATTAAATGCGGAAACCTTAACTAAGATTAGTGCATAAGACCTGAATTCCTCTTACGCTGATGTCGGTCGCGTACGTCAGTCGGGCGTGCGTATATACATTGTGTTCTATTAGCACCATACTGCGACGCTGACGTCCGCGACGCATATTACGTTACGTATCAGCGTAAGAGGAATTCAGGCCTTACGGAGGATTATTATATATTTTTAATATGTAACCAGGAAACTACTGATGTCTAGGAATCTCTTGAATTATCCCTGCTATGCTGTGATTAATAATTATGTTCATCATCATCATCACCAACTTCACCTTATGCATATAATAGGCCTCTCTTTTCTTGTGCCACCGCTTCTGTGGCGTGGGGTTCACTATATTGAATACAGACAAATTGGTGATCACAATGTTAAACGAGAAAGTTAGTACCCATTTTCCTGTCAAATACCTAAAGTCGGGAACGGTTATGGGTTGTTCTAACAACTTACTTTCGTCTATAAATTAACAACGACTTATATTCGTAATTAAAGCAAATCCTAAACTCAAATTTATTGACAGGCGGAAGAAAATTATATTTTAATAAGTTGCTATTTAACACGCGGTAAATTGTTTCACGATGGATTTTCTACTTTGCAAAGATTAAAGTTACAAGGGTCTTTCATTAGCAAACTTGAATTGCGTGGGAGAAGAAATATGAGCCAACTTCGATCATTGAATCGAAGACGCCCGAACGCCTTTGAATAGAATTTATACAGAAAAACCTGTCAAATGCGAAAAGCGAGCTCAGGATAATTGTTCCGTAAGTTAATTTTATTCCTTCACTTTTCGTCGACTTACAAGAAAAGAGGCTTACGAAGTTAAATATAAAACAATCAAGAGCTAACAAAAGTACTTTTGTATGATAAGATTTTAGTTTTGATCATAAGCTCCATAAAAGGTGGCCATGACAGCCGCCCGCGCCGCTCCGGTCAAGTCTTCCAAACTAACGAGAAAATTAAAGGAATTAGGTGGCAGGCTCTTTTGTCACTTTTCCTTTACATAAACCTAGCCTACTTAATAAATAAATGTTAAGTGCATATAATTTAAATCTTGCGTATGATTTAAATTGGTTTTATCACCGACTCAACTTAATCGTTTTTTTTTTTACTTTAATAAAAACTTTATGGGTTGAGATTCAATTCATATAATTACAATGAAATATATAAGTAAATACTTTATAAAGTCAACTCAGCCCATCGCAGTCCATAGCTGGTCATAGGCCCCTCCCAAACAGCGCCACAACACCCTGTCCTCCGCCTTCCGCATCCAGTCTGTCCCAGCTAATTCGGTCCATCTAGCTGCGTCACACGCATTCCACTCCAGCACCTATACTACGATGTATTAATGCCACCATTTTTCCAGTGTTAGTAAGAGATAGAGCTATTCAAGGCCGCAAGCACCATTCTTTTTTCGCAGTGTAATAATGATGTCATTAACACTTCATAGTCAGCCCCTTGGGCCTGGTCTGCTCCGCTGGCATCGGTCTTTCGACAAACATAGCCAGCCCACTACCACTTCAGTTTGCTTACTCTGCAAGCTATATAAAAACAACAAAAGCTTTAAGCTATATAAAGAAAACAGTCTTAAAATAATTTATTATAATACATATTATCAAATTTGACGTTTTCCAATTGTACTAGACCACAGCAAAAATAATTTTAATTGGGTTCGATGACTCTGGCAATTTTGCTGTACCTATTAGAATAATAATTTTCTTCGACAACATTAATTTTAATTTTAAAGGTGTGTGTGTGTGATAGGATAATGTATAAGTACCTAAAGTATTGAAATATTGTTCAATTAATGATCAACGTACCTATCTTTGTTTGTTAAACTAGTTTGGTTAGAGCCAAGCCTTACAAAATGGCTTCTTTCAGCTGTGCGCATCAAAAAAGCTCCATTTTTAATTCTTTTTACCTATTGTGGTACAGTAATCTTATTGGCCGAGCGAGCGTAGCGAGCGAAGCGTCTCTGCATCAAGTCTGGCAAAATCGGCAAGTTTGTCAGTTTGTACGTATTCGTCTACAGGTCGTATTTTACAACCGATCTGGTCGAAATTTGGTGTACAGGAATAACGAAGGTCTTCACATATAATGATGTAATTGATGTATACAAAATATTATAAAATTTTAAGTTTCTTGCCCATTCTTCTTCATACGAAAACTGCTTTTTGGAATGGGCAACTTCTTATGGACTTGGCCCAGTATTTGTATACATGTCTGGCGCCATCACTAGCGGAGGACACGCATGACACGCATTGTTTGTGGAACAGCACCACATGTATGATCAATAGACACTTATTATCAAAACTTGCACAAGAAAAATTATTTCGTTTTGAGACGATGGCGAAGAACAGAAGTAAAACATGGTGTTTATGAATTTATCGACACTTAACGCTTGTTTGAAGTTAACAAAAGAGGTCAAACCTTCAAATAGGCTTCTTATGCACTTCTCCCATGCTTTAAAGCAAAAACTACACAACCGTAACACAGTTAGTGGCTTAACGATAGCTGTAAACGCCAATCGACCGTGAAGGTACACATTCGGTGCGTGCCGGTAAAAGTAAATCGTAAATTGTAGTAAAGGTAAACACACATGTGTGCAGTTTTGGCACCGACCACAGACGATAAATCACGGGAACATTGACAAACACGACTGGGCTGCAATCGGCGGATGTCCCTGTCTACACTTCCGCGTTGCGATGAGTAATATCCCAGTCCGTGGTACGGAAACATCTACACTTGGACGCTGGGACCAATAAACACGTGCTGGAAAAATTGTTATGGCAAATAGAAATTATTGTGATGGCAAAAATGTATTATAATCGATAGAATACAGTGAATCGTTGGATTATTTTAGCCCTTTTTCGGTTTGGTGTTCCTGTTTGGTGTGATTATTAAATTATTGAGTCTGCTCTACCCTCAAATTCTATTCAATGGGGTTTATTTATTTATTATTAATCTGACTACAATGGTCTATAGTTTTAGTAACAAAATAGCTTTTAAAAACGTAGCAATTTATAAACGTTGCTTTAAGTTAAGTTATGATTTGCGACTGTTTCAACCACGGATTTCACCAAACATTATTGACGTTTAATCGTCTCTTAACTTTAAGAAACGATTATAAATGAAGGGGAATATTTTCACGAGTAGAAGCAGTAGGTATGTAAAGAAGAAGAAGTACCTAATTATTGATTAAACTTTCAATCATCACTTCTTCCTAATCTTATTGACTATAGGACTCCATCTTAAATCCAGCTAGAAGGTGGTCAATGAATTATTTTTGTATACATCATGATCAATCAGTCTGCCTACCCTTTTCCCAACTATATTGGGGTCGGCTTCCAGTCTAACCGGATGCAGCTGGAAAGATGGTCACCCATCCACGGCCAACCCCGGCAAGTGTAGCTTAACCTGATGGATCGACCCGTGCGGCTGTTATTACTTAGCCACGAACACCTCTCACAAACGTATACGTCCCTCCGTACGTCTCTCTCTCTCTCGTATATATCATGATCCACGCTTAATATTTACATTAAACAAACACTATCCAAATGAATTATGGATAGTAAAGTCAATCAATCGCGCAGGTAGGTAATGCCCTATTCCTTTGTCTAACCGACCGTAATAATTAGTTAAAACTAACACTCTCGTATCTGGGTCAATATCTAAGCGGGCACTTCATAGGTTAGTCTATGAGATCGTTTCATTGTTTAATAGCGCTTACCTACAGGTAAAATTGGCGTCAGAGTCAGCAGTTTTTGGATGAAGAACATACGAGTTACTAGCTTTATGTTTCAAGAAAATCAATGGCATGATGTTCTATTACATAAAAGTATGATCACCCTTTTGTATGGAAGCTTCCGTACATTACTTACCTTTGTAGATTACTTACCTCTGTAAGCTTTCTGAAGAATAAATAAATAAAACATATGAAAAACAATAGACGATGAGTTATCAAAACGCTCCGTTTTTCAGTAAAGAAACGAAACATAAGTCATCGCTTATATTCCCCTCGGTAAAAGAGGGTTAGCCATACTTAAAGCAACAGGAAGCAACCCGGGAATACTGAGCGAATGCTTAGAGAAATATTGCTAGAGTCTGCGTCAAATCCCTGCAATCTACGTGCTATTTACCGAATCAACCTCCCAAATGTACTGCACGTCTAATCCGGTACGTAATGCCTTAACCACACGGTCTAATTTTGTTAATATTTGTATTAGAGGCACACCAAAAGCGCCAGGCGTGGGGCGAACGGGTTGTCCAGCCAATTAATACTCTGTCGCATCCCTCTGAATCCTCTCCTTCCTCAACGGTTAATTAAAAGCTCACACGATACCGTTTAAAGGTATGAAGTTGTTATAACTTTACATAGATTCTAAATTAACTATCTGGATAGATCAATATGCTACGTAGGATTGCATATTAAATACAGCGTAGCTTCCAACTGAAATAACATTTTCTTATCGAAGTAAATGTTTGTGTCGTGCAAATCTAGCGTGATGTGTACCGGTTTTTATAACAGATAAATTGTGTCAGAACTTTATAAAGTGATTTTATTTATAAGTTTTAGGTAGGTACCTACATAGTTAGGTACATTATAAAATAGGCATATATATGTTTTATTCCAGAGAGAGACATTTTAGACATATTCAACTATATTATATAGCTCAGTGGTTACAAAGTCAAATTAGCATTTAAAGAATTTCCATTGATAACATTTAGATTAAACGAAAATAAGCACCATTACCAACATATTACGCGAAGCAATGGAAATCAATTTTTCAAACAACCTGCCAAGAACTTGAAAGTTTAATAAATAATAAATACTATTCCTTTATTTGCTGATGCGACAGGAGCCCAACTAACGTTATTTAGTCCGGGGCCCATTCTTCTGATTTTTATTTAGCACAAAAGATTTCTAAGCCGCCATTTTGGTTGGGTATCCCATTACGCATGCCAGGAAGTATGAGAGCACAAAGGGAATGAAGGAACGGTGTGGGATGGTCCTCCTTTATTTATTCAGGACCTCGCAGAGGAAAGTAATTCATGCGTGTTTATTAAAAAGCTGAGTGGTTTTATCGACCGAATAAATTAAAACACAACGTTACGTACCGTTTGGTATATTAAAATTCATTTCGTTTCCGTTTATAACGTTTCGTTTATGATGGTGGAAATTGCTGTAATGCTTATGAAGACATAATTTGAATACGTTAAAAGTAGGTTTATTGAAAATGTTCAAGCTGACTGTATACAGCGGTAACGAGGAGTGCATTACTGCGGCCCGGGGAGATAATTAATAAACCGGGCACGTGGTACATGGATAATAATGTACATTTACGAATGCGTATTTAAAACTGTTAAATTATTTGGTATTGGATTATTATGTCCGTTTGAACAATTTAAAGGATCTTGTTCGAGGTTTTTTGTAGTCAAACTTGATATTATTGTTAAATGATAAAGATGACTAACTATAGGAATGAACTCGTTGTTAAATCGGTGTAGAAATTATTTCCATGGTTCTGGCTACCGGCCCGGAGGTGTTTATGGCACAGTGGGGGTCACAATTTCATCATTTAAGTTCCCATAACATCGATAGCCCTGTCTGGCAACTTTTTGTGACTAAAAATATAGTGCCAACAAGTCATTCTCCCTTCTAGTTTATAGGTAGATTCTCCATAGAAAGGGTAACATAAAAAGTAGATATACGGATATACGGTTTTCCGATATTGCGACATAAGTACGACGTCGTTACACGGATATGGATAGCCATTTGTCATGATTTGCCATAACACCGATTCGCTGGAAAAATATAATGGTTTCTAATCTAGAAGAATAATTGATGGCGGGTTTGAAGTGTCAATGCAATTTTACGGTTGAACACAATTTTGTTGCATAGACGGCATATTTAAATATCGCATTTTCGATTAAAATTGTTTTATTTATGTCTGTAACGATTTTAACTGACGTGAGTTATACTTTGGGAGAAGCATGAAACATTTACCTATGGACATTCTCAAAAAGTGATGTCACAATTTTTCCATGCAAGAAAATTTTGATTTGAAATGAAAATTGAACATTTTGATTGATTGAACAAAGTAACTTCATCAAACTATTTTTTATTTTTAATGCCTACATACATACATAATCAGTCTATAATGTTCCCACTGCTGGGACACAGGCCTCCTCTCTGTGAGAGGGAGTGGGCCGTAATCCACCACGCGGGCCCAGTGCGGGTTGGTAGATGTCACATGTCTTCGAATTTTTGGTTCTAGGACATGCCGGTTTCCTCACGATGTTTTCCTTCACCGTTTTGAGAGCAGTGGCGATGAAATAATTTACACAAAGTAAAGCGCCTCTCAGGGTTCGAACCTACGACCTACAATTCGTAATTCGTGGCCGTTACCACTGGGCCACCACTACTCTTTAGGTACCTACTGCTACTAAAGTAAACAAAGCATACCTACTCGCTTTGCACATCTTTTACAGAAACCAAACAGTTTTCCTCAGATCCAAAAAGGAATTTTAATTACAGAAAGGAAATAAAATTAATTAGTAGGTACCTATTTATCGATGAGCCTTTGATTAAACTCCGTCCGACATCCGGAGCGCTTCTTTAATTAATAGTAAAAATGTTTTTTCAGTGAAGTAATTAACGCCCTTATAACTCCTTTTTGTGGATAAATTAAAGCCTTTAAAAAAGGGCAAAAGTGTTCGACTTTGTTAAATTAAAAATGTTTTTAATCTCTAAACAGCGATGTGAGCTAACAAGACGTTTATTTTTGTGAACTAAGTTTTCAAGAACGACATTTCGAGGCAATTATGTTTAATAGTTTAACCTGTTTTAATCTTAGCAATTTGAACAGACATTTGAGTTAGTTAGGAAGTAATTTGTTAAGCGTGCGACGGGAACATGCGACAACGGCATTTGTAGTTTACTAGATAAACTTTTGCCAGTCATGTCTTGTTTCATAATACTTTAGCTACAAAATGTGTAGGTATTAAGATGAAGGAATACAAGCTGATATTGACAATTTTGACAAATATGCTTTCAAGGGTTGCCTTTATCCAGATTGTGCTAATGGGAAATTGTGATCAAAAACAACAGCAGCAATGTGACAGGTTCATGTGAAGATAGTTAGATAGATAAATCATTTATTTAGTGCACACAAAAGAAAAATAAAGATGGCGGGACGAGCTTGCCACCTAGGTACACTCAGTCAGACGGGATTAGTCTGCAATAACTCAAAATCACGAAGTCAAGGGCCAAGTGTAATTAGTTAGCAGCTCTACTCCGCAGACGTGATGGGTATCGATATCTAAACACGATAAAACAAAAAAAAAAAAGATATGGTGTTGTTTTTCTTGGGTCAATGACGACTAGTCGTGTACATGTAGTTACTTGAAGTAGTTGAGAAAATCTGTTCTTTTTTATTTTATCGTGTTTAGATATCGATACGTTTGTGAAATGTACACAGAAAAAAAAAACTGATTTTGAAAGTGATATTTGAAGTATAACTAAAGTCGTTGACCCAAAAAACAACAATGAATTTTTTTTTTTCGTTCTTTATTATATTTAGATATCACTACACGTCATTAGTCTGCCAAGTTTTGCTAACTAATTTAATTTGACCCTGTAGAAGGACATCACAGGCCTATAAAAACTGTAATAGTTATTTCGTTCTTTCGTTAGTTTCTTTCTAATAACTTTAAATTGAACCAAATATGTGTAGGCGGGCCTAATTCATAAAGGTGAAATTCTAGCTTTCTACATACGTAAGAAAATTGAAATAGGTAAAATGTATTTATCTAGCGAATTCTACAACAGCAATATCAAACCTTTTGAAGGTACTGAGGTTATAATAGAATCCACATCTGTATAATAATAATTATTACTTACTAAAGAAAATTTGGAAAGTTTATTCAGAGCAATTACGCAGAATACGCTAAAGGAATTTATTAAAACTTTTTACTTTTATTGTGACTACTTAACAGTTGTTATAAAGTTAAAGAAAGTATTGGAAAAATATTTTTCACGGAAAAATAACTTATGAAAATAAAGATACATTTGTATCCACCTGCCTAATTCCAATATTATTATCGTTTTAGATTAGTAACCTTTCTCACAACCCTCGTCGTGTGAAAGTGACATTTGATTTAAGGATATTCAGAATAAAAACGTAAACGGAGAATCCTCAACAAAAAAAGTGTTCTACGTCAAAATTAAGGTAAATTCTGACACATACGTAGACACATTTTCACAATAATAAAGGTAAAAATGTGTATTACGAGTACAAAAATTCCTAAGGAAAACTTTAAAAATAATTTGCGTGGAGATAAAATGAAATATCTAAAAATTCATTCTACCGACATCTTTTACCTCCTTTTCCCTTCAAGCATCTTACCGATTAATTGCGAGATATTTTTCCCAGTAACATTACACTTAACCCTTTCATTTATAAAAAAAAATCGACAGTACTACGTTAACCTCGAAACACGTTTGATATATCAAAGGCTCAGTTGATGGAATAATTTTACCGTGGGATGTGTGGTTTTCGACTTCCATAAAATATTGCCGATTCTACGAATCGAGGCTTTTAAATTAAGAAGTTAGATAACATACTTCTGATATACCTACCTTTTTCTAATTACTCTAACGTATACAGCCTTTGGCTAAAATAGGAAACTGATGAATAAAGTTCCTTGGCGGATCGTATCTAGTACGATGTTTTTTTTCGGTGAATCATGCATGGAGTTGGAGAGCGTATGTGAAATGAATTTACATTCTTACGATTAATCAACAAATGAAACCAACGGTCACTGCACCGTTGTTGATGAAATGTGTTTTATCCAATCGTATATTCACCTCCAATTTACCTTTTATAGTTTTATCATCATCTACATATCGTTAACCAGGCAGTTCCGTGGTGAGTAAAGCAATATCCCCCCGGAATCGTTCACTATAAAGTTGATAAAAGAGAGCCACGTTCTGCACTGGACATTTATGAACTCAAGCCATTGAAAAATGGTGTGTCAATTGTTCACTGTAACTATTGGATATACGTGCCTATGGTCACTGATATACTGATTTGGAACGGTTAAGAAAACGGACCTGTTTTAAAGTATAGGTCACAGGCTGCCGTATTTTATAAGAACACTGGTTTAAGTAAAATAGCATCTCTGAAAATGTCAATGTGTAATTAGGTTAAAACATACAAATTAACAATAGTAGATTGTTGCATCGAGCGCAAAGTGAGTTATTAATGCACGAGGGTTATGTTGGTGCCCAAGAGCATGCGAAGGCACTAAATTAACACAAGTGCATTAATTACTTACTTTAGCAAGGTGAGTAATCTATTTTGCTTTCAACTACCAATGTACCTAACGTGATAAAATATACCTACTTAACTACTGTTTCATCACTGTTGGGCATTTGGTCCAGACTCCATACATCCGTGCTCGTGGTCCTTTACTGCACTGTTTTGGTTCTAAGCAAAAAGTCCTTTGTGATCGGTTTTGTAGTGATTAATGATAACATTACTATGTAGTTGAAAGAAAATACCTTATTACCACAAAATGGTGTTAACAGTTGTTTAGCCTAAACACCTTTTAAACCTCAGACCAAATAAGTTAAGCATGATGTTTCTGACATAAAACTGACACTAAACACGCGTTGAACAAGTGTCTAAGTTTTTGTGGTAAGGCCCATGAAGTTTAAGAAACAAGGTTATATGGACAGAGAGTGATTAAAAAAAAGAGTGTTCTACCTTTTAATAACATAATCATATCCTATTATTGCAATATTGAGGTAAATGTCTCGTTGTAGTCGTGGTACACATTTATCTAATTCACGACTAAATCGAAACTAGGGAATCCTAACATTGGTTTCCGCGCGAATGCATTTGATAGAAGTCAACATTTGCAATCTATAATATCAACGTAGATACAGTTTACGCTTTCCGATTTCTCTTTGGCTCTACAAACCGAACAGTTACAGACGAAATATTGATTGCAAAGGTCAGACAGTTCATTTGTTATTCCAGTGGATTCTACTCCAATGTAAACGATCTGCCGAAGGGCAAATCGAATTGCAAGTTTGTTATAAAAATATCCGTATTTTGCAAGCTGTACCTACAGAATTTTGCATAATGTTGGAGGTTGTTTTATAGTATTATTTAAATGAGTAAGTACTATTGATGAAGTCGAGTATTTTGTGCTATCTGCCTATGAGGTCGAAATGATCGAAAAGGTCTCGATTAAGATTTTGTAATGCCTATCACATTGATTTATTTAAATTCTTTTTGACGAGTGATTCGCCAGTCAGAAAATACCTATCAATCAAAAATTTCCCTAACAAGACGAATTATATTGTAAACAATACTTTAGGTTACCATAATAATAAGCAAAATTTTATGAGTACCACGAAATGACATGTGGGACATAAACTGCTGGCACAACGTGGAAGCAACGCGTGCCAAGCAATTACTGCTTTGCTTATCTTGCACATCATACTCGTAATATTTAACATTCTTAACATGAAGTTTTTCTGCTGACTCATGTCCAAGCCTGGATTAAAGCAGTACAGTAGTACATGGTTTCTCCTTCACTAATAAGTTGGAGCTTAAATGTCAAAGTTGAACAGTGACCTAAACGAGTTCTGCACTGCAGAGAATGCTAAGTTTTGTTCATAGGGATCTTCATTTTGTGGACTGTATGAGTTTACTTCATAATCAGTTTTAGTTATAAGGTCAGTATAATAATTGTAAATATTTACCCTTAACGTAATGTGACAAAGTGGTAATAATGCTAAAAGTAGTGGAGACATACCTTGGGTACAACCTAACTACATAATATGTCAGTACTAGTTAAAAAAACACCATAGTTAATATAATGGACTGCATTGACACATAAAAACACAATAATAATTGTATATTGTGTACGCGCACGAAAAAATTTGATTTAACGAAACACACTCTTCCCTTTTCCCTGGACACCCACCATGATAAGTCCCGCCTCATTCTCCTTTCTCCCATTTGTTATAAACGAACATTCCAACAAAGCTTGTAACAGAGCTACATTCAAAAGGATACGATGTTAAACACAGATTGTTGCCACTGATAATGTTACGAGTAATGAATGAACTGCTCACAAAATTAAATGTGTGTGCCTGACGTTAGCATACTGTTCAGTTTATAAACTAAAATGCTGTTTTGTTTTAATGGCTATTGTTTGTGTGTTACACGGAGTATAATTTTTGTTTATAGAATGTATGTTTAGGTTAAGGTATTTTTCTATGGGCCTGTGTTGCCTGCAATAAATGGTTTATTATTATTATTATTATTTGTTTATATGTTTATACATATTAGGACCCTGGTGTCCCGGACCTTTGGACGGCGTGGGAGGGCCGAAGCCAACTTGCAGAGGCCCCTTAGACAAATTTAAATGGAACGAGGCACCAACCGACGATTATCCCTGTTCGCACTATGCAAGAGCAGCCAAGGACGACCCCCGGTTGGTGTAGGACTATTGCAGAACATGGAAACAAAGATATTGGGCTATGGTTTTGGGTGGCTTGGTGAACTAGTTATCTTGAACTATGGAAAGACTATGGCCCCTGCCTGACCAATGTTTTTAAATATAAAATACATAGATAAAATGGCAGGGGGTGACGTGCACACTCAATAATCCCAAAACGGTCGCTAGCACAAAGTGTCGTAGTGACAAGGGGGCAACATGTCCTGAGGTGCTTAAGAGGAGTGGAGAGGTATTCCACGACTATCAGGACAATCCCGGAAGTACGGTCAAGATCCCTACCAGCATCTTACTGGAATACTTCCTTCCTCCGAGCAAGTTTGCTCTTGCGAATCACTCAAGCCGGCCAATCAAGGCAAGAATGAGGTGGGAGCTCTGGTCCTCGTCAGTGTTCACTCCAGCCGGCCAATAAAGGCAAGCCAGAGATGAGGAACAAGACTTCTCCCGGGAGGTAGGGTCCGTGGGGTCGCTACTGCCCAACAGCTCGCCACATGTTGCCCTGCGGGTTTTTGTATCTCTCTTGGTCTGGCTCCTCTAGACCCGTTCCGGCAAAGTAAACTTTACCGGCACAGACCTAGATTTCAGAGCGCGCAAGCCCCCACCACGACCTCAACGTAGAGATACGGCGGTGGGGCTATTATTATTATTATTATAATTCTGCCAAATACCCTAGGTATTTTAGGTAACAAAAGTAGTTCATTTTATGAGGACCTACCTAATATAAAATTCGGAAAAACTCATTGGAAAAAAATCAGTCAAATCATACAGGGCTAGTTATAAACAGAACTATAATTACTATTCTTTTACGATAAGCGCCACCTGTTTTTTGGGCCAAAACTCAAAAACAAATTCATAAAAACAAAATTCAAAACTACAGCAACAAAACTAATTGATCTCAAGGGCACTAATGACTGCAATAGCCGTGAATGCACAATTTAAATTTAATTGCTACAGGTTGTACATAAACCGTTCAACTTCAATAATACGACCTAGATAAGCCGGTTCAGTCACTAGATAGATAGGTACAGAAGGTCAGCTCCATACAACGAGCAAATACGCACGTACAATTAAGCCTAATTTACACGATTTGATTAAATTGCCTGAGGCATACTATACAGGGTGGCCGTAACATTGACTTCCAAAAAAAAAATTAAGTCCCTCGTGCCATGGGGTATCCAAATCACCCCCACGTATGTTCCGCGATTTTTCATAGTTTTCGAGTTATGATTTTTTCAGAATGTTTGACTTAGGAACGAGAAAATGGTCAATTTTTTTTTTTTTTTTTGCCTACTTTAGAGAATTTTCCACCTTGCTGTCTTTGAAGGCCAATTTTAGCCAACGTAGCCACATTAAGTACTACTTTTTTATTTGCTTATGAAAACTGAGAGTCTGGCGCATTCTTGAAGCCTTCTTAGGAACCATGAAGTCACCTGTTTAGATTTTTCATTTGAAGTTGAAAATTTAAGTCATAATTCACCGAACATAAATCTATCAATTTATGTTCGATAACTAAGAAAAATCGCGGAACATACATGGGGGTGATTCGTATACTCCACGACAAGAGGGACCAAAATTTTTTTTTTGGACGTCAACTTTCCGACCACCTGTATATTGTATGCTTGGAACTTGCATCAATTAAATGATGCTATAGACATGCTTAAGGTACAGCCATTGCAGGTGATTGGCATTCGTTTGAGATGTCCATAAGGTACGTGACACGGTTAGTGTCTGTGAGCTGCTGGTAGAAAATCCCCGACATCTCTGTGAGAGGTGTCAAATTCCTTCTTTTATAAAGTTCTTATTAAATGGGATATCTGATCTGCAGCTAATTCTGCAGCTGATTTCACAAATCCGTGGCGCGTATTGTACTTACGTTCGCGTTTATTGTGCATTCTTTGTAATATAGAACGACCTTCTGTAAGCATCTATGCTGTGGTTCAGTGTTGCTTCCTAATGGAATCGTGTCGTCGGGCGCAACACCATTCGAGATTAACTTTAATTAAGTGGATGTTATTTGAAACTTCAGCTGGGAGGAAATTTATCCTGTTACATAAACCTATGTACGGGGTAGAGACAACTGGATTATGTATTCTTATTTGAGTGTTTACTTGGATGGGACTTGCCTTAATTGGTGGACATTTATCAATCTGCAATGTGAAGTTATCTTTGTTATTGGAAGGGTGAGCGTACTGCACATATCATACAGCTTTGTACTATAAAGAGATGCTTTAAAATTAATACTGTATTTATAAAATTAGTTGGATAGAGACCGTCAGGAAACCGAACACGTAATAAAATAAAAGTAAAAATCTTTTTAAAAACTGCGGGGGGTTGTTGGGTTCGATTTGTGAAGGAGAAAGAATAGATATCTATTCCCAACCCAACCCAACCCAACACTACGGGGCTATATTGTAAGGTGGTAGAGTCTCTATGCCGCCTTCTGGCTTCGTCATCACCACCCTGGATACTACCTTGGGCTAAAGTCCTTGTCAAGGCAACGCAAACGAGTCCAAACACGATAATGCTATCTTATTTGGTTGAGGAGTGCTCGTGACTACCTTCCAGTACCATCATCAGTCCCTGAACACCAGCTAGTGTCAAAGCACTTGTTAATACATGACCAATGAGTCCAAACACGATGGTGCTGTCTTGTTTGATTGAGGTTTTCCCATGGCCACCTTCCGGCTCCATCATCAGACCCTGAACACCACCTAGTGTCAAAGCACTTGTTAATACAAGACCAATGAGTCCAAACACGATGGTGCTATCTTGTTTGATTGAGGTTTTCCCATGGTCACGTTCCGGCTCCATCATCAGATCCTGAGCACCACCTAGTGTCAAATCACTTGTTAATACATGACCAATGAGTCCAAACACGATGGTGCTATCTTGTTTGATTGAGGTTTTCCCATGGCCACCTTCCGGCTCCATCATCAGACCCTGAACACCACCTAGTGTCAAACCACTTGTTAATACATGACCAATGAATCCAAACACGATGGTGCTATCTTGTTTTATTGAGGTTTTCCCATGGCCACCTTCCGGCTCCATCATCAGACCTTGGACACCACCTAGTGTCAAAGCACTTGTTAATACATGACTAATGAGTCCAAACACGATGGTGTTACCTTATTTGATTGAGGAGTCCCTATGCCCAACTTCCGGCTCCATCATCAGACCACTTCCATGGTATCATTTTTTCAAAATGTCTCGGTAGTTGTATAAATGTGCCAAGTTTCAGCTCAATCGGATGCCAGGAAGTGCTTGAAAAATTGATGACAAAAGGAGTAACCGGAAACACATACGAACAGAGCAAGCTAATATAAAGCTTGTAATAAAAAAATGGGTATTGATTGGCAGGTAGGTAATTTTTGTTGCAAAAATTCATACCAAATAAGAAATATAATTTACATCCAATGAAGATAATTAAGAAGTTAATTATTACTCATTTCTTTCGATAAAATATCATAAAACACACTTATAATATAATTATATTATATCGTTAAAAACACAGTGATACGTCAAAAGTAAATGTAATGTCACCGTATATTTTATCATTATCAGTAACAATTAGAGCATTAATTCGTTTTTAATCATATGAAACAAAACAAAGGAAAATGTGATTAAATATCAAAATTATGCCTGTGGTTCAGTTTATTAATTTCCGCACCATTTTCGGGGATGTATCAAAATTGAAAATGTATTTGCCTGCGCGGACTTGAAACCAAGTGAACACTCAAGCAAATTCATGCACGTATTCAAATTTTGCAATTCCAATAGATACAAGCTGAGTAATTTGAAATATCGACACGATCCGGAACTAAATAGCTGAATGGTTTACCGCGGAGGTAATTAAAATCGCCTTTAGAAACAGCTCTCAGCAATTAATTTGTTTTACCTGATAATTGAAGTCTACTTTGTTGCGTTAGAAAACTTTAGAGTTTTCTATTTTCATTTCTTATAATTAATTTACTCTGTGGAAATTTTAAAACTATAAGCAAAATAAATTGTTAGAATTTATTAATGTTATACCAACATTAATTAAACGGCCTCAGATTTTAGTTAAAATGTACGAGCACTGAACATTTTCGCGCCGAAATTTTTCATAGATTATACAGATATCTGGAGCAGCAACAGGACCATTAAAGGCTTATCTAAACCAATTATCAAAGGCCGATAAGGGATAAAATTAATTGCAGAGGCGAAACGAAATTTTTGGGAAAAGTTGTTACTCCTAAATTACGGTTGGCCACATTAGATGTAAATGACTAACACGTTCGAGTTATCTCGCCCTGCAAATTCACTTTGGCCAGGCTCATAAAAATGATACATTGCCACACTTTGGTGGAGCTTTGGGGGCTTTAGACGCTCGGGGCGACGTCCTGAGGGAACGCGTGTACCATAAACATAATCGCTCTCATCAGCTGCTGCCTCTATCGATGGGAGATCGCGCGTACATTTTTATGGTGTCCCGTTTACGAGCCGCCAAAGAATTTGTTCTCATATAAACTTTTATGAGCAGTTGATCGTGTTCTGCAGTGAAGAATGTTCTAAGAGTGTTAACAGTAAAATAAATCGAGTTATTTTGTTTGTCTCTTTAAAGGTTTAGATGGTGACATAACAATATGTATGAGCCTTTTATTAAATCAAAATTTATTTTCATAATGATTGAGTAATTTCTATTTTACGGTTTTGGTTTTACATAAAAATAGATAGACTATCCCACGTTTATAAGAAACACGATTTATAAGGGGAGGATTCACAAGCCGAAAAATAGCTGATGTAGCCTACAGGAGGCGGCGCGCGATATTGCACAAACTTTTTTGACGTTCTAACAATCTTTGCTATCTATTTTTCTTAGACAGAAAAAATCACAGTAAACTCTCTCGGAAATTGAGCTTCTCGTGCCTCCAACATATTATCCCTATAAATTTACCTGACATCCTCAATATTTCAGCCGTTTTCACCGACCTGACCTCTTTTAATAAATCCCTATGTATATGTATACGTGAATGGAATGTCTGTAGGCTTCCTCTTTTTGTATTGTATGAACGATACAATTGGTATTATTATAGATCAGCCCTTTTATCCCTCTTGCCTACATTAGGTATGCGGTTTTACGCAGATTTATTTATTTACATATTCAAGCGTTGAGTGTTCGAGGTAGGAAATGAAACCCGTAACATCTGTTTGGGCTACAAAATAAAACAATGTCAAAAGTTAAACCCAAACCTGAAAGTTTATAAGCCAGAACTAAATTGTTTCACTGTAACTGATTTGGGTTACAACTACTAAAATGTATAATAGAATTGTAAAATATACATACACAATAATCGACTATTTAACTAATATTAAGACTCGTGTAGACTAGCGCATCGCGACGCGACTGTTGTAATTGTTCTACTGTGGAGATTTCTCAGAAATTGTTTTGTTAAAGTCGCGTCGCGCCTGTTTGCCTTTATTGTATCAAAAGGAAACTAAGGCTCTGCTGGCACAACCTCCCCTCCTCCCCTCATTTATAAACACAGTCTATTGTTACATAAAAAACGATATATGCTGTGAACCCTTAGGGGTAAACCTATCACTCTCAAACTTTTAATACTATCAAAGCCTTTTACACAGCCTAACATAGAATTACCATTTCATTTTTTAGATAGAAATACCCCTTTCAACGTTTATAAGTAACTAGTTTCAGCCAGCGGTTTCACCTGCGTGATATCTTTATAAATTTTAGCTTATGTTACTCAGTGTTAATATAGCATTCTACAGGTGAAAGAATTTTTTAAATCAGTCCTGTAGTTGTTGAGTTTATTCATTACAAACGAAAATACAAATCATTTCTCTATATAATATTAGTGTTGAAAAAGGAACCCAAAAAAACGACTCGCGTTTTTACCACTGAATAATCAACATTGTCGTAAAATTAATTAATTAATTTAACAACACAAACTATAATTACAGGGTATCCCAAATGTGTTAATTAAAAACAAAAGAATACTCCTTGTGTACAGTTTTTAATGAACGTCATGCATCAGTAATGCTTGTATGCAAAGTTTAGTGACCGCCCATCGGGGATGACGGACGTCCACAGGAATTAAATCAGCTTGTTTGCACTACTAAATAAATGACTAGTAATTATAGGAGTGTGGTTAGTTAAACACTCGGGAAATTACAGGCGCTATTAACACTTTAAATCAAGCCTCTTTTTGGTGTAAATCATAGATGATAAATATAAATTTTGCGTGGATGCTTTGATTGTTCATAAATGTCAGATGTAAAGGAGTGTCTTTGTCAAGGAGTGTTGTTGTCTTTGTCGCCTTTGAAACTACCTAAATACTTATTTTGACACCCGAATCAGGACCTGAAAAGCATCAGGTTAAATGGTCTAAAAGTGCGTCCACATTACATAACATAAAACAGTTATGAAACATATTTCTATCGAGAGATTAGCAATATTAAATAATGTGGATTTGATATACCTACAACAAAATTGTATGTATTTTATAACATAATCTAGACGCACCCTAAGATTAAGTATATGTATTCCACAAAAAAGATAAGTTTTTAATCCGCAGTAGTGTTAGTAGAACCTACTAAATACTATGTTGGTCCTTATGTAAAAATATATTGGAAATCAAATGCCTAAATAAATACAAAAAGTTGAAAATACTGTCCTTATTAGAGTCAAGTCAACAATAATAACAAAAGCAAGCAAAGACATTCAACTTCTGAGGAAGTTGAATGTCTTTGGTATCTATCTGTGATTCTAGATTTAATGCTGAAGCATTAAATCAACTATCTAGAATCACAGATCTTATCCGATAATTAAATTAATCCTTTCTTCTAAAGCCTTTTTTATGTGACAGTAGTTTTCCATTTTTGCAATTAGTCGCTAAGAGAACAGTTTCATAGAAGCTGCGCGTTCAACTTTCTTCGACGAACTTCCTTTCAGGTTAAAAAAACAATTTCTTCTTTTAATTAATTTACTAATAGGCTAGCGAACAAATATTGTAAGTACACATAAAGGTGTGTCCTGTCTTACAGAAGAAGAAGAAGTTTTACAAAGAAGTTGGAGGTCATCACATCACACAATGATACGATATGATAGGATGATATTTAATTAGTATTGATCAAGTCTGTATGAACCTTTATGTTCAAAACGTTTGTAGTCCAAACTCGGCTAACGTAACGTATTGTAATGTTTGTCGTTGTACCTATAGAATAACAAAATATTACTAGTTTCTTTGTTCCTATTACAATACTTATGAAACAATATGGTGAAAGGTGGAACGGTACAAAGAAATAAAATAGGCATAAAGAAGTTAACAAAGTTAAAACAAACAATATTAATATTAAATAACGTTCATTTTGGCAATTTTCGTATGAATAAATGCGAAGATTCCCAAATAAGTATTCGAAATAATTATGTAGAAACATGATCGAGAATTATTACGAAGAGCTTCTTCATTATAAATTCATACTACCGGTAATAGGTGAAATGATTTCCGTGAATATCGATTTCTATGAAGATTTTAACCCGTTTATTGTTAGAAATTTTATGATAATGATCGTACAATAGGATATTGACAGGCGACAAATTATTATGTAGATACCATAGTTATACCCCATCATGTCATTATAATAATCTACTTTTGGTCCATTAAATAATAATAAAGTATTTTGCCGTCAGACACAACACTACAATGAATGTCACAACGTATTTTCACCACAGAACATGTTTACGAAAACATCACAAGAAAGAAGCCGTGATAGTGATATCAATAAAGAAAGTAAATTATAAGTGGCCTACACAAGTCTATATCAATAGATAATAACAAAGGTCAAGGAATCGTTACCGAAGGGCCTGGCGATCGGTCGTGTGATGGATGGCGTCCCGAGAGCCTCGGTACGTCACTCAGTGTCGTGGAACTTTGGCTGCCGATTTATACCTATTACTAACAGTATAGACTGATTGACAACGGAGATAGTGCTCAATCGGTTAAAAATACTGGTTGAATTGAAGTAAACCTATATTATATATATCCTATACTATTAAATGAACAATATTTCTATAAATATATTTTTGTAATCGAGTTCTCGAAAACGGCTCTAACGATTTCGATGTAAGTTGCAATATAGGGGGCGAAAAATCGATCTAGCTAGGTCTCATTTCTGGGGAAATTCGTTTTCTCTATTCAGCAGAGCTCGGTCAACCAGAATACTAAATAATAAATAATGTAAAATAATGATAAAATCGCAATAACTTTAAACGAAAATAGTATCAAGATATTGTTCAAATTAACCACTAGTTTTCAATCGTTTAAAAAGGCGCGGTGATAAAATGCTCAATCGTTAAAAAAGGTGCGGTGATTATATTCTGAATCCATTAAGTATAATTTTAGATAAATAATTATTATTTATCAGTTTTTATTTTTAAGATTTTTTTTCAGTTTTCTTTATGTGCTTCTTTAATTTTTACATAATATGATTTCCGCTGCAAGCACAATTTAGTGAAATGGGACGGGGATTATTGTCCCAACGTCGGTTTGGTCAATAATTCCCGTCCCGTCGACTGGGTGTCGACCCAGTGCGAATGCGATGCTCCTGACCAAACCATGCCCCGTATATTGGCATGTCCAAAGTGTGCATACACCCGCACTTCTGAGGACCTAAATGCCACTGATGCCGCTAATAATTTACCATCGACTCTAAAAGAATTAGAAGAATTTGATTTCAAGTCTTAAATCACTACAATTTCCTAAAACTCAATTCGCAATTTCACGAAACTGTAAGTACTTTGTGCTGTTACGATTATGTCCACCGTAAAAAACGGTACAACATGAGCTAAAACATACTGTGCATGATCAGATATGAGTGTAGTAAGGCGCTACATGCTTGTATAGTGCAGCAAAGGAGCAATTTCACGGAGAACCGCTTCACACTCAGTATACTTTGTCATATGGATACAAAATTACATTGTGTTTGAACCTCTTTGTAGGCAATTTGGTAATTTATGGAACATTTCATCGAATATTATGTGAAGAGTTCCCTACATCACCCACTTCGTCACCATATTATCTGATTCCTCATAATTACCTAATGTGGAGTGAGGAAAATGAACACTCAAGCTAACTCGTACCTTACAGCTCTCACAACATAGCATAACATTTCATCGTATTTAAGTGTTTTAGTAAGTAAAATGTTCCCAATAACTTTTTATCAATTCCACATTTCAAATAACTTCGATTCAAATAAACTTTGGAACCGGACATTACCCACGAAATTCAATCGTGCTCCTAAAAGTTACGTATTTATAACAAAACATTGCCTAAATATCGAAGTATACCACAGGCTGGCAATCAATTACATATAACCCGTTCAATAAAGTTATCCCTCTGCCATTTTCTTGCCGTATCACGGTGACGTAAATAAAAATAATAGCTTTTCTGATTTCTTCATGAATGGTGAAGACATTTCTATTTATGAAATAAGATAGGTACGTAAGCAAGAAGCTAATACCGGGTTCACACGGTTCGATCTTTGTTGATCGGTTGTAAAATACGACCTATTAGAGCAATACCAACAAACTCACGAAAGCAGGTTTTGGCAGACTTGAATCAGAGACGCTTTGCTCGCTCGGTCAATTATTGTTATTTTAAGCCTGTTAGCTTTTATTATATTATGTAAGCACTATATGCAGAAATAAACTAAAACGACGTAGGTAATGATAATTATCGTTATAACAGGTAAGAGGCCACTTCAGTCCACTTCTCTCTATAGCTACTGGGATCAAACAAGTGTTTTCGAAAGGAGACCGGTTATCGAATTAAAGGTAATGGAAGAAAATAATATCTAATCCCATTAGAGTGCTGTTCACAACATCTCAAATCATGTAATTACACGAAACCCAAAGAGAAATAGGTGCCATTTTTTATATAAATATAGTTCATTCATATTATCCTCTTTCCTGGGTAGTTCCCAAGCCTACCATCGTTGTAATGTGCCTCCGGGATTTGTTATATTACTCGCAGCCTCTAGATTATAACTCGTGTAGAACATTAAATAGATTAAGTAGCTATCCTAAGAAGGTGTTTCGGCCTTACTAACAAAAACTCGAACATCAAATAGATTTTCTTTTGTGACTACAGACGTTGTGAGAAGTGACTAAGACATTAGGGTATTGGTACAACGAAAAATATGTTATTGTGATCAATTATTGACTCTTGACGATTCATTGTTATTTATCAAATCATCAAATCACCGAGTTATGGAAAATTTTAGTTTTCAAAAGTATTGAAATTACAAAAGATACTAATACTTAAATGTATACTGAACTTTATACGTTTCTTTTGCTACTTGACTAAGGGCTGATTTCATCAAAGTCAGATAACTTTTATCCGTGGAATAAAATTGTTGTTTGACAGTTTTTGTATGGAAAAACTCAAAAATTCAAAATTTATTCGCAGGATATGACTTATACTCGGTATAAAAGTTTGGTGAAATTCGCCCTTAGGGTTGATTTCATCAAAGTCAGATATCTTTTATCCGTGGAATAAAATTGTCGTCTGACAGTTTTTGTATGGAAAACCTGTAAAAATTCCAAATTTATTCGCAGGATAAGACTTATACTCGGTATAAAAGTTTGGTGATTCGCCCTTAGGCTGATTTTTATCAAAGTCAAATCTTTTATCAGTGGAATAAAATTGTCGTCTGCCAGTTTTTGTATGGAAAAACTGTCAAAAATCAAAATTTATTCGCAGGATATGACTTATACTCGTTATAAAAGTATGGTGAAATTCGCCTTTAAAGACAAAAAAAGGCTTCTCAATTACAACCGTCATTTGAAACAACCCGCTCGATATTTCATTAAGATAAAAACGTGATATAACTTTCAAATATCACATTCTAGAATCCATGCGTGACCCTAGTAAAAACGTTACGTTTTTCTTTTGCTAAAGCTCGTAAAAAGGCATAGGTACATAGATGTATTTGATGTTGTAATTACCTATGTTTTTTCAGCCAGATAATTTCAGAGTCCGTTGAGAGATCAGATCGAAAATCAAACTACGCATCATCAATCTTGATCTAGCTATTAATCTTTGTATTAAGTCTTTCAAAATTCTTTCATATGCCTTGGGAAATCTGCCTTCAGTTATATATTGAGACTTTAAGGCTGATATTTTTATTTTGAATAAAAACTAGAGGCTTTAAAGAAAATTAAAAACTATACCGATTTTTTTTTGTCGGCGTGATTTATGTTATGTATATCTAAACCAAATTACAGCTTTCTAGTACCAACAGTCTCTGAGCTAAGCCGCGGACAGACGGACATGGCGAAACTATAAGGGGGGGGGGGGGTTCCTTGTAGACTACGTAACCCTAAAAAGTACACACAAAGGAACATAGAATCTCCTTCTTTCTTGAAGTTGGTTAAAAAGGCTGATGGTCTGTCGGTCGGCTGAGGTTCACTGGCAGAATATAGCTCTTACGACATCAGAGTCGTCTAAAAAAAGAAAGAAAGATAAAAATCAGTTCTAAGGCTAACCATATTTTTTGTAGGTACCTAAATAGCAAAAATATCATGAAATTTTTAGGGGCATAAGAAACAGGGTGTAAGGTCCTCATCCACCATAGAAAAGGGAGGATCCTCCTACCAGACAGGTGTTGTGTCGAGCGGGCAACTGGCCAATGATTGATATTGGATTCTTGTATATATGTCCAATGCACGGTAAACTCTAATTGCGCGATGCAGGATTTTTGTGTGACGTCAGGTCTTCGATGCGTAGTTCGCATGTGGCGATGTAGATACCGCCACAAAAGTTTAAACAACTAAAGAAAGAAATTTTGCCCTACCCATATAATTTATGTATGTTATCACATTATCTCTATACACCGTGACATTTTAATCGTCTTACAAAGGTGGTCCACTCAATGTATCCGACATAAAATACCTCCAGACACGATTT
The DNA here is from genome assembly GCA_947363905.1 of Lithophane semibrunnea. Lineage (NCBI taxonomy): Eukaryota > Metazoa > Arthropoda > Insecta > Lepidoptera > Noctuidae > Lithophane > Lithophane semibrunnea. Next base: position 8,317,509 of record OX376194.1, on the reverse strand, counting down.
TTTTTTTTTTTACCTTTAATTAATATAATAGGTACAAAGAAAAATAAATATTGCATTAGAATTCTGAAACATCCTGTTATTAATGTTTACGTATCAAACGGTAGAACATACCTACGCAGCGCAAGGGTCGAGTAGATCATTCCAATACCGAAAGCCAATCAAGCAATGTCATCCAATGAGGAGCTCTAATGCTATCCTTTGAGTAGAGCCGCGCGTGTCACGCCCCGCCCCTTTCACTCGAAAAATAAGTGAAGGTCAATCTCGCTCGCAGCGTCTCAGTTGCGGCCGAATACCGGAAGTGGAAGTGCGCGCGCGCTACCGGATATCAAACGTTGTTCGCGATCGTTACAGTGCAAGAAGTGAATAGTTCCTCATAATCATTGTGAAGTAGGTATTCACAATGATTATGAGGAACTATCGATACTCGAATATCGAGTACCTACAAATGGTGCGCCTGTACGCAGTGAGTGGTGACAATTTACGGGGAGCAAGGAGATTGTACGCTGCGCCAAATAATCTGAAAATGTTACGCAACCGAGGTGTGATCAACCCGCAAGTGCCAGGACTGCAATTTCAGTAACTACATATCTTTTGTTTGCTATTTGCTAGGTTAGTAGACATGAGTCAAATTTCTATCTTCAATAGGGTCGAACGAAGACAAATTGATCAGTTATTGAAATCGGCCGTATGTTTGTAACTTTCTTTTTTATTAATCTGCACTTACTATGTACCTATACCCCATTTGAAATAAGATTAGATATTGAAACAAACCTTTATACAGTCCGTTCAACCGATTTTGACTTCTATTCCGTAGGCATAAGAATGGCATTAAAAGAAAAAAAGGTTACACACATTTTTGCAATAGGGGGAATGAACTCTGTTAAAGATGCCGCCGCTTCAGTCCGTGCCGCCTTTGGAACGCAATGCTCGGACCGCGCTCATAACAGGGTGTTTCAAACTACCTACGTCATGCGTCTTACTATTGATTTTTTTTTTTTTTTTAATTACTCAAATATTCATAAATACCTATCTTTTTTTTATGAATGTGTAGTAGTCATTGGATACATGAAGTGGGCTGCGGATGAAAGACGATTAAAATGCCACGGTGTAGTTTTTGGTAGGAGCCCGTTTAGTTTAGGATCTGGCCTAAGATATTGCGTTGTGTTCCAGAATAATATTTATAACATTGTATGTCGTACGTCAGATTGGTTTTAAATAATTTAAGAGCTGTTTAAAAAACGTGATTATAGAAAGTATCTACATAATGTTTATCGCGTTTCGTATTATTTATTTATCACCGTTATTTTGGGGACCAAGTTAACGGTGTTCCATTTTCGCAGTACCCGCATGCTCGATAGTACCAACAGTCGGCTTCTGAATCAGATGCTTGTGGACTTGCAGGCTCGAAGAAGAGAATTTGTTGTAGCGTTATATTTCTCTTGAATATTACCATCATCATCTGCCTAGCCTTTTCCCAACTATGTTGGGTTCGGCTTCCAGTCTAACCGGATGCAGCTGAATACCAGTATTTTACATGGAGCGACTGCCTATCTGACCTCCACAACCCAGTAACTGGGTAATACGATACCCCTTGCTATGACTGGTTGTTAGACTTTCGAGCTTCTGACGACCCGTAACGACTGTCAAAGATCCACAAATGACAGCCGGGACCAACGGCTTAACGTGCTTTCCGAGGTACAGAGGAATCTCGGTATGTAAAGATTGTCACCCATCCACGCACCAACCCCGGCAAGCTTAGCTTAACTTGATGGATCGACCCGTGCGTCTGTTATTACTAGGCCACGAGCTCCTCTTTCTCTTCTCTTGAATATTACCATTTGAGTAAATTATTATACAACAGGCATAAAAAAAACACTTATTCATTCAAGTAACATGCACGGATTAAGCTCTACATTACATTGGGAATGGATAATGTAAACGTCAGCTGGCATGCTGCTCAATATGCCATTGAACATTGAATTGCGATCAAGAAGCAGATGTTACATTATACATATGAGTACCTGCTGTATAATAGTAAGCCATTAAAGAAGACATTAAAGGTCAATCAAATATTTATGAATTAGTAGAAATGTGAAGCACATTATCCCTTTACTCGACTAATTTGAAATAAGTCTTGTCCATCTAAAGTATTCTAAAGGTTGTCTGCAGGACGTTTTTGATGTTTTGATGTTCAAAAGTGCCTTTTATGTGCCTATATATATTAAAATCAATTACCGTGCGATAGGGTCGCAAAAACTAGAAAATGGCTCGACCGATTTGAATCATTCTTTTTTCTTGGTTCTTTCGCTTCAGTACTTGGTTGGTTTAGAAAAAAAGAAAATTAGGAAAAGCACCAAAGAACAGCCGGAAGATCAAAAAAATACACGAAGTTCACCGGGTCATAAACATAGTTTGAAATAAATTATTTGACTTTGAATTTGTTTAGCCGTTTGATCCTGTGCAAGCGAAGTAAAACTTTGAATTTTGTATGCTAACACTTGTAAAAAGGATAGTTTTAAGATGTGCAAATGGTTGTTTACGTAGTGTATACGTGTTAATTTTATCAATGATCCCAAAATCAACAAGTTCAAATGCAAATGTCGTCCAGTGTGTTTGCAATGTAGTTACTCTCTGAGTTAAACTTGATGTTCTAGTGTGACCCAGTAACCGTACCTACCTACTGCTTGGCTTTTAAACTTAACGCTGCGACTGAAGCGTCGCAGCATTTTTCAAACCATTTGCACCCAGTTATGACATAAGCATTGCCACATTTTTGTGAAAGACTGTAGTATCTCCAAATTTTATATTTTTGAAAACTTGTAATTTCTCATCTATGTTAGATCTAGTCTTATCAGATGGGGCTCTGAATAACGGTATTACGGGTAGTATCAACACGCAGGAAAAACTGCATTCTGAATTCAGGATCCCCTTGTTGGGATATATTCTTAAAGCAGACTGGACCCAGACAGGGACCGATATCTAAGTATCCTCAATAAATATGGTACTTACTGAGGTCGGTCTTGAAGTAAAAAGACCGATAACAATTGACAGCAGCAACCCTACAAAAGCCTCAGAACAATCTGTGCAGGAAAAACCCTCAAAGAACGAATGAACCGTAATAATAACATCGTCTTCGACGTAATCTGAGATATTTAATAGAAGTGGACGGTCACTCGATGCATCCACGTTGCAGCAGTAAAACGTGCACAGCGTAGAAGATGACGGAACTTCTAGCTCCTTAAAGCTTTAACAACACAAATTCAGCAGATCGATTTATCGTACTCTTTATGGCCAAAAATATGTGTAAATCTCTCAGGATTGCAACGCAAACGTATGTAGGGTATAGATAGATCCTAGAATGGTATCAGAAAAAGGAAGTGTCCAGACACCCCCTAAGAAAAAGAGTACTCAGGAAGTAATAGAAACAATTACTTATCAAGTATAGCATCATCTTATTACTAGATCAAATCCACAACACAGTTCCTAAACGCAATTAACTCGCCACTAGACTGAAAACGATAACAATAAGGATTACCTTTGTCACAAAGCTTTGGCTCCCAATAGTATTTCCGGAAAAGGCAAAAAGATTAACGTTTTACAGAAAAGACTCTCTATTGGACAAAGAGAAACCGTTTTGAAAGATTTAACGAAGATGTCGTGAATTGTTGTGGTAATATGCTCGAAAATTATACCTACGTAACGAACCTAACCTACCTAAATATTTATATACTAGCCTTTGCCCCGACTTCGTTCATGAGGCCTTCGGGATCGTGAAACATGTTTACCTCCTGTTGTGTAGGGATATTTTACATTCTGTTAGGCTGCAAGGACATTAAATATTGTAGTACTACACTTTAAGATTAAATTATAATCTATGAAAGATTCCAAACACTGTGGATTTTTATTTAAGCTTAGTAACCTAAATAAGTTTTAACAGAGGTTCATGTATTGCGTGATTTTGATGAGAGACGAGTTTGGTCGCCAGTCTGACTGCGGTAGTTGGCTCAGGCTTCAATTAAAATACTTTTTTTTTCTCGTTCCACTTCAGAATTAGGCCCGTTTTTTTATGAACAGCACCTTCCAGCTATGCCTTTTGAGAGAAAAATCCTTGACCACCTGTAACGATTACTTGACTAGACAATACGCATAATATATAAGGTTCCCTAAATTTAAACCTACACGAACGAAGCCACATTCAAAGCAAATATTAATTTAATTTTAAACATGTGCCAGAGGAAAGTTTTAGCAAATAGACAGAATGCGGTGTCCCTGTTTGTTTTTAAGAGAAAATAGTTTCCTGAGTGGATTCCAGTTTATACGTTTTGCGTCTGGGATTCAAGGATTCAGGGAGTTTGAGAAATGTGCAAGCATTAATAAAACCGCTGCTTAGGCGGACCTTTTCTACTAACCTGTTGAATAGAATGTCATTTAATCTTTGGGCATCCTACATATTTTAAGGATATGAAAGTTTTCTATTATTTTTCCTGTTCTTCGTTATAGGTTCTTTTTGTAATACAGTACTGTGTGAAAACCAATCGTCAAAGTTACAATCAATTAAGATTCATTTGTGTATTTCCCTAAACAAAAAAAAAACAAAAAAAAGCAGTACTTACCTATTTTGTTTTATGTGGCAAAGTTTCACAAACATTTATTAAAGAGGGGAATCTTTAATAAATGTTTTTATTAAGAGGGTTTTAAAATGAGGTTCTTACAAAATAGTGCAGTGAAGGAACAAAGGCGAATGTCTGAAGTGCCGTAAGTGTACATAGGTCAATCCGTGCCTCCCGCTGAGTAAGGATGATTAATCGTCGTGGGGAGTCCACAACGAGAAAATAACTATTTCTCATCTTTTGAAAAGGCTGTCCGAGCAAAACTGCCACAGGCAGCAGCCATGTCACGCTAAGTACTTACACATCGATCCCTGAATGCTGATTTTATTAGCTATATTGCGTTTTGACATGCACCCGTCTCGAGCTCCGCTTATGTAAAAATATTTCCTTCTTTTATGGTTTCGGAAACGCGTTGACGGAGATTAATTTAAAATGGCAAAGGTCTTTTCAATAATGCTTATATTTTTTTCTTATTTTATTCTCTACTTGCCGAAAATCACGCGATTATGTTCCAATGTATGATTTTTCTTTCAAAAAGCGGTCAAAGAGCCATTGAAATACTTTTCTACGATACAAATACTGTTTTGATGTCAGATCATCCTTGAATATCAAGAAAAAAATGCTACGAAAGTCGTAAATTTTTATCTCAAAAGCCATAAAACCGGGCAAGATTGCAGTAAATTGACATCGTATAATCGCATCTTCTACCGTAAAAAAGCGATCAATTGCTAAAATATGCGATAGAGATAACAATATTTTATACTAAAGCCGATTTGTGATCAACTGATTTTGCATGGTTTGTTCTTCAAAGCAAACACCGAAGTAATGTAATTGTGAACACAATATGGACCAACTAAATAGATTAGGTCCTGCGTATTTGGAAATGGTATAGCAATGTTAATAATGATTAGCTAATTAGTAAGTTTATCCCTAACCTAATTTCGTAACAAACGTACCTTTAAGGTGCCATACCTTGTTAGATAAACTATCAAATTAACTTTAATCTAACGAGAAACACTAAATGCAATGAAATCCGTAAGTTACAATTTATCAGTGTAGGTAACAAAAATTCCACAAAAAAAAAGGGCTAAACCAGAAAAAAACTTTATTGGAATAAAAACAGTTCATTCTATAGAAATGATTAGCTACCTTATGTTGAGCCATCGCCCACTATCCACTTCTATAGGTTTAAAATTAATTTGGTTAAGTACAGTCGCGGAATGAAAAGCTTGACCACCTTAAGACCTGTTTTTGCTTGCTCAGTATAAGTTATCAGTATCTGCTCTATCGACCGAGTAGGTATGACACATTCCGTCATAATAAATGTCATTTCACTACATGGCCCACAGATACATCCACTATGAGAATTGACCTCTTTGCATTTTGGAAAGGCGAATTAAAATTAAAAAAGAAAACTATTTCTCTCATTCATTCTTCAGTTATTTCAGGAAGCCGAAAAGAAGACCAAAAATATCGAACTTTCGTTTTGCGAGCATTAAAAATCATAATGTGTAAATCTAAATCTAATATCATATATTATTTGTAGATTTCAATGTAATCTGTTAAGATTAGAAGTTAATTTTTGAAATGTAACTTGTAATTTTTATAGGAAATGAACAGTTCTTTTTTTAATATTGTAAATATTTTAAGCACGCTTTAATAATTTAATTGACTTAAGAACGAGTAAAACTTGCCTTAAATCACTGGTGTATACCCGTGTTCACAGAAATCAAACGAATTAATGCTAGTAAAATACATTTTAACAAAAAAAACAATCACTTCTGTGCAAATATGTCGATTGGGATTTATTATTAGCCCACAATCTTAACTGAAAATAAGAAATAACTGAAGAAGTAGTGTTTAATAAGAGACGTAACCACCACGAGCATCAATTACACTTTGTAACCTATTTCTCATGGAACCCACAAGGCGGGAGCACAGGTTCGTTCCTCTCATTTCTTCCCAGATCATTTGACAGTGGTTTTCTATGGCATCTTTGGTCCTTTCGTTTCTGTTCTCCCAACGCTGCACCATTAAACCCCATAGGTTCTCTATCGGATTCATATCTGCAGATTTTGCTGGCCAGTTATTTTTTTTTATATCACGGTGCCGGTCGAACCATTCACTCACAATACGAGCGGTTTGTGTGCGAGCATTATCTTGGACAAAACTAATCTCAGGGAAATCGTCAGCCGGATAAACGGTTCAGACACTTGGCAGAATACTCTATTCTAGAACCGGCATATAGTGAGTTGCGTTTGCCCTTGAACGCAACTCACTATATGCCCAGCCACTGACATCCATCCCAATAAATTAGCCGAAATTCGTTTAGAACTAAAATTGGGCACTACATGGTCCTGTGTATCTGTATATCTCGTACCGTTATAATTATCTCCATAAATGTTGCCTCAAATGTTGGCTCGATTTGAAGCATTTTTCGTCGGTAAATATTGTCGTACGTAAGCAATTTTGTTTGCGTGTCGTCTATAATGCAATCCCATTGAGTGTAAGACGTTTCTTATTACTCTTGGACAAACTTCATACATTTCAGCGTAATAATTGGTTGACACAAAACCGTTATCTTCATATTGTCGTCTCATGTCAGCTCTTTGTGCAGCACTAAGGAAGGGGCGGCGACCTGAATTATGACGATGATCAATCAGTTCACCTTCTTCAGCATATCTTCGAATCTAGAATCTCACAGTATACCTGGTTAAATTTAGGTTTCGCGATATTTCACTGATAGTGTAGCCATCTTCGTGTTGATCAATAATAGCTGCTCTTTCTTGAATATTTAAATTTCTCGGCATTGTAAAATGTATACGAATACCTAGTAAATAAATATAAACGAATAGAAGAAAAAGCAATGATGACATTGACAGGAACTGTTATTCACATTAATAGTTTTAATCATTATAAGCGAAGAGGATTTAATCATTAGATTTATCAAACTTGACACAACGTACTGGCATGATCAAACTAATAAAAAGGTTTTAGTTCGACTATTAATAGCCTAGGAACATTCGGCTAAGTAAATTTGAACTTTGTTGTCAAACAGTTAAACATAATTTTCAATACAACAATCTCGTCGCTAATTAGTCTGTGATCTCGTCTGTTACACAGTTTAAAAAGGTAACATGTGCTTGCAATGCGTAAATGAATTTATTTGAAAACTGATCGACCTTTTCATTCCGCGACTGTACCTACCTACTTAACCAAATTAATTTTCAACCAATTTAATGTTTTAACAATTTAATTATCACTTGCTTCAAAAACAGTGAAGGAAAAGATCGTGATGAAACGATGCCTGACATATATTTTTCGACGGCATGTGAAGCCAATTCAGAGGCCCATGAGCGGCTTTAAAAATTTGACACCAGGTTAGCCATTAACCACACGAAAAGAAGAAGAAGACCAAATAAATAATAATTATTTAGGTGTACTAGTAACAAGCTTCAATCGATCTTTAACCTAAGTACAGTCACGAACTTTAATTGATAAGCCACCTGACACTGTTCGTATTTTAGCCGTGTAATGCAAATCGGTTTTATTCGGTTCCCGACACGCAAAGTCATATAATATGTATGTCAGTATTAGAAGGAGAAAATTATATTTCATATCTTTACCGGTTGGCTAACCTGAGAGCCAGAACTACAAACTTGACAGCAGAGTGACTACCCAAAGTCAACCAATTGCAGGTCTAGCAACAGTAGTCTAGCGACGATAAACAATTGTTGCTAGGTTACTGTTGTGATAGTAACGTTATCGTAGGTACGGAGAAATATTAAGTAATTTCGACAAGTTTGAAAGTAACGTCTCTGACATCGATATTTCAACTGTCACTGTCTTCAGTTAAGTTTTCAGAATTATCAGGTTAATGAGCTATGATTCAAAGGAGGTCGGTATCAAATAGATTGGATAAACTTAATGCAACATTGTATTTATTTTAATCATTGAGAACTTATTAGTCAACATCTATGGATAAGACTATTTCCAATTAAAAGTAATTTATTTGTCATCTTGTTTACGATCGTGCGATTTGAGTTCGTGCTTAATCGTGTAATCTCGTGAATGTATGAAACTGCAAAATTGAAAAGTTTGAAGGTGGCTCATCAATTAAAGTCCGTGACTGTACCTACTTCAAGCGAATTGCGCACTTAAGTATTTCTAGTAGGTATTCACAGATCACCACCCCCATATTCAAAATAGCTCACCGTAATGAAAACGATTCTGCTTCAATATCGATTCCACTACTCGGTTCTATTCGATAACTAAAGGTACCGCATTATTGATGCGAAATGTTTTAATGGAATCGTGTCGGGGCAAATCGGCTTATTTCCAAAGAGCCAGCCAACACGCGCTGACTGGGCTACAAGCAAATAATAATATGCAAGTGGGCGCAGCTGTGCGCCTAATTCTGCATAGACAAGCTTCATAAGATACGACAGATGCGATTATTAATATTGGTAATACACAATTGTTTGACTAATCAAATTTGACAATTAAAATAGTTTCCAAATTGACAGCGTTGCGGGACAACAGCAACAATTTAGTTTCATGTTCCGCGTCTCTTCATAAACAAGACGAAATTTTAATCCTTTTGAACAACAAAAAAATCTAATGTTCACTACATTTATGTTCGCATAGCTCGTCACAATGTAGTGAACAGCAGATTTTCTTTTCACGATTTCAGGTTTGTTACTACAGTGAAAGTAGCTCAAAACTATGAGTACAATGGCCACTTAAGAGGATTAAAACGAATACAAATTCACTCTGTATAAAACGTTAATTTAAAATTCTATGCATATCTCGAGTTGGAGCATGTTATTTTCGGGTTTCTGGTTATCCTAGTAAGATCTATGTGTGTGTAGCACGTCACTATTTTATTTACGATACTGAGTCCCAAGCGGACCCGACACGGGGTGAATTGGCACCGTATGAAGCGACATGCAATCGTAACGTATTGGATTTACTGCAAACTAACGTAACATGTAGCCGACCTGCATCTTGCAAGCAATAAAAGGCTAATTTATCGATATGCTAAACCATCGACATACCTTTCGACAGTCGTTGACACACAAAGGGTTAGCAGAGGTATACAACAGAACTTTGATAACCTTTTACGTTGTATGTGATAAAGAGCGACCCTCTTGCCTTTATTGGGGACAAATCCAATTTCAAATTTGTTTGGAAATAAATTCTGTCGAATAGGCAGATTATGAGATTATCTACATCACCATTATTTCAGACTATGCTTAGTATAGACCTCACTTCAATGCCATGGATCATTAGATTCATTAGTCAAGAATTTCTTCAGAACCATTCCGAGAATTCGCTCTTGGCCAGCTATAATACTTTCTATTCTAGTAAAATTTAAAAAATAAACATCTGCATTTCCCTACATTTATGTCTGCGTAGCTCGCCAAATTGTAGGGAACAGCCGATTTTTTTTTTGCGATTTCATGGTTGGTCCCGTTGTGATGTCAATGACCCCTTAAGAGGATGCACACGAATTAAATTTCACCCTGTAGAGTATCTACGTTAAATAACCCGGCGCGGCGGTATATAGTAACAACTTAAGCTTATTAGCTCAGTTGATTTCATGTTTATTTAGTCTGACCTCCATCTTCACTACAGACTAGTCGTGTAAATTACCAGATTATTCCGACGGCCATTGTCTAGTAAAACTGTGGGTACATAAATACATCGTATTCCCAGTAAGTAGTTTGATTTAGAAAGTATGGTTAGAAGGCTCTTTTGCTTAGTTCTTGGGGTCGTCAAACTTGGGTACGAGACACTAGCGTAGTTTTAAAAGTTGACAAAAGAGCAAAGTGAAAAATAAGTTGTTAATATAGGCCTCGAAGGTCTATAAGATAAATTCACAAAGGTGAAAACACGTAAATTGTGAACATTGAGCAATCTGTTTCGGCGGTAGTGTTACCTACAAATTATCTTGTGAAAATCTTAAATGCAATACACACATACAACTATTAAGCCTAATTTTTCACAAATTCTTAGCCACATGTTCTCAGCTTTTGCAATTGGCATCAAGCTTATTATGTAAAAAAAAATATATTGGATGCTTTCCAAGTCGACCCATGAAAAGAAGTTAGCTGAAATAAATTTAACAATCAGAGTCATTTGCCGGTTCTTTGTAGATAAACGATGGCTATAAGTAGCAAAAACTGTTTATTGAACTTGTACGAGAAGTGAAGCACAAAATTAGAATACATAGGTTTCTTAACATAAAAAAGTCGATGTAGGTATATGAGATTGATTGATTAAGTTTATAACTTTATTGATATTTTAGAAAAAACAGATATGTTTCTCATTTTTATCATAGGCACATTAGGTACACACGGCTACACATCAAGCCATACATTTCCAGTTTATGGTGATCTTGCATTGTGTAGGATTGGTTCGCATTACAATGCGAGGTCAGCTTTTACCGGAAATGTATAGCTTGATGTGTAGCCGTGTGTACAGTCACGGACTTTAATTAATGAGCCACCTTCAAACTTTTCAGTTTTGCAGTTTCATACATTCACGAGATTACACGATTAAACACGGACACAAATCGCAAGCTCGTAAACAAGATGACAAATAAATTACTTTTAATCGGGAATATCCAGAGAGGTTGACTAATAAGTTCTCAATGATAAAAATAAATAGGTACCTACAATGTTGCATTAAGTTTATCCAATCTATTTGATACCGACCTCCTTTGAATCATAGCTCATTAACTCGATAATTATGAAAACATAACTGAAGACAGTGATAGTTGAAATATCAAGATGACAAATAAATTACTTTTAATCGGAAATACTCTTATCCATAGAGGTTGACTAATAAGTTCTTAATGATAAAAATAAATACAATGTTGCATTAAGTTTATCCAATCTATTTGATACTGACCTCCTTTGAATTAACTCAATAATTCTGAAAACTTAACTGAAGACAGTGACAGTTGATCATATCGATGTCAGAGAATTTCTCCGTACGCTAACGTTACTACCGCAACAGTAACCTAGCAACAATCATTTATCGTTGCTGGGTTACTGTTGCTAGACCTACAATTGGTTGACTTTGAGTAGTCACTCTGCTGTCAAGTTTGTAGTTCTGGCTCTCAGGTTAGCCAACCGGTATGAAATATAATTTTCTAATTCTAATACGAAGACATATGACTTTGCGTGTCGGGAACCGAATAAACCCGATTTGCATTACACGGCTAAAATACGAACAGTGCCAGGTGGCTCATCAATTAAAGTCCGTGACTGTACCTACAATCTGGTGGCGTATCACCATACAGTAGGCATATTTATGATAAAACGTAAGTTACGTTACGATTGTTAATATTTAAGAACTGTACCTACTTCAAACTCCTCTATTCATAAAGTCTTTGGGCACGTCTAACATTATAAAAGACAGCCCTTAAAAGCTTGCGATGCTGAAATATAATAGGTATGGTTACCTAAGTATCTAGTATGTAACATAAGTTACATAAGATGTTTAATCCCATATAGGTACAATGTAGTATAGTTTAATAATCAAGAACCTCGCATATGGCTAAAAAAAAATTCAGTTCTGTAGACCAGTGTTCAGCATAAAGGACATCGCTCAGCACCGCTCCGACACGGCAAATGAAATGTCATTGAAGTTAGAATTTTAAATCAAATACTTTAGAGTTTATTTTACGTGTGACGGCACGCGGGCAGTGAGCGGCTGGCGAGCCGTTCACTATTCTGTATGGCCATCGTAAAATAGACTTTAACGCAATTGATTTAAAATCATAACTTGAATGACAAGTTATTTGCCGTGTCCGAGCGATGCTGTTATAATGAGCGATGTCCCTTACTGTGTTCGGCGAATCGACGACGTCAGCTTGCACCACCAAATCGCCTTTAAAACATCATCTTCATCTTTAAACAATTGACAGAAACAAAATGATATTTTAAATACGTTTAGCGCTAAACGCATTTAGTTGAGTTGTGCTCCAAGCGGGTCTAAGTTTCCCGAACTTGTCTTCTATACGCCACTTTCAAGGACTGTAAGAAACTATTAGAACTTTGAAGGTAATAATGAAAGCGCTGTTTTTACCCGACTGCGGCGAAGCTAAAAAAGGAGGGTTGTGTTTGACCTGTATGTTTAAGTAAATACAAATAATAATATAAAAAATCCCGACTGCATAAAATACATAACTGAAAAGAAAAAACAAGCATCAATACGTATTATAAATTAAAGTCGGTTTTCGTGTTTGTCTGTTATGTTCGCGTTGTTCTTCTAAAACACGCAACAGATTTTGATGAGTTTTTCACCATCGTTCAGAGAATTTATTCCGGAAGGTTTATGTGTATAATACGTTATATTAAAGTTACATATAACTAAGAAATCTCGATGTTTTGTCAAGTCCAAAACCGTGCGAAGCAGGAGCGAGTCGTTAATTATATTAAGAATTTTTCAACACACTTGATCGTAAATTGGCTCTTATTGAACTGCTTTTAGGTTCATAATGCAGTGTATTATGGAAGCGTGCTTTTTACTGAATTGAAGTGAATTTACATTACCGCACTAGTGCGGTAATGTAAATTCTACCTTATAAATACCGCCTCGACTGTAATATCCAGAAGAGCACACTCGTATCACAATGTACTATTGCAGCTGGACAAACAAAAGTTACACCATATTTCGGATTATTGGTTTGTCCCCGCCTGCAATACCAAAATTCTAAAGATTACAATGCTTGTTTTTCTCTTTTCAGTTACCTTTAATATGTTTTTATAATAAAACTGAGACCAAAATGGATGAGATATGGAAAATGGATGGGTGTTAATATATTCTCAACTACGTGCTGATAGCATTTTCTAAACATTCTTACCGCAGCAAAAGCAAACAGGTAAACCTACATATTAATGAGTTACTTATAAACTAAAGCACAAGTCTGCACACATACAAACACGTGCTAAGCAAAAGTTTCATTGTGTATGTAACGCCGCTTGTTATAAACAAAGCAGTGCGTGTATTAACTTTAGAAGTCACATTAACTCGTTAAACTTGTTACCCTGTATATAACAAATCTGATGTGTATCCGTTCATTGTTTGTGACAATACCAAGTCATCTAAACTTTGAGCACTCTGCGTGTTTACATACAAATATTAGGCACGGTTCACACCTGACGGAATATTGGCAAGGATCGAAGCGCATTATGCGAGGAAATAAAAGTAACTACTAGCATTTAAAGGTGTGTGTAGATAGACATATCCATCCATACTTATTTACTTACATTTTGGCTTACATTATCTTCAGTTATTTGCAGTTCCTCAAAGCAAATGCGATGCCGCAAAATGTACGGATACGCACCCCACTGCGTTTTGTTGATTTAATCATAATCCTATCGCAGTCCACTGCTGGACATAGGCCTCACCCAGTCGCGGCCTTCCACATACAATCTGGCCCAGCCACTTTGATAAGGCCGTCGGTGCGTCTGGGTGGCGGGCGTCCTACGTTTGCCGATACGCAGTATGAGAGCGGAGCGCCTAGACAAGTGACAATCGCTTCGAAAGCGTTTCGTATTTCTACAACGACTTTTAACAAGATTGACATAAGCTTTTCGATAGCATAAGTCAGTCCTATAAATTTTTGCCTTTTCCATCATCGTTATCGCTGATAGAATATGACTTTGCCTAGGCCTCCAGGACTCGTCTGTTCCACTGGCCATCGGTCCTTCGCCAAACATGGCAGCCCACTGCCACTTCAGTTTGCTTACTCTGCAAGCCTAGTCCGTAGTCAACAATATACCAACTTGCTCTGAAAAAATTATGATTTGTAGTCACACTATAATTATGATATTTATCATCCCTGACATTTTCAAGTGTTGTCAAAGTAAGAGAGCAAAGTTGTACTCATTTAAATCCTCGCTTTTCTAAAACGACAAACAGAGACATATCAAACAAATTTTAATACAAGTTAAAATAATTAAATACCTGCTTTAAATGTATACAATGTTCACATTCGCTAAGCTTAATTGCTTTGTATAACAAACAAACATCGTAGAACAATAATAGAACAAAATATAATAGAAAAGTTTTTACTATGAACATAACAAAGTACTTAAATGTTCTGAGTTTAGATTTGAAATTTGAAAAGGTTGGACGAGGTCATTATACTTTTGATTCTGAAACTTTCAAAATTGTCTGGAAGTTTATTATAATGCTTGGCACAAAGGTGTAAGTAAGTACAGTCGAACAAGCTATTTGATAAACAGGCAAAATGTATTAATTTTCCGCTAAACTTCTAATTGTGGGCGTAATTTAAGTTTTTGAGCTTACGGCTTAGGAGAGTGACGTTAAAGGATGGTTGAGTACTGAAAACACACAAAATTGTTTAAAGTAGTTGCAGTTATCTGCCTGTATACCAAGTAGCTTGTTCGACTGTACCTAAAAATGTCTGTGTACCTTGACGTGACACCTATTATGTTGATTTAGCACAGCTGATTGGTACGTAAACCGTTCAGCTGTCGGGACACCTACCTACTCATGGGCACTAACACCTTGTTAAAACAACATTACCGAAATAATGATAAAATCTCGAATGTAGGAAAAAAATTCATTCGTTCGCACCAAAAAAGTAAAAGGCAACACATGATTAAACAAAAGACGAAATCAAGAATAACGGAGGCAATTTTTATTGATCTAATTAAAATCAATCTGCCAAGCCTTTTCCAAACTATGTTGAGGTCGGCTTCTAGTCTAGCCGGATGCAGCTACCAGCATTATACATGGAGCAACTGGCTATCTGACCTCCACAACCAATCCAGTTATACGGCAATACGATACCCCTTTGTTAGACTGGTTTTCAGACTTTCGGACTTCTGACGACCCGTAACGACTGTCAACTGATCCACGAATCAGCCGGGATTCCGAGACACGGAAGATTCTTGATAATTATGTAAAGATGGATGACCCACGGACCAACCGCGGCAAGCGTAGCTTAACCTGATACATCGACCCGTGCGGCAGTTATTACTTAGCCACAAGTCCCCCTTACTGATCTACTTACAAAGAATAATGTATAAAAATCTGTCAGTCCTTGCAAGCAATCTATCAACACTATCAGTATTAGTTGCTACGCAGTTAAAATTAATTTGTGTGTAAACGTTCGTAATCGCCCATTAGCACGTAGAACTCCTCAAAGTCACAGAATAGATAGAATACAGAAGGCCGGTTTTATACAGCGAGCTAATAGAAGCGCACACACACAACTCTCGACTCGCGTGTTCGTTTGAGTTATCCGTAGGTTAGACCGTGTTACGAAAAACTTAGCCATACTTAGACACTCGTCATACATAAGAAGTAAATGGCGAGGTCAAAAAATTACGTTAACGATTACAAGTCCAAAACTGATAAACGTTTTCGAGGTAAGCGAGCACGTCTGTCTATATGTGCGTGTGCTTGTTTTCGCTTGTTCTTCTGTACCCATTATACGTATATTCTGTGTCAAAGCATACCACAGGTAATACATAATGCAGTCGGTCATTATTCATCGAACGATGTTTTATTCAACACCTCGTAGTTGGTAGCAGTTATCTCAGTTTATTTGAACACTTTGATTTTTAAATGGATAAGTTTGAAGCCTGCGATGGCGTGTGGTTGAAACTGATGGATGTAAAATGAGATAGTATTGGAAATATTAAGTTTCTTTTGAACATTATGCAGAGAGGGTTTTTATTGAAACTCAATATTTGATGCAGTAAAAACACTTTTAATTTTGATGATAGCATGAATATCGAATTTAATGAAGAAATATGGTAAACTTTTAGTCTTCATTGAATTTACTTTGGTTTACTTTTTCCATTTTATTAATTGAACTCCTCTAAATCATAATGTTTTAAAGTGCCGTGTGAAAAATTTGGTAAAGTGGGTAACGCACACACACATAGGAATAGGCACACAACTACACAAGAAGCAGATACAGGAAGCAGGCGAACAAGAAAGCAAAATACAAAACCACAATTGGTTTTTTTAAACCCGGAATGGCATAACTTTCCATCCATCTTATATACAAAATGTAACCTTATTTATAAGAATTATTATCATAATATGAAGACATTACCATTCTTTTTCCGAATATGTAATGCGAGAGAGATAAATTTGAATTTTGTCATAACGTTCACACATTTTATCGTTTTTATGTATTCGCAAGAAGTCAGTTACATGTGTACCTATGAGGACATTTTATGCCTTATTTACTCACATATTTCTGCTGAGTTTTTACAGTTGCTAGTACTCGATCTTTTACGATTACAAGCCATTTTGGGGAAAAATGGTTAGAATAAATAAATCAGATCGGGACGTTGAATAAATCGAAGTCAGCGCACAAGACTTCGCACATAATAATGATGCCACAAATATCGTAAAAAGTCAGGTTTTAGTCATTCATCTACAATGTCATAGTTTCGGATACAGCACGTGTAATACAAGCTGCTACAGAAGACCACCATCGTTCCAAAATACTTTTCATTTGTAAATACAAAAATCGTACATTTGAAAGACATAAAAAAGTAACTGTATAATTTGTTAATTACAACAGGTATAATTACTGTACTCACAGAATATATCTACACACATTCTAACTAGCTTAATATACCGGTAAATGTAAGTGATTTCAAACACGGTGAAAATTCTTCCTGAATAAATAAACATTTGAACAAAATCAATAAATATTGATACCTCCATAAATCATAGGCTCTCTGATAATCAGCTAGCAACAAAATTCGAGTAACACATCAATTTTTTAAATCTTCATTAATAATAGAATAAAAAAAATTAAAATTGCAACAGAAGTAAGAATATTAAACCTCAGTATTGAACAATGTGTCGAATAATTGTATCAATTAGATGATGTGTAAAAGGAGCAGTGTTAGGTAATCGACTTTTGTTGATGAACTTACCTAAACAGTGCGCACTCTAGTACATATACAATATGTTCAGTAAGGGCGTTGGTGTTAGATACGTGAATGTCTTATGGCTTTCCTGATTCGTGTATTTCAGTGAACTCCGGTTCTCAGATTTGATCCAAATCTCGAATCGCACTGGTTCTTGAGCAGGTGTCAAATGGGGAGGTTCTTGTGGTTATATCGTAACCCTTAACGTGAGTAAAGACACATCAAAACTTATTGAAAGCTGCCACTGCACCGTTTAGCAGTAAAGTTTTTTATGAGGAAAATACAGCACTTAATTTTATGACCGACAAGGTATTTAATTAACTTTATTTTTATAATTCAGTACTATTATCAAAAATCAAGTTTTTAAGGTTTTTTGCTAAGGTAATCAACAAACAAACTTGAAATCGCGAAAAAAAAAACATTGTTCCACACATTTTGTCGATTTAAGTGAACACAAATGTATGGAACAGCTGATTTTATTTTTCGCAATTTCCAGGTTGGTCCCATAGAAAAAGTTGTTCAAAATTATGAGTACATTGACCACTTATCGGTTTTAGCATAAATAATGTTGTACGCGTATAGGATTTCCTGCTATTCAGTAGAATAAAAATCAATCAAACCTATCGCATATCAAACCACTTCAACATACCGTATCAATAAACTCCAATATCAGAATATCTACTAATCAAACACCGAAATCTGTCTAGGAGCGATCCGAGAACCGTTCAGTTCTAAAATAACAAATATCTAAATATAAACAGTCATTAAAGGTATACGCTTTATCGTTTACACATCGCGTACACTCATAAATGTTTTCCTGTATTGAGGCGAACATCTCATACGTGTCTAATTATTTTTGGAACCGGCGCCCTACTATCGGTACCCACCATACCCCCCGCTATCCTGATAAACACGACTCGAGGAACGGAAACGAAGTACCAACTCCCTTTAAATATACAACACGGCAACGCAAACTTTTCTACTTTCCTTTTATGTGGTTGAGTAACACTTCTTACCTTGCCAGTGAGATTTATACTATCGAGAACATAACGTAAACAAACAGTAGCACAGGTTCAGTAACCCCGCCATGTGGTACATACTCAAACGTTAATTCTGCAAAGCAAAACCAATGGAAGTGAACGGAAGATACTAATTGAAACAACAGTCGATAATTATGTGGTTTTAACTTCAAGCTTATTGCTAGCGTGTATTCTAGGTAGGTACTTGGTTTGGTTCTTGATATTTGCGCTTTGTAGGTACCACCATTTTAAAAATATAATTATATTAATTATAGAGAAATGGTGGCCTAGTGGTAACGGCCCCGACTTACTAAGTTGTAGGTCGTAGGTTCGAACCAAGACAGACGCTTTACTTTGTGATAATTTCATCACCACTTCTCTCAAAACGGTGAAGGAAAACATCGTGAGGCAACCGGCATGTCCTAGAACCAAAAAATTCGAAGACATGTGACATCTGCCAACCCACACTGGGCTCGCGTGGTGGATTACGGCCCACTCCATCTCACAGAAAGGAGGCCTGTGTCCCAGCAGTGGGAACAATTATAATCTGATTATGTTCATTGTTTAGTGGTGTTAGTGTTATAGAATATAAGTTGACTTTCAAATTGTTTTATTATGTACTACAGACCTGTAAAAGTAAGTTACTTTATATTTTGTCATTTAAATTTCAAACTCAAACTCAAAGCATTTATTTCAATTAAAATATTTACAGGCACTTTTGAACTGTCAAGGAGTCGGTCAGTCAGAAATATGAAGCTAGTTGCCCATTGTACCTATGGAGAAGAACGGACAAGAAACTCCACGGACAATCTTTAAAATAAAAAAATTGATACAAAAAAATTGGTTACATCATTTATGTTGAAATCATACATGTGAGAACAATATAGAAAGCACGTTAAAAGCGTCCGCAATTATAAAATAAAAAGAAAAAACAATTCAAAAATTAAAACAAGCCATGGCAGCTAAGAGATGACCAGTCCAACTGACGGTGCCCGTTCACGAACATGACGTATGGGTCAGCACCATTCAGCTCAACCATTTTGAAGGGAGCTAAATGATCCAACACACGCGTCACCATCAGGGAGACATCTTAGTGAGCATGACATATTCCCAGGCACCAGGGCACATTCAAGTCCATCAAAGACATAAATTACCCGGTAAATGGTAGCTCTATAGTACATAGTAGTCACACCACAATTAATCTTATGTAGTTAATTAAATTTTTTATACCTTTTTTTTCTTTTAGATGATGAGGTCTCAACTCTTTATGGAAACATGACAACATCACGTTGCGCACGTTCAATTTTTTCGCTTGTTTTTACGAGATTTTGTGTGGGAGGTTTTTCCAATGCGCATATTTCAGTTTTGCGGCTTGATTAATTTTTGCTTTCAGCCGGCCTCAATACCGTCACTGTTTTTGACAGATCCTCGAATCGGACTCGTAAGTAGAAACATGTTTAGGACGTGTGATACAAAGTTAACATGTTCATTTGTAGTTGCAGAACAACTAAAAGTAATTTTTGAAAACTGTTAGTGTTAGTGCTAGTTACAGATACACCAAAAACTGAAGGCATTGTAAACACATTCAATTAAAAAGTTACAAAATTAAATCCAATTTTAAGGTTTGATGTCCCAACAGGGCTCGTGTTTATCATAGATTGGTTCTGTCTTCCTAACCCGCTTATAAATGTCAAAAAGTTTTCCGTTTGCCAGATACCACCGACATTGTTTCTTTAATCGTCCCCTTTCCTTTCATTCCGAAGGGGTTTATAACCACAAAAGGACGGGAAGGAAGGAACAGCGGTTTCCCGCTCGATTCAAATACATTCACGAAATACAAAACTCAGAAATTAATATAGACTAGACAATAATGTTCACGGTCAACAAATACCTCAAAGCGTCCTCCAATTAAAATGTAAACAATAAGCGTATAATAATCCGCAAAGTGAATATTATATGAGAGTAGTGTCAAACAACTTCAAAGCGTACTTTGAAACTACTATTTTATACCGCATTTGTATAAACTAACGAAGATGCAGCACAACAAACTTATACATTTTAACAAAATAACAAATGCTGTTCATATTATAAACAAGGAAATCCTGTTTCTGCGGAGCGTGAAGTATATTTGTCTAGGTAAGATTTCAAGACACTAAATGGGAGAACGTCACGTCGCCAGCACTTGTCCTCAAGTTTGCAAGGCACTAGAGTTCCACATCGTGTCTACAACTTTTCACATAAACTGCACAACTTTACACGGCGCCACTTATAACAAATTGCCGTTTTCTATTCAACATATTGAAATTTTTGTAAAGTTCGCGTGTATTCAACGAATCCTCTTATTAGTTTTAGTAAGTGTCCGAAAAGTGCGATTCTCCATTTTTGTTTGTAATATAACTTGTGCCTGGCCCGGTGATAGTTGGCCAGGCAGCCAGGAGTTCATTTTATAACAGAACGTGACAGTTTGGATAGATGCTTGTTCTCTATTCTCAACTTGCATCAACGTGAAGCTCATAAAGTGCGTTCAAATTCGTGATTACACAAACAACGTAGACTTTGACTAACAATGTATTTTCACAGTGACTAATTCTCGTGTACAACAACATGTTCGTCATTAGCAGTGTGTTGTGTAACTCCGTGCAGTTAAGATATGCTAATTTAAAACCTCAAATTGGGTACAAGCCCCGTATAGTGGAGTGTTGTGGCTTTGGTGTCGGCGGTGCGTTTGTAGTTGTGGGCTGCTCAAGAGCTGATGCGCTGCGTAACAAAGCATTTGGTTCGCTTAACCGGTGTTGGAGATGCATACCTGAATGATTATCTTACTATTGTGTGATCCGTGTGTGTGTGTGTAAACTTTGCAAACACTATCGCTGCACTGTAGTCACAATAATAGTTATTATTTTGTGCAAAATGGTAACTCAATTACGTCGCTCCAAATGATTGTATTTTAATAACTACTATGAAATAAAACAGGAATTTTAATTTCGGAAAACTAAGTGACTGAAGAATTAATTCAAATTATTTTAAAAATCAATTCTCAATAGGGAGTTTTGAGGATAGGATTTTTTTTCTCAAGAGATAAGTACCTAATGTCCGCCTCTTACTAGATATTCCGTTACAAGTTCCTAAATATAAATATCGAATACATAAAGGATAATCCACTTTTGTTACCGACCAAAACCTTAACTTCCCACACAACACCCAAGCCAGTCTAGCCAGTCTAGCCAAGCCTATTCAGAAACGTGAACAGCGCATCTATATTTAGAAGAAAATAACTTAAAAGCCTCTTTTCTTAAATTATTTAAGAATTGTGGCTTTCGTCTACACTAAAATAATAAAGAGAAAAGATTTGTATTTTTCTTTGTAAATGGGTGACGAATCCAATACGCGGTCTTGACGGTGGTGATATTTTAGTCTGGTGGTAGCCTTTTGCAAGTCCAGACATAATCTTGGTCAGATCCACGGAATTGTCAGATCATAATGTACTTATAACTCCGTTTCTCCGTAATCCCGACAGTCCCGCGTAATCCCGATATTCCGGTATTGCATGTGTAATAAATAAACTCGAAAATAACAGGACCGATTTTAAAAATTCTAATTGCTATATTATCACTGAGTATCATAATAATTATGCTATTATTTATAAATATCAATTGATGTAACTTATCGGTCATGAGGAATATCATGGAGGGTCATAAAACCACCTTCATCATAAGTATTGTAAGATTTTTATTGGGTACCAATAAAGATAACCGCGTTCTTCATGCAGCAATCGAAACGTGCAACAAAACATTTGCGATCACCTTGGGCGGTACAAATCGTGCTGTGGATTGAAGTTTATAGGCGAACGGATTACAAATTCCCTTACTACATTAAACATTTCTAACTACAAACACAAGGTCGTCCCCATGTTCATGCAATATGCAAGTAGAGAACAATCTTATTTTTTAAGTCTTTCCACCATTACTATTACAATGTTTGTAAATATGTGAGCACCATGTATCTATCACATACTTAATTTATTTATTTGTCATTGCTCCATTTTTAATTCTTTTTACCTATTGTGGTACAGTAATCGTATTCTAGGTGCATCGTATTCACATGTAATTATACAGTATGTTAACTAACAAAGGGCGTTCCCGTTAACCTGCAATAGTATAGCGTCTATACATGCTAAAAACAATATTACCGTTTAAAAAAAAATGTTTTTTTTTTGTTTTTGTATAGTAAAATATTCACAAAAAATATTAAATTGTTACGGAAAATAAACTCTCTGTACTTGTCACACTTGTTTTTCTACGTTGAAATACAAGTGTGCGTGTACAGAGTGTTTCTTTTACATTTCAATTTAATTGTTTTGTGAAAATTTCAAGACGCAAATAAAAATTAAAAAAAAAAATTTTGAGTGATAATCTGTTTTTTTTCATGTATACACGCTATACTATTGCAGGTTAACGGGAACGCCCTTTGTTAGTTAACATACTGTATAATTGATGTATACAAAATATTGTAAAACATTTTTTTAAAGAGCAACGGTGGAGTTTCTTCCCCATTCTTCTCCATACGAAAACTACCTTTTGGTAGGGGCAACTAGAATCAGTTGTATTTCTTTGTTTTTGACGTTCAAAAGTGCCTTTTTGACGTTCAAAAGTGCCTGTGCCTATTTGAAATAAATTATTTCACTTTGATTATGAAAACGACTTTTCTCCAATCTTGTAAGACACAGATTTCTCAAGGATTGCAAATTTTCATTACCCTGTGACAAGACAAATCAAACAAATAACCGAAAATCCATTACAATTATTTATTCGAAAGACAATACTTATTATCCTATTACAAAAGTAAATGAAGAAATTTGAAGACTGCCTCCCAATAATTTGTCCCTTCTCTTCCAATTACGCCGATAGAATGAAAATAGGAATCGAAGTACAAAATGTCGTAGAAATAAACTTGGATTATTATTTTTTACGTTAATTTTCTTTGTGTTAATTAAGACAATATGAAGAAGTTCGTTGTAGCATTACGTTGATGTAATGTTGTGTTTAGGGTTTTAATTTATTTAAGGGAAAGTAAGGTTAGGGACACCTAAGGTTGTAACAAATTAATTCAAAGGAGACGGATAACGCTCTCATACAAGCTTGGCTCAGAAATGGACACAAATGAAACAAAATGTTGGGGAAGCACGATGACACACATGTAGAATCATAAGTACCTATGTAAACATGGGAAACATATATAGGTTCGATTCCTATAGGAAACCCATTAAATAAAAAGCGAGAACGTAATCTAAAGTTATTATATACCTAGATCATGGGTTCGATCCCTATGTCATGCGATTTAAAATGCATAAGGCTCTCATATTTGTTGTGTAAAAATAATTATATAAGAAATAAAGCACTCAAGTGCCATGTAGAATGTTTAAATGAAGAAAAATGAGCTTAGCTCTCATTATTTTAACAATGTAGCCTTATATACTAGTGTATTTACCTTCTGGGAATCATAATTCCATACGAAAATATGTTAAAAGTACAAATTACCTTTATATACTGACAAAAATGTTAATAACTTTTTATGTAAAGGAGATACACTATTTTAATCAATCGCAATCGCTTAGTTAGGTCAAAATACTTTAGAATGAGTACTTTACATAATGTAAATAGGACGCGATGTACAGTTTGCGAACAATTCTATTGTTCTTTAATGTAAACAGTATTATATATCAAGATAACTGCGTAGTATCTCTTCCCCGCGTCCCTTTCACTACCCCCGGCACGCCCAAATCCGGCGGTACCCCGCAGACACCCGATCCCCTGCATCACCCCCTGTCTAATCGAGGTGTCTAGAATAATTGGTTGTATATTAAAGTTTAGTACGTGACTCACACGCAACTTGTGCGTATGTGACAAGTTTACTAATATCCAGACTCTGGAAAATTCGAAGCAATCGTCATTTCCTTGTCAGTGAATCGTCACTCATTCGTCTCTGAATCTCCAACGAAGTAGCACCTTTGTCGCGTTCCGTGTTCTGCTGCTTCGTATCGCGCTCAGTTTTAGGACATCTAGTTTTTCTCTAGATTTAGTTCCATAGTTTATATTATTTCGTTATTGCCGTGTTAAATCGTAGTTTGTTTTCTTGTAATAGTTATAGTCATAGTGTTAAGTTTTGATGTACACTTTTGTGACATAACTGTGATTATCGTGTAACGTGTGATGCAATATACATATTAAGCTGACAAGTGGTTTTTTTGGTGAATAAAGCCTTCCGACACCCCCGCCTAACAGACTGAGCTCTCGTCTGCTACACAAAATGTAATAAAAAGCTTCAATAGTGTTTCATAGCCCTGTTGAATTTTGTTAGCCGTAAAACTTTGTGAAGGGACATAAGATCCTTCTCAAATCTCATGGAAATATAAATGTCAAATCTCATGACTACAAAAAATCAATTTAAACCTGTTGATTGCAGAGTAAGTAATCCACTGTCTTCCAGCAGATTTAATTTCACTCAAATCTAACGACTATTCCAAATGTTTCTTTTGCTATGTATGTTTATAACGTTTGATCTTCGTTAGAAACCAGGCAAAATCAAGAGTGATCCGAGATGTGAGTTATAGGTATTGTTATTGAAGCTCAAATAAACTATAATGCGAAGATCCATAGTTGAAGACAGACGAAGTCGCTCAGAAATGAAAAATATAATCAAAAACACAGCCAATAATATTTTGGAACATATAACAAAAAATCACAACAAAACATTCATGATGCTGTCACACGCAGCACCACAGAGTTAGAAATAAAATAGAAATCGTCAAAAAGGTTCGACCGAAAAGAAGGGATATGTATTTGTAGTTGCCCTATGTATGTAAGATTCTATATTCTCTCATAATGCTATGAGAGAATATAGAATCCCGACGTGTGGATGCATTTTAATGATTTACATGTCGTTTGATTTGTAGGTGTTAGGGGCTTGTGGCCAAGTAATAACAGGCGAACGGGTCGATCAATTAAGTTAAGTTATACTTGCCGCGGTTGGTCCGTGTATGGGTGACCATCTTTACATACCAAGACCCCTCCGTAGGTACCTTGGAAAACACGTAAAGCCGTTGGTCCCGGCTGTCATTTGTAGATCTTTGACAATCGTTACGGGTCGTCAGAAGTCCTTAAAGTCCTAAGGAGTTATGTCCTGTTCTCGAATATACATACAATAGGCAGATTAATTATGTAAAACGGGATGGAGCTTTCTCGGAATATACTGTAGGATGCGGGGTGAGACACTATTAGTTATTTTTGTCGTAGACAACGTCAAAAAATAACTGATGGCAAATTATATAATTATATACATAAAATTAAAGTCGCTTTTCGTGTTTGTCTGTATGTCCGCGTTATTCTTCTAAACCACGCAACAGACTTTGAAGGTTTTCACCATCTTTCTAATACACAGGATGTTTCGTATAAAAAAAGAAAAATATAATATTGCGTTGCATTGTTTGTTTTTTAATGCTTCCCTCTATGATAGTTATAGGTCTGTGCAAAGCTTAAATGATATGACAAATGCATGACAACGACGAGTTGTGACAATGAATATGAAAGATAAAGAAGGTGCTGCCATTACATACTTTTAAGACTGGACTTATCTATTGATTTAAAAATTAAATTGATAGGTACATTAATCAAGTATTAAATATCATGTTCATTACAGTCTAGTTAATAGACAATTCTCTTTAAATACAATTTTAATTATGTATATTCTAAAACGACTAGTGAAATCATATCAATTCTTACAATATGCATATCCCAATTACCATAATATTTCCAAAACTGGCAACATAAATTTCTCCCCGAATACATGAATCAAAATAATAATCTTTTAAATATAAATATTTTATCCCATATTTTCCCAAGTAACGCAAGCTGTGGTGCAATTTCAAATATTATCAGTTATTTTTTAAATATAAGTATCTCTTTGTCCATGCATCGACAAAGACTCATGCTGGGCCAGAAAAAATCCATGTCCTTTCAGAATCTTACCTTATTATTCAAGGGTTTAGCAGGTAGTGTAAACACAAAAATCGAATCAAACATAGAACTAGATACCGTTAGCAACCACAACATTTCGATATCCAAGGAATCCGAATAATCCAAACAGGGTTTAATTCATATCTAGCGTGTCTGGCAGCCATAGGTGCGCTTTCAGAATATTACACCTAATCTAGTTTCTGCCCAGATTATAGTAGGTAATCCATTACCTAACTAGATAGGACTAAGCTTCCAATAATCTCAATTACATAATTTTTTGTTTACTGGAACTAACTTTGTACTGTAACTTTATTGTTTACCATATGACATAGCGCACACTATGCGACATGCGACTGCAAAAGCTCGACGACTAGACGCAACAACAGGCTGCGGCCAATAATTTTCATATATTTTGTTCAAAGCAAACTTGGTGTCGAGTTGTAGAGTCGCAACGACAGGCTTGGGGAGTCGCACGCTCTCGCTACTTGTCGCAGCGTCTAGACGCACAATGCACAGTCGCATGTGACAGGTCAGCGCGTGTCGTTGAGCTGTCGCAGTCGCAGACACATGTCACATAGAGTGCGAGGTGGTTAACAGGAGTGGTGTATGGTGGTGAATTTAAAGAACACAGGTACAAGTAGTAACAGTGTACAATTTACGGCCAGACCGTAAATCCAGTTAAATGTAAATAGCTATCCGAGATAAAGTACAAGATTTATAACTATCTATTACTGATTTCCCAATAACAAAACTTCAAACAGCTTATCTGCGAGAGGGATAACACTTTTGAACAATCTTAGGTCAATCTATCTAGATTGACATCGAGGATAGATCAAAACTGTTATTGAGGCGCTAAAGCCTACAACAGTTGATCCGAGATAAGTCAAAATCACAGATATTAGGTATATACGTTAGTGGAAACGGCCGTTGCGATGGCGATGTTGTTTATTACTTAAAGTGTATAATTATGTCACAGGTTTATGTCAAAATCAGGTTTTTGATTTAAAAAAAACCCAGGCTTTTGATCAAGAACCGGAAGAAGACAACATTATTACTTTAAGTTTTCATAAACCTACTGGTATTCAGCTGCATCCGGTTAGACTGGAAGCCGACCCTAACATAGTTGGGAAAAGGCTAGGCAGATGATGTTTTCATAAACCTGAAAAAAACGAGTTTTTTTATCAAAAGCTGAACAGACACTGATTTTTTTTTTTTTTTCGTTTAAAATAATTAGTTTATTTTCTCCACAATATTACTCTTAATTGCTAGCCTTATTTCTACGGTAACATATTATAGGGGTATTATATTGTGGGAGACTGGTGCCTAAACTAGGCTCAAGGCCTGTATTTCAGGTCACCAGGACTCCTTCATTTAAGTTTAACAAATTATGTTATGGACTCGTACAAAATGGTATGCAATTAGGGAAACGTTAACATTTTTTTTTAAAAGCTTACTAATTATAGTTGCGATTTATTTGTTAGTATGGTTAGTATCAGGGTGGGAGTGAGGTTGAGTGTGTACTGCGTGTATCTATAGTTTGTGTAGTTGGGGATGTGTGTGTGGGGGTGATGTGCGCGTGGGAGGGGGGGGTTGTGAGAGTGTGTGACTGTGAGAATATTTTTTTTTTTGTTTTTGGTCGAAGCATATTTGCATAATGATGTTTATGTTATGACTGTTAATAAATTTTCAGTGTCATCGTAGTTGAGTTCTTGAAGCCAACTATGTAGTTTCATTTTGCACTTTATTTTATTAAGTTCATAAATAGATATGACCCTATTTACTTTATTGTAGAGATACCGACCAAGGTGATAAAAGAAACGTTTTGAAAAAGATGTTGAAGGCGAAGTATGATAGTTCACAACAGGATTAAATCTTCTCTTAGCTCGAGGGAGTGAAGGATTGTACGTTACAAGTCTATGCTGTTTCAGGATGATTTTTTGAATAAACAGTTGACGCACCGTCAAGACTTTCGCTTTTTGGTATAATAGTGCTGTAGGGTAGCGATAAGGTAACAACAAAGACACCTTCAGAATGGCTCTCTGTGCTCTTTCCAGTTCCAGGAGGGTAGTTTTTGGAGCACCACCCCAAGAGGTGATGCAGTATGTTATTAAAGACTGAGCCAGAGCATAGTATACCATTTTTTTTATTTTATCGTCAGTCACGTTTCTTAGGGTCTTAAAAACATATATCAGTTTTCTCAGACGTTTACTTAAGGTGTTGATATGTTCCTGGAATTTTAGTGTGCTGTCTATAGTTAAACCCAGGTATTTAACACAATCGGTTTTGCTGATTTGAATACAAGTGCATGTAGTGGAGTGAGGAAATGCACACGTGTGGGCTAGGATAGTGTTTGGCGTCATGGATGGAGACGGTGTATGCTGTTTTATGGAGAAGGTGACGTATTTTGTTTTTTCCGCATTTAGAGTGAGAACATTGTCACGTAGCCAGTCCGATACAATATTGAATCCTGACTGGGCGCACACAAAGACCTCACTCCAGGTGTCTGCAGTGAATAAGAGGGCTGTATCATCTGCGAAAGTTATGACTTTGCCTTTCGGGAGAGTGAGCATACCCAGCTCGTTTATATATATGAGGAAGAGTGTCGGACCGAGCACGCTGCCTTGTGGCACACCGTAATTAACTTGGCACTCGTCACTGACACTCTCTCCTATTTTGACGCTCTGGGTACGCTCACTCAGATAATCCACAAAAAGTTCGAGTTGGATTCCTCTTATTCCAAGTCGTTCCATCTTCTTTATTAAGATCGGAGCAGAAACCGTGTCAAAAGCTTTCGCAAGATCTAAAAAGATCCCCAAGACCTTCTGGCCACCATCCAAGTTAGTGACGATATGATTGGTGAGGTCATGAACCGCATCTGAAGTTGATTTGCCGGTTCTAAATCCATACTGACATGGGGAGAGAAGATTATATTTCTCCAAGTAATCCACGAGGCGTTTATTTAATATGCGTTCTAGAATCTTGGAGATGGCTGGTAGCACAGCTATGGGTCTGTAGTTATTGACACGGTTTCTGTCCCCACCCTTGAAGATCGGGTGAATGATGGACCTTTTGAAGACCTTTGGAAATTTACCAGTACTGATGGCAAGGTTGCAGATGTAGGTTATAGGTTGAACCAGTGAGGCCAGATGTTTTTTGAGAAAAGTGGATATGTGGTGATATCATAAAACGTGACTAGACGTTTTATGATAAAATCAGTGTCCGTTGCTATTTCTTTAAATAAATAAAATAATTGGAGACAATTAATTATCAATGATTTATTTGTTATAATTTTACATACATTTAGCACATAATCAATATTGGTTTTCCACTAATTGTGGTACACACAAGAACTGTAAAAATAATTTAAATTTAAAAAAAAACCTGTTATCTAATCATTTTACTTATACATTTAGTGTAGTTATAATAGGTTTTCTACTAATTGTATTTATACCAACATTTTTTTTACATAATTATGTTCTAGCAGTTTGTTTATATGTGGCACCTATAAATAATATTCTATGCCACTCTAAAGCATTTGTAGTTCATAGTTTTGCAGGCACATCTTTTTGTCTTACACTGCACTTTTGTTTTTTTGCAGGCACACTTTTTGAATCTTTGACCTCCAAATAGAGACATCTTTCCAGCAATGTCACACAACACAGTTAAATTGACGGATGAAGTATCAGACACTTGATTCAACCACAATTATGTGCTAAATATAAATGTAAAATTATAAGGCTATAGGCTATTTATGGACTTTAACATCACGCTACGACCCTTAGGAGCTGAGCAAAAAGAAAACAAGTCGGTCAAGTCATCGCTAAGCGAAAACGAAGTTATAGCGCGGGCGGGCGATGCGATGCGGCGCGGTGGGAAATTTCACGCGGACGTAGTCGCAGGCAGAAGCTAGTTTAACCTAAAACTGAGTGTGAGCACTTTAATAACGGTTGTTTGTAACATGTCCAAACTTTGACCAGTTGAAATGCACTCAGCTTTTCTCGTGAGTATTATAATTATGTTTGTACTAATTGCTCCGAAGTGCTACGAATCATTACGTAATATTTTCGTGACAGTAGTAACTAAGTTACTATTGTGTTTTATTGGTTTATTGAACATGGAAGCCGACCCCAACATAGTTGGGAAAAGGCTACGCAGATGATGACTGGTTTATTGAATCCATACCTAGAGGGACGGAGACGGGTTTTATAGTCATAGGAAGCATCCTATGACTATAAAACCCGTCTTTCTAAGAAGGATTTTGAAGGAAATTCCTAATCCATTACTTTGTTGAAAAATTCGTATGCTCGACTACGTAAATAACGCAATGGATGTTGTCGAATATTCAAAATGAAAGACATTGAAAGTGATAATGTGTTACGAAATGAACGATTTAAACAAGGAAATTCCAAAAGTAAATCTACTCAATAAATATAGGCACCATGTATATTGATTGTATTGATGTTACAAGTTGTATCCTTTAGAAATCCTACATACCTTCGAAAACTCACAAACAACAGTAAACAGTAGAATCGAAAACAGTAGAATCGTGTGAGAAAAATCTGCAAAAAGCATAGTGTTTTCGGCACTCTCAAACTGTTGTCTCAAACTTCCATCTATTAGGTACCAGTATCAATTAAGTAGGCCCATATATTGATAATAATACTCTAACAGGTTGCAAAGACCGTCACATATGTACGTGGAGGTGGCTGCGGTGTAACAAAGTTACGCAATTACTGGCACCAACGGATTTGGGACCGGTCCCAAAGCCGCAGGTACATTGCCGACGACGTTCGGTCCCACCTTCACGCCAGCACCACTGTTTACTCACATCATTAGCACATTACATACGTGTTGGATGCTGAAAACTTTCTTAGAAATGTCCAAATTTAATAAGGTTTTAGGCAATTTGTTTTAGTTCAATATTTTCAGTACTAACAGATGGAGTATGTTCAGAGGTATCGTCATATCCGGCACTTATAAGCTGACCCAAATGAAAAACAGAAAGAGGTTTGCAAATTAAGGAAATGGGTTGTTGTACTTTTACTCATACAAACACATTTCAAAAATACATCCGTACCTACTTACTAATTTTTTAGGAAAAATAAACGTTTTGAAGCTGAGCCAGCCGTATTCGAAGTCCAACAGGACTGATGAATTCGATTTTATTTTCTGTATTCTGGTGAGTTTGAGCAACTGAATGATATTTTATGTACCAACACAGGCTTTGCGCGGAAATAGTTGGTACGCAATGCATGCACAAACGCATTTATTTATTTCAATCCTTTTAGAACATATCACTTTGATAACAGCCTGAATTTTTTAAGCTGTTTTGAGCCTACCATATGCCTATATTTTGAAAAAGTTTAACACAGACTAACCAGTTTAACTTGAAACCTAAAGTTGTCGTGTCGGTGTTGTGACACACCAACAGAAAAGCTACTGATGCCCAATATCTACTAGAAAAGAATGTTCGCTAGCTTTTTGGCTGGAATTTGAAATACGTAAGTGACTGTTAATTTCCTTAGCCTCTTTTAATGATTTGATTTGATTTGCAATTTTGCGGGCACCGATATCTACGCACTTTCAAAAAGCTGCAAAAGCTCAACCCGCCTAGCCTTTTCCTAACTAGATTTCGGCTTTCACTCTAAGCGGCTGCAGCTGAATGCCAGTAATTTTACATACATAGAGCGACTGCTTATCAACCAGTTACTGGGTAACACGGTACCCTTTGGTAAGACAGGTTGTCAGACTTTTGGGATTCTGACTACCCATAACGACTGACAAAAGTCTACGAATGACAGCCGGGACTAACAGCTTGACGAGCTTTCCGAGGATCTTGTAATGGATGGTCACCCATCCATGAATCGACCGTGGCAAGTATAGCTTAACCTTCAATCGATCCGTGCGGCTGTTATCATTGTATCCAAAATCCTACGATTCTCGCCACTCCAAAAAAGCTGCAATGACCTAAATAGATTTACCGTCACTTTCGGGAAATCTCTGTTTCTGTAGCGTTGAACGGGGCAGGATGAGTTGATTGATTGAATTGACATTACAAATTCCGTTCTATCGTCTATTAATCGCTCCGTGCTACGTGAATAGAGGACTGCGTCATTACCTCGCTTTAACTAGCATTGTTTCATAACAATTATAGCTTAATCGAGTATTATAATGGCATTATTGTGACATAATTGTCCCGGTATTAACACTACTTACAAAACCAATTAATCATTATTTAGTAAAATAATAAATAGACATTTATTTTAAAACCTACAATGAATAATTGAAACGGATTTACTGAAACTGGTTTACATGTTATTAACATTTACTCAGAATCGATAAAACCAGAGCTTGCACTGTTCTTTGCCTAGCCTTTTCCCAAGTTTGTTGGGGTCGGCTTCCAGTCTAACCGGATGTAGCTGAATACCAGTATTTTACATGGAGCGACTGCCTATCTGACCTCCACGACCCAGTAACTGGGTAATACGATACCCCTTCGTAAGACTGGTTGTCAGACTTTCGGGCTTCTGACGACCCGTAACGACTGTCAAAGATCCACAAATGACAGCCGGGACCAACGGCTTAACGTGCTTTTCGAGGCACGGAGGAGTCTCGATATGTAAAGATGGTCACCCATCCACGGACCAACCCCGGCAAGCGTAGCTTAACCTGACGGATCGATCCGTGCGGCTGTTATTACTTAGCCACGAGCTCCTCAGAGCTTGCACTGTTAAAGCTTCAAAAGTTTTAATCACCAATTATAAATTTACTTACGAGTAAAACAATTTTCAGTTTACAATATCAAATTAATCCGTTTTATACCTATAACCAAATGGGTTAAAAATCTGAATAACTAACAAGTTTTTATTTAGAATAAACAAGGCTTTATATTTAACACACATACCTAAATTCACATATTTTTCCTAGAGAATGGACAGAAACTATAGATTATAGAACATCACGTGCTAAGAAGCGTTCTTGCACCCATGCCCTCTCACGGAGACGAGGCATGTGTCCCAGCAGTGGGAACGTTATAGGCTGATTATGCGCATACTTCTTAGGCTGGTACACCTAGCTTACTTAGCTTGCTTAGCTTGTGACCTAGCTTTTTTTGTAGTCAGCGATGATTTTTTGAATTCAAAACGGTGATTTCGATATCGTCACTACTTAATAAAATTACGACCAGTTAGACAATCTACTACTGCTGCTCCATTTCTTATAAATTTCCAGGCTGTGGACATCCAGTCGCTTCTCCAGCGTGTAAATAATGTCATTAAGTTCCCGATACCGGCCGGCGTTGGCGTCGAGTCTTGATTTTTTTTTCTAAACGTTCACGCAATTAGCGCTGTTCACTTTTACGAGGTTTGCTAAATAACTAAGGGACGCTATATTCTGGTATAACGAAGGCTATATCGTGTAATCGTAATCAATAAGGTTTCTTCCAAGCACTTTGCCGTTGAACATTTCATAAAATGTAATTGCTCGAAATATCTATTTAATGTAGTTAGAAATAATTTTGTTTAGAGCGTAAAAATCATGACAAATCATACAAAATATCATACGAGAGATAGGACTCAAGTCCGGAGAGGAAGGATCTTAGTAAATAGTAGTTTATTACACAGGAAGAGAGGCACTAGATATTGGTCTAGGCAAAAAATAGCTGGTTCCCTATCCCCAGTTACAGTTAGCTTCCAATTTTCCGACGATATCCTGCTCCCTCGGCTTGATTGGACCGTGAATGCTAACAGTATCGAACTCGTCATTTGGCTATGGATTCATAAAGTTCCTATTCAATCACTGCTTGTTTCTCCCAGTAGATAGGTGGGTCATATGTTTTATATGATTTACGGCAAAGCCTTATTAGAAACTGTTGTTATAAGTACTACAATTTGATATTGTACATTTTGGTGCAAGTGTGCAATGACGCAATGCAAACGACGTTTTTCAACCTAGTTGCAAGAAAAAAATAATAGAATTTCTTAATTAAACTTATTATTTGTGAAAAATGGCCCGCGAATTTGTTTTCGTGCGCCATTTTTACGAATTTTGAAGGAGAGGCACTGGACTCAAAGCCGCCAAACAGTCTAATAAACGAAAGAAAACTTTAACGTATTTACTCTGGCAATATTGCTCAGTCAGCCCTTTGAGAAAACAGAAATAATATTTTACTCTGATAAACGATGATAAAGCTCTTAGCTGACAACAGTTAGCATAATTCAACGTACTCGTACACACCTTAGTCTGCGACAGCTCTAGCCGATGAGTTTCCACCGTTTTGTGTTAGTAATGTTAAAAAGCAAATCGCTTTGACTTGCAAACGCCCTTACAGAGTGCATATAACAAATTATGGAAACAGGTAAGTTGTCCAGTACTATGCAAATAAAAAATAAACAAACTCAAAACGCGTCGTCTTCGACAATGCTGGAAGTGATGTAAGAAGCCATGTGAATAAACATCTATCTCACGTAGGTAAGTAATTATGTATATATCGGCTAGAACAAGGCACAAAAAAAATTATTTAGGACTACAAAAGAGATGTAACCAAAGCAGTATCGTCGATAATGACGTCACAGCATTACCGCGACAGTAACAGACATTTGAACTGAAGTAGAAAATTGATGGAGTTTCATAAAAAATAGCAAAACTATTCGTATTCCCTATTATACCTACGAGAAGGTATAATTAGTGTTTCGTTGTCATTGAACTATACGTAAAAACACAAATGCGTTTTTCCAATATTCGAGTTTTTTAAAACGAAGTGCAGTCGAATATTAATTGAGCTGATTTTTAGAAGGGTACTTATGTTTTGTTACATGTACACTAATATTATAAACAGAAAACATTTTTATTTTTGTTTTTAATGAATAAATTCAAAAATTACTGCACGCATCACCACCATAGAAACGGGTTTTGTCGTTGATCTGCCATTTTGTCTATTCTTCCGCCGACAAAATCCGTTTCTGTGGTGGTCATGCAACGCGTGCTGGACCGATTTTTAAAGCTCTTTCACCAGTACAATGCTATAATATTATCACTGAGTAACACAGGCTATCATTTACAGCACGCACACAACAGCAGGCACGTGTTTCTGTGACAAATAAACCAATTTTTCTTTCTTTCTTTCTTTCTACTTATAAAGATACTAGCGACCCGCCCCGGCTTCGCACGGATGCAATGCTGATACTAAATACTAATGGATGTTATTATACATATAAACCTTCCTCTTCAATCACTCTATTTATTAAAAAAAACCGCATCAAAATCCGTTGCGTAGTTTTAAAGATTTAAGCATAGATAGGGATATAGGGACAGAGAAAGCGACTTTGTTTTATACTATGTAGTGATCACGCGGGAGAAGCCGCTGGCGGAACCCAGTATGAAAATAAAAGGATTACACTTCAATATCTAGTGCAAAAATAAAACTAGCTAATTAAATATTCAAAAGTTTTCACGATGCTTTTGTGATAAAAAATATCTGAAAATATTACAAAATATAAATATCACAAAAGCAGCGTGTGACAGAAAACAATGGAATGAATCTATACTAATCTATACTATATTATAAAGCTGAAGAGTTTGTTTGTTTGTTTGAACGCGCTAATTTCAGGAACTACTATTGAAAAATTCTGTTTGTGTTGGATAGTCCATTTATCGAGGAAGGCTATAGGCTATATAACATCACGCTACAACTAATAAAAGCGGCGCATAAATGAAAAATGTTGGAAAAACCGGAAAAAATATTCCTTTTTGAGAGTTTCCGTTGCGTGCGCTGCGTAACCGGTTTAAGTTACGTAAATATCAAGTGATGGAGTTTTTCCTCTTTAAAAGTTCTAAAAAAAAGTCCGCAACAGCATATGTCTATCTTTTAAGATATGCAGCATATGTATATCTTTTTTATGGTAATCAAATTAGTTAGAAATTAATGCATTATTTGCGAAGGAGTTTTATCAACATAATATTAATTCTTATTCAAATAAAGTTTTAACATATTATTAGGGTATTTATGTAGCAGTAAAATACTTTTTAATTCATTCAAAGTCAAAGTCAAAGTCAAATAATTTATTTCAAATAGGCACATATATGGCACTTTTGAACGTCAAACAAAGAAATAGAATTGATTCTAGTTGCCCCTTCCAAAAGGTAGTTTTCGTATGGAGAAGAATGGGCAAGAAACTCCATCGTTACTCTTTTAAAAATGTTTTACAATATTTTGTATACATTAATTATATAATTATATGTGAAGACGATGCACCTACAATAAGATTACTGTACTACGAAAGGTAAAAAGAATTATAAATGGAGCAATAATGAATAAATTAATTACCAGATACATGGTGCTCACATATTTACAAAGATTGTAAAATTATACGATATTACAATATTCCTTGTTGTTACAAGTAGTACTAATAAGTCAGTGCGTGAGTTTAAGTAATGACAGAGTGTAAAAGTCTATGACATACAAATAATAAATAAAAAACTAAATTAGCTATCAATTTGATTTTGTCCAGACACTAAATCGTCCTATGGAGCAAGACCAGCATGTTTCCAAGCATTCTTATCTGGGATATAATCCTCTAATTTGTAATAAGCTTGTTTACAAAGTGTACTTTTTATGAGTTTTAAATTTTCTTTCATTTAATTGCAATATATCACAAGGTATTTTGTTATAGCATTTAACGCAGTACCCCGTAAAAGATGTTTGTACTTTAGCTAATCTGAAAAATGGTTGATCTATTTTATCTTTATTTCTAGTATTAAAATTATGCCTATCACATAATTTATTAAAAAGATTTAAGTTTTTTCTTACATACATAATATTCTCATAAATGAATTGGCAAGGTACCGTCATGATATTAATCTTTTTAAATAGTTCTCTGAGAGATTCGCGGTGACATAGATTATAAATGGCTCTGACAGCTCTTTTTTGCAAAATAAAAATGGATTCAATATGAGCAGCCCGACCCCACAGTAAAATGCCATACGACATAATGCTGTGGAAGTAACTGAAATAGACCAAACGCGCGGTTTCTACATCTGTTAACTGTCTTATCTTTCTAACAGCATAAGCGGCCGAGCTTAACCGCCCCGCAAGAGATTTTATATGAGGTCCCCATTGTAATTTCTCGTCTAGCGTGATTCCCAAGAAAACTGTTTGATTAATAAACTCCAGTTTTTCTCCATTCAATATGATGTCACATTCGCTACTTCTATTATTAGGTAATTTAAATCGAATGCATTTGTTTTTTTTTTCATTTAGTACCAAATTATTTACCGTAAACCAATCTTGTACCTGAAGAATAGAGCTATTCACGTCGTCAAGATTTTGTGAACGTTGATTTATTTTAAAAATCAATGATGTGTCATCTGCAAATAACACCGTCTTCGGTTGATTTAGAAGTAATTGGGGTAAATCATTAATATAAACTAAAAAGAGGAATGGACCTAATATCGAGCCTTGAGGAACGCCCATTGCCATTTCAGACCCCAATGAGTTTACGCCGTTTACTTGAACTTTAACTTTTCTTTCTTTCAGATATGATCTTAGTAAATCAAGAGCTATATTCCTAACCCCATAGTGCTCTAGTTTCAACAGAAGTGTATCATGGTCGACGCAATCGAACGCCTTCGAGAGGTCGCAAAAGATTTCAATGGCATCTTGTGCTTCCTCCCAGGCGTTAAAAATGTTCTTTATTAGGGTGACACCGGCGTCAGTGGTACAACGCCCTTTGGTGAAACCGTACTGATGTTCATGAAAGATGGAATTTTTATTAAAGTGACGTAACAATTGATTGAGCATCAACTTTTCAAACACCTTACTGAGAACTGGCAGAATTGACACAGGCCTATAATTGTTGGGTTCCTTACTATCACCGGATTTGAACAAAGGAACTACTTTATAATAATTCGAATCGGACATTTAATTGCGAAGTTATCACGAGAATAAACATGCAATACGCGAACCGTTCGATGCCGGCGCCGCGCTGCCGCGACGTTCCCAACTCTAGAGAGGAGAGGATGGGCACATGGGTAGACCATGACCTGGAATAGGACATAGGATTCGTTTTATCCCTATATTCCCACGGGATCGAGACCTACGCGGGTGAAACCGCGGGACACAGCTAGTTTCCAATATATGTTTAACCGTTGGATGGCTGGATTTTTACAAATTTAATTTATAAAATGTTCCAAAACTAATAACGTCCTCTTTTTTTGTATTTATTTATTTAATACTTTAAGCACAAAAATGTACAGAGGCGGACTTAATGCCATAGGCATTTTCTACCACCTTTGGGTGATGCAGAGACAAACAGGGGTAGGTGCAATAGCGAAAATTGTATAGTTAGTTAGTTAGTCATTTAATTAAGAACAAAGTGTTAAGAGTAAGTGGTGTTATTTGTATACAAGCATTTTAATGTAGTAATAGGAATTAAATAAACATAATTATTATAAAATAATATAATTCCAGTAAGTAACCCTAATCCCTATCCAAGCTTTGTGTATTGGAAAATTCTTATTTAACAATGGCTAATTAACTTCCTATAAAACTCAGCGGGTTACGAAAAAAACTTCCCGACCATTTATTTCAGGAAAACAGCCAGAATTCGATTAAGCCCGATTAAGGGATAGCTGAAAACTTCAATTCTGCTGAAAAAAATCCTTTTTATCGAGGCAGCATTATGAAGACGGTAGGTGAAAAGAGTAAATGGTGCGAAATAATCCGAACTCTTAGTTCTCCGTTGCTGAAAACGAATTTATTGCCCCTCGATACTCATACAGGCGGGTTTTATTGACACCTTTAATAACAAACCGACGGGCATATGTATACGGCAGATGCCAATACTGCATTAAATGGCTTGTTTTATACACACTGTCGGCTTCCGTCGGTGTTTGGTATGTATTATACAGTGCGATATTTTGTCTGTTCAATTTTGTTTTTCATTTGTGTCATTTGCATATCATATTTGAGATTCCGGTGCCTGACAAAAACGCGTGTAACAGCTGTTTGTTATTATTGTGGTCGACGGAGGCTAGGCTCGTTTGCGCTGAATGTGCCTTGAAGTTATGTTGAGTTCGTGTAACAATACCTATCATTTGAAACCACATTTCCTGGTTCGTGAATTAATGTTAATTAATAACAATAAGGAGAGGGGCAGATAAAACACACAATACATAAAATTATAGGAAGGGTACATAATAACAACAAAACCGAAAAAGCAACTTCAAAACAACAAACAATGCATTCCTATCAGCCTAAATAAATAGACATCGAACAAAAACGGTTTAAATCCTTGAATACGCATGCTCTCGACACGAAGAAAATTACATGAAATAAAAAAAAGAATTCCAAACTAGGTTTCCATCCTGACAGAAATTCGAAAAAAAGCCATGGAAAAATCACAGTGTTGTTAAAACTTGCACGTAAAACTGAGCGGACTTTTGGTGTATTCGTTAGTCGGTTACCATGCATAACGTAAGCTCTGCAAAACATGTCTGACGAAAGTTATGTATTTTCGGATTTCCAAACAGGTAGGTGACATTTCTGTTTTATTTAACCAATGAAGCATGCACGGATATGTTGTTCTATGTGTAAGTTTGTAACAAAAATCTAATGATGAGTTATGAATACCGGTAAGTCACATTACAGATAATGCAGTGATTAACACATTTTTAATACATAACTGGCGAAATGTGGGTCTACTATAGGTACTGCCTAGCCCTTCGGGGAATACAGGTGTGATGTTATTTGTTTAACACCTTTTTATAAGAACTTTTTCACTACTTATTTATAAGAAGAGAACTTTCCACTTCGTCACAGTTGTTAGTTATTTTAGTGATATTTTTTTATTTTTTTTAAGTAGTATGTATTTAAGTATATATTATAATTATGTATATTATAATTACGAATATTATAATTATTATTTTTATTAAATTTTATTTTGTCTTCTACTCTTACATACGGTGTCTATATCTCTTTTTCTCCTCCGTTCTATCGTAGGTATCTTGGAAGAGATTTATTTAGAAATAAGCATCACCTTCACCACCACAAAATAACAGATTGTATATTTTTTATGTTTTTTTACATACTTTGTATGTATTTTTCTGTTATTTTCTTCTTGTCTGTTTATTTGTGCGTACATAAATGGTTAAATAAATAAATTCGCAAACTACAACATTGAATACTTATTTTATAATTTGCGAAATGGTATTAAATGTAAAAAGAGCAGACCAATTTATTCTAGAGAGTACCTATTACATTTTGAATGGAAAGTAAGTAGGTACATATGTTTTATTCAACCACCACAATCATTATGAAGTTTCGCGAAAATTGAAAAGCATCAAGATACAGCAACTAAGAATGCTTTTATCTGTATTTGTAATAAAACAAACGAGTTCACAGTTATTTTAATGGTAGAGAGAAATAAATAATAACTAATAGTTTTCAGCGCGCTTGTAAACGTCGTGGATAAATTGAAACCATTTTGAAGTAACAAATGGGCGATCGGTATTTTTGCTTTTTTTCCTTATGTTCAAATGGGAAACGGGAAAATACAAAATGCGATCAAGCTCGTTCCAGTTAAAGGTGGGTTAAATGAGTTCTCAAGGGTATATACCTACTTTTTGTATTGAATTGTCAGCGCACTCCGCAATAGTTATCAAAAATGCATGTCCTACTCATTCTTTTTGTAGTAGTTGTAGTTTCATAACCTATTGGTTACTTTCTACGCATTCATTACAATTTCCTGGTACTTTAGTAGAATTTCCGGAATGAAAATAGTTATTTTAACACCTTAGTGCTTCAGTTTTCAATAAAGGTTTCAGGTAGGTAAGCACAGGAAGGTAAGTACAAGTAACTCTGTTTAAATAAAATTGGGTCAGAGCTCCACTTTTGTCCAATCCGCGTAAAATAAATGCAACTAGAGGAAGTTGACTTAAACCGCTTGAGGCTACGAATAAATTTGCTTCAAAATCATTTCAGAACACGTTTATTTTTCAAAAAGGAAATGTAAACAAAGCCGAACTATGTACCTTCCACTTTAAAAATGTTTTATTCAATAGAAGAGAGTTAGGTGGTGGCAAACGTTTCATTATTCTAATGCCTGCGGTGGGCGGTGCCTAGATAGCCCAGGTGTTGCGAAGTAAATGTAAATATTTTATTGTGGAGGCACAAACAGCGCCTGAGAGATCAATAAAATTTGTTTGTTTTGTAAAATGCTCTCTGTTGTCTGCTTTATAGATTGTGAACATGAATTATTCAAACATACGAATGGAGGAGTACCAACCAGTCCATTTGTTTTAATGTTACGCCTGATGAAACGTATAACTTTCGCCCCTTTTTTTCGCCAATACGATGTTATGTTTATTATGATATGATTAATTCCGGACTTCGCCAATGTTCGACCATTCTCGTCCTTTTTCTGCCATCCAATACGATCCGTCATTATTGGATAAACAGGATTTTGTAATTATTATACGTGAATATTAATTTGGGTAATCCGTTATGGAAATGGGACAGCTAATTATCTAAAGCAAGAACAAATTGATTTCATTGATTAGATTTTGTATTATCGTAACTCTCATTAATTGTTGTATTACCTAGAAGCAATTTAATGATGGCACTTTCAATGTTAACTAAAAACGATTAATAAAAATTCGAAATTGACAGAAACACTACAGAAAAAATAGGTCACCAATGAAAAACCAATCTTAACGCCAAAATACTTATATCCAATCCGCCCAGACTCAAATAAATCCAATCTGAAAAGCACTGATATATCTTAATCAAATCCAGACGGATGGTAGTAAAAAACCTGCTGAGTATCATTTCCCGAGATTCTTGATAGACCCTTAACCGTACTGTTATGGTTAATCGAGATTCGTCGGGATTACAGGCAAGTTACAGGCATGCTTAGGTACGTCGGGCAAACATAACGGCGTGAGCTCGAAAACTCAATTACTGACGCCGTTTCAAACATTACCTACGTATACGTAGGGTTACCGCGCGTATCAATATCATACGGGAATTTCTCAT
Organism: Lithophane semibrunnea; assembly: GCA_947363905.1. Classification (NCBI taxonomy): domain Eukaryota; kingdom Metazoa; phylum Arthropoda; class Insecta; order Lepidoptera; family Noctuidae; genus Lithophane; species Lithophane semibrunnea. Next base: position 8,274,897 of record OX376194.1, on the reverse strand, counting down.
GGAGATAATACTACGGAAAACGGAGTTTCGATGTACTTTAGTTGTTGCAAGTTTGTTTTAACGTCATACACAGTGTGGATATTATTGTTTTATAGAGACAGACGAATTTAAATTTGGTATTCAAAAGTAAAAATTACAAATGAATTGAAAACCACCTCATTTTTAGAATTATGATGAATTTTGACACTACTTTTATTTTTAATTTTATTGAACGAATTAAATTACTATCTAGATATTTGTAATTTGTCAGAATCCTCGCACTGCCCCTACACAAATAAAACTAACCTACAACACAGCAAATCCAAATTGTCCATTTCAAACAGCCCTATTCGTATAAATTCTTGTTTGAGATCATTTCTGCCTCTCCCATTATATCCCACGGCATTGTGTGTGATAGGTAAGCAAACTGTAATAACGTAAGTATGTTTACATGAAGACCTTAAAGGGCGTTACTCCACGCAACTTTGTAAACTATGCCGTGCATTTGACACTGTAATCTGCAAACGTTACTGTATTTGTATGATGGTACTACATTTAGAAATAATATGTCAGGGCAGCTACTTTATTTATTTATTGAATACTTCAAGCACACAAATGTACAGAGGCAAACTTAATGCCACAGGCATTTTCTATTCTGTCAACCTTTAAGTCAAGGAAAATGCTTGGTCCGATCGAAAAATAAGACGTATTTTTGTATTTTTACTTCAACATAGTCCGCCTTTAACATTATACATACCTAATCGTTATAAAGCATTCGTATACTATACAGTACAGATAAAATCATCTCTCATTCGTCCGCAAACACATCGAACAAGGTTTGGCGGCCCACACGTTCAGTTAGGACGTTACCAGCCTGCTCTGATTTACTACATATTGATTACTATAATAAATTAAATTATTTATGGTTAAGATATTACCTATGTTACCCCTTCTAGGAGATATCGCCTTTCCCAGCTCTAAAACGAACTCTTTCATAAACATTTACTTATTAATCTCGTGTTTTTTCCTGGAAATTAATTTTGCTTTTGGATTTCAATGTAAGCAGAAATTAAAACCACACAGCCAACCACGTCCGCCCGTTACAGTAAATGAGCTAGTTACTTTTATCTATAGTTACCGTTATCTATGAGCCACTTCGGTTTATATCTGTAGTTTCCAGCAAGAATAAGCCGTCCCATTTCTTTTCCTTCCCATGGGTACGGTGCGGCGATTAAAAGATCATATTAGGTAAATACCGCCTCATGGGGTTTTGTGATCAAAAGTGGGAATGCTGCTCATAGACAGGCTGCCCTGGGCTTCGTTCTGCAATCAAGCAAAGTGTTATTTTGAGTTTAGCAATACGAAGTACCTGCGATCGGTCAGATTTCTAATTATGTTTAATAGTATCTAGTAATTAGTGTAATTAGAAGTTCCCGGAACTAATTCTGCTCACTTCTCTCCTAGCTTATTTAGTCTGGATCACCAACGGAACCTCTATTCAAACCAGCCCATAAATGTCCAGTGTGTATTGTCCACTGTTGAACACACCGCATCTTTTCTGATCCATTATTACTATAATTGGTTGTGACCGTGGCCCATTTCTCAATCGTATGTGGTAATAGTCTGGAGATCACAGTATGCAGATGACGGAGAACAGAACGGTACTCCACTCCCCTGAATACAGCTCCAGCGTAGGCTATATTATTAAAAAGCAACTGGTCCTCATGAAAATATAACGCCTTATTCGCAGTCGTGCGAAAATAAACGCGTTGGATTTTCTTAAAATTTCACTTTTGGCTCGTTGGACGGGCCGAGTCTACGAGGATGACGTTGCATTATGCATTTTACTAACGAACGCGTGCTGTGAGAGCCGCGTACGGAAAATTTGAATAGAAAATGTTAAACTGAGCAAAAGTTTTCATGCTTTTACTTAGAGAGCTTCTAAAAGAAACAAGGATGGAAGCTAAGTTGGATGAGCACCGTTCAGCGTGGTTTCGGTACTAAAACACTCTATTAGTATCCATACAGAAAATATACGCTGTTTTACTAAAATTCGCTCCAAAATGTATTTAAAACTTCCACGAAAAACACTGATGAATTCGCAAAGTATCTGGGGACTCATGAAAAGCAATAAATTGCACGAACTATCACGCTAGGTAAGTACTGCGGTCGCGATATAACAATGATATGTAGTAATGCAGAGGATGAAACATTATTATGCGTTGCACTCCACACATTTACTGATCAATGTATTTCCATCTCTGAACTAAGTTGCCATTACTCATTCGCCATCCATGCGTGGTGATTTTGAATGCCATTTGGCAGTGTTCCGTGAACTCAGTAGGTAGTGATGTACAGGCCAAAATGAAATGAAACTGCTAAACTTTGACATCTTTATCCTAATGCAAAATCTTACCCGAAGAAGCAGTCATACAGATTATACCAGTAACGACAGGACCCAAATATGTCATAGGAGGTAGGACAGCCCTGTTCTAATCCACCAGACTGTTACTAAATATTTCTTGGGAAAAAATGCCCAATGACTACGCTTAGTTCCGGAAGCGTTTCTACTAAGATGAATGACTGGACAATAATTCGAAACGACAGCATAATTACACCAGAGACCGGATAAATTTAGCCCTCCCTAGAATTGTATCGGTCATCGAGATTGGCGAATAGGTACTAAGTGAAAGTGATGTATTGAGCACTCGCTTCAGATAGGCACTTTGATTCAACAGGATTACCCTACTGGGAATTCTGATTGACGTAGAAAAGAATAATATTCAAAAATATTTTTTGTTTTCTTTCAGACGAAGACATATTTGATATTAAAATATGTCAGGAATCATAATACGAAACTCAATCCATCTGTAAAGAGTGTTTATGAGAATTTCTTCAGACAGGGTTCAATATATTGGCCATTGAAAGATACAATATAGCAGTGACTGATTATGGACTCACTTGAGTTATCAACTAGTCTAATTTATAATATATCTACCAGATGTCCTCCATAATACTAGAATGATAGTATTTACGACCGAGTACCCGCTTTGTTCGTCTAAACTAGCAGAGCGGACGGCCCAGTCTCGATCCACAGTAGTGTAGTAGCAGCATATTATTTCAGAGTAACAAAGACCGTGCCAATTGATGATCACGTTGCAATCTAAGATCAGTGGAATACGAAGGTTAGTATTGCTTTTCTTTCATTTCATCTGGTGTAATCCGTAATTTACTTGTTGTATTAAAACTTTTATTTACTAAATATACTCGGTCGAAAGCCGGTCACTGAACCGTGAGTTACTAACTTGATTGATCATTAAATGTCGAAAAAATTGTCTCTACACCAATTGCTTGTTATAACCGTGTGTATTATTCTGCCATTTATCTACGGCAAAAAAAGGGAATGAAGATATCCGGCCCAACATAAACAAGTGCAATTTTATCGGGGTCGAGCTTACTCGAAGCCAGTTTACCTGTTCAAAGAACACTCCAAATTCGTCCCAATATTTTCCCGCAAGCATCGAAATATTCGCCCATTCCTGCGGTATGTCCTGCGACTTACGTGACCACCGCCACTTCACTTTACCGAATCTTCGAGTTATATTAGAGACCTCAATTTTCCGTCGATCTCATTGTCTCGGCTCGTATACGTTAGAATAATAGAGATTTATGAGTACAATGGTTTCTGATATTTGCTCAAGCCTATCTTATATTATATATGCGAGAGTGAGTTTGTGTGTATATTACGGCAAAGTGAAGAGATGATCCTGACAAATGTAAAAGTTAAAGCAGCTGTTGGTGACAATATTTTCTTATATTATTATCACTTAATTTTTTATATTCAACTGCACTTTGTTGTATTTTATAGCGCTTGTAAACATTTCGAACACTTCTGGATAGGTACCCATTTTCAGTAAATAATCGAGTATGAGCACTAACACGTGTTTCAATTCAATGGCTGCATGTAATTTCATAGTCGTTACGTTGAAAACTAAAATAAAATTAATGGTAGTTCAAAAATCGAATCGGCAATTAAAATCGAGCATCCTTGTTGTCATGCAGTAATTGGATTGTGTTTCGCATCACTTCGAGTAATCGATTCTAACTCACTATCTATTGTCTAATGTTTATGATCATGGTTAACCTTTTTGATAACCTTTCAACTGTTTCACTAGTCCCCTTATTTGTTATTGATGAGAGTCGATTAAACGATTGCAACATTACATAAAATGAAAACGATGTTTCAGCAAAACTATATTCGGCCGTAAACTTTAGAGATTGTTCACAGTTTGACTAAAAGGTTTAGTTATAACACGAACTAGTTTCGTACACGAATAGTTTACACATGTTCCTATCCCCAAACCCTTCGTTTAGAAAACAAAACTCCGCGGCACAATCCGCGGGACTCCCTAAAATTATTTACCTTTCATTCCGTTCACTAAATGAGTAGGTTTATTGGATTAAGTCCAGAAAGCTTTGCCCTTAATTGGGGCTTTCCGACAAATAACTTTTATGTTTTCTCAAACTCGGACAGCTCTTAAATAATGTTCTTAATTAAATTTGTGCACAGAATGAAAATAGCTTATGATAATTACTTATACGTATTTGAGCTGTAATAGAGACACGTCTTGTTTTGTTTTCATTAATCTAATGCCTATGTAACTAATGAAACGAAATATCATTTTGTTCTTCATGAATAAAGTTAATGAAGAACTCTGTTTTATAACAGACACTTTTTCTGTTGACAAAATAAATCTTAGGCACTTATTATTTTACTTTTTGCATTTAGTCCACGTCTATGTACAGTCACGGACTTTAATTGATGAGCCACTTGGCACTGTTCGCATTTTAGCCGTGTAATGCAAATCGGGTTTATTCGGTTCCCGACACGCAAAGTCATATGTCTTCGTAATAAAAGAAGAAAATTATATTTCATATATTTACCGGTTGGCTAACCTGAGAGCAGAACTACAAACTTGACAGCAGTGACTACTCAAAGTCAACCAATTGCAGGTCTAGCAACAGCAACCTAGCAACGATAAACAATTGTTGCTAGGTTACTGTTGCATAGTAACGTTAGCGTACGGAGAAATTCTCTGACATCGGTTTCTCAACTGTCACTGTCTTCAGTTAAGTTTTCAGAATTATTGAGTTAATGAGCTATGATTCAAAGGAGGTCAGTATCAAATAGATTGGATAAACTTAATGCAACATTGTATTTATTTTTATCATTAAAAACTTATTAGTCAACCTCTATGGATGAGACTATTTCCGATTAAAAGTAATTTATTTGTCATCTTGATATTTCAACTGTCACTGTCTTTAGTTATGTTTTCATAATTAGCGAGTTAATGAGCTATGATTCAAAGGAGGTCGGTATCAAATAGATTGCATAAACTTAATGCAACATTGTATTTATTTTTATCATTGAGAATTTATTAGTCAACCTCTATGGATAAGACTATTTCCGATTAAAAGTAATTTATTTGTCATCTTGATATTTCAACTGTCACTGTCTTCAGTTATGTTTTCATAATTATCGAGTTAATGAGCTATGATTCAAAGGAGGTCGGTATCAAATAGATTGGATAAACTTAATGCAACATTGTATGTATTTTTATCATTGAGAACTTATTAGTCAACCTCTATGGATATTTCCGATTAAAAGTAATTTATTTGTCATCTTGTTTACGAGCTTGCGATTTGAGTTCGTGTATAGTCGTGTAATCTCGTGAATGTATGAAAGTAAACAAGATGACAAATAAATTACTTTTAATCGGAAATATCCATAGAGGTTGACTAATAATTCAACCTCTATGGATATTTCCGATTAAAAGTAATTTATTTGTCATCTTGTTTACTAGCTTGCGATTTGAGTTCGTGTTTAATCGTGTAATCTCGTGAATGTATGAAACTGCAAAATTGAAAAGTTTGAAGGTGGCTCATCAATTAAAGTCCGTGACTGTACATATTAAATAATGTTTTTTTCGTCATCGAATCTATATCTGCTCTCCCAACCTGCCTTAACTAAAGCCACTACCTCGGTCGAATTAGATAAATGAAGAATGATTCAATTGTTGCGAATGGCTTACATCCTTCCAGTAATAAAGACTGACACACGTAAACTGCTTCGAATAGAATAATTATTAAATGTCTATATGAACTGAGTACTCAAATACACTGAGATCTGAACACTTTGAAGTGGTGTGTGTCAACAATATCATCATTGTATTGGTTTCATTATGTAGTAATAGAGCTAGGAACACGACAAAGGTTGTTCGTACATAATTACTGTATACAATAACCGTGTAATCTAATTACACACGTAATTGAATAGTACAAGTGTGGCGGCCATTCGGTACTTACAAGCGAAAAGCTTTTAGTACGTACAAAACTACTTATACTCACCTTCCACTTGGTTCACAAAATGAATTTTATCGAGTTAACCCACTAAGAGCTTTAGGGCCAATTTAATCATTTGGTCCAAATGGGATTCGTTATTGGTAAATAAGAAATCGTAACGAGATCGTGAATCTAATACACCTACTATCGCGCAGATTAGTCGATCTAAGAAGCAAAGTTATGTATTCGGCCTAGTCATAAAAGGATTTGCTATAGTAGGCATAAATATACATACCTATTATAGTCAAACATTTGTATGTAAAAATCATTTAAAAGGAATCTAATAATGACCATATTGTGCTCCTCATACTAACGTCACAATATATACACAAAGATATAAGTTATAGGCAACAGCAATTTGGCTGTCATTGACTTTGAGGAGAACACAAAGCCGTAGTAATGGAATTACGATTATCTCGGACGCCATTTTATGCTTGAAACATCATAAGGAAATATAATTTGGTAGGCAATCATGTATTTCCATCAGGGAAGTGGGAGCTGCGAGTACCGGGTAGATCAATCGTCCGATTCCGGGAGTCGTACGACGAACGTGGGATGAGTGACGGTTCAGTGAGCATAAACATTGTGACCTTTCAGTGCCAGTGAGGCACGTAAGGCTTTCGAACACCCATTTTAAGTAATTTTTACGGACAGTCCCGCAAATCTGAAAGCCGGTATTATATTTACCAACCGTATCCAATACGGATGGAAATTCGCTCCAGCCTCAAAACATTCAAGGTTGATGAAGACGAGAAAAGTTTGTATGTGACCATATTTTAAAAGGCCAAGTTAATATTATGAATCTATTAGCTAACAGTGTGATCAAAGAAGAAGACGCTGGCACCAAGCCAACAAGAAGTCACCTACCTAAGTTGTAAGAGTCAGTTCAGGAAGCTGCATATAAACGATGAGTTAGCTACTTGTCACTATTGGGCGATGGTTTAGTGCACTTTTGTTGGTCCGATCGTATCGGTCAACGATTCCACCGACTAAAAGTAGGTCACCGACGGAATCTCGTTCCGAATTGTTCCGTTTGACGTTTCCTGTCTCCGACAATCGGTCAGCATGTGCCGGTACAATTTTTTGTAGGTTTTTCTATTTGTGGTTCGTGTGCACTCTAGTGCATTTTCGGCGATCAAAAATCTGCCTCCGGATATTGTTGTTTAGTTGCGTTCTATCGAAAGCTTTAGATTGTAAAGAACCAGGAATTTTGGCGCAATGATACGATACGGGGTTTGATTGAGTGATATTGACCCACTTCACGACTCAGCCTCCACTGTTTGTTATCGAGATATTTCTTGTTAGCAGAAAGAAATATCTCGATGTCTATAATGATGTATAAACATTTTGAATTCATCCGTTTTTAATGATGATGTTCCTCACGGTTACAAAAGAAGAATTTTCAACTTTTCAGAAAAGAAGCATTAAAATGTTATATTTTAGTAACAAATCTACAATGTTATCAATATGAATGTCACTTCGCCTAATTTCTTCTCCCAACTTTCCTACCAGTAGAGCAATCTAACAGGAAAATACAGGTGTACCTCAGCAGGCGTTGCGAAATCTTATTAAACTTATTCAATGAAGCGAAGCAGTATTACCCCATTGTATGCTGTAAAGACCATTCACGGGAACATTCTCAGTGGTTCTTATATAAGTTTTTGTAAAGTTGTACGTCGCTGTAGGTACTAGGAGTACAGAGTGCAGTTATACGACACTGGTCCGCCAATCGCCGCTGATAAAAAGTTCTCGCTGGCTGCACAAACATCCGGGCGCGGCACACTCAATTACTAGAGTTTGTAGCACAAGGACTTTCCCACATTCACGTGCTTTCTCGTTTCATTTCCCCCGTAACAGCTTATTAACCTCTTTTCAAGATTGAAACTAATATTTACGCGGAGTAAACGATGTCAAACACTTTAAAATGAACAGTCTATTGGTAGCTCTCTTTTATAAAGACACTGTGGGTTGTTTGTTATGTAAGAGGTGAAGGAAATGTCTGGCTCGATGTTTTCGTTGTTTTGCTAACTGAAGCAGATGGACATTAGGGTATCTCATGAGTCTTTAAATTGTAATGAATAATTCATCGATTCACAAAATGACACCTGATAAAATAATACTGATTTTCGTCTTTGTCTTGTTTTGTTTAAGATGTCAATTTACTAATTGGTACTTATTTATTCATTTGCTCATCTTTTGTCTATTTTGATTTATCATGAATATTATTCATTAACTGATTGACAGAATGCCAATTAGTTAAAATCTAGAATTTATTTATTTATTTAAACTTTTCGCACTAAAAAAGATACAAAGGCGGACTTAATGCCTGAGGCATTCCCTACCAGTCAACCAAGGGTGGTGAAGAGATTAGATGGCAGGTGCTCTAATTGAGAGGAACAAAGAGAAAAATAATAATAATAATATATCATATTGCATTATAGATAAAGCAGTACAGTACATAAATAAGCTATAAACTTATGAAGAATTCGAATTGATTTGAACGAATCGATGTCATACATTATTCTTGGTACCTTTACTTATGTTGATGTTGCATCTACAGACATAGGTAAGCGCAGGCAAAAGTTAAATAAATACAGCTACGAAAATAACGAACTAAAAGGTCTTACATCCATAGGTTCAGATGATGTCGGTCTCTCAATAAATATTTATCACATTAAATTCAAATTAGCAAAGGGATTTATCTTGATCCCAAATTCGCTTTCATTCTAATTACAGCAATACCGTAGTACGAAGGATAATAACGCTTAAGTTTATAGATCACATAGTTACGCTTCAAGAGTTTACTCACTAAATTACAGTAATTTCTATGAACCATCATCATAAGCCTAGCCTTTTACTATTGCAACTATGCAGGGATTGGCTTCCAGTCTAACCGGATGCAGCAGAATACCAGTATTTTACATAGAGCGACTGCCTATCTGACATCTTCAACCCAGTAACTAATATGGTAAATGGGTAATACGATACCCCTTAGTAAGACTGGTTGTCAGACTTTCGGGCTTCTGACGACCCGTAACGACTGTCAAAGATCCACGAATGACAGCCGGGACCAACGCCTTAACGTGCTTTCCGAGCCACGGAGTAGTCTCGGTATGTAAGATGGTCACCCATCCATGGACCAACCCCGGCAAGCGTAGCTTTACCTGATCGTTCGAGCTGTGTGGATGCTATTGCGTTGCGACGAGCTCCTCCTTCCAGTCTAACCAGATGCAGCTGAATATTTCGCATGGACCTTATCTGACCTCCACCACTTAGATTCTGCATAACACGACACGAGACTATCAGTATCTCAGGTATCTCTGGTTGTCAGACTTTCAGGGTTCTGACTGTCCATAATTACTGCCAAAGCTCTATAAGTGATCGCTGGGACTCACAAGTGAAAGTTCTTCCCGAGGCTTAGAGATGGAGAGGTCTTGATATACAACGGATGGTCATAAATCCTCGGTTCGACCTCGACTATCGTACCTTAACCTCTATCGATCGACGCGTGCGACTGTGCCCGAGCCCCCCCAATTTATATTAACCATCAAGAGATAAACGTATTACTATTAAAGTTTCATGAATAACGTAAATAATAAAAGATGGGGACATATTTTGTGCGAGTTCTCAAGCGTATTTCCTGCCTTTCCTTATTTCCCTCGAGATGACTCAAGTTATAGAGGACATAAGTTTGTACCGATATTGGCGAAGGTACGTAGCCCTGAAACAGTACAGAATGTATTCGTTCGAATAATATTATAAAACAAAATGTGGATATAAAATACTTATGGATTTAGGAACCTACTTAAGTTTTTTATGGCTTGTCTAAAAAAGCAGACAGTCGTATGTTATGTTCACAGTCAGCTGACATGACTAATAAAATTGTGATTGTATTTTGGACGGGATCAATTGTTTGACGTATCCGCCATTTTTCATAATTAGTGAGCATGTGAAGCCGAAGTTTAAAGCCGTGTCCTAATAAGCTATCATAGTGACGTGAATACGCGATCGTCGCTTTAATTTAGTTCGACGAACCTGAATGTATCGCACACGAGTGTCGCGCCGACGGAGAACGCTTTCCGGTTTTCCGAACAAATAAGTGACATATGAACGCGACAATTGTGCAATTCGCTCGATGATCGCTTGTAGTAACACGCGGGGTAAAGAAATCAAAACCTATTGAGTTGTCAGAGATGACGGTTCATCCATTTTAAATGAGTTGAGGGTTGTTGATACCAAATTATACGTAAATACTAAATACCATAAGAATAAAATCATCAGTTAATTTTAAGGGACAAACAATGTGTGTCTTTACAAACAATGTGTCCGCAACATATCACAATGCAGATATGATGCTTTATTTGCTTCTTACACCACCCACGACTTCCCGTGAAGAAATGAGTGATCTATTTTTAGGCGAGAATTGCGGAACACAGCTATTGGATGGAATGCGTGTTAGGTTAGTTATGACGGCTGTTTAGTGACCTTTTAATATTTGTGTACCTCAGGAAAAGGTTATTATTATTTTTACAAAAATTACTAAAAACATTATTGTACGAGTATTTTCCCTGGTTAATACCTAATAGTCTTTATAGTAATAAATAAAAAATGATTTGATTTGATATTTTTTGGTGTCAATGAACGCTGGTCGTGTAGTTAGAGCTACCTACTTTTATTATGAGTTGAAAAACCAGTTTATTTAATTTTATTGTGTTTAGATATCGATAACGATAACCATTACGTCTGCGAAGTTTACACAAAAACAATTGATTTTTTAATATATTTTAAGTAGGTAACACAACGCTAACTAATTTAATTTGACCCCGTATAATAAAATAGATAATTTTATTCAATCCATTGGATGATGGAAGCATTCGAGGATCGAGAACAGTTGTAGGTACTTACAATATTATAACAGGCCCGTTTGCTGCAGTATGCTGATGACTATGTTGCTATAACGTGGTTAGAACACTGACGTTTACCGCTACAATTTGATGCGAAATCACCCATTTTTGATAGTTTTCACGTGCATTTTTGATGCTATGTTCGTCAAACAATTTTTGACGAGCCAAATGTTCCGTGTTCGATGTTCGTGTTCACATATTTTGTTCGTTCGTGAGTACACTTGTACACTGTTCGTTTTTTTTTTACTAAGTGTTTTTTTTTTTTTTCGTAAGACTTACCTACAAATATCATGATAATATCAATAATATAAAACTAAGTTGCTAATTACAAGCCCCCACAGATGAATACAAAATGTTGATATACGTTTTCTGTAACCTAATGCTGTAAACTTCTGCTCGTTAATATTATTATTTTACTGTAAGTACTATGTTTAAGTGTTTTTTTGGTAAACTTTTTAGTAAGTATTATTATTTAATTCCTTAACCACAAGTTGCCAGAAAAATCAATAGTGAAAATATTTAACCAACAAAATTCACGCTCGTCTAATTCTGCTAAGCAGTTTCATTAATACGACATTCTCAAAGTTTCCCTTAAGACATTCTTGTTCTATTGTGGCCGACGAGTGCACAGATTTAATAGTCCTCAGCCCCACCTGTGACTACTTCGTTTGCATATTATTAATAATTAGCGCCGATTGTTCTTGTAAAACAACAAATATGCGCAGTAAAACGTTTCAATACTATTTGATTAACTGATTGTATACCTATCTACGTGAAAATTAAGCTATCCAGCCTATACATTTTACCTGGTGGAATAATTAAATAATTATGATGAAACGCTTGAATAAGTACTTCTGTCCACTAAAAAGTAGGTTAATACTGTACCGTTTAATTAAACCGAATTACCTTAAAATTGAGCGTAACATTTACACACACATACACACATAGCCACATAGACACATAGAGAGACATAATTTTTAACTTCATACATAAATAACTAGATGCGCCCCGCGATTTCACCCCCATAAGTCTCGATCCCGTGGGAATATCTCATCCAAATCCGTTCAGCAGTTTTAACGTGAATGCGTACCAAACAAACAAACTCACATTCGCATTTAGTATATTACTAGCTTCCGCCGGCGGCTTCACCCGCGTGGTATGTCAATAAAAGTAGCCTATGTCCTTCCCCGGGATAGCATCTATCACCTTGCTAAATTTTATCAAAATCCGTTCAGTGGTTTAGGCGTGAAAAGCTAACATACAGACAGACAGAGTTACTTTCGAATTTATAATATTAGTATGGATATTAGTTAGGATTATCATCGTTTTGGTTGTCTTAGTTTTAATAATTAGGACATGGTAGACACCTACCTACTTGAGTTTATATTTTTATTGATTTATTGAATACATAGGTATAACTTTATTAAAATATATGTAACACAATACACTACTATTTCTTAACAACATGTTGAAATATTTTAATGTGTCAGAACTGCATGTATATCGTGCACCATGAATAAAACAACGCACTGAGAACTGATGCTTACTAAGCTTAGCTAACGAAGCTAATGACAGAGTCAAAGGGGTCATTCATATTCTCAGATACTCGTACGCTCGGCGATGCATCGGCAAATGACGTTCTGTATTCAATTTAACCGGCCTACAGGTAATAAATAGGACACTGCGTGATAGTCTGTCGGTTTGTGACCTGAATTAAGGTTTAGTAAGAACTTGGCAAGTTATATGTTTTAAGGAGAACCGTATCTTTTGGACATTTTATTAGGGAGTACACTTTCTAAGTAACGAAGCAATTGCCAGAGTCAAAGTGTTCATTCATATTCTCAGCGGCGGGCGATGCGTTGGCAAATAACGTTCTATATTCGATTTCACCAATCTGCGGGTAATAAAGGGCGTTGCCTGTTAGTGAGGTCGGTTTATAGTACCTTTGTATCTTGAATTAGGGAGTTTAGTAAATCGATTTCCCCTAGGTTCGACAGCGATATTTTTTTTTTTTTATGTAAAACATGATAAAATTGCTGGTTTGCTTTGCTGGTTTAATTTTAAATTCGTGGCGGTTTTACTTTAGGGCTAGTGCTATACTATTCGATGTCACACTAACGTAAATAAGAACCTAAAATATTTTAACTTCGAACAATAATATTGTTTTCTTCGCCATAACTTTACAAAAGTCCTTTTCGATTAGTTAAATCGAAAACCACGGGACGCGCTGGAAGAAAGTTCTTAGTTCTTATTTGCTCCTGCAAGTAACTCTTGCCGCCGCCCGCGCTGGCAGCCGCTGCCCGGAAGAGCAACGCAAATAACCCGTTTTGCATATGAAAATAGAATAGATGAAACAAAAACATGGACCCAAATATTTGTTCAAACCGCCATCTCATTCATAAGAACAGTTATCCCAGCTTTTAATTAACATTATGGGAATAATAACAACAGGCCAAGCGTTGGCTTTAATGTGTTCACAATTTGATGCTTGTTAACATGTAGTTCGTTTAATAGTATTGTGATTTAAGCTTGAAGAAATACGTTAATATTATAATATCTTTGTTTTGAGGAACTCGTGGCTAAGTGATAACAGCCGCACGTGTCGATCCATCCGGTTAAGCTACGCTTGCCGGGGTTGGTCCGTGGATGGGTGACCATCTTTACATACCGAGACTCCTCCGTGCCTCGGAAAGCACGTTAAGCCGTTAGTCCCGGCTGTCATTCGAGGATCTTTGACAGTCGTTACGGGTCGTCAGAAGCCCGAAAGTCTGACAACCAGTCCAAGCGGTATCGTATTAGGTACCCAGTTACTGGGTGTCAGAGAGTGAGTTACTGGAGGTCAGATAGGCAGTCGCTCCATGTAAAATACTGGTATTCAGCTGCATCCGGTTAGACTGGAAGCCGACACCAACATAGTTGGCAAAAGGGTTGGCAGATTGAATAATATCTTAGTTTTGCGCAAAATTTGTAGGTAACGTAGACAGACCTCCTATTTTAGCTGATGATAAGCGATTGTGGATGGTTCAGTTCTTGTTTGACTCAATTTCTTCGTGACATGAAGACACCAATTTATAGCTATCCTCTTAGATAACCTAAAAACAAAATATTAATAGAAAAATATTGAAGTTTTTCTTTATGTTCCATACTCACTACGAAATAAAAAGAACAATAAAATAAGCACGTGTTTTTTCCCTCACAAAACCAATCTTTTTCGGAGAGTTATGTATTTCAGCACCCCTTGACCCCTTCAGACGAAGAAGGAATATCAATCAGCGGAGAAACTTGCTAAATAGGTATGTACACAAACCGCAATCGCGCGTCAGGCATTTATTTACATGGTATCACATAACAGTTCTATTAGGTATGTGAAAGGAGAAGCATATTTTAAAAGCATTAGTTGTAGTTGTAAAAAGCTGAAAGAAGTAGCATCCAAAGTTCCATTATTCTGTTTTAGCTTTAACTTAAAGTAAATAAAGAAGCTTCGTATTTTTAAAGTGCACCAGCAACTTTATAATGAAGCTACAAAGGATCATAAGATATCAGCTTCACGGCTCCGAATAGCACTCCATGGCGATACTGAAAGAGTCATTTACAGCACAGCACCGAACAAAATAAAAAGCGAACATAAACGTATCAAGTTATCGAGTGAACTAAACGGTGGCGATGTTCAAAAGCCGCTGTGGTGCATGTCTAACACATTAGCGGCTGACTTCAAACTAATCAAGAGCACAGTGCCGTTCGCGTTACGCGTATACGATGTTCGTAATTTATTAGCGTTTATTCCCATATAGCAATCTGTAGGGATGCCGTTCTATTACGCAGACTCCGTCGAGATCCGTGCTCCAGTCGGCACCGAGAGAGGGGACGCACTAGTCGCTCCCACACGATACGACCGCGCTCTCGACTCTCCCGAACTCAGCTCGCGGACCTTCCACATTCGAGCCACAGTGTGTTTACTCGCAAACTTGCTGATTTGTTTCCGAGTTGATTGCATAACGAACCACGGATTTGATGTGTATTTGAACAATTTTTGTGTGAACGGAACTATGGATATTGAAATTACCTGAAAGTTTCATAACTTTCTAAAGGTGAGTATCTTCAGATTTTTGAGTGCTACTTTGTCGTTACGATTAAGAATTCAAACTTGCGTTTTAACGAATTAAAATTTAATCTTGCTCATCAAAGTTAGTTACCTGTTCGTGAACGGTAATGAATCCTCGGTCCGTCGTCCATTCAGTTCAGGTCGACGCAGGCAAACTTTTCATCCGCTATTTAGCTAAAGTTTTTCGCAATCGATATCCGTTAGACGTTTACTTTTCGGGCTGATTGAATGTAAAACTCGTAATTTTCTTATTTCATTAATGAAGAAAAACCTTACTGATGGTAATGGAATTTAAAAAATTAGGATTATTTGAACATTTTAGATGGTCAAAAAGCAAAATGTTAATACTGTCTTGGGGACAAAAATACGTTTTACTTAAATGAAACGCATCCATACAAAGAGTATCCTTTGTTCAGATCGATATCGGTTCCATATTTCCGTACTACTATTTCAAGACAAAAATGACGCGCTTAACAAATTCTATTTTCGATATGACATAATGGAGCGTGTTATGTGCCGTAACACGCTGTACAACACCGCAATAAGTCTAAAATAAATCCTCGTAAAGTTCAAAACTGTAAAGAGCAGATGGCGATGAACGGGCGATAGGTGTAACGTAACGGGTGTAGTTGGGATGACAAGCTTTGACACCCGACACTCGTCAGCGCCCCTATCTTGAGAGTGACAGATAAGTACCATTTGTTAGCCTGAAGCGGAGTGCTCTGCGCTGAAACCGGTGAAAAATCTCGCCCAAGCGTGCTCGTTATTGGGGAAATTAATTTCTATCATTATACTGGCTCTGACCGCCCTCGTTGTATTAAATTGATTTAAAACTCCATTTTTTTAACAGCTTTTATCTTCTTTATATTTAAATAACTACTCCAATAAGTTATAACGGATATACAAAGAGATATGATCTACATTACATATAGATATATGTAATGTAGATCATATCTCTTTGTATATCCGTTAACGTTACGTTAACGGAGTAATTGTTTTTTTGATAAAAAAACCGATAGTGGTCCATTAGGTCGAGCATGCGGCACAATAACAAACCATTGTTTTACCTTCTAAAGTACCAAAACAATGCTTGTGACATGTTATTAATGTAGATTCACTTACACAGAGATACGAGCACTATTTTACATGCTAGCATGACAGTGGGACGGGTTGTGATTGCCACGACTCATCCGCGAATTTCCCCTTCATGGCGTTTGAGAATATTATGAGACTTTATTGGCATTTTGGCCTCATGCGGCTTCTATGTCATGCCAATTCATTTAACATACGGCTATGTTTACGCAGCCTCATTTTAAGGACAGTCTATGTATGGAAATAAAACATGGAATATATTAGCGGCTATTATCCCGGGAGACTGTTACGATAAAAAAGCTAAAAGGGTTGACTGCCTTTGGGTGCCTACTTACTTAGGACTGCCAAGACATATGCTACTGTAAGAGGCTGCACGGGTTATCCTGGCGGATCCTTATGAGTCGCGATATGGATCCAATGGCGTAGTCGCTTTAGTAACCTCTTTGGGGAAATTTGAAAGTTCGTCTTCTCAATTATGGACGACGTTATCAGGGAAAATATTCCCTGAAATAACAAGGAAAGTATGTCCAAGTGGCCAGCTATTGTGACGCTCTTGGAGCTCTTACACGTGTGAGCTTGTCAGTGTCATGAAAAGCTATCCATCCAAGAACGAAGTCCTTAAAATATTGTAAGTAGGTGCTTACTTGCAGGTCCGTAGGTAGGTGAGAACGAAATTCGATCATGAATTTCGTTTTAAAACTAGATTCGAACTGAGATTGGAATAAAATCTGACATATCGCGATTCAAAATTGCTTTCTAGAATACGTATGCATCTATCAAACAAACAGTACTCAACAAGTACATTCGGTCTCAGTATTGGACGTAATACCAGGACAGGTTAATTAACGAATGTAAATATTGTTACCAATAAGCCAGTTTTGCATGTGTCAGTGCACAGAGCAGTGCCAACTGACGTCACTACGTTAGTTCTGAAATCTCCAAAGTGGAGCTGAATAATGTATTCTACTGTGAAAACAACGCAGTTATCGCGAAGTGTTTGAGTATTTCCTGGAACTCATAGTAATGTTATGTTTTATGAAAACCTTTAAAAAAAATGTTCTTTTTAGTACGTGTCTTAGTTTTTCTCCTACTTGTAGACTTTATGAATACAGAAAAGATTTTATCTTAACTGTCTCACTCAGATAATAAAAAATGGAACAACAACGAACATTTTAAAACACTACTGTAAGAGGTAAGAGTGAATAAATAAATAAATTTTAAAGGTATAATATAAAAATACAGATTCATTTGAACTCCCAGTGTAATTGAGTTTCAGTTCTGTCGTTATTCAATCTACCACACACCTACTTTGCGCCCGAGACGTGAGCGAAATTAATAGTCGTATAATAATATCAATAAAAATTACGTTAAATTAAATATCCAATTTAAGCTGATAAAAGCAGTAATTCACGATTTACTGGTCCGTTTTATGTTCTGGATAATTACGACAATTGGGTGGCGCATTCATGTATATAAGTTTAGTAATATTATCTATAAAATATATGGCATATTTTCTGGTTAATGAAAACGGTATGATATTTATTTATTATAAAAGAAATCTATTCATCCTATGATCCGCAAATGCACTACGGCATTATTATGAAAATGCTTTGAGTACCAAGTTGACATGTTTATGAAAAGCTAAGACTTGAAGTCAGTTCAATAGGGATGATGACTTAATGTTTTTTTTTGTCCGTCGGTTAAATTATTAAAAAATATTGGACACGTATTTTTTCCTTTTTACGTAATCAAAAGATTACGGTGATACCTACACTGAGTTAATATGTGGCATGACGCCTTTGTAGATTTTATACTTCGTTGTGACGTAGCGAGCCCCCACTCCTCAACTTTAATGCGTTTTATCTAGGTACTTTTTTATTTATATTATGATAAAGCAAAAAATACGTATCTAATATTTTTTATTATCTGACTGACGGACAAAATAGAATTTCTTTTTTTTTTGACCCAGGTATAACTATTTTAAAGTCTACGTTTCAAAAACTTTCTGTGTTCTAGTTCTACATTTAGTGAATATTAATCTTCCTTAAAACCCTTTACAAAGCTTTTGAGCTTTTACCCTATACAAAGTAAAACAAACAGATTCCTTAATCAGAAAATATGACGTGCTGGAAAAAAGAGGTTATGGAACCTGATGACATGTTTGTGATACGTTAGGTTCTGTAGTAGTAAACAAGTACATTTGTTAAGAATAGAAAGAACAACACATAGAAACACATAAATACATATAGACTGTATACATCCCAACTATGGGTAGGTATGTTTAATTAGGCAATAATTATTTACCAAAAATCTAGCTAAACATGAGTGGCGAAATATGCGTGTACTATTTGGTACACCTCTGCTTAACCCTTCGGGGATACAGGCATGATGTTATGTTATGTATGATAATTATTTACCTTTGTAACGCTTATCTGGTATATGATGAAATTGTTTGCAATAAGCAGCAGAGTGTTGTGGGTACGGAATTATTTGTTGCCAAGAAACGAGCCCTTTTGGCGGAGTTGCCCAAGCCTTCTCTTACTCCATCGCAAGGCCTGGATCTCTTGTATACTTCCCTACATATAAATATAAGAGATAGAATACCAAGAGATTCTGTTGCGACCTTTGATGAGTTTTTGTCGAAGGTACGACAAATTGAAGAGTCAGTCGCTGCACAAACAAGACCCAATTCAAGCAACACCTCTGCCACTCCATCAGGGAAACGAACCAGGTGTACCTATTGCTGTGCTTTCGCCCACAACGAACAGGAATGTCGCAAGAAAACCGACAAAGTCAAGACTCCAACGGTAGACGGTGCGGTAATTTCAGCTGCATCCAGACCAACGCCTAGTCACAAAATCACCTGTTACGGTTGCGGTGAGCCCGGCGTAATCCGGAGCAAATGCCCAAAGTGCAACAGAAACAAAGTTAACGCAGTGAACGTCATTTTACTGCTAAGGGTCACTAAGAGTCCTAGCTCGGTTCATTTAGCGTCAAGTGTCTCAATCTCCTAAGTTAGGCCTGAATTCTTATTACGCTGATGTCGTTCGCGTAAGCGTAGCAATGTAGTACGCGCCGCGGACGTCAGCGTCGCAGTGTGGTGCTATACAGGCTGTAAGGGTAAACACTCTTGTCATTCAAACCATGGGTAGTTGACTTAAATGTAAAAATAAATGACCGAACACAACAAAAAAAAAACGTTATTTTTATTAAAAGATTTTAAAACGTTTATATCCGACACCGTGCTCTCTAGCGAAACAGCTGACTGACTGAGGGAGAGGTCGCGCTCGCGGCCGGTCAGGTCACATCCCGCACCCCCCGCCCGTGTTGAGACAAGAGACGCAAGTTCGTTGCCCTATGCGCTAGGGCAACGAACTTGCGTCTCTTGTGGTAAAATGTAGGTTTAAAAAAAAGAAAAAAAAAGTTGTAATTTTCCATTGATTTTACGTTCTATAAATGAAACCAAACCACTGGTTGCAAGGATAACGGTGTTCACCCTAACACCCTGTATAGAACACAATGTATAAACGCACACGCGACCGACATCAGCGTAACTAGTCATCTCGCTCTGTGAAGGTATAATTCATCTCACAAGGTCCTAATGATGAGGTCTGCAAAGGTTAACCTTCCTTAAATCATAAAAACTCCGTAAAAACTCAAATAAAAAATTATCTACTTAGCAATTTGCTTTATCTGCTCCCGTTTTTTTTTGTCTTTGCCTCAGCTGTTGAACCCTTCCAAAGTTCTTTATAATGGTTTCGGGGTTTTGGCTAGAGAGCAAGAAATATGTTTGACTAAGTAAAAGCGCGTGAGCTTTTAACTGAAAAGAGTAATGTTGGTACTTTAGTAGGTATTGTTTATGTCCGTTTTAGCAGTTTGTTACGTCGACGGCCCATTTTCTTAAACGATGCTCAATCAGTAATATAACTCAAACTCATAAACTCACGCCCGAAGATTAAGCAGAAGTGTTTCAGTTTTGTTTTTGTCAATTTTCGCAGTTTGTTACGTTTCCCGATAGTGTAGATCGAGTCTTTGATATTGTCTCCCGCTGACACGCGCCGCTTAGAACATGACAAAACAAAAAACCAGTTTCAGCGAAATTGAACGAACGAAACGGTTTCCCGTTTATATTTTCGTGGCACTTTATTAACTGTTTCAATCTATCCGAAAAAAATACGCATACAAAAATATATACATACTTGCTGCAGAATTTATGCTATCCACATGAATTAAATAAAATATTATAGGTAAATGAAAATTCGAACCGAACCGAACGTTACAGCTTACATAAAAATACAACTGGGAATTGACTAAGTTATCAAACCATTTATTGAACTTTGGTCAGACGTACCTACTTATGAATGAAATCGAACTGAGGCCCTAGTGTGAGTTTCTTTAACTATCTCGACTTTACGCATTGACTGTTCGGCGTTCGGCGCTCCGATTGAACCTTCACCAGTGAACACTGAAGGGCCAATCGGAGCGCCGAACGCGGTAAATGCGTAAAGTCGAGATAGTTAAAAGAAACTCACACCAGGGCCTCAGAAGGGATCTTTTTTTTTGTATCCGTGAAATACATTGAGTAAGTACCTAGTTACATAATAAATTATTTGTTTCATCTGCGCTCTGTCTCACTCTGTACGTACAGACAGAGAAACAGAGCGCAGATTAAACCTTAATAATCACATTGGTGGACGCGAGAAGAACTTATAATATTATTATTGTAACATCAAAACCATAATTAAATTAATTCACTATGATTTCCATCTTCAAACGATATTAATTAGGTGTAGCGAGTAGGTACTTGAAGTCATCATTGTGTCTCATTTACAATTCCCAGATTCGCATCGTCGCAGAAACCTTAGAGAATACTTATTACGAGATGTACCTACAAACTCTGTAACGTTACGGTCTTGAAAGAGTTTCAATTATAGGTACAGCCTCAATGAATGTAGACATATGACTTTGCAAAAAAGGACATAAATGCCAGCGATTTAAATCCAAAAAAACACGTCAAACAACGCCTCAAATAAATTGGACCGTGGTACTTATGAGATTTCCCCGAAAGAAGAACAAAAGAAGGTCGTATAACATACGTTAAATGATATAAGGCTGGGGAAAACTGCAGAAATGATTTCAGCATTAATATATTGGGGACAATTAATTGGACTACATTTGCCAGTAGATAAGTGACCTCCGTCCTCAAGGGAAGAGCCATTTGTCAACGTAATCATCTTTTCATGGGGCTAGTGAGGGACTATCGCAAACGCACATTCTGTAATCGCACTATTAACCAAAATTACGGGACCTATCTCAATGTTCGACGAAATTGGGCTGAATCATTTATTTTCGCCTCCTTCCAAAGGCGCCAACATGTCTGTTTTGGTTACAAAGGAATAAATTAGCGTAGAATTGCTGATAGCAACTGAATCCATTTAAGTTAAATGGTGAGATATTACTGAACGAAATTTAAATTCTTGATTTATTACTTCTGTGGAGTACTGCACACTCTTCAAGGAGTATATTGATTTTGTAGTATGGCCGTATATCTGCGTATTGGTATATTTGTATAACAACTTGTCTCAAAGTCTCAATATAAAATAGGTACACTAAAAGCGCTCTAATATACACTACTGTTCTAAGGTTTGTGAGTTTGTATGTAGGGGATAATCTTCGGAACTAATGATCCGATTCTGATGTTTTTTCATTAAGTTGCCGAGTGTCATAGGATATACCTATTGTAGATAATAATATGTTAAAACAAGTCAGGCGGACGAAGTCGCGCGTAGAAGCTAGTTTATGATAATTTCCACGTTCTTATCCAGCAGGCGTAGCATGAACACCGTTTTGTCGACGGAAGAGTAGGTATAGGACAGTACGACGGCAGCAAAGTAGAAAGAGTAAACTGCACTTTTTACGAAATTCACTCTTTTACATAATTCGGCCCAGAATTCTTTGTACTTTCATAGGATTTATCGGTTGTCAGTGTGATTTTGACAGTAAGGATAAAAAACTTTCTTCCGAAATAGTCTAACTACAAAAAGACCTAGACAAAGATCGTTAGAAATGAAAGACAAAATGACAGATTGTAGAAGGATTTCTACGGTGCGATGTCAAAAATGAAGAAACGAACTGTCACTTTGTATAGAAAGAGCTATGTCTATTCTTCGTAGAGATAGAAAGCGCCTGCTGAGCAATCCGCTCCCTTATACCATCGTAGCAGACTGACAGATATATCGTACAAATAATCGTGAAAAGATCAGTTTTATTACAGACATTATTATTCAAAATCAGGTATCATCACTCCATGTTCAATCTCACCAGCTGTGCCTTCATAGTTGGCTATATAATAGAGTGCCAGGGCACACAGTCACTACTCCAAGTAGCCGGCGCCAGCAGCATTCCCAACATGACAGGTGGCTCAATCTATCGCCATGCTGAGACACATAACATGTTTAGATTTATTGAACGTTTGTATAGAGTGATATACAAGGCACTTGAAGCTAGAGTTACTATTTTGAGTGGACATTTGAATAACACAAAACATGATGATACAAAAAGTGACCAGAATTCAAATTTAACAGGTTTTCTGCTGATGTAAAAGTCACAAAAGGATGGTTCTGAGAATTGTCATTCTTATAAAAAAAGCAATCGAACGAAAGTAAACATTTCAACAGAAAACCAATTTCGATTTTCCTACAACTCATCCCTATCTATCTGGTCGTCTGAAAAAAATTATATTAAAACTGTTTAAAAAAAAGATTTTTTCAAACAAAATGTTACACACATTTACTGTTATCTATACTAATATTATAAAGCTGAAGAGTTTGTTTGTTTGTTTGAACGCGCTAATCTCAGGAACTACTGGTTGGGATTGAAAAATTATTTTTGTGTTGGATAGTCCATCTATCGAGGAAGACTATAGGCTATATAACATCACGCTACGACTGATAGGAGCGGAGCATAAATGAAATGTGTTGCAAAAACGGGAAAAAATATTCCTTTTTGAGAGCTTTCGTTGCGTGCGCTGCGTAAACGGTTTATGTTACGTAAATATTATGTATGATGGAATTGTTTCTCTTTAAAAGTTCTGAAAAATAGTCCGCGACAGCGTATGTCTATCTTTTAAGATTGACTCACTATAACCTTTTTTATGGTAATCAAATTTGTTCAAAATTAATGCATTATTTGCGAAGGAGTTTTATCAAAATTATATTAATTCTTATTCAAATAAATAGTTTTAACATCAAGGGTATTTATGTAGCAGTAAAATACTTTTTAATTCATTCGAATCGGACATTTAATTTCGAAGTTATCACGAGTATGAAAATGCAATACGCGAACCGTTCGACGCCGGGGCCGCGCCGCCCGCCGCGACTTTCCCTACTCTAGAGAGGAGAGGATGGGCACACGGGTAGATCATGACCTGGAATAGGACATGAGGATATGATAAGTTTTATCCCTATATTCCCACGGGTTCGAGACCTAAGCGGGTGAAACTGCGGGGCACAGCTAGTTATAGGATATAATGTAGCTAAAGAAAATTTCAAAGAATTTCTCTGTATCCGAATTTTACTACTTGCGAAACGGAAGCTAATATATTGATACTTATTTGAATCTAACGTTGGTTCTGTGTATGTAAAGTAACTCTGTAAACATATATGTTTTATCCAATAATAATTGCTTGGAGACGGATAGAATAAAACAAAAACGAATGTATATGTACGATTTATAAGGGAAATATGATATTTTTATGACAAACGAAACGAAATTTACAACAGCTTTGATATGCATAGATATTTGTATTATTCATAGATTTATTCTAATTATGCTTTCCAAAAAATGAGTAAAATTTTATAAAAAAAAGAGATTTATAAAATTATGTGTAAATTATTTTAATCACCACTGCTCAACGGTGAAGGAAAACATCGTGAAGAAACCGGTATGTTCTAGAAACGAAAATTATAAGACATGTGACATCCACCAACCCGCACTGTGCTCGCGTGGTGGATTACGGCCCACTCCCTTTCACAGAGAGGAGGCCTGAGTCGCAACATTGGCACTGGGAACATTTTATGTAGTCTGATCATGATTATGTGATAAAATACTGACAATCTTTTGCACGATAACGCTAAATAAACTCTTGATTGTTCGTTTCAGGATTCCGATCGACATTTTGTAGGCATTTATCCTCCTAAAAATCTAACAAAATATAAATTTAACCTTAGAAAAGCATAAAAAACCCAAGAAATAAGATACACAAACATTGCCAGTTACAAATACAATAAAACATTAAATATTGAATGAGGATAAAGGTCTGCAATGCCTTAAGCTATTGATGTTTCTTTCATAATAACAACAAAGGATTATTTAATATAAACGCCATATACATTATGTTAAGTACTTATCTATAAAAATAGTAGGGACGTAGTTATTCTCTGTAAAATTTTCCTCTGGGAAGTCTCTCTGCATATTATAATTGCTCTGCATATTTGATTAGCTAACGGAATATATTCATCACGTTAGCCGACGGCTTCTGCTGCTACTCGACGGCTTTAAATTGTGCTGTTTTCTTCTGCCTTATGCTGTCTTCTATATCGAATATCGTGTATATTGCGTATAGGTACCTATTTTGTGTGTTTTGTGCAATAAGAGTTTCTATAAATTCTTGTCTGAATTACACATTGCGATGTCATTCCCTGTGGCATACACTAAGTTGCATCAAAAATAAAAGTAGTACCGTTGTTTAGTGTCATCAAAGTGTTCATATATTGTATGCGACAGGCACAGGCCTGACAGGCCACAGGCAATAAATTTGAATCGTGTAAATGTGGCTTAATTATATCCCCTTATAAACGAATATGAATAGCTATTATTTTGTTTTGGAGCTGTTTTATGTACAACAGTACTCACGAATCCTGACAAATTAAAATATATTAGAACAGTTGAATCCATCCAAAATAAACACGGACTCTTAACTATATCCGGATGTAAGTATGTGTGAATAGTATATTTTTTAATCCGATAATACCTACATACAAATTCAGTAGAAATCAAGGTAAAGTCGAGAAAAGAATCGAGTTAATAATAAATTCTTATCTGCATGATCTCAACTAAGAATAGAGCACCCCATCACTTCCCCGAGGTGTTGTAAGAAGCAATTAAGTATTTTTATGAGGTGAACGTGTGGCGGGATCCTTAACCCGGCTGCCAACTCTCGGCATGTTTACGGCGAGATATTATATGATAAACTTGTGCTAGCCTTGTTTATGTCTATCGCACTTAAAATTTTCATGAGGTTGAAGAGGGTTTTCTGAAGACAGTATAGTTAGGTATATTTTGAAAAAAAAACATACAAAAATAACATAAACATATTAAAATTCATATTGTCATTTATAAATTACAATAAATGGAAATATTATCCTTGTTATTAAACTGAGATGATAAACCAAAACCTCAGAAGTACCTATTACTATAGGTAGTCCGAAATTCTGCTTGTTAATCCGTTAATAAATTGCCTTCAGCCTCTTTCAGCTATATTTTCCGAAAGGATAAGTATTGCAAAACAAAGTCAACAATAAATTAACAGAATTACTTGCCCAACGCATTTTCTATCCTGAAAAAATGAAGACGGTACAAGAAAACTATTTAGGTACCCTTTGATCACAACTCCCACGTGATGTTTGCTCTCTTTTTAGCGCTAAGCTAACACATACCACCATCTCGCTCTATCACCCCGCTTCAACTAAATACATAATTGACCTGTACTGAGTTATAGGAACGCTCGTATCCACGTCTGTCTTTTCTTAATGAACGGGAACTAAGTGGCTGTGATGTAAACAGCGTTGGCACCACTTAAGGACTAAATGCACTCGATGGATAGGCTGTTAGTGCATGCTTTGTCAATCTAGAGATCTGTAATGGAAGCTTGTTCCTCAAGCTTCGAGGCGGTATTTTTCATATTCGCTTGTGTCCGCACAACCTATGTGATAATAGCCTAGTAGCCCTAAGTCATTGCTAAAGGCACATCACCAATCACCAATAAAGCCACTGCCTTATTGGTAATGTTCTTCAGAAAGGTCAGGTTCGTAGGATTCTCGCACGTGCGTGTATGACCAGTTGTATGAACGTAAACGAAGCAAAAGGAGTATGTTAGGATCGTAGAAGGTGGCGTTCTGTAGATTCTGCCTACCTCTGTGGGAAAAAGGCTTAGGTTTATGTGTACCTCAAGCTTCCAAGCGGTTTTTTTTTAAACCTCTTGTTGGCAAGCCCTATGTGGTTATCACCACATAAGCTTGGGCATAATCAGCTTAATTATAACGTTCCCACTGCTGGGGCATAGGCCTCCTCTCTGTGCGAGGGAGTTGGCCATAATCCCCCACACCCAGTGGGGGTTGGTGGATAGCCCATATTGTAGTGAAAAGACAAAGGGAAGCCCAGGATGAGGCAGACGAACAACTGTCGCACATAGTTATAATAAATAGTGTGTTACTATGACATTAGGTACGTCACAAGATCACAAGATTTAAAGTCACACACATGACAAATTTATATGAGAGTGTACAAGCACTTGAAACTTGTTTGTAGTGATAGTGGTAATGTGCTGCCCTTTACTTTATTAAAAACTTAACGTCTCGATGTTTATCTGTCTTTTAGGGCGCTTATATCTTGAGAACTACTTATCCGACAGCTGATATGATTTGATGATTTTTTTATTTGATTTATAGATGATTAGCTTCCGCCCGCGGCTTCGCCCGCGTGGTATGTGGATAAGAAGTAGCCTATGTCCTTCTTCAGGATGCCATCTATCTCCTTGCCAAATATCTAATTCCGTTCAGTGGTTTAGGCGTGAAAAGGTAACATACAGACAGACAGACAGCTAGACAGAAAGAAAGACAGACAGTGTTACTTTAGAATTTATAATATTAGTATGGATTATGTACTTTGGCCAGGTTTAAAAAAAATAGGTATATGTAGGTGAATTCACACGAGCGGAGTCGATAGCACAACAGGAAAAATATAAGATTAAACAAGCAATCTAGTTTAAAATTGGCCTAACTGGAGTGTAGTTCATTTAGTCCAGTTTTGACCAAAGCAGTCCACGAAAACGCTGTCCAATACGTTATCTCGCTTAAAGCGCAGTAACTAAACGCCGGTTAGACAGTATAATAGTCGAGTAAACAAACTGCCAGCCCATTGCCCGCGAGTGCAATAATAATACGTCTCCCGCAATTAAGTCTTGCAACTTGTTTGAAATGAGAAACATAATTAAGTTTTCTTTTATTTAAATAAGACCAAAATTGTGCATGCATTCGTGAAATAAAATCAGAGACTAATATTGTATTATTTTTGTCTTCAGCCCTTCTTCCATCATCATCATCATCTCCATCTTTTTATCACGGAACACTTTCTTGCACAGCTTGTATTTTAAGATCTTTAAAATACTTAAAAAGCTAATCGTTTTGTAATCCTTACGTCGTAACATTTACCTACAACGTAAATAACATTATTTATTCACAAAATGCTGTATAATAATAATCTCCTTGATCCTTGGCTTTCCTTGTAAATCTTCAAAACCATAACAAGGTATTCGGGCCCGCAAAATGTTTTAGTGAATGCTGTGAATTCATTTGTGAATTCATTTCAATATTGTTCATCGAATGAATAAAATAAAATTAAAATGTTCTTTTGTATTTTTTTAATTGCATTTATTTCACGTGCATACATTACGCTGTACTTCAGTAAATAAAACTGTTGGAAATACCCGATAGATTTTTAAATGAAGTGAAGAAACCTGCGTCTACTTTTATATACGTGTAGGTAGGTATAAAACATGCAATCCAGAACACCTCGGCACAGACCTGGGTTTCTTGTAATAGATAAGTATGTTCCTATAGTTTATCAGATTTCTATTCATGTACCTACACATAGGTATGCAATTTAAAGCTCTTTGTTCGTATCTACAACAAGACTTCATTCATCCCATCGCCTCATCGTTAACTCATTTTATGTGAGTGTACTGTAATTTTGTCAGTAATGACGAGTTGAGATTTATTATTAAAGATTAAAATAATATATCTTTAGTGGCACTTACCTACCTACTTGTTTATTTTCCATGTAGAGTCAAACTGCACATCATTGGTAACGAAAGTCACCTTTACTGCTACGACATAAAGCCGCTGTCAATGTCAAGTTATTGCCACTAATGTGCGGTTGACTGTACTTTGAGGTTTCATCAACAAACCAATCTGCCCGTAAAAGTTGCATGCGGCTGCACCCGTCAAATGTCTCGTGCAGCTTGGGCATGCCGTTGCGCTCAGAAGCGGTGGCTGGCAATCTGTCACCGTTTAAGCGCTGAATACAGCAAGAAATAAATACACAGCAGTTTCCTATAAGTGGGCAACAATTCGTTGTGATAAACGTTTCTTTGTAGCGTCGCCAAAACGAAGCCAGAACTATTTGGCGCCGGTAATTTGCTGACAGAGCTGAAGCATCGAAAAATAAATGGGTCACTCAATTCATCGGAATAAGTTTACTGCTAGTTCCATATACTGCTAAAACTAATAACATCCGGGAAATATGGCCAATAAAATTTAATTATGGAACATTAGCAATGATGAATCGCCAGCTACGCGGGGCATTTAGCGTAATTATATTGTGATTTCAGAATAATCGCATGATGAATAGGCGCATACCAACTTCTACTTCTATCAGATTGCTGTTTCATTAATTCAGCTCGTGACTAATAGCTTTGTAGAAATGGCTTAATCCAATTTTATCTTTTAGTTAACAGCGATGTTTCATTTTGTTTTGTAGGTACTTTAAATATATGACAAAGACAAATTAACATAACAATACGCCTGTAATCCCCTAAGGGCTAGGCAGAGGTGTATCTGTAGTACACCCACATTTCGCCAGTTATGTCTTAGTCCCATGTAACGATGATGATTGCCCACCCTCAAAAAAAAAAAAGTCCCATGTAATAGGGGGCGCACCTATTGCCATCAACCGGGCACAAATGCAGAATCTGGGCTGCTACTGAGAAATTATAGATGCAAATACCCTATAGCACTTCCCTACCCGGGAATCCAACCCAGGACCTCATGCTCAGCATAGCACTTACGACCACTAAACTTTTCTTTTGAAACGTAAATATACGAGAAAAAGTTGTAAGCAAAACCCCAGAAACTCTAGAAAATGTGTTTTAATTGGTGTCGTTGACCCGCCACAACTACACTGCACGTTTATCTTCAATGCTCGACTACTTAAAACCACACGGAGATAATTTATACGCCTGGAACTTTCATAATGGTGAAAACTACACTTTGTTTAGGTTGCTTACACAGTCGTAACTTTATATAAAAATTGGCTAACTGGAACAAAATCCTTAATAGATAATAAGAAGTGAAAATATAGAACCGTATCCATGAGATATTTTCTTTTGGCAAAGTTGTTGGCGTAGGATTGGCTTTGAGAAAAGTTAAGCTGGGAAGGTAATTTCGGTCTTTATTATTTTTCGTAGTAGGAACACCAAAGCGCTTTGTCTAAAATAAACGTTACGGGAACAAATCGATTTTTAATTTAACCTTCTAGACAGCTTTGTTGTTGTTAGTCTTATTAATTCATTTTTTCAACTAATGAGTTTCTGAAGTAATAAAGATTTTTCTCGGTTACTCGTAATTTTATTAAGTACATTTTTATAAAGTATCCAAATGAATAAAGTAAGCTTTTTTGAGTTGACTCTATTGAATCTACAGGCTGCTAAGGTAATAAGGGATTCTGGGGTCGAGAGTAACGAATAATTTCAAACGTTGTTGATGTTTCAGTTCATAATGGGATCAGTAAGAGGGGGCCAAAATAATATTTATTTATTTATTTTCTTTAATGGACAACCAACAATTTGATGTCACTGTTAAAATGATAAAATAATGTTTTACTAAAATCAAAGGTTAGTGTAATAATTTCGTAAAGATACCGCATGCCCCTTAAGCGTAATAAACGTGTAGAAACAACTTTTTTTTTAAATTACGTTAGATATTGAGATTTTAAGATTAATTATCTAAAACAAATTAGCGTTTAACATAAAAAAAACAACTTAAAACATACAGATATTGATATTATGATGTGTATAAAACAAAGCAGGAGGAGCTCGTGGCTAAATAAAAACAGCCGCTCGGGTCGATCCATCAGGTTAAGCTACGCTTGCCGGGGTTGGTCCGTGGATGGGTGACCATTTTCAAATATCGAGACTCCTCCGTGCCTCGGAAAGCACGGTAAGCCGTTGGTCCCGGCTGTCATTTGAGGATCTTTGACAGTCGTTACGAGTCGTCAGAAGCACGAAAGTCTGACAACAGCTGCAACTGGTATTCAGCTGCATCCGGTTAGACTGGAAGCCGGCCCCAACATAGTTGGGAAAAGGCTAGGCAGATGATGATGTGTATAAAATAAAACACAAATAAAAGATCTGAATCAAACTATATAACTGAATCTAACATGTATAGCTAGTTATTATTAGTTAAACTCGTGAAGTCGTGATGTCGTCCCGCAATGAAGTCGATACATGTCCCTGTTTGGGTCCGAAACTAGTCGAGCAAAGCCCGATAGATACCTACCACGTAGGATACATACCAAATAAAGAAAACTACATCACATGAAAACCAAACCAAAAGTTTGAAATCACGTCTAGCGTACTAAAATTTACGTCAGCAAGAGATAAAACGAAGGTTTGCACAAAAGACTCGAGCGTGTCATGTTACTCTTAACATTTAGAAACGGACTCCGAGACACGGAGATCCGATGTAAGTCCAAGTTGGAGGAATGTTCTGTACTAGGAAGCTCTGAAATAAAAGTCAGTAAGAAACTAGACTAAAATAAAGCCCATGTTACGTGCATACAAAGCTATGTAAAGTTTAATTTAAAAGATCCTAAAAATGGTACCTATACTTAAAACATTGGTAATTAAAGACAATCCAACAGTTAAAAATAATCAATCAGCCCAAAACTCTTTGTTCAAGTAGAAAGACCCATTTTTTTTTTGTTAACCGAATTGTTCTAAAATTTGGATCATAATAAGTATTTTAGAAAATCTTGATAGCAGAAAAATACCGTTTATTATTATGTTTATCAGAGTTGAGTATCTTACGTTACTGAAAGATAACTAATATTTATGCGAGTCAAGATATCTAGTACTTGTTATATAAAATATATATTTTCCACTAATGATTTCAACAATATCTTCATAACTAACTTTATACTGTTGTTTCATTTTCTAGAACGAATATCCTCTCATTTGGATTCCGGATGCACGATGCTATTGAAATGACGTCACAACACCATGGGCGTTATCACTCTTCTGTCTCGCCTGAAATGCGGCGTATTTGCATTTCTAATCATTATCCACATACCAATTCTACAAGGAGAAGAACAATCTCAATGTCCAAGCTTAGCAGAGAACCCAATTTGTCCCTGTTATAATTTTAAAGAAGGTAAGTGTCTTCTAACTCCCACACTGAATGCTCTTTAGGATAAATTGGTGTCATTAATGGATACATTTATTTCAGGATTATTTTTGGAGTGCCCCAGCGCGACCCCGGGGGCCGTAAAAAATGTGCTGTCCAAGATAAAAGGAACCATCCAGTCGTTATCAATATATGACTTAGAAATCTCAACGACAGAACTGAACGCAGATATCTTCCCATCGAAAATAAAAATAACTAATCTACAGATCTCACAGTCGGGGATAAACAAGATAAGCTCTAACGCATTTACATCGTTACGTGACTCGTTAGGATCTTTGAGCATAATTTCCAGTAAATTAAGCAAAATTCCGCATGAATCATTCTTGGAACTGTACAATATTGAGGCACTTGATTTACAGCTCAACGACATCAAAGATATCCAAGCAAACACTTTCCGAAACCTTAAGCTGAAGAAAATCAATCTAAAGGGGAATAAAATAGCCAATATATCAGAAAATGCATTTTACAACTTAGAAGAATCTCTTACGGAACTGGATATCAGTGAAAATTTTCTTACTGTATTTCCTTTGAAACCTCTGGGCAAATTGAATAAACTCAGCAATTTAAGGCTTGCATGGAATAAAATAAACTCAATCCCTGATGATATAGATGTTACAGTGCCAAATGTGCTGACTTTGGATTTAAACTCAAACTATTTTACAAAAATTGAAAGATACTGGTTTAGATGTATGCCTAAAATAAAAACGTTAACATTTTTTAGTAACCAAATTCAGCAAATAGACGAAGAAGCATTTTATTCATTAGAAAAACTGGAAACTGTGGATTTGAGTCGTAATAAAATAACAACGCTTGCTAAGAATATATTTCAGAAGAACCCCAAAATACGCACTATAGATTTGAGTCACAACCACCTCCATCATATAAACGGAGTATTTTCAAACCTTCATGAACTCTCAGAAATATTTCTTTCGGAAAACAATATTTTAGAGATATCTGATGACGCATTTGTCAACGCTATTGGATTAACAGTTCTCAATTTAGAACACAATGCCATTCAAAAATTACATCCAAATTGTTTTTCGTCTCTACAAAATTTAACACAGCTACATATGGGAACAAACTTTTTAAATAAACTTCCTCGTAGTGTATTTCAAAAAAATCGTAAACTAGTAACATTAAGTCTAGATAATAATGAAATTAATGAATTAGAGGAATTAATATTTGAGAAACTTGATGAATTGAAAGAAATACGTTTGCAAAATAATAAATTAAGTCAAATCAAAAGAAACGTATTTAGTCCTCTGCCCGGGCTATTAGAACTGCATTTGCAAAATAATCTTGTACAGACCATAGACTCACATGCATTCATTACCCTCAGAAGTCTTCAACACATTAATTTGCAGGGTAATCGTTTAACTACTATCGGAGATGTGTTTCCGAACAGGAATTCATCCTTGGTTTCTATTCAACTTGGTGCAAATTATTTATCAATGTTAAAAAATAGCTCTCTTAGAGGGCAGATGAACGTGCAAATTATGTGGCTAAGCCAAAATAACATAAAAGTGTTAACATCTAATCTTTTCAATGATTTATTAAATATTCAAAGGCTGTATCTAAAGAATAATAGTATTGTACATATAGAAAATAGAACATTTATGCACTTGAGAAAAATTAAGTTTTTAGATTTAAGTAATAATAAGCTTATTAAGTTAAGTAATGAGACATTTTATAAACTTGTAACGTTGGAAGAACTGTACCTCCAAAATAATCATATTAATCAAGTCACCAAAGACACATTTAATTTTTTAACTAAGTTAAAAATTTTGGACTTATCTCAGAATGACATCGTAATATTTAATTTCGATATATCCTCATTGCCGATTAAACAACTTCGATTAAGTAAGAATTCGATAGCAATAATCGAAGTAGAGTCTCTCAAAAGTTTACCAAACCTAAGTGATCTAGAGATGAATAACAATGATTTGACTTGGGAAGATATTATTCAAATACAGATTCCTGGACTAAAATCCTTGATAATATCAGAAAATAACTTCACTTTGTTGGAAAATAAAACATTTGCGCATCTCCCTTCATTACAAACTCTGTCCCTGGAGCTATCAAATATATCCCAACTGCCGCCGACTACATTCATTAAAAATCAAAATCTGCTGAGAATAAATTTAGCTTTTAATAATCTGCGAGACTTACACAAAGATGTGTTCGCATACACAACAATATTACAAGAACTCAACTTGAAAGGAAACAATTTCACAGATTTCCCTCACCACGCTCTTTTTAACGTAACTTCACTAGAAATATTAGATTTGTGTAGCAATCAATTACACAGCATTGACTTTTTCAAATTCATCGGTTTACAGAATTTGCGGTCTCTTAATTTATGTGATAATCGTATTTCTATGTTGAATGGCTTTAATTCTCCCTCCCTTAAAAATCTAGTTACATTAAATTTGAGCAAAAATATGTTAACAGTTCTTCCACCGAATTTTTTTCAGCATTCCGTAGGCCTGAAAGAGATTGACTTATCTCATAATCTATTTAAAAATATACCTAGCAATGGCTTATCAGAAGCAGTGCTTCCTGCGCTAACTGCATTGAACATGTCTTCTAATTCTTTAGTGCAATTATTGCAAACATATCCTTCAAAATTGTTTCCGCTATTAGAGGAATTAGTTGTAACAAATACAAACCTAACGATTATCACCAGCAAAGACTTTGAAAATTTCCCATCACTCAAGAGGTTGATATTGTCACAGAACTCCATAATACGTTTATCTCCGGGAGCTTTCTCTAAGCTACATAACTTAGAAAAGCTTGATTTAAGTCAGAATAAATTAGAAAACATTCCAAGAGAAAGGCTTCAAGGATTGTATTCAACACGCGTCCTGAACATGTCTCAAAACGTCATCAGAGAACTGGAAGATTTCACATCAGACTTACAGAGTCTACAAAAGTTAGACATTTCATTTAATCATATAACTAGAATAAATAGAGACGTATTCCGAGGACTCCAAAGTCTGACTGAATTGTATTTAAGTGGAAACTGGTTATCAGCTATATCTGCAGACGCATTTCGAAACTTGAACAAGATTTCATTTATTGACTTGAGCCGAAATTACTTTGAAGTAATACAGATGAAAATGCTAACAGTACTAGAAACACAAATCAAAACTCTATCTTTTAATGGTAAGTTATTAAATCTTTGGTTTTATTTGAATAGTCTGATTTTATTTCCAATAGTCATACATATTATTACTTTCAGAGAATCCACTAACATGCAATTGTGAAACACAAGAGGTTTGGCGATGGATGAAAGAACACTATAAAATTGTCATCAAAGGGAGTCGTAACTTGCGTTGTGAACATCCGGAAGATCTTCACGGTTATAGCTTCATCGAATTACCATCCCAGAAACTCTGCGATATACCCATCGTCATCCGCATTGCTATACAAGATATACAGACATATTCCATCATTGTATCTTGGCAGAGTCGCAACCAAACCGGTTTGAATGCATATCAAGTAGCTTATTTTAGCGAGGATCATCCGACTACGGTGAGTAACACGATGGAAATCCAAAAATATTTTTCTTTATTTTAGTTTTATGCTAAATATTTTCACCTGCGTTGCTAAAAGCTTATAGTTTTGAGTAAACGTTGAATAAAACGTGCACGGCAACCGCTACAACAAACATTTGAATACAAAGGCTCTGTATCACCTCAATGGACCATAAAAAATATTTATGCTACTCGCATCTCGCCTGTGGATGTTTGGCTGTGTTGTGAATCCATTTAAATCTTTCTTTTTACAATGGCTCATAGGTGCTCAAAACTTTTTAGTACTCAGTTCAATAGTCGATTTCGATTTATTAACATAAAGTTGGTGGCTGTGTTTCTAATATGTGATTCTTTTCCCAGATACGAGGGAAAATTCTTAACGCTACAGCCAGATCAACGAGACTCAATAACTTGTCACCAGGATCCCGATATACGGTTTGTGTGATAGCAGTCGGCAGCTTCAGTACTTCAACATCTACAGGGTTTTCCGTGCCTGATGCACGAATAGCTCTCTCACCTGAAAATACAAGTATAAATAATTTATACTCGGACGAACAAATTTTCAACCATCTCCGTCCTTATATGAACGATTCTTTGAGCAGTAAATGTACTAGTGTAAGCACTATCGAAATCTTCGGAGCGGCAATAGACAGTCCATTCTCCAATACATACATGGACATTGCAGATATATTAACGAGGAGACTAAGCTTGGTTGTGGGCTGTTGTATTGGATTTATAGTGTTCGTTGTGTTAGTGTCCGCGTTAGGGTACATTAAAACGAAAAAACGTCAGGTTATCGTCAAAGCTGAAGTGCAGCAAGCTCCTCAGTATATCTCCTATGACAATTTCAATACTCCCGGTGTAGAGGTTCAGACTACTGACATGGATATCAATACAATAACGGATAAAACGAAAGTACAATGCAAGCATGATTGAAATCCGATGTGAATACTGCTCATAATGTGTAATATTGTGTTCAAGAGAACTTAAAGACCGGTGAAGTATTGGATATTTTCCAAATTGATTCCCCTTTGAGTAAGATGCCACTCATGCTAAAATACATCCTTTCATACCTTCATCGCCTTTGAGGTCTCTTCAGGAAGTTTGGCAGACAGGAATGAATTATTACAACTACGAGCTATCAATAACGAAATGTGTGATAATCGAAAAAGTTTTACGTCATCAGGGTACTTTTTTTTCTTGTTATAATATAATTTATGTCTTATGTCATGTTCGAGTAACATTTTATTTCTATTAATTATTTACTCACATAAACTTGTTGTATTTAGTGCCAGACTGTTTTGGTTATCTAACTTTACGATAACACTACGTAATCTATTCTAGACCATTTTCTGTTAGTGTTTTAAATATTATTTTACGAAAGTCTATACTAAAGTGAACCCTAGGGTTTATTATTGTTTTGATTTTGAGTGGCAGTCTTTGAGAGGTCATACTAGCACTTTGCAGTGTGCATAGTATAATAGTAAAACATCTTAGTTTAGTTTAAAACTATATTATGATTTTACAGAATATTATGCTAACTAACGAACTGAAGCGGAAAGTATATAAACAAATTATAATCAAAGAACATGTAAATGAAAGTGAATATTAAATTTATTATGAATACTATCTTAATTTAAGTTTTGACTAAACGTTTAACGTTACCTTCGGTTGAAAACATAATAATTTCTATTGTGATTATTATCATAGATCTAAGTATTAAATATTAAGAGTTAGGATACATTTTAAAATATGTTGTGTATAATAAATTAAAATGAGTTACTACTCTGATAGTTGTAATGACAGTGTTATAGAAAAAAAACATTAACGGTCTCATATGGTGTAATAAGTAAAAACGAATATTTATACTCACACATTTCTAAGTATCCATAGTTATAATTACTAGATAATGTACCGATAGATTTAAATAACGACTATGTAATAAATAAACGAAGATATCAGACTCAACTTAGCGTTATCAAAGTAACTGTACCAACCTCT
The DNA here is from genome assembly GCA_947363905.1 of Lithophane semibrunnea. Lineage (NCBI taxonomy): Eukaryota > Metazoa > Arthropoda > Insecta > Lepidoptera > Noctuidae > Lithophane > Lithophane semibrunnea. The sequence continues at coordinate 8,237,363 of OX376194.1, read as the reverse complement.
GTTGATATCTGTTTTAAATTCATCACAATCCATTTGAAACTAGTGTAAAGACTGTAGAATTGGTATTAAAACTTTGAAAACATTATTATAAATCTCGTTTTCTATTTTACTGAGCCTCAATTAATCTACACGATTTGTCTACAATCGTAGAACTTTATGAAAGGATCCTTAGAAGTTATTTTGTTCGTAATAGACTTTTCACAAACTTCTATCATGAAAAAATACAATAGACAGATATAATTTAGTAACCTATTCTTTTTATATCTACGTCTATTGTATTTTATAATGGATTTCCGCAAAGTCACGCCTGAATCAATTAAATATCAACCATGAATTTATTAGAGAAAAAATATTAGTATTATATTTATGAAAATAATGAATAGTAAAACACTACTTACATGATTACAAAAAGACATCACTGTATTGAAGGAAATGTAGGCACTAGCATCACATAACCCTATAAATTTAAAAGGAGACACATACAGAAAAAAGGTCGTCAACCCACGACACATCTCACTCAAATATTGTTTCATCTCTTGGAATATACAAGCACATACATGAGAAGCCAATCTAATCTTGAGATAGCATTTCAAGGGTAAAAAACCCAGACCCAGTTATTGACAGCTATTGGGACGCAATCGAATCTTTTTTTATTGTAAACATATAGTACAATATAAATCTCGTCGAAGGAGTTAACTGTCTTGCGTCCACCTCCAATGCTCTGTCCCTATTAAATGGATTACATGAATAATTCAGCGGCAAGAGTCGCTAACAAGAGATTCTTTGTGGGACTTTTGCTCCCACCTACTTCGCGACATTTAAATGATACAAAATACTTCGGCAATAAAGAGGATTCCAACGAAATAGTTGAAAATTCTCATTCATTAACGCCTAATTCGTTAAACTTGTAGTATTGTTAGCAGATCTGTTCGAGTTACTCTTTCATACTACAATAGTTTTAATTTCCTCGTTGCAGTTAGGAATTTTGTTTAATTTCTATGTAGGTATTAAATGATTCCATTCGAAATTAATAAGAGAGACTCAGACTCTTACTGACTAAAACCCACCCGTGTTCCTTCAGTTGCCTGTTGCCAGGGTCCCGGTATCCCTTTCGGACTATTCCGCAACCCTGACAGGCATCGGTCCTAACGGACCCCGTCAAGTGTGCTGACATCTCTTTGAGGCGCGGGTGGAACACGACGCGCCACCGACCCGGGCCTGGTCCTTATCGGACGGCGAGCTTCTGGTAAGTACCTAATGTGGTTTTCCAACGCAGTAAGAAATATTTCGTAACAGAAAAATGGATAGGCATAATAAACAAGACAAATTACGCTAGCAATTGCGTAACATTTTAACAGGCTTCTGAAATTCAAGAAAAGTATTAAAGATATTCAAAGTGTGTGGGCGTCTAATGTTTTTATAATGGGTGAGTACATCTGTAAAGTTCCCGTACCGTGCGCCGGTAGCGCTTACATCCGTAATCCATAGGTTTACCTAAAAGCGCTAACAGGGCTTCGTGGTATGTAGCCGTTCAGCCATGAAAAACGAAACACGACGTTCTAAATAAATTACTTGGAACATGGAATCGATAGATTTTATAAATTGTGAGGTGTCTGCAACCTTAACCAGCATGTCCCACCTTGGAACATAGTAATCGTAAGTATATTATAATAAGTACTTGCTTTCCAAGATCGATAGAAGAAAATTAATCACAAATATTTAGGAGATAAAAAAGCAAGTTTTTTACTTTGATATTTAAACTATGGTAAAAGAAAATCTTGCTAGGCTGTTTCCGTTTTTATAACCTTTTTCAGTGAGGTAGGTAACATTAATGTACAGTGAGACAATAACTCTCCTTTTTTATGTGGATTTAAGCAGAGCAATGGAACAGAATATTTATCGAATTGTCCACTCAGAAAACCTAAGCATACATTCCACAAACACTCTTTACAAAAACTGGAGCTACACAACACAAACACTCGATGCATCCTTTGTTATTTTTATTGCATCATTCCACTAAAACCTAATTGCGCCATGTTATTTGTTACGCAACCTGTGGCGCGTGAGTCGCTGACGGAACGGAATGTTGCCATCAATAAATATTATATTTTTATAAAATATTAGTTAATGTATTTATTTTATTTATTATTTTGTTATTGATCACTCATTATGTGCTGCACCGATTGACGTCATGACGTCAACGCCGGCTGTCACTGAAAACCAGCGCTGGGACTCTGTCTCGCATAGGGTCGCAGCATTATGCTGAGTGATGGCCGTTTTGCGTGAATGTGACGCATATTTTCCCGCAACTTGTTATTTTCGTATATTTGTCCTTTCTTGGCGTCATGTTTGCCGCAAATAAACGTATTTTCTTTCTTTCTTTAAGCTTTTTAATTTTGAAACCTTTCAAATTTCATGGCGAACTTACTAAAACCACAAAAACTTTCGACGCATGATCAAATATATGAAATCTTTTTCACATATCGAACTATCCCACGAGGGCTATACGAGTGCATTTAATCAACATAACTTGCAACTGACGAATGCAGATTCGTTTTATTTCGAAATATTTTTTGTGGGCTCCAGCCGGATGAATCGGTGTTTGCAAGCACGTTCAAATGGTGGATACGCGGCTCTCGCTTTGAACTTTATCAATATCCCGTTATTTTATGCAGCTCCGTTTTTTTTTAATGCTGTTATCAATCGAAAGGGAAATGTTTTATAGCTGTTGTACTAGTGAATGAACCTAAAACGATTATTATTTTTGAAAACTTTGTTGTTTTTATAAATTCATTTGTTTTATTATTTTATGACAATCTTAAAAGTTTTTTAAATTCTTAGCAGAGATATTTAAATGCCTAGAATCATAAAAACGTATCACTTGATCTAATCTCTCGCGACTTCATCTGTGATATAGTATATCCCAAAGCTATGGATAAGGAAGGTAAACCAATCGGATAAGCCGTCTTGTGTTACATTTTACTAGTTCAATCGGATAGTTTTCTCGATCACACAGAGAGAATATCGTCATTCACCTTTCGAAACAAAACCGATTTCCACTCTATAAAGACAAAAAAGTACTTATAAATAAAAATAAAAATTTAAAAGCACTTGGCACATTGCTTTTACGTGATAATATACTCATTATTTATATAAACACACTACTATTATAGGGCAACATTTACTTTACTGACTGCGACCGGAACAATGATACGCATTATTGAAACAAAGACGCATTCAGCCGCAGACCCAAATCTCGGCCAGAGTGACCTTAACAATCGCTTCTCAGAAGTACGGTTATATTAGATTAAGCTCTACCCACACTGTAATCATAATACAGATTTAAAATTAAAATATTATCATCGTGCAAATAATTATGAACCCAAACGCACATCATAATCGTCGTGCAAATAATTTCTAAAACAAACGCACATAATTGTCATGCAAATAATATATTCTAAAACAAACGCACATGATCATTTATAATCGTGCAAATAAGTAATTCCTAAAACAAAGGCACTGCATAAAAGTCGCGCAAATAATTATTAAAACCAACACAATCATAATAGTCGTGCAAATAATTATGAAAAAAGACGCACATCATAATAGTTGCGTTATTAGCAACGGATATTATCTATTCATTAGTGAATTTATTTAATTGAGTAGCTGGTCCTTGTTTGAACTTTTATTACTATGTGTCTTTTTTGCGAAACCGTGTGCAATAATGTTAATAGGTAGTATATCTCAATGAGGAGCAGCTCCTATGTAAGTATCACCGTTCCTACATCCTTAAAGAGAGATAACATGATGTAAATACTTTCAATAAATATGTAAAGTGAGTGTGAGTGATTGATTTCAGCTCTCTAAAAGGACGTAAGAATTAAAGACTGGTGTGGACAGAGCTTTACATATTTAATGATTTGCAAGAAATAATATATCACACAGGGTGGTGATAAATATTTATCGTTTATCCTATCCTGAATATTAGCTTGTGCTGAAGAGGTCCTATGTGCACTAAAGGGAAGAGAAGTTATTATATCCATCAGTACGGTTAATAATTATCAAAGATTATTTATTTCAGTAACAGATTTTCGTTTTTTAGGGTTCCGGACCCGCTGTTCGTCCGTCCGTCCGTCTATCATAAGGCTGTATCTTTAGAACCGTAATAAATAGACATTTGAAATTTTCACAGAGTGTGTACTCTAGGAACACATAATAAAATTAAAGAATTCCGTAGTTGAGATGAAAGATAGTTAATTGATTCAGGCGTGACTTTGCGCAAATCCATTATAAAATACAATAGACGCTCATATATTTAGTAACCTATTCCGCTTGATTATTCTTCAAGAGTCATAAAAACCCTGTAAGAAATCGACACGTGTTTCACCTCTCAACGAGGCATCTTCAGGATGACGATCGCACTGATAACGGTCCTAGCCAATCAGCGCCGAGCAGCAATCCTATATAACGGGGGGTGTCGGGCGATTTGATTCACTCTGCGTCCAGCGCTCGGTGTGGTAACACGTCGCGTTCTGGTTTGCAATTGGTCAATCGTCATCCTGAAGATGCCTCGTTGAGAGGTGAAACACGTGTCGATTTCTTACAGGGTTTTTATGACTCTTGAAGAATAGTCAAGCGGAATAGGTTACTAAATATATGAGCGTCTATTGTATTTTAGTTGAGATGAATTTATCCCAAGAATAAATATAACTTTGTGTTAAAAAAAATGTTCCCCCGTACATCGATATACGTCACAATGAATTCTCCAACTGCAAATCTAAGTCCGTAATTAATAAGCATACTTTACCGTGGAAAAGTTTAGAATGGGGGAGGGGACTACGTGTGGGTCCACTATCAGTCAAAGTCGCTTGTGAGAAACGCATTATGTTTTGATAACGCACATAATCTTTATAAAAAAGATTAAGCGTTATTGTACTGTATAAATATGTCTCTTTTATTTTGAAATAAATAGTTTGAATTTGTTTTTTTTTTTAAATGATGTTTTTTTTTTGAAAAAACGACTTTTTACTTTACTTGTGCTGTGAGACCTTGCTTCTTGCCAAACATGATTCCAGGTCAACGGGAAGTTCCCTATACATTTTCATTTATTTGCGAGTACCAAAATATGTCGCAAACAAGGCCGTATTTTTATTGCGTTGAGTTAGAATCTTGATTTTTTAGAGCACCAAGTACCCTAGACCTTAGTTTTTTATATTAATTTCAACTTGATACCTCCACAGATTCCTGAGAAAAAGGGTCTGGACAGACAGACAGACAGACGGACAACGAAATGATCTTATAAGGCCCTAAAAACCGTAAAAAACCGTAACCGTAAAATCGTATATAACCCCAAAAAAAATCCAGAAAGGTGCTTTATAGTGGTAAATATTACCGCTTTTTCCTTCCAAAAATATGTCTGAAAAAAAAACCGAAACAAACTTAAAGGTCGGAGGAGCTTACAGGATTCTTTCAAAGTCCACACATTATGGTGGAAACGTGTGACTCTAACAATGTAGGGCAACGCTTGAAAAAGCTAGATATTTTAGGAAAGATTTACAACTGATTGGCGGCTTACTAAGATGCGGCCTACCATATAAGAAGAATATAAGATGCGAATTATGGATATTGCTCCACGACAAACTAGAAACGCTAGGTAATTAAAAGCAAAAACTACTTATATGAGTTCCCAGTCTTGCTTCTGTGAAGTATTTAGTTTAGAAAAAATCTTTATTAACATAAAATATACCTGTAGTACTTTAAAAAAAAGTAACAGTTACACTAATATTAATAACAACACTTTTACAGGCTAGAAGCACCTTTATAAGTATAAAATACAATTGGTTATTTACAAGTTTATTATAACACGATGCATCTATTAATTTGATCTTTGATCTGTGAAGTATTAATATTATTATTTTTATGTATATAATATGTATATATTCTAATAGTACCTAGATCCGATTACATGCGCTGATTGAAACTCCCACTCTAATTAGTAAGTCTTCTCAGAGAATGAAAATGCTAATTTTAAAACTAGAATATTATGTGTAATCTGTAATAGGTAGACAATAAAAAGTAAACATGGCGGGATCATATTCTGCGTGTTTCCAACATAAAAAGGTATTAAAAAATCTAATAGATGTAGATTTTCAATAAGCTATATGGGTTTCAGAATGGAATTTCAGTTAATTTACTGTTTTTTGTAGATACTTTTTTTTATTAACTGTAGTTTTTAATTTACAAATCATGAGTTTTGCAAGTGATTAGATGTATATAGGAGCATTTATGAACTACCTATACGCAATAATAAAAAGAATACAATAAGCCTTTTGTTGTTAATTTGTCATTTAACAATGGCGTCCTTTGACCCACGTCCTCGAACGGCCAAATAAAAAAAATCAAGCGACTCGTAATTCAGGTCGACGTAAAACTGAAATACGAGAATTAAGCAAACTTTAAACGGCACTAGGTAGATACCTACCATCGCGGACACTGACGGTGGACCACTTTTCAACCTTATTGCTAATGGAATAAGGGTGAAAAGGGGGCGAACGCCAGTGTCTACTACAGCAACGATGTTGTCAGGCAAAGAAAAGGACTTCGACAAACCATGCGCTGATCAACTTTTGTAGAATCCTTAACGCAAGCAAAAACACAACATCACATCTTGTTTCACCAACAGGTTAGGCAGAGGTGTACAGTACACCCATATTTTGCCAGTTATGTTAAAGTCCCATTTAATAGGACAAGCGTATCAACCGGATAAAAATTCCAGACTCCGGACTGCCACTGAAAATTTCGAGATGAAAAAACCATTTGCACTACATGGGAATCGAACCCAGAACCTCATAGTCAGCAGCAACGTTTGCGACCACTAGACCAACGAGACACCAAATTGGGCTTGATAAGAACTATTTTTCCTTTCCACAGTCAGAGACATTTTCAAACTTAAAGTAAATTTTAAGCGCTAGCCTATGGCCAGACAAACCATAACCTTGTTTACCCGAACATAACATAACATAACATTACACCTGAGTTCCCCAAAGACACAGGCAGAGGATACCTATGAATGCCTCTGGCTAAATGTAACCCACATTTCACCAGTTATTTTAACCTTCCTCGACTTATTGAAGATTGTGTAAAGGTAGTTCCGACGCAGTTCTTATTAAATGTAACAAACGTTATAAGCATGCCAGCCAATGAGCTAAGTAAGAGGAGCTAATGGAACACATCTCGGTTTACTCCGTCCAACACTCGTAATACAATATGGACCCTCATCGTATATGGGTCAAGAGGCCCCTGATGATGTCAGGATATGGCTATTAAAGCTCCGCTGTCCACAGCTACAACGTCCCACTTTATATTTAATTTAAATGCTGCGAATGCCGTATTTTTAATAAATCTGTTTGTAATAATACAACTGATGAGGAATACCAGAGAATTCCGTAGTTATTTAAATCTCTTCCGTACGTTATGTAAATTATTAAACTGATGTGAATTTTCTTAATGATGTTGTTACAGCAGAGTTTATTTTGATGCAATATAAAGATAACTGTTTTTTATGTAATACTAAATCACACTTATTATAGTGTAGCGTTTTCCCGCGGCTTCGCTCGGGACCGGGAACGTATAACCAGGATTTAAAGTACACTGTAGTCCGGGTTATAAACCATCTATGTGCCAAACATCCAAATCCATTCGGTCGTTTTTGCAACAATCCGGAACATTCATCTAGACAAAAAGACAATCGGACAAAATTCTAAAAACTATATTTTCCGCATCAGACGCGAATCCGAACTCGAAGCACTTACTTAAAAAAAAAAATTCAATGTGAAGTGTTACTTTATTAATGAACTTCGTTACTAAGCTCGCGAGAATGTAAGAAGTCCGTTTTGACGTTTCGTTCTCATACATGTAATAAAACTTTAGGCCTTGAGAATCAGTTTTAAGCAATGTAGATAAGTCGTCGATTACAAACTCTCAAGTATGATCAATCAATAAGTCAAGAGAATCAGTTTATAAGAAACCAATTTTCTTTTTCATCACTACACAAAGCATTTTTATAGCTGTCAAAACGGAATTCTTAGATTGTCGCGAGTCTAAATAATGTATAAATATTGAAGATAGATGTATCTAAATGATTTGTGCTTTGTAACCTTTTGGACTGAAGCCCAATCTCGGCTTTTTAACAATCGTTGTTACTTAATTAAGGTACTGACAGAGACAACGAAACATGAGAGAACGGCATTACATCATCTGAAGACAAACTCAAAGTATCTAGCATATTAACATTCTAATCTCCATTTCATCCCGTAAGTCAAGATTCCTAGTGTCTTGGTAGATCTCTAACGGTGGAGTTAACTTTTAAACCTACTATCAGCACAAAAGCTGCAAGGCCCACGCAATCATGTTTCACACAGTCATCATCTGCCTAGCCTTTTCCCAACTATGTTGGGGTCGGCCAGTGAATACCAGTAATTTACATGGAGCGACGGCCTATCTGACCTCCACAACCCAGTAACTGGGTAATACGATATCCCTTGGTAAAACTGGTTGTCAGACTTTCGGGCTTCTGACGACCCGTAACGACTGTCAAAGATCCTCGAATGACAGCCGGGACCAACGGCTTAACGTGCTTTCCAAGGCACGGAGGAGTCTCGATATGTAAAGATGGTCACCCATCCACAGACCAACCCCGGCAAGCGTAGCTTAACCTGATGGATCAATCCGAGCGGCTGTTATTACTTAGCCACGAGCTCCTCGTGTTTCACACAGTGTCATCATATTTCACCAAAATATAATTTATTTATTTCCTTTTAATGATTTCTCGACGAGAGGATGCCAAAGGAAACGAAGTATCAATGTTGAGGGCTTTATCCTCATTACCATCCTTGCAAAATACTTGACAGGAAGATATTAAAATTGAAATATCTCTCCCGACCTTTTATATTAATTACTTTTGGTAATTTCAAGTTAGTTTGTCCTTTCATATTACATTTTCTCAAACATACTTGAATATTTGAGCATGCTTGATTTTCGATTTATATCGAGATAAATCGAAAATGCTTTAGGTACTGATCATTTATGTGAGTAGGCGGCCGAATAAATTACTATGAAAACTCATATCTGTCGTGTTATTTAAAAATGTAGGTAAGGAACTTTTTACTACGATACATGGCAACCAACGAGGTAACTTAACAAAGATGTTATTTTTATTTCGATTTGGCTTGCAAATGCAGCTGTTTAAAATAAAGAAGAAACAAATGGGCGCGTGAAATTGTTTTGTTCGTCTTTGATTCTGAAATCTCGTCGTTAATTAACTTAGTTTCAATTTCCGCGCATTATTTGAGAAAAGTACTATACAAGCCTTGGCTGCAACCAGGCATTGATGGAGTCACGTATGTGTGCCTCCGCCTCGGTCCACATTTTCACAATTGTCTAGCAATGCCCCGTTGCAGGCCGCGACGGTAATGTACAATTTATTAGTACGGTACCTTTGAGTGCCTCAGATTTTATGCTCTATAATATTCATTTAATTTCTCGTCGTGAAGTAGACACTGCATTTTTCCAATGCTTAGCATTGCAAGATGAGTCCTGATGAAAATTTAATTTCGCTGCAATCAAGGCTTGGCTTTCTTTACAAAGGACACGTTTATAGGTATGGATTCCTGAGTTAATGGTTATAAGATTTTGTCAAACTTTGTTACATAAAGTGGCGTTATTTTTTTATTTTATTCACCATTTTAACAAACAGACATTGTTAAAATGGTGAATATAATAAAAAATATGAAACCTCATCAACGTGATCGAAATAAAGGATTTCCTGTTCAATCGTTTGAAAACTAAGTGATTAAAGTTGAATATGGTTATATTTTAATAGCTTCATGCGGGCTCAATCGGCGTTCCTGCAGTTTTTTTAAATTATATTTTATATAGGTCAATTTATTATATAGGTAGGTAGAAGCAATCGCATTTTTTGTTGATTTACAAATAACGAACGAACTGACCAGTGACCACGGTAAGCTGTTTTAATCAACTACCCTTTGCCTCCGAGAATGGTCTTCCATCCACATACAAACCGCTTCAAACACTGCTTAACCTTGCAGACTTGCCGATTATTACTGTTATTTAGCCAGAAACTGTTTCAAGTCACGTCCATTAATCACTTACGGAGTCAACAGTAGTTCGCTTGTCTTGTTCTTGGCCACGCGGAAGAATTCTCAACATCTTGAGGTCTAGAACAGTTGCCCGCGACGTTTGACCTCATTTAATACATTAAGGAATACAATCTCGTACAAGCTTCTTAGTAATTTTGTTTGTTTATTTAATAAATGGCCGGAGATTTTTTTTATTTCCAGTGGAATAGTACTTACCTACGTATCTAACTAAATCTAGCGCTAAAGTATTTACATTGATTGATGAGACTGACACAAAAGCATAATAAGCCTATAGTGTTCCCACTGCTGGGCCACAGGCCTCCTCTCGGTGAGAGGGAGTGGGCCGTAATCTACGACGCGGGCCCAGTGTGGGTTGGTACATGTCACATGTCTTCGAATTTTTATTCTAGGACATGCCGGTTTCCTCACCATGTTTTCCTTCACAGTTTTGAGAGCAGTGGTGATAAAACAATGTACACAAAGTAAAGCGACGGTTTGGGTTCGAACCTACGACCCAAAACTCATATACTCGTATACACCACTGCTCTGACACAATACCTACTATTGCCTATTTCCCCACTTGTTTAAGAATGTAATAGTCAGGTCAGACAAAGAAATCAGACTGACTAATTACGTTCAATGTTTAATGATACCGCAGTATTAAAGGTCTCAAATAAGGTTAAGTGTCAGACGTGCTATTTTTTAATTAACGCTAAAACTTAATGACGTCTATATACAATTTATGTGCTTTTTGTACCCCTGTTAAGTTATCATAATTAACGAATGTAATAGTTATAATAATGACAGTGATAGCCTAGTGGTCTGACCGTCGGCTGCCAAGTCATAGGACTCGAGTTCAAACCTAATAGTCACGCACCTCTGACTTTTCGGATTCATGTGCGTATTGCATTATCACTTGCTTCAAAAACGGTGAAGGAAAACATCGTGAGGAAACTGAAAAAAAGGTTGATCACCACACGAAAAAGAAAGAATAATGATAACGGATCAACCACTCGATGCATATTAAATGTAGATAATGACTAGAATCTAGTTGTTTTATGTGCGTAGGTCTTTTCTATTTCTAAGATAATTAACGAAATTACTCTGCCCACTGGACATGATAGGTACACAGAATAGCTTTTTGGAAGATACGTTACGTGACAGCACTGCGACCCAAGAAAAAAGATTCTAGATCCATTTATAATGTTAATAAGTACGTCCAGAGACAATAAGAAGTGAGTCAGAACTTTACTTTCTGACTAATAAAGATAATTAGTTTCACAAGTTCAATTAAATAAATAGGTAACAATTACGAAGTATTTTAGCAGAAGTATTTTTAATTGAATGAAATAAAAACTTTTTCACTTTCATAAAAATTATTATGTCCGACTCGGACCTGGATATAAAATTAATAAAGCTTGTAAAACATGAAGCGTAGCTGCCGGTAGCCTTTGCGTAAAATATAAAAGTTAAACGAGGAAAACACGACAGTTTGACGTACCTACATAAATAGAAATACTGGTATAAAAGTGTCAGCTTGACACTATTCATGCTTACCTTGTGGAGCTTTTTTCCCAAATGCTACCATTAGGTATGAAAAATCCTCCTAAAAAGGATACCTTTTCTACGAATAATAATAATGGAGGAGTTCGATTTAGTTTATACATAGTTTTTACCGGCTCTCATGAGTACATACATCATCATCTGCCTAGCCTTTTCCCAACTATGTTGGGGTCGGCTTCCAGTCTAACCGGATGCAGCTGAGTACCAGTATTTTACATGGAGCGACTGCCTATCTGACCTCCACAACCCAGTAACTGGGTAATACGATACCCCTTGGTTAGACTGGTTGTCAGACATTCGTGCTTCTGACGACTCGTAACGACTGTCAAAGATCCACAAATGACAGCCGGGACCAACGGCTTAACGTGCTTTCCGAGGCCCTTTCTCATGTGTACATACCTAAGTAGGTAATGACACATATAACATGACGCCTGTAATACCCGAAGGTTGGGCCGAAGTGTGCTTGTATTACCTACACCGACATTTCACCAGTTATAGTTAAGTCTCATGTAAAAGGGGGCGAGCCTATTGCCATCAACTAGGCACAAATCTAGACTCTGGGCTGCTACTGGAAAATTCCTAATGGAAAACCTAATAAAAGTTTGCCCGACCTGGGAATCGGACCCAGGACCTCCGGCTCAGCAGTAGCGTTTGCGACCACTGGACCAACAAGGTTTAAGTATCAATATTATTATGACCTGCCTCAGTAATTTCTCAAACAAAAACATAACATAAACATGATAAATATGACCCATTTGTGGACTAGATACATACAAATATTTACTGGTTATTTCTACGGCACTCCAGGGACACAAACCAGTACATCGATGAAAACCTCATTCAAAACCATTCAATGAAACGTTTGTATGCAACACAGATATACATATTGGAATGAGACACAGCTTGACTGAAAAATGAAAATTACCTATCCTAAAATAAACGATATTTTCCAGAAACATGTCAAATTATAGAAATAATATCTTAATCTAAAATTATACAATGTTATACCGCCTCGTCTTGCAATGTACAGACTGACGCTATCTAAAACGCTGAAATACGTTACGAAATTGCATTTACATATCTTATATTTTAATCTCCATTTATCTTGACGCATTTATAAATCAAACTAAGCTACAAGCCTTAAATATAGATTTTTATACTATTTTTTTTGTTTGAGAAACCCTTTTTAATATTTAATCCTCAAGTTATTAAATATTTCATAAAACATAGCGTTTTTCTCAGAATGTAAAATTTATTTTATAATTAAGTCAAAAAAATATGTTTAAATTGAGATGAAAGCCAGACTTTTCAGGTTAAACACCTGGCGGTCAGACTGAAAACCTCAGAACGTTATTCAGTTATGACTGCTGTTACACGACGCCGTTACCATTTATCAGAAAGTGATCCCAGAACGTTGCTTTATCTATGACGACGTGCAGCCGACGGAGGTGTCATCAGAATCATATTTAGTTGCATACGAGAAGCGGCGAATACTCATTGCTAATATCCCCGTCGTTTGGCCGATTTCCGTGTAATGTGCGGATCTTATTGCCTCAGCATCTGTGCTTTCCTCATTTATACTATAATTTGCGTGGAGTTGGGAAACACATCACACTAATAGCCCATATTTTATTAAGGCTATCACATAAATTTTATTTAGGTTTGCGTCAAATTAATTTATAGGTCGTTATTTTAACGCTGTGTAGACGATGTTAAAATTCCTTAACTGTGCTATGTGAATGCAAACATTCTGGAGTCGATGCATAAAAAATATACTTAGAAAGTTTAAGTTATAGTTATATATATATAGAATTATCTAGCAGTGAAGCACACATAACTTTAGTTTTTTTTACTGTTTATAACATCGCTGTCTTAGTCAGTCGTAAAAAAATAAAACAAGACAGAGAACGTGCCTATGGAGATACCTGGGTGTCATTTGATGTAGGTACAGCTGGGAACATCGTTACTATAAAATTCTGAGAGCAAACATCACCAAGACTGGATAAAATATTTTCTTTGTTACTGGAGTCTATAGTAAAAAAACAATTGGAGGAAAAAACAAAAGTAGCTCGTTCACAAAACAAAGGATGGACGGTTAAAAGCGCCGCGAGAGTGTACACACCTCTCAGGTACTTCCTCATCTAAATAAAAGGTGGTGTGGAAACGGTTATCCTGAATACGAAGCTCTTTTTGACCGCGCCCGAAAACAAATAAATCAGTGTGGTTTATTTTGCCAGTCGCGTGTCCAATTTGTTTTTCGTGAACTAATTCGATAATATTTTAAGCGGAATGAGTAGCCAATACGAAACACCGCAACATTTTCGAGACCGCAAAATATTGTTAAAAATTATAAATTCTGTATTTCAAAATTAAATCAAAAACAAATGGGTAACATAAAATTTACACAGGTTTACCTTACCTATATAATTTTAGGTGACCGCAATTTAAAGTTTTAATGATTTAGTTACCCTTAACGCGAAGACGGGATACTGTCGGCATATTAATCATGTTTATTTGGAAACATGTTAGGGACAATGTAATATACTCTCTCCAGTGTCCAAACACAAAACAGTCCATTAAAATAATAACCTAATCTAACTCATTACAAAAAAAAACGAGTTGAGTTTATGAAACCATTAAATAATTATGAAGATATTCTAACAGTATTATTCGTAACAATTTTATAGATACCTCGCAAGGCCGTATCGAAAAGTAAAATTAATTAATAATGCCATAATTTATGCTACATCTTGTTGCTATGTAAGTAGTTAAAGCCTATCTTCGAGAGTTAATAAACCGATTTAATTATGTACAAAATATTTCTTAGAACGTTGCCTGTCTTGGGCCTCGTAAGTTTATTGCTAAAGTGATGTAGATAACAGACGCACATTTATAGCTTCTGTACCACACGAGGATAGTATATCCTTCAATGTTCATCCGACGTGACGTTCGATGCCCGGCCCCTCGTATTTTAACTATCCCTAAGGACAAGAACATCAAAGTTGAAACTAACGGCAAAAATTCGTTACAGGAACTTTGGAAAAACTAAATGCGAATAGGATCAGTATATTTTTATTCCATGGAAATGAATGGGTAATACTACCACGAAGTTGGAAAATTCCGTATGATCTTTAAACAGTGATAGCTACATAAATATTTAAGGGGTATCGCAAGGGAGCTGCGGTATACAATCAGGTATAACATCAAAACCAAGGATGACAAGTGTATACCCATGAAAAGGCATAATATATAACGTTGGTTCTGAAGGGATGCGGAAGTTTTATTTTTCTACCGGTTGGTTGACAGGTTGACTTTAAATGTTAAAATAACAAGGGTAGCTACTGATATTTTGAATTTAAATACTGTTAGTAAAACGATGTATTCAATTGTTATTTTTAATAATATTCCATCAAAAAAATATTTATAAAACCTCAATTTTAATTATAAATATATTTTCGAAATCAATTTGCTTAAATTACTCACATCTAGGTTAGTAATTATCTTTTGAGAAATTGCTCAAGTCTCTTTAATTGATGACATAGCCTCAAGTAATCAATACCTGGAATTTTCCCGAGCATTGTCGAGTGGAATATTGTTGATAGCCGTGAAAAGTAAATTTATTCCATTACTAAGACTCATAATTTCATCACGTTCCTCAAAAACATTACAAGGATTTATTCTACGAGAAAATAAAGCTGCTTTATATTATTTACTAGATTTGATAAAGCAGCATACAGTCACGTGTAAGCGTATTAAAGTTCTTTCATACTTTCAATTTCATTATACACGTCAACACGATTCTTATATTCAATTTAGCTCAGAAAATGAAGTTAATTTGCTATTTTGTGTGAGCGATGACGTCATTAGCGTAAACAATAAATTATTGAAGCCATTACACGAGTCAGGGGCTGAGCCTGTTCTTAGTAAATACAATAACAAACATGGAGGACGTAACTGGTGAAGTTTTGTTTCTCGAATCAGTGGCCATCCCTTCGCTAACTGAATAACAGCAATAAGAGAGGGCCCGTCCTCCGATGAAAGAGGAACTAACTACACAGCAATCTAATAAGAAATCAGCGATAAGGAAAACATTTCATTGACAAAGAATAAATAGACTGCTCAGTTTTTTTGCCGCGATAAACATATTACAACGTTAGGTGCCTAATAGACGAACATAACCTAAATGTGATGTTTATTTTGTTGTACATGTCCTGTCATAACGATATTGTTACGTTTTCTTGGTTTTATGAACAATGTCATATTGTTTATTAGTGTTTGCTTGGGCCTACTTGATTTATGTTCTAGAATAAACAGACCTTGTTTATAACACAATTGTCTAATTATAATTAAACCAAAACTAGTCAACGTAGGTAGATGTAGATATAATGTATTGGTTTCACTTATGCGTACATACACACATACATACATGCATGAATTACGTCCAGCTAATATACCTAATTAAATAGCGACCCGTTCCTTTTAATGACTTGACAAAACATCGAGATGTCTTAGTTATATGTAACGTATTATACACATAAACCTTCCGGAATAAATTCTCTAAACGATGGTGAAAACCTCATCAAATTCTGTTGCGTTGTTTAGAAGAACAACGCGAACAGATAAACACGAAAAGCGATTTTAATTTATAATATCTATATTACCTAAATAAATATTAAGAAGTACAGAACAAGTTGTAAAACACCAAGAAATATAAGTAAAACAATACACCAATAAGTAAGATTAACTTAAAACCAAGAACGCTCACGGACAACATTTTCTTAAGTTAACGGCTGTTAATTTACACGGAAAATTGAACATTATTTTTAAGAACGAAATATTTTCCTGCACTCGCGGAATAAATCGAACTTTACTTTGTGGGATAAGTAGAATCTAACCGCAAAATTAAGAACAGTTACTTTACTCTGCTTTAGTACTGTAGAGACTAAGGCCTGCTTGGTGTATCCATGCGACCTCTGCGAGTATATTTATAAGTATACTACATAATATTTCAAATTTAGAAGGTAGACTGCGCGCGGCTGAAATCGGAACAATCGTATGCTGCCGTCTTGTCGTAAATAACAGAGACTCAGCTTAAAGAGTTGACAGTGCGGGTCATTATGCAAAATGTTATAAAAAATTTGTTAAATACTGAATACTTTTACGGTGAAAATAATGGTAATTAAAAAAAAATGACACACATAAGACCTGCAGGTCTTATGTGTGTCATTTTTTTTTAATTACCATTATTTTATGTTGATTGACACTTTTCACGGCTATCAACAACATGATAACTGAACTAGTTCAGTTATCATGCAAAGTTTCATGATCTAATTTGAAGTATTTTTTTAATACCAGCGGTTTATAATTCTGTGCAGAGGTAACTTTGGAATTTTTTTCTATCGAGAAAATTTTATGTAATCGTGTTTCCGCCTCACATAAGACTTAAATTAGCATCAATCCTCAGAACATAACAGAGGATCATGCTAAGCAATTTGTGATTGGGTGCGCCCTTAAGGCCCGAGGTTAGCTAAACAAGAGCCTGTAAGTACGACCAATCGAATTCACCAATAAAATCTGGCCATTACACCACACTTTCCGACCGCCGTTATTTGGTTAATCGCGCATATGAGCTTTCACAAGATTTATTTCTTAACTACGTATCTTAACAAAAGAGTTAGCTCAGCTGTTTTGTTATTATGTTCGTCTAAAAAAGAAAAAAAAATCTTTTGTTTTGTCATTAATAAATGATGAGTCAACTAAGTAAAGAGGTAATATAGATACTTATAGAAAGATGGAGGAAACAGGTCTTAACATGATTGATTACGAATTTCCGAGTAATGGCATACATCCCATCACAAAAAATATATTTTACGTTTAAATAATATTAATAAACTGTTTCACCGAACCGCACTTATAAAATGTTATTTCAGTGTGATGAGTGGAAGAGCTAAGGTGCGGTTCGGACAAGTGCTGTTGAAATCAGTGCTATGAGTTGAAAATCCAATTAAAGGTCAACATAAGCAAATGCACAACGTAATATAACATAACATCACGCCTGCCCCTTTGGGGGTAGGCAGAGTACATCCGCATTTCGCCAGTTATGTTTAAATGCCCGTTCCGCCATATAATAGGGGGTGAGCAAAAGGAAATGTAAAAGGTAAGGGAAATAAAATAATGCTCCTTTTGTTAAAGTATATTTTTGACTGCTTTAAAATTTCACGAAGAACGTATAAAAATGTATTCATACATGGCACTTATCTACTTATCAAAGAGAAATGAAATTATTTATTCTGTAAATATACAATATTTAAAACGTAGGTAACTATTAACTTACTAAATGAACAATTAAGTAACGCTAATAATGACTAACTAACTATACAAATAAATATACAAAAAATAAAAGGACACTTAAGCGACCTACTCATCCGTATCGCTGGCATCCGGAATCGTGCCCTAAAGACTGGCAGCATTGCCACGTTGAATGGCAATGCCTAAGAAAAACCATTCTAACATCTGTACAATCACCAACAAAAAGCCAACCGCTCACGTCAAAAGAAAAACAATTTCAACGAACGTCTTAATCGAATCTATACTGAATCTCGTTTACGATGTACAAAATCGTCTTTTTCCGTTCTTTATAGCAAAGCAGTTTAGTGATTTAATAGAATTAAAGGCGTACTGTTCTGTAAGTACGTCAGTACAAAACCCAATCAGGCCGGGCTGTTTCTGAGCGCGCTTGATTTGGTTATTGTCGACAATGGGTTTACAGCCAACGAACGACTGCAGTAACATCGTTAGCGATAAAAGTCGTTTGTCAAATAAAACTGTATCGCTTTTAATTTTGTTCGTGATAGTATTATTTGCGTTCAATGGTGGGTTTGAATAGAAACTGTTTTTAGATGTTCGTTCGGTACAGCTATCGTGTCAGTAGAAGTTATATTATTGGTACTTATATAGGAATTTATTTCGCTCTTGTTCCTTAATTCAGACTTATGTATGCATATAATATAAACAGTACCTAAATAAGTTCATAATGCTTACTTACTTACTTATACTTATTATTGTCTATGTAGGTATACTACATAGACAATAAAATAAAATTATTATAAAATAAAAGTAATCAAATATTATTATAATAACTATATAATAAAGTATTCTTTAAAAAATAAAACATCCTTTACATAAACTGCCTCAAATTTGTACTTCTAAACTTACCCCCTTTACTTAATCAAGTTAACATGTATGATGCAACATAACACTCGGGCGAACTTCAAGATATCGTGAGCTTCATGTGCATGGTTTAGAACAATATGGTCAAAGTTCGGTCGTTTATTGTGGCAGGCTGTGTAAACTGAGTTCAACGTGGAAAATCTTTTAGTTGATAGAGATTAAGCAGCCGCAGAGCTACTTTCATTCATAATGATTAGATATTTGTAGAGGCACTTGGACACGCTTTATATACGACAATTAATGTTATTTTACATTTTAGCACCTAATTGAACCATTCATACAAACTGAAAACTGAGTTGACTATTTCAGTAAAATATTTTTGAAAACATGTGTTATATGTTTCAAATTATTACATTCATAGTTTTAGTTAGGTACCGTAGACTAACCACCCCGCCGCCTCTGCCTCCCTTTTGCAGCCACAGTCGATTGGCAATGAGCGGAAATAGAAAAGCAAAGCCAGACACAGTATCAATATGGGCAGGAATAACAGATCAAATCTATAATTGGCGTGATCACTTATTTGTGGTCAAATAATTACCACGCGACAATTTGCTAGAGGACTGCAATGCCCTGCTTCGATAACTTTTTCGTCGATAACTTTTTCGTCAGGTAATGCCTCGAGATGGATGGAATGTAAAAAAATTAACTTAAAGGCTCTTACATACTGGCACGATTAGCCGTGCGAAGCGACGCCGCCGCGGCGGCGTTGCAACGCGCGGCTAATCGCCGCATTGTTCACCGTGAAGGCTCTTACATACTGGCGTGATTTGTCGCGCGACGCGACGCCGCCGCATTGTTCGCCGTGAAGTTTTCTCAGAAATTGTTTTGTTAAAATTCGCGTCGCGCGATGAATCACGCCAGTATGTAAGAGCCTTGAAGTTTTCTCAGAAATTATTTAGTTAAAATCCTCGTCGCGTGGCGAATCGCGCCAGTATGTAAGAACCATAAAACTGGTATTGTGAAGCCGAACTTATTATTGTATTGGTCTGGCTTCTGACCACAAAAGAAAGGAAATGTATTTATTAGGACTCGCACAGAAACAGTAAAAAGATAAAAACAACAACTTAACGAAATTAAAATAAAGGATAAAAGTACTGTAATAAGAGTACCTACACTTTTATCCTTTTTTACCCGGACTGCCAAGGAAAGGTTATGTTTTTTAACGTCTTGTGTTGAGGCAGCTTCAACACCAGACGTGGTCTCGACGTGTGAAGAGTAACCTCTGACAGTTAACGGAAAATGAAACGATCTGATTTATATAGCTATGAAGGTAGGTACAGTCACGGACTTTAATTGATGAGCCACCTGAAACTGTTCGTATTTTATCCGTGTAATGCAAATCGGGTTTATTCGGTTCCCGACACACAAAGTCATATATGTATTATGTCTTCGTATTAGAAGAAGAAAATTATATTTCATATCTTTACCGGTTGGCTAACCTGAGAGCCATAACTACAAACTTGACAGCAGAGTGACTCCCAAAGTCAACCAATTGCAGGTCTAGCAACGATAAACAATCGTTGCTAGGTTGCTTACTGTTGCGAAAGTAACGTTAGCGCACGGAGAAATAATAATAGTCATTTCGACAAGTTCGAAAGTAACGTCTCTGACATCTTTATTTCAACTGTCAGTGTCTTCAGTTTTGTTTTCAGGTATCAAATAGATTGGATAAACTTATTGCAACATTGTATTTATTTTTATCATTGAGAACTTATTAGTCAACCTCTATGGATAAGACTATTTTCGATTAAAAGTAATTTATTTGTCATCTTGTTTACGAGCGTGCGATTTGAGTTCGTGTTTAATCGTGTAATCTCGTGAATGTATGAAACTGCAAAATTGAAAAGTTTGAAGGTGGCTCATCAATTAAAGTCCGTGACTGTACCTACCTAGGTATATTATATTCCTCGGAACTTTTAACCCCATCTCGATGCATTTACCTACACCTACATAGGTAGTTACTGAACCTGAAGCCAAAGCCTTTGCAATTAGCTTAATGGTTCCTTTTATTTTTACATTAATGAAAAGGCAGACTTTTGAAGGCGAATTATTTTATTTCATAAAATTATTCGTATTATTTTATGAAATAAAATAATTCGTTTTCCGTTTCAGTTTTATTAACATTTCTCTTTTGCCCTTTTTTTGACAGGAAGTTTCTCAACTTAATTAGGAACCTCTTAAGACTTTATTTATATCAATCAGTTTAACCTTTATTTCCTTTTTGATGATAAAAATTTAAAGAAAGTTTGTTAATAAATATATTGAATGGACCACAAATTACAAATTTTTGCTTACGGAAAGTTAATTTTTTTTTTTTTAATTGAATTTTTCCTTTTTTGGTTTTGTACAATCTTAATTATTATTAAGTTACGTGTACATTTAATAACGAACATTAAACCCTTATAAAGGGTAGAAACGATTTTTTTTATTTTTTTTTTATTTTTTTTTATTTGCACAATGTACACTCAGTTACAGGCTAAACTTATGAGTACATGACCCTGATAGGGCGCAGCAAGTATTATTACATAAGTAACTTAAATCTAGGTTAAATAATTATATTGCATAGTTAACTAATCGATTTGTAGTTGACTGGTCGATTTTATAAATAGCTATATAGCTTCCGCCAGTGGCTTCGCACGCGTGATATCTTTGTAAATTATAGCCTACTAGCTGCACCCTCGGTTTCACCCGCGTGAGGCTTGATCCCGTGGGAATATCGGGATTAAAATTATCCTATATGCTTATTCCGGGTCATGGTCTACCCCTGTGCCAAACATCCAAATCCATTCAGCCGTTTAAGCGTGAAAGCATAACAAACAACCAAAGACATTTTCGCGCATTTTAAATATTAGTTAGGATGTAAGTGTGATAATATAGCATATTACTGGTGGAAGAGTTTTTAAAATCGGTGTAGTAGTATAAATACAAAGCTTTTCTGTTTATTAGCACGTCTATTTTTGTCCTTAAATTGTTTATTAACTATGTTTAAGATCCTCATGGCTGATCACTGTCTCGGTTTACCTAGTTTAAGCAGGGTTATAATACTTGAGTACATATTTTAACATAGAACCAGATGAATACAATGTACAATATTTCATAATGAATCACATAGGTTTCATCTGTATTTTATGGAAATAATAATTTAATTTAATAATATTAGTGTAGAAAAATCGACCTTAAAGTTAGACTAGTCGGGTGGTTGCCTGCGCTGTACAAATTTCGTTTCTGCCCTATAAATAGGGTTGACATTATTATGAATAGAAACGGACGAAATATTACCTATTCAACTACAAACTTAATTATCCAATACACATGATAGAAAGCGTAACTCTCTAAAAGCACTTCCACGAATGGATGAGTTCTTATTTACTACAGGTTCAAAGTATAAAGGTGCATCGCTACTTAGTAATTAAACACAAACCACTTCTATGCACTATTTAATTAAACCATTTCGATTCTACCCGTTGTACGGTCAGTGAAATAGATTGTTTAGAAAAATAACTTACACTTAAACTATTTTAGTAGTTTGCTAGAGACTTAACTGTGCAATCAGGAACCCCCATGAGAAAGTATCTATACTGATTATCGAAAAGGTTCAGAAGTCTTTTGTCTGCTATCTCTACTTAAAACTATATGGATATTACCCGTACATGTACCCTAAACCATTTGTGCTGGGTATGGTGGGCTACCAAAGTTTAGAGGTAAGAAGAAATCTTAGTCTCGTCAAATATTTCATTCGCCTAATTCGTGGTACCCATTTCAATTCCTTTTTGCTTAATTTCATCTCTTTTAACATCTTCGGAGTGACTAAATTAAATTAAAGTGTATCTTGCTACTTATTAATAATTGTATGCCAATTCTATCTAATTTTATCGAGTCTTAACTAAGTTTGTCTAATTTCACCTAATTTTGATTAATTTCAATTGTATTTCATCGAATTTTATCTAGTTATTATGTTATTTTAATCTAATTTTATATGTAATTCCTAACAGATACTGACCGTTAACTTATATGTGTGGTGCAACTGTAAATATAATTTGGTTGTTTAATAAAAAAATAAGTAGTAAAATAGTCTAAATATTCAAATCACAACTGTCTGTCCGTACAGTTATTAGTCGTATAAAATGGATATAATACGGTTAGGTAATGTCTTTGTAGCGGCATCTACATCGCCATACGAACTACGCATCAAAGACCTGACGTCACACAAAGTCCCGACGTCACATAAATCCTGCATCGCGCAATTAGAGTTTACTGCGCGATGGACATGGTACAAGAATCCAACATCAGTTATTGTTGGGCAGTTGCCCGCCAGACACAAGACGATCCTCCCTTTTCAATCGTGGATGAGTGAACTTTACACCCTGTTCCTCATACTCCTAATGTTAATCTGCTTAACAAAACATATCGCTGACTGTACTATCTATCATCTGGGGTCGGTCCAATTTATTTGGGGTCAGCGCAGCACCCTCTATTTGTCTACATCTCTATTTAGCCATCATCCCAGTAGTCACCCCCTGGCCCCATGGCTAGCAGCCATTTCATCTTTCACTAAATCCATTCATCGTTCCTTTGGTCTCCCTTATCTTATAATTATAACTATCCAAATTTATACTATAAACAATGCAGGGCCGAAACGCAAATACTATACACCACCGCCCAAATAAAAAGATCTTGATGCATTCTCAGTTGCAAAAATTATTCGTATCAATTCCTATGTGGGCGGTGTTTGATCTCAACGTGTATACATTCTGCACGGTTGCAAAGTGTGCGGGGCAGACACAGAAGCGCAGTAATCCATTGTTGCCTACCGGCCCACAATGGATTCAAGTTTAGTCGATTAAACCCGGCACCAAACACTCGCCACCTACAGAAAAATGTGCCCGTGCACAATAGGAATGCTATGCGAGGATTTGTGAAAGCGAAGAATTGTTGCTAGCACTTTGAGGTGCTGGCATTGTAACGTATTTATTTATTACGCATTCAATACTCGAAGAAAAGGCAATAAAGCAATACTATCCCAACTGGATTAATAGCTATAGATAGGTACTAGTAAATTAATAGCTATAGATAGGTACTAGTAAATTAATAGCTATAGATAGGTACTAGTAAATTAATAGCTATAGATAGGTACTAGTAAATTAATTCCAACAGTATCCGAGTAAGCGGATTAACACCAGGAGAAAATACTTTTGTTCTAATTTATAGAAAAACAATACTACAAAGCATTACAATCAGGTTCTACGAAATTAAGGGGAAAATTGGTCAGAACATGGAAGCAATACAATGCATGGGATCAATGGTCCGAATTAAAGGCTTTTTATTTTATTTTTTATTTTTTTCATACTTTAGGTACCTATATATAAGTAATATTTAGGTACAGTCACGGACTTAATTGATGAGCCACCCGGCACTGTTCGTATTTTAGCCGTGTAATGCAAATCGGGTTTATTCGGTTCCCGACACGCAAAGTCATATGTCTTCGTGTTAGAAGAAGAAAATTATATTTCATATATTTACCGGTTGGCTAACCTGAGAGCCAAAACTACAAACTTGACAGCAGAGTGACTACTCAAAGTCAACCAATTGCAGGTCTAGCAACAGTAACCTAGCAACGATAAACAATTATTGCTAGGTTACTGCTGCATAGTAACGTTAGCGTACGGAGAAATTCTCTGACATCGATATTTCAACTGTCACTGTATTCAGTTAAGTTTTCAGAATTATTGAGTTAATGGGCTATGATTCAAAGGAGGTCAGTATCAAATAGATTGGATAAACTTAATGCAACATTGTATTTATTTTTATCATTAAGAACTTATTAGTCAACCTCTATGGATAAGACTATTTCCGATTAAAAGTAATTTATTTGTCATCTTGATATTTCAACTGTCACTGTCTTCAGTTATGTTTTCATAATTATCGAGTTAATGAGCTATGATTCAAAGGAGGTCGGTATCAAATAGATTGGATAAACTTAATGCAACATTGTATTTATTTTTATCATTGAGAACTTATTAGTCAACCTCTATGGATATTTCCGATTAAAAGTAATTTATTTGTCATCTTGTTTACGAGCTTGCGATTTGAGTTCGTGTTTAATCTTGTAATCTCGTGAATGTATGAAACTGCAAAATTGAAAAGTTAGAAGGTGGCTCATCAATTAAAGTCCGTGACTGTACCTATATAATATTTAACTTTCATAAACTTTAAAAGGTGAGAAGCGGGAAAATCCCTACGGACAAGGGGTCAGACCAGCGAGAGAAGTCATGAGTTCGAACTTCACTCGTTGCACTTTCGACCTCAACATCACCTGAACCCACTGTAAGCATAACAATATTTAGTCTAGCATTAACAAGTACCTAGGTAATATTAGGTCCCCCACCTTTGAAATCAGCATTTTGTATGGGGAATTTTAAAGAAGTTGCATTTTTCATACTAACATTTTCTTAATTTATAACAACCATGAACACTTATGTTTTAAAACATTTATGCACTAATGTTCAAAAACTAAAATAACGTAATATACCACTTAGATTAAGCGACAAAAATAAGAATAGGATAAGTTAAACAAAAAATTGTGGTCGTTTCTGCTAACAAAATGAAGAGTCATTTTTAAAGTATTTTTTATGTTTAGAAAACTATAAGTAATAGAGTTTTTTTTACTATTGGTTGTCTATGATGGTCATTATTCGATATAATACCAAGCAATTGATGAATTTGATTATTTGTGAGAAAAAAATGCCAATTTCATAGGTGGGGGCCCAATACAAAACTAACCGAGTGTGTACTATCGTTACTAGTTAAAAATGTATTTTAATGACCACTTTTCTGAGGCAATGCAGTGCAGTGATTTGATTTCAAAATCTTTTTCAGCCAACATTTTTAAAGACTGAAGTCATGTTTCTACGAAAACATGGATGCTTACAATATCTAAGTTTTGTACGTACACATTCAGCGATCGAAAACAAATAACCTGGTTCGGGAATGTTCTATATTTTTTGTTAGTCAGAAATTGTCAACGCAATGGCTATTCACATCGTTTCGATTTACCGGAAACACAAATTCTTTTCGGGGATAGCATTGTTTGCACCATGCATTTTTGTTCCAGAATTTGATTTATATTCCGAGCATCCAATTAAACGAGTTTCTTTACAAAAGATACGGATCAGAACAACTAGAAATTTAAGCGCAATGCCGCCTTGTGTTCGTTGGATGCGAACCGTTTTTCCCGAAAAAAGTATATTCGTTTTCCTTTCAGAAGTGTTGTTTTGTATGGAGTTAATTTATAAAGCGGTACAGCCGTGGAGGTTTGTTCGTAATTAAAGACTTACCTCTTATTCATTCTCTTACAAAAGACCATAAAATTAAACCTGCATATTCGTATACGTCCCCTATTTTTACACGGTACGTGCCCGACGTCATAAATTAGATCTACAAAAAGGGAACATTATGAGCCGCGACGCCAGAGGCTCACCTTTTCTCATTATTTCACATTTTCAGCCCCAAATACGAATAGAAAATTGGACCTTGTTAAACACAACTTATTAGTATGCATTCAATAATAACAATGAGATAATAGGGTACGCCAGAGTAGGATAAAAGGTGCTTACATGGATAAATAATTTAAAAAAAACACGTTTACACAAAAGCCGAAGTAATAAGGAATCGTGACAATAAGATCTCCGGAGGAGGTCCCATATGCACCAAAAAGTTGTTATCTGAATAAAATTTTATTTTATTTTCGTTGTAATAATAACGGAGTACCAAAACTTAATAAAGTCCTTCAATTATAATGGCATTATAAAGAATTTGCCTTCAGCATTTTGTTACATGAGAATGTCTCATTAAATTTTTTGAAGAAAATATCTGGTGGTCTTTAATAAAAATACTTGTGCAGATAAATTTATTCGTCGTCATCCCACCGGGAGTAACTACGAAGCCAATTTAATGTCAATTATAATTTTGAATATTTTTACATCAAGCTTTTGAGAATCTGTATTTGAATTAAAATTGGGTACGTAAATAGTACATAATTTTTTTATTTAAATCAATTTCCATTTAAGTGGTTCTATTTAAGCAGCTAAAAGCGACGTTTCAGTTTCAGTACGTTGATCCTAAACTGGTCGTGTTTCCTCGTGCCTACGACAAATGTGTCTCCGATCTTAAGCTAGAAGTGTATATCGTCCGTAATATTTATATACTCCTGTATATTATAAAATATCAGTGACTGCCAACAGGCTTTGTTATAACTAAATTTTCACTGCGATTAGTCATGTGCAAAGAATAGGTACCTATTTTATAAAAAGCAGATAACGATTTAAGTGTTAAATTTTTCGTAATTGGTCAAAATACCAGTTCAAAGTTATTTCTCAATTTAAAGCAACTGCTCAAACCCTTGGAAGATAAAAAAGAAATAACATAAAACTAATTGCTGATACCGAACCGAGTAACGGTTACCTGTTAAAATCATTATGAAATAACAAAGATTTAACCTTATCTCAAAATGGGGTCTGGATTAAAAAGCTCACGAGATAAAAAAAGCAACGTTTTAATAAGCTGAAAACAAAGTTTCGGTATTAAAATTTCTTCGCTTAAGCAACGCCAGTTAATTCCTGAGATTATTCCTCGGGAAGAAAAAGTTTGCGGGCGCCCGGTATCTCTACCGGCCGCTGCATCTGCTTACCTAACGTAACATACTATTATGACTTTGGAACTAGTTAGTCATTTTATTAGTTTTTCTGGTTTGTTAGTGTTACGGTTATGGTTTTGAGGAAATATTATATTTTGCTTGGGTTGTAGGTATCGTATGTACTCGTAGGTATAGTTAAATAGGTATTCATACCTACATATAGAAATACTTCCAAAGCTAAATAACCTATACCTAACTGGTTGTTGTCGTGCTACCTATATAAATAATACAACGAATAACTTAGGTTTTTTGTTCGAAACTTTTATTATTGCAATTTTTTTTTTCATATTTCTCATGACCCTGGGATCCCGGACTTTTGGAGACGTACGAAGCAAATGAGACACCAACCAACGATATCCGTGTGCGCACTATGTAAGTGCACCCAACGATAACACTCGGTTGGTGTGGGACTAGGTACTATTGCAGGATATAGAAATAAACCTACCAGGGTTGCGGTAAAGTCCGAAAGGGATACCAGGACCTTGGCAATAGGCAACTGAAGAAACACGGGTGGGTTTTAGTCAGTAAAAGTCTGACACGCCCTCCCGCTCCCCCCAGAGCGGGAGAAGTCATTTGATGATTTCCCAACATAAAAAAGGTATAGAAATAAAAATATTGTAGTTCCTTTCTCTGGAGCCCTAACAACCGATAGCTGGACCCCGTTCCTGACACCGGTGGACCACTATTTTTAATATTTTTAAATATTTTTTTGTATCTTTTTATTTAAAGAAATATTTAAAAAAATATTGAATAAGAAAGAACATTTATTAACAACATAATAGCATTGTTATCTGAATTTCATTTCAACAAATTAATAAGTCCCTACACAATACCTCCATTAATACAATACAAAATATCGTGCAGTTCTTGTCCGAACGATAAAGAATAGGAAAGCGGAACTAAATAAGCTGCAAAACGCAGCGAACTGAGAGTCTTGCTTGTGAGCTCTTGAAAATTTAGCGTGCAGGACTGCTATCTCTTGCTTGAAATCAAAGCTTCAATAAATATGCGGGTATTCCCAAAGGTGGTTCGTTTCGTGTAGTGCTTCTCGTATTAAAATAAATCTTAAAAATATTACTTTTTTCTTTGAATTGCGATTCATGTGCGCGTCATCGAAACTTATCATTATGCCAAAACGTCATACGCCTCATTTACATTCAGCCGAAGTGAGCAGGGAAGTGGGCAGGACGAGTGTGTAAACACATACTTCTCATGCCACTGGCATTGCCACTCGCGCTGCCCGGCGTTCCCCAAAAAGGCGGTTTTTTGTGCGGAAGTCAAAGGACCGGCAGTGCGAGCGGCAGTGCGTGTTTACATTCTGCTCCGTCGCTCAGTACTATGGATAGATATCATTCACCATCGTCTACGACGAACTTTCTTTTTTTGTATTCGATATCTTTTTAACATATCGAACATAATTATGTATCGCAAAAAGACAGCGCGGCCGCTGTAATTATTTCGACGTCAGCCATTGCCGAAACTTGAAAGCGAAGTGAGTGGGAGAGCAGTATGTAAACACACACTCCTCTCGATCCTACTGCAGCTGTATTTAGGGAATTATTGCCGGCAGTGCGAGGGGCAGCAGCAGGGGCTGAATGTAAATGAGGCATTAGTGATCGATGTACACCAAAATTAGTGTAAAGTGCATTTTATCAAATAGTTCTTACGGGGTCGATCCATCAGGTTAAGCTACGCTTGCCGGGGTGGGTCTGTGGATGGGTGACCATCCTCACATACCGAGACTGCTCCGTGCCTCGGAAAGCACGTTAAGCCGTTGGTTCCAGCTGTCATTCGAGGATCTTTGACAGTCGTTACGGGTCGTCAGAACGTCAACATAGTTGGGAAAAGGCTACGCAGATTGATTTATATTTTTTGCCGTAATGTTGGCTCCACTGTTGTAGGACCATACGAATACGCTACGGCGCGATGGCGCTACCTAATAGGTCCGTTTTTAAATAACACTGTAGCCAACATTACGCAAATGAACTATTTGATGAAACGCACTCTACATAGACCTCGAGGAAAAGCTCTCAGTCAGACGGACAAAAAACATCTTAAAAAGGATCCATTTTCCTTTTAAAGTCGGAACCTTAAAAAAGTATTCCTTTATGTTTAAGAGTATCGTTGTTAATAAACTAAGTTATTCTTAGCTGCAATTTGCAATAAGTAGGTGTTTGAGTGAGAGCTTCCTCAAAGCTCGATAGATGGTGTTGTACCATTTTCTAAATCTCGCTGTTCTGATTTTCCGTCAATGTGATGTAGGGAATCGTTTTTTCATTACATATTGTACTCGCTTGGAAACTTTGTTTTATTTGGTTTATTGGGCAGTTGTCGGGTGCACTAACAGTAGGTATTGGAAAGGCATTTTCCTCAATGAACCACGCTGTCTCAGCTGTCTGCATAGACCTTGCCAAGTAAACATGGATCGATAATATTAATTTAAAACAAACACTGTTGTGGGGCGCAACCACAAAAACGTGATAAAATGCGACCAGATTGAGCTATTTTCGTTTATTGTTATCGTTACTTTGAAACCTAAGATGCGATATTTTTTCAATAAGCTCCGCGGGTTTCCATACAAGTGCTCATACTCTTTTCCCGAAGCTTACCTATATCCTTAGGGCATTTGCTCTGCCTTTTAAGATTGTGTTTTTATACCGTCCTCCACATAAATACGACCCCTGACAATCTAGTTTATTTTATACTGAATTCAGTGAAATTGAATTCTACTCTATATCGATAAAGCCAATGCATAAACTGTACTTGGAAATTCTAATAAAAATGTTTACGAAAACGGGTTTAAGCTGTTAGCTTTTCCATACATAAGTAAATACTTAATACGCGGATATACTCGTAAAACTTATTGCGTACTTCTTAGTATCTAAAAAAACCGGTAAAATGCGAGTCGGACTCGTGCACGAAGGGTTCCATACCATTATCTATAAAAACGGTAAAAAAATCACGTTTGTTGTATGGGAGCCCCTTTTTTTCTGTTTTTTTTTGTATTTGTTGTTATAGCGGTAACAGATACACATCATCTGTGAAAATTTCAACTGTCTAACTATCACGGTTCATGAGATACAGCCTGGTGAAAGACGGACCGATCGACGGACGGACAGCGGTCCCGTTTTACCCTTTGGGTACGGAACCCTAAACATGAATGAGTTGATTAACAGTTTAAGATAAGGTTTCTATTTGACATACCTACTTATCCACAACAACCTACTTATTTTAGCACTCAAAGATGAAAGTATTATGTTCCTTTATAAAATGTAGTTAGATAGACATCATTACAAATGAAAGGGCTCATTATTCTTTAAGAATCGATTCGAATTCGATCGACAATGGTATCATTGAAAGGGATTGACCGATCTACGCAGACAAAGGCTATCTCTGGCAGAAGTTTCTAATAAACGCTGACGACAGCCGATAGTAAACTGGTGAATGGAATTACTTGTGATATAATAGTTATATCTACGTATTATGTTACTTTTGTATGCTGTACTGTGTCAGATATGTTGTTACAAGACGCAACAGGTATGCGAAGTGATATTCAAGCTTCTTGGAAGCCAAAACGTCGCTTTCGACAAGCGATCACCTGTCTGGCGCATAGCATTAATGTTGACTGCCTTTGAGGTGGATGGCTCAAGATATGAGGACTACCTGCAACAGAACTACAGAACGTCAAAATAACGCAACTGAAATTCTTGAAATAGTTATGTATTAATATTACATTCGTTAAAACATTCATGCGTATATAATTTATCAATCTTATCTCATTATTTAACTTTTTATCTAAATTAAATTGTGTATCTGAACATAAATTCTATCTAAACTATTATGACTTACCTATTTAGATTTTGCTCCATATTGCGCCGCGTTCTAAGATAATTTTACTTGTATCTTAGTATAACTTAATGCTAATTTATTTAGACAGGTCGTGAAATAGGAAGCTTTAAATGTAGATACTCTATTATGACATTTGCCTGTATTTTCTGGTAGCATCGCCATGAGCTGCAAAATCATATTACGGAAATGGTTCTTAAATTCTACCTTATATTCATGTTCCAATGCCAGAACATCAAGGAAATTTGCTTTCCTAGGAATCTGTTTTTGATTAATACACATTACAGGCTTAGGTATAGGTAATGGGGTTAGATGTTTTCCGGTATTTTCCACACTTTATGAATCAGAATCAGAATCAGAATCAGATTTTTTTATTTGTGATACATAGTTTAGTACAGCAATAGATAGAAATAAATTATAAAACATGTGCGCTATGATCAGCCAATTGAAGGCATACAAAAATATAAGAACAATAACAGTTAAAGTAATTATAAGGCAGACATTAAAAAAACAAAATAAAAATTAATTAACTAAATAATACGATCAAAGTCATGTAAAAGTCAATTCATATAACGATATTAGTCAATACAATAATACAATACAAAAAATTAAATTTATAAGGCAGACATTAAAAAAACAAAATAAAAATTAATTAACTAAATAATAATTTAACTTAATAATACAATACAGTCAAGATATTAAGATGACCTTCAAGGTTTCCTTTTATTTTATTGCTACACTGAAGTGGCACTGCACGTGACACGTTTCTCGTAGAAGGGATGATGGGGCTAAAGAGATCTAGAGGTTCGACCATATACCGGAAGGTGCAAGGTGAGTCGGCCCTCCACAAGGCCGACGACTTCATGAAGGATACGGGAACTTACTGGATGTGGGCAGCGCAAGATCGCAAATTGCGGCGACTCTTGAGGGAATCCTATGTCCAGGAGTGGATGTCATTTCACTGGAATAATGCTATATTAAATCTGGCTTTTAGTTGGTTTTCCTGATTGAGCCATTCGAACCGGAAAACAAACTGCGATATCAGTCACACCTCACCTAATTCCTGATTTGTGTTTGTGTTTTTCTTTGCGTCATGTCTTACCGCAAATAAACGTAAGTATTTTCTTTCTTTTCTTTCTTCAAAACAACCTTCTTTAGCCTGATCAATAATAAACACTTCCTTTATTATAATAAAGCCGTTAAAATCAGTAGAGTACAACAAACAATCAGAGGAACGGTAGTCGCTTCATCGTCCTGCCACTACCCTCATCTTCGCGACTCGACGACAGATCGCTCGAATCAATTTGCACTTCGCTTTTCACATCCATTTCAATATTACTTTAAACTTTGTTTGATTCATTTCTGTGAGAAAGCATAGCGATTTATTTTTTTGTTGGTGGGTAATGTAATTTTTCGTTTAATGTTTTAATCTATTTTTGGGGAGTAAATAATTTGAGACCAAAAAATTACACTTTGATTACTTCCACATAAAACGATATTATGTTGCCACTAACTCACTTTGAACAAAATTCGATTTTTTTGGACTCATTTGTCGTAAGATTTTTAATTCAGTACATACGTAGATCTATTAATTGACTTATTCCTAATGAAAATAAAATAAATTGTTTTTGTAAAATAAAAGTCCAAAATGAAGCGGATTAGATACACTAGAAATATTCTACCAGAACAAAATATTTTACCAGAAATCTGGGACCTAATCCCAAACTCCACATGAAATACGTTGCTTTTATTCTGACGTTACGTTAGATTGTATTATAACTTTGTTTAGCTCTGGCTGTTGAGTTTGGAATTGAAAATTCCTGACCGCTCGAAAGTCTTACAAAACTTGAAATGGACATGAAATGTTTTGCGATATCGCTGGGTGTCACAAAAATAAGTTGGAACCACTGGCGCTGTACGTAAACCTTTTATTGATTTATCAAATATCTAAGCTGAAAGAAATACTACTCATCCTGCAAACCAGTCTCTAGCCATTTTACGTAAAAAATATTGTTTTGATAACACAAATACAAAAAAAAAACAAGTAAAATATAGTACTAACCTACTAGGTTTAATCGAGACGAACAGGACCGCTCGTAAATAAAATACAGCCTATTCAGTAAACGTAAAAATAAATAACGTTTTCACAACAAAAATCTATGTTACCGATCTTTAATTGGGTTAGATCTGGGAACAAAGAACGACGTAATTACATTCGCCAGAAATATAGTAAAACAAATAACTACTTCACCATCAAATTTAGATTGAACCTTCGCTCCCCTGTGACACGAAAGCCTTGGGCTTTATTCTTTATCAAAGTCGGAATAATTTTCCTTTAAAAAATAAACTACGACTTTTATAAACTAAATAGATATCGGAGTTTCTACGGAATACACGGGACAGGTTGGTGTTTCGAAAGCAATTTAATTTGCATGGACATTTAAAAAAACATTTGTCCGTTGGTTTCGGGGAAATTGGGATTTCCCTTGTCTGATTTAATTAGTTCAATTTCGGTTTTGTGAGTATAATTAATTCGTGTATTTTGTAACATCATCTCGCCAAAACCGAAACTTATGAGCTGTTTGTTTTACGTGAAAAACAAGCAATTTCTTATTAAGCTATTATTTAGTTTCGCTTAAAATAATAAATGAACCAGACGTTATTCAAAGAAAAACTAATTAAAAATGTAATTCTCATCTAAATCAATCAGGCAGAGCTTGGCAGTTTGATTGATTTAAATAAAGATTTCATTTACAAGGAAACTTAAGTCCGTTTAATTTTGATACAAGACGTGGGGTGTAAAAAAGCATCAAGTAAAACCACTTGCTACTCACGGTTGGTTCAATTAAACCGCGCAAAGTAGCGGTGTTTTCATTTGATTTCAATGACATTACCTATTTCTTCGTTTCGATCGACAACAGAAAGAATTAAAAAGCTATTACTGAGCTTTCTGGAATAAATCATTCGGTTTCCGTTGCAACACTCCCTCAGATGGTTTAATTTACATGGAGGGTGAGTTCCGCTTAATTCCCGATCTGAGCCAAATTTAACGAGTTGTTGACTGCAGGCTTTAGGAATTATGCTCAGACAGATTATACCATCAGTATATAATTTATGAAATGTTTCATTTAGAAAATCGATTGTTGTAAATGATTTTCACTTTAATCCATCGTACGGAAGCCAGTTCACTTAAAGATTCCATGTAACTATAAAAATGTTTTAAATCATGAAATTGACAAAATTCCCCACTATTCAAACAGAACATCCTTACGAATACGATGCATTTGATTATTGAATAAACATCAATTCGATCCCACAAAATGATTAAAGAAGCCTTTTAACCTTCCAAGGCAGCGTCATTTGTGGTAAAAATTGTGTTACCACAAAGTATTTACAGAAAAATTTACATATCAATGCTTCTATATTTAATTTATCACACAAGTAAAAAATGCAGCCAAAACTACCTTTAGGTACAGTAAAACCAGACCAGAGCCATATATTATTATTCAATACAAAAAAGTTTTACCGTAATATAGAATCGACATGAATGCCGAAACAGCAAATTTTTCGTTGGAAAAGTAATGGTCACGTTAAAAAACTCGAAACAAAACAAATCCTCGGGAACTGAACCGATGGCAATACCTTGTATACAACACAATAACGAATGGTTTTTGACTTTTTATTGTATTTATTGATTCAGACAAAGACCTTTGTAAGAGCTTGTCTTTTATAAAATCAAAATATTTTATTTCACATAAGCCTACATGGGCACTTATAAATATGAAACGTCAGAAGCTAGGTGCACGGTTCCAAGTGGTCGTTTCCTATGGAGAAGAGCCGGCAAGAAACTCCATGGTTACTCTTTTAAAATATAATTGGCTTGTACAATATTTTTGAATTACAGTGTTAATAGTTATGGGAGGACGGTGTAGGCCTTTCAAAAAGTTTTAGGTAAAAAAAAGTTTACAATCCACTAAGCCTACAACGTTCTCACATTCACAAGGTAGAAAAGAATCTATATAAGATCTATATAGAATCTATATACTATATGAAACTACAAATAAAAACCTATTTAAACCAAATGACGTGATTGCCATTACAACTGTAACAAATACATTCACGAAACAAGTCAACTTAAAGCAAAACCCACCGATGTCCCCACAAAATAGTTCAACTATAAACGCAATATTATCTAAAATCCCCAATAGAATATATTTCCTTTACATCTCATTTTTCATAGGACCGCTAGGGGAATACTTACCAACAAAATGTTCAATCTCTTTACCCGTATAAATCAAAGTAAACGGGAAACGCTAAACACAAATTGACAACTCAACTGTCGCCTGCGATGAGGGTCAGGGGTGGCGCACTTATGAGACAATCCCGTGGACTTAGTTACTTATCACACAAGATTATCCTTTTAACATTATGCGGTGAATAATCTCTGTGATATGGTGGTGTATGTTAAACATAAATTAAGTGGTGATTATAATTATCATGTTTGTGATGACACTTTGTCTTCGTCTATCTGTAGGTACCTTAAACACATTTACCTCAAACACAACGGCCCCGTGACTAATAGCCCACAAAGATAAAACATATAATAATTATATTTTTTAAGTTACGCAGCCCGGTACCCTCAACGTTATAGAAATCATTTTTCCAAACTCCAACCCGAAAATGTATAGGTTGAAGTATCTATGACAATGACGACATGGGCTGTGGATGGATGCTAGAATAACTGTCAGAAAATCATTGGAAAATCATTTGATTGGGTTTCATTTAAGCTTTTAATTAGTCCAAGGTAAACAGCGCTCGTGATCTCCGAAAGTAGGTAATACTTGCAAAGTAATGAGCTATCCTAATAAATCCCTAACTCGTATACAAGAACCTTCCCCATTTTCCTTATATACAACAATATTTAAGCCACTAACAAGATGTCACAGAAGAAAATTGAGCTATTTGCTTTCGCAAATATCCGATACGCTAATATTGCGTCGGTTCCCTAAAGTATCCGATTATGAAATCTTTGCCAAATGTGGGTAAGTATAAGTATCGTTATGTAATGATAGTTTAGGATGGCGGATTGTCTGTGGGCGCTCAACTTAGTTAACCTTTTATAAAGGTATATAATTATATAATTAGATATATCATGTTTAAATGAGGAACATAGTAAGGAAACTAAAAGAAGCCTAATAATGGATTGTGAGTGTAGACTTGGGTCACTCACCGAATAAATAGCAGTGATAGCCAAGTGGTGTAACCGTCGGACTACCAAGTCATAGGTCTCGAGTTCAAACCCAAGGAACACTAATCTGACTTTTCGGATTCATGTACGTATTGTATAATTATCACTTGTTTTAAAAAAGTTTAAGGAAAACATTGTGAGGAAACCGGCATGCTTGAGAGATATTTCTCGTCGGCATGTGAAGCTAAGTCAGAGCTTGGGCGGCTTTAAAACTCTGACAGCAGGTTAGGCACTAACCACGAAAAGAAGAAGACCGAATAAATACCGAAACGAAACACAATTCGTTTGATTTAGAAATCTCGAAATGATGTGTTTGGTAAGTTTACGGAAAAATTTGATTGACATATAGCTATACTCTTTAAAATGTAAACCATAAAACTACAGCTATCAATGTAGACTGCGTCGTTGGTCTAGTGGTCGCAAGTGCTGCTGAGCATAAAGTCCTGGGTTCGATTCCCAGAAACAAGAGCGCCCCTAAGAGCGACTCAGTGATAACACCGAGAAAGGTGATAGATGTAGGTACCAAATAAATAGATAAATAAAATAAATAAATACCAGGCTTAAACGGTCACTTTGGCAGAATCGTAATAAATATTATGAATCATCGTAAAATGTCACAAACTGATAATCCATAATAATGATCTGCGTGCAATCATATTACGAAAAAATTCATCTGTTTCCCAGTTTTCTATGCAGATTCGAAAAATGGTTCACAAATTATGAATTGCTTTCGTGTCAAATTAGAGGAATTGGTTTTAGAGGCTAATGTGGCTGTTTTAGGCCTCCAGGTACATCTATCACCTTTCTCGGTGTAGGTTTTAGGTATATAGAAAGAGGTTCAAATAGATATATACCTAGGTGGGTAAAGTATTCTGTTTTACTCTTAGTAATGACCAAGATACTAGATGCTCATTAAAATACCGCAACAGTTAGCGGTGACAGGTTGCTAACTCACCCCTAAAATCGAATAAGGTCTAGAGTTTATTGAGGAGCTCGTGGCTAAGTAATAACGGCTGCACAGGTCGATCCATCAGGTTAAGCTACTCTTGCCGGGGGTTAGTCCGTGTGTGGGTGACCATCTTTACATACCGAGACTCCTCCGTGGCTCGGAAAGCACGTTAAGCCGTTTGTCCCAGCTGTCTTTCGTGGATCTTTGACAGTCGTTAGGGGTCGTCAGAATCCCGAAAATCCAGCCAGTCTTGCATGCATGACAACCAGTCTTACCAAAGGGTATCGTATTGCCCAGTTACTGGATTTTGGAGGTCAGATAGGCAGTCGCTCCATGTAAAATACTGGTATTCAGCTGCATCCGGTTAGACCGGAAGCTGACCCCAACATAGTTGGGAAAAGGCTAGGCAGATTGATTTATAGTGGCTATTCAGGTCTTCCTAAAACAGATAATAATTATTCGCTTGTTGTATCGGCCTGCCAAACGTTAATCTATGATAAAGTGATACACGTCATGAACATTGTTTGAGTTGGTATTAGTTACGAGCTTATTATTATTATGTATTAAGTATTTATTACAGATTGGTACCTTACATGCATTTCTTCATAGATAAGCATTTATGAATAAATAAAAGTATTTTAATTCAGACCTTGATCCATATTATGATGTTAGTAATACGAGATACCTACAAGATTATACTTCGAAGTATGACGCACCCGGTACATGCACATGTACATACCCAATGCACCGTAATGGTGCAACACAGCTTATCACTGATGACGCTCCCATGCACTCTGCACATCATGGACGCAATCCTTTGTCGTAGGATGGTATTGAAACCAGTATGTGCTTCGGCAAACATTCCTGATGCAATGCAGTAATTTGAAAGCCCCAAAAACATCCTGAAAGAATTAAAATTATATAAAGGATTTATATTATTATTTAAAGGATTTATATTATTACATAAAGGATTTATATTATTATGACTACAAAATTGAAGATTTATTTGCTCATTGAAAAAAATTAAGAGTAGATAACAAAGGCGCTGTCGCTCTGATTTATCGAAGGTACATTTAATCCCAATCACGTTCTAAGACATTTTTGAAAGAGGTGTCACAATCGTTGATATATCAGCGATCGTTAGAGCCATTATCGCAACTGCGGCTGATTCGAATTGTGTGAACACGAGAATGTATGACCGGGTGACAGACACCTTCGTTTGCAACGAATCATTAGCTTCGGCGATAGCTTATCGCGAGCTCACACACCCACCGTCACCGTCTACCCATAATACATCATCTGTGATATGATGTGACGTCATGTCGCCTAACAGTCTCTTGGATGCCTCGCCGTCGCGTCTAGTCGTTAAAACAATTGTAATTAAGTCTGTAATTTACGACTCGTTACGATTTGACGTTAATTTCATCTTATACAATGACAAGTGATTCGGTGTGTAATTATGCTTTATGTTTCCATTTTATGTATCTGTTTCGCTCTATACTCGTACGTTCAGCAACAATGCAATAAAAGCGGCAATGAGTTCAACTGAAGTGAGAACGCCACTTTTATCTTATCAAGTCTTTTGTCGAAGAAAATCTCATGAATCCGCGCTTTTCATGCCAGTAATAACATTTACTTCGAAAGAAAACAGTTATCCTGCTATAAAAAGAAAACACAATAGCTTTAGGTAAATACATTTTTATTGACTTAGTAAGAATAAGATTGTTCTAACAAGCTTGCTTCAGTTTCGGAATAATGACGTCGCCAGCAAAGGAGATAACTGGATGACACCATAAGAATCGTGTAGTCACGTTCTTAGCGGAATCTTACGACACGTGATGACGTAATGCAGGCTCGACAGGGATCGTCACGACATCTGCTACGTCATTCCGCCAAATGTCACGCCCATGACGACGCTTGTTCGGCAACGACAGCCGGCAATTATCTAGAGAGTTTTGGATTTAAGGGCTGTTGTACTTTATAGGGCAATGTTTTAATGGATGGCTTTACGGAACATGATAAAATATGATAAGTATGACGTCACTGGCAGAAATTAGCTTACAACACTCACTTGTTTTTTAATTCGTTCACTTGTTTCTAATCATTCGGGCGAAATTAGGAAACCACTTGTGTCATTAGGATATTAAAAAAATAGCGTACGTTATACTTTATTGTTACAGAATACCTACCCATGTACCTAACTAATGACGAGGATCGAGGCATTCATTTGGGCGTGAAAACTAACTCTCATTCACACAGTAAGGATTTAGTAGTCCCTACGTGTAATGAACTAAAACTTTCCAGACTTCTTACGAGTAACAACTTATTGTGAAGCTGGTTGTCATGGATAATTGTTTGGACTAAGGTTGTATTATAAGTTATAAGTTTATAACCTATTTATTATGTACTGGAGTAACTATTTTATCTTTTTAATATTTTTTAATGTTGTTATCTCCTCTCAATCAGAGCAACTGTCATCTAATTTCTTCACCTTAGGAAATCTCTACCAGTCAACCAGTCAACCAAGTCAACAAGGGTGGTCCCTTGGTTGACTGGTAGAGAATTCCTAAGGCATTAAGTCCGCCTTTGTACCTTATTGTGCGCGAGAAGTTTAAATAAATAAGGGCCAAGTTTTGTAAAGATTTTTAATAAACCACAGTGCAATAAATTATATCCAATATTCCACCAAAACTTTTATCTGAAGTTATAGTGCTCTTTGGGAAAACTTAAAAAAAACCGGCCAAGTGCGAGTCGGACTCGCGCACGAAGGGTGCCGTACCATTATCTATAAGAACGCTTAAATATTTATTTTATTCTGTTTTTTAGTATTTTTTGTTATAGCGGCATACAGAAATACATCATCTGTGAAAATTTCAACTGTCTATCACGGTTCATGAGATACAGCCTGTTGACAGACGGACGGACAGACAGACAGAGCAGACAGAGTCTTAGTAATAGGGTCCCTTTTTACCCTTTGCGTACGGAACCCTAAAAAGGAACGAACAACACAGCAGGGATAATTTAAACAACATCTCATATTGTAGAAAATTCTACCGAATTTGGGAATAAAGATAAATAAAGACAAATATTGGAACAAGTTAATGCAAATCCCTTAAAGGGTCGCGATAGATAAACTCCTTGGGTATCACCGTCCACGGCTTATAACGGGCAATCTTGACACTATCGGCCGCATAATTCCGTGGATTACAACTGGATTAATATCAAGCGCTGCATATGAGAAGTGCTAATTAATACTCTGCCGCGGAAACTTTCGCTAAATTGAATTGCGCTCTTAGAGGTTGAGTAATGCGAACGGATTGTGAGATTAGATCGATTGAAGTCGATTAATTCACCAAGTTGTACCTAATGTTGGTTAGGCTGAGTTATTGCTGAACCTAAAATGGTGGCGCTTGAATGTATTTGGCGGTCTTATTAAATTAGAGATGGTGTTGCTTTAAAGTTCATCTCGGTATTGACTTTTTGTGAACTTAGTATTCCAAAGCGGTTGCTTTTACTACTCAAACTACTAAGCCTTTTCCCAACTATATTAAGATCAGCTTCCAGTCTAACCGGATGCAGCTGAATACCAGTATTTTACATGGAGCGACTGCCTATCTGTCCTCTACAAACCAGTTACTGGATAACGCGATACCCCTTGGTAGGACTGGTTGTCAGACTTTTGGGCTTCTGACTACCCGATTGTCAAAGATCTACGAACGACAGCCGGGATCAACGGCTTAACGTGCTTTCCGGTGCACGGACAGGTCTCGATAATGATGTAATAGATGGTCACCCATCCACGGACCGACCTCGCAAGCGTTGGTTTACCTTGTAGATTGACCCGTGCGGTTGTTATTATTTAGCTACGAGCACTTCAGTTGCTCT
Organism: Lithophane semibrunnea; assembly: GCA_947363905.1. Classification (NCBI taxonomy): domain Eukaryota; kingdom Metazoa; phylum Arthropoda; class Insecta; order Lepidoptera; family Noctuidae; genus Lithophane; species Lithophane semibrunnea. Next base: position 8,195,793 of record OX376194.1, on the reverse strand, counting down.
TGCTACTATGAGATATAAACTTTATTGCTTTTCTGAGCCTTGTAGGTCATTCGAAAAGCGCGCCTATTACTAGGTACTGCTGAAAAATAACTAAGCTGTAGTATAACACTTTATTTTCCACCAAAACCAAGTTTTCCTGTTACCCTTATCAGTACTTCGGTTTATCTACTGAAAACGTGGTGTTTGACTGATTCACAGCCTAGCAGAATTTAAATTATTTAATAAAAGTCACAAATATGTACGAAATCCCGTTCTTATGCCACCTAAACCGTATTTATTTATTTTTGTGAAACAAAAAAATAAAATATGTGCATTTTAACGATACTTTGACAGAAAGCTGAGCGTGGCGAGCCAGCCAGGCGCTCGCGACTTTTGTCGCTGAATTATTCATTTAATCCTTTCAATATCGCCGTCTCAACGTATCTAAGTATGAACGAGTTTTAGCTGTTTTTTAGCATTCGTGTCGTATTGGTTATGCGGCATGCCACTTTAACGGGATCACAGAACCGACTTTTATAAACTTTCTTTGCAGTTTATCCTACACATAGGTTGATTTAGCTTATGAAGTACGTAAGTCACAGCTTTATAAAACCCTGTGTTGTACATGCTTTTCTGGGATCATTTTAACCTTTAACGTTTTAAGACTCGGTTTTACTATTTAACTTCTTGCCGAAAATAGTTTTTTTTAATAAAATAACTAAGTACACGTAGGTCACAAATAAATAAAACACAAGTTTATTTAAATTCCACATCAGAATAAACTACAGGCAAATAAATCAAATACAATAAAACAGTTTTGTTAATTTTTCACTTATTCCCACAACACATTTTCCAGAGCGTTTCTATTTACGATTCAAAGCACATATTTTATTATGTGTGTAAACTTTTGTCTGTCCGTTGTCTTTTAGTCTTTATTTATAGTATTTTGTACCTATAACTCTGTATGTGCTTACTGTGATGGGAAGCAAGCCGCTGACTTCAATATGTAGGTTACGGAATAATATATTTTATACTGTAATAGCGTGTCGTTCGATAGAATATTCTGTTTTGTTTTCTGAGAAATCTAGCGAAAGCCTGTGTTGTGTGTATGTAGGTAAACAAGGTTGTATAGAAGTATGTCTGTTTGTTAGGTTAATTCGGAAAGGTCTTTCTTTTGATTAGTATTTAGAAAATGATATTGGGGACTTTGGAAAATTAACCGAAAATTGGCGTCACACAGCTTTTACTTTAAATAATACTTTCAACCAATATTACATCTAACATTGATGTGATCATTGTATATTTCCCACGAAAACATCTTACGGCTCAAACAAGTTAGAATAATTACAGTGAGTGATATTTCAATAAACTCAAAGAACTACAGAAGATTTAACAAGCAGGAAAATCTCATCTAAAAACAGACTAACTCGCGAGCTGACGTGGCACTAAGCAAAAATAAAGAAATAAGGGTGTCTTAAGGCCTTATCGTATTATTATGATAACGAGAAACCTTTTCTAAGTAAGTATGTGCTCGCCATAAAAAGTTGTCAACGACATCTACTCGGGAACATTACAATTATCATATTTTTGCACAAAAAAGGGAAATATTTAACTGATCCTCTAAAAACTTATTTACCTTGTAATGATAAACGCTTTTTTAAATGAATGAACCTCTAAAACTTTCTGGGCTTCTAATGACGCATACTTAAAAAAAAAAACCCTTTTTTACTTTAATAATCGCAATAATTAGTTATTACTGCTAGAGCACCTCGACCAAATAAATGAGTTAGGTTACTTTAGAACTGTGACCAACCATGCGCGAGCCGAGCGAGCGAAGCGAGCGGTGCCGCGACAGCGGCAGCGGCCAGCTTGCACTACATAACAGTTTGTCGCAGTTTCTAGCTATTTAGAATTGTTATGCCCCTAAATAGGAATTATTTGAGGTTCAATTAAGTTCATGCCCACAAAAAATATAGACGGGACATCGTGAGTAAACTTATTGTGCCTATCTTTGCCCCTAAGTGATTTCTTAGAGCCTTTGATGATTTTATTCGTATAAAAAGAGGGAATCTTCAAACGAAAGGGTTGGGAAACAATAATTTTGAGTTCATCAAACTTTATTGTTGTTAATTATACCTGTAACAGTTGTTGACTTAATTGTATTTATTAATTTAAATTTATTTGATCAACATTCCATTAACAAACATTGATTAACTTTTCATTCACAAATAAACAGGAATGTCATTTAATCTATTATTATTAAATTATTCTGTGTGATGTCGTATCATTTCGCCTACCTAATTGTGACAATAGTCAATTTAAAACATTTCAACAATTATTATTAGTTTTGCTGACCATATAGTAGGTACATATCATATAGAGTTGTGGAAAAATTCTGTCTATAGCCCAAGGTGAATTTTTCCTTGACCTTTATTTCTGTTATCGACAAATTGTGGGTGTACGTCTGTACACCTCTTATAACCCAGAACCCTTTGAGAATTTGTGGATTTCTGTACCCTTTATCGGAGGATACAATAAAATGAAAATAAATAAATAGGCGACATATGTCATGTAGTATATTTGTGTATGTTTATGACATGTCCGTATGTCACTGCAGGGATCCAGCAGAATATCAGCGTCAGGTGTATTTGCCTGACACATGCTGAGTTGGACTCCCATTTGGTGCAACGTTGAGACGCACACCGCACTTTGTATGTTTCGTTTTTTTTTAAAGTGTGTCATAGACAATATTGTCATCACTGTCTAGTTTTTTTTTTATTGTTTTTTTTTTTTTGTATATTGGCACCCAGCTGTTTATTAATGTAATTAGTTATTATTTAACCGTGTCTTTGTATGTTGTGCTGTCTTTTGTGTGCACCAAATAAACGTTTTATCTATCTATCTATCTACATGCACGCAGAGATCCGTTAAAAGTATCCCCTGAGTAGTATCGAATTTTACGTTACACTAAATTAATACTCGGTACATTTACATAATAATATCTATTTCATCTGATAAGTAATAGATTTTTAAATACCTTAAACCTATCTTTCAATACTTTTAATCCCATACTAGCACTTTAGTTACCAAAAGGAACACCAATAAGTAGGTACAATAGGTATTCTTTTTCCAGTGATTTTGTAACTATAACTACTAGTAACGAATACATTTTCGATACTTTTAATTCGATGCTATTTCCTTTCATGTACGCGGGCTTTAATGTATCAAGTGGGCGTAAAACCAGAACTCGCTGGTTTGTTTGTCAGTTCTGGTATGTAATGCGGTGCCGTTATGCAGTAGCACTCGTAACCGTAATTATGTCAACAACATCAAAAACAAACGTAAATTGACGCAAATTGTACTGTTTTCATTATACGTTTAATTATTGGCTGTCTACATTGGTAAAAAATGGATAGGTTGGAGCTAAAATCAGTGTGGAAACGATTGTCTTCCTAGTACCGTGAAGTAGGTATCCACCAATAGGTTCAAAGTTCTCCAACATGAAGCTCTGGCTAAACTGAAGCGAATCCAGCGCAAGATTCGTGACGAAATCCACTCGATTGGTACAACTAACTTATGTTCAAACTGGAATAGTCGCGTGTGTTACTAATTATTAAAACAATCGACGCAAGCAGTCGAGGTCCGCGTCCCGCGCAGGATTCAGTCATTCGTCAGTGTAGCCAGAGCTTAATAGGTAATTATAATTATTGCAAACCAGATAATTAAATAAGAACTTCAATTCTCTACCCAAAGTTTCTGTGTCTATCGTATTCAAAGTAGTCTTAAACAGCCTCCATTTCCCTCAACAATGAAAACTTGTAGATGTAACAATAAATCAAGTGGCACAAGGAAAGCCAAACTTGTATCATCTTTGATATTTTTGTGTAGCATATTACAGAAACTTTTCAGTTCCTTGTAACAAGTTCCACAGTCCCAGACTAAATACTCAAGAGACATTTAAATCTAAGTCAAGTTTTTCTCTGACTACGAACAATTTAATGTTCCGCCTGTCCCGGAACGAAAAACTTTATGTAATTGATGTTATTAATGTTATTTACCCCGTTTCCACTTATTTACTCTTAGTTTAGTACAGTTTAAAGCAACTGTCACAGTTTAGTTCAAAGGAAATTTGTTACTGTTTAACTAAAAATTAAATAAAAGTTGAATTATGATACTACTAAGATCCATAAGTGGAAATGATAGCTACAGATTTAAGTAAAAAAGCTTCGTTGGTTTGAATTTTAAATACATTTGTTATCTTGGGTGTCTTTAAGACTTCTGGGAATACGTAACGTAAGTAGTACCTGGTTTTTTTAGCACTAACAGTAATTATCCTAACTAATATTATAAATGCAAAAGTGAGTTTGATTGTTTATTTGTTTGTTACGCTTTCACACTAAAACGGCTGATTTGGCACAGGGTAGACCATGACCTGGAATAGGACATAGGATACTTTTTATCCCGATATTTCCGCGGGATCGAGACACACGCGGGGCACAGCTAGCTATTAATACTTAACAGTTCTTTAAAATGTATCATGATGAATGAAAATGGCAAGCCTGACAAGGCATGAACCCACAAAAACCACGATTTACGGATTTACATATTTCGAGCAATGCAGCAACTTGGTAAATCATGTATTTAAAATCTTTTAAAATGCAGTAATTAATAATATTATAGTACTCTACTTAACAGACCTCTATAGATTAACCGACTCTCAATTCTGAATTATCAGTTCTGCATTAAACCCGTACCACCATGTGAAAATACATTATTAATGTCATTGGTAAAGTGGTAATAAATGTGCATTTACCTATATATGTATTACCAATAATATTAATATTTGATACGATAAAAGAGATTTAATAATGTCGCGCCACAATATTTTGGCACAAAACTCCAAGCAGAACTGTTCCGTAAGAGGAAGAAGCGATAACAATATAAAATACTGAATTTTTGAGTGAAACCCATTTGAGTAGCTGCACGATACCGTTCTCAGCTCAGTCCCTAAGGGATAACATTAAATGTTATAGCTCTGAAGCTTCCTTAAAGAATAAGCTTTCGAACTGGGGAAACTCCATCAAAGTCAGTTCATGGGATTAGTTTACACAAGCACATGTAATAGTCTTGATTGCATTATACCGTGAGGAAAAAGTGAGATGAATATGTGGTTTTATTCGTGTGTTAACCACCCCTTCCACACGTCATCAAAATATATTAATATGTATGGGAAGAGCCGGAGCCGTATGGGAAATTCCGATCACGCATCTTGTAAACGTACGTAATACACCTCACGATTGGACCAGAGTTATATTATGTAATTGATACACCTTCATAAAACGTAAACATTGGCACACGCGCGTCATATGTTCGGTAAAGTTGGACCGAATCGAAGTTTAGAGGAAATGCAAAGTTCTGAATAAAAAAGCTTGCCCCGTCAAAGCTTGCCAACAACAGCACGAACTACAAAATTCGATACAAAACAACAAGTCCAAGTTACGGTGGCGTAAAGTATGTCCCTCAGGACATATCCGTGAACAAAACTCTAAAATCGCGTCGATATCTTTGAGCAAAAACAAACCCGGCGGCCAGGGGCGGGAGTTGTCATGGAGCCGCGTAGTCAGCGAGAAATGGAGTAACCCATTTTAAACTAGAATGAATTGCACGTCGTGGACTGCAGGTTCGCTGGAATGCTGCCCACTGACAATACTTTACGTATCGACTCACAGAGTTGCGAACGTGTTGGCGCTTTTATAGAGAAGAATTCGACAATCAACATTTGCGATAGTTTATTAAAGGTTTATTAAAGTGACTTTATCAAAAGTTTATTAAAGCAATTTCCTACAGTAAAACTCTCTTTTCTTAAATTCAAAAGAAAAGTACTCTCCAACTTTTCAGACTTGTTATAAATGTCGTGAAGGTTAACAAATCAATGAGCAGCTGATATAGGTATTGTTTCTCTTTAGAAAACCAAAGTTCACATAATATCACGGTTGAATCGAGCTACATAATAAACCGCTGCAAAAGCAGTCATCCAATTAAAACCATTAAACTACGATCAGCAATTTCCAAAATACCCTGAATCAGTTAGATGAACGTAAAGCCGGTGTGTACGCCATGGAACGCGCGGCAGACACGCCCCGGTAACTGGGCACAAACTACCGCACCAATATTGACTTTTGCTCCTTGAAACTTCCTCATTGTGTTCCTAATTACAATTTTTATTCAAACTTTTCCCTACCGGATTATCCTCGCATGATCGGCTATAGAAATATAGCCATAATACAGTTGAAGATATTTGCACACAATTAGAACTAAATTTCTAATAAGGTTTGTTTGGCGTTCGATGCAAATTTGTAGTAATACAATTTGAATCCAATGCAAACTTACTCTGCTCCAGAGTAATAGTCGCTTCCAAAGCAATTAGAATATTATTACGCTAAACTATAAGGTTAAACCTTTGTTTAATCAAATTGTAGTATTGGCTTAGATGGGACTTGGCCGTGTTTAGTACGGATTTTGCATTCGAAATTCTCGCATAACTAGGTAATATTCGCCTACACTTGAAAACAAAAAACTTTAACGTTCTAAGTTCTAAGAATTATGTTGTTATTTAAATATAAATATAAAACGATATCTGTCATCGTCTATCATTGAGCATCCATTGCCGTATATCAAACATCTAACTTTCAACTAACTGTCGTGGACAGAAACAAAACACTGTTGTGTTAACTGTATCGTTTAAACTACATCCTCTAACAATTTGCGTAAACGATGCCCACGCGCAGACGCCATTGCGTCGTGTTACAGCTAGTTAACACATCCCGCAGCCATTTTATACCAGCTAATGTGAACTAATTCCGTCTGTACTTAATCCTGATGTACACGAACTCACTCACTGTTGGTAGCAATAATAGATCGTCATTGATTATATTGTGTGTATTGACATTGGTTGTTTGATGTCTAACGGAAGAAATCAGCAAATTGATCTCGTGTACACCAACCTTAATAACTGCTCCATACACTGTGTGTCAGTGTCATTATGTCTTGAAACTTCGAACACAATGGACTCCCAATGCTTTCTTGTGCGGTTTGAAGCTAACGATTAATGAATGAACCCGGAACTTTATCTATCTGATCTATTATACTGTCACCGCTCCGAACTAAAGCAAATTTAACATTGATTTTGCATTTTTGATGAAAGAAATTTTAATTGTACCCACTAATACTAGGTACCTACCCATTGCATTCGGGAATATGCCTCTATCTCGAATGCAAATATATTTTTCCTGAAAAACATGAAAGGTGTCAAAAAATTGAAAAATACGCTTTTTGCATTGAATATATAAAAATATACTCACCTACTGCGCATATTTCCCAGGATTCCTGACTAAAATTCAATACCCTTTGTATAGGAACATAAAATATACACCAGGAGGATTGTGAAAACCGACAACAAACGCGTGTTCAATGTAATAAACAAAAATTCGATATATTCCCGAATAATAATTACGCACTCGTCTGCGCGATAATCACCTAATATTAAGTTGTACGAAAATAATATCCGAGAACAGCAATGTATCATGTAATCGCATCTATCTTCAATAGTAAGTAACAATCACTCCAGTAGTCCATTTGATTGATCCTCACCGAATTGGTATCCGGCTTGAGCCAATAAAGATCTTTTTGCCAATTGGATGGGATCAAGGAGCGACCGGGATGTCGGCGACCGGGCAACACTCGACGCCGCAACTGGATTTTGATTATTAGCTTTACATTTATTCTTCTAACAAGTCTACCCTGTCATATTAAAGGGTGATTAACTGGTAAGCAGTCATCTTATAAAATTTACAAAGTTTTATTCAGCCACAAAACCAAAATATGCAGTGTATTTACGATAAACCACGAACACTTCTAAATGGAAATTCCGGGGTAGGTTCGTTAACAAGCCAACTTTATTCATTAGCGTGTATTGTCTACCGAATTTATTCGTCAGGTCGAACACGGCCTAACTCTGGAAACATTTTCTGCTCCTTGAGACTTCACTAAGGCAAATATTTTCATCGAATTTTGTTTATCTTGCAGACACAGAAAGGTAACTTTACTCGTAATTTAACAAGAGTTTAATATCTGTTGTTCGTGTAGGTAAGTTCAGACTCGGTCTTTTAGATGAATTTATTTATTGATACTTACATATAATAAGATATAGATCTTATTATTCACTAACCAAAATTTTTCGCTACTATTTTATTATAGGTATGTATAGACATACCTATAATAAAATAGTAGCGAAAAATTTTGGTCCTTTTGTCGGTTTGTCTGGATGTATGTTCCGGATTAGCGCAAAAATTGAGGTGTTAATAGTGGCAATCCCTACCATCAGGAGCACGCCTTATTTAAGTTTTCACGGTGATGTTTTTACAGAATAGCGCTACTTATCGTGTGACCAGTAGCGCTATTCTGAAAAAAAATTAGGGGTGCGTAGTACGCACCTAATTTTTCTGAAGGACATCACCAATATGGTCATTCTATGTTCTTCTAGGGTCGTCGTCTCTCAGCGTTTCCACTCACTATTAGGTACCATAATAATGGGTTGAAAATTTTTAACCCTAGATTAAACAATCATGGTTTTCATAATAACAAGTAACATAAAGCTCTTTGTGGAGGTCCACCCATTCGTATTAATACCGGTTTAATAAACGCCGGCTTTTTGTGGACATGAAATTTGACAACCCTTTGGGTTTTTTAGATCACAAAGTCCCATTTTATAACATTATATTTTATATTTTGAATTTATATAACATTTATTACCTTTTAAGACCTTTCCTTTAATAAAAGCGATGTTTGAGAAGAGAGCACGACTTACAAAACCAATGAATGCCTTTGTTTGTGAATTATCTTCTCATGTGTTCACTGCGACGGCATGTGAAGCCCAGTCAGAGGTCCATGGGTGGTGGAAAACTCTGACACATGGTTAGTCACTAACTACAGGAAAAAGAAGAAAGAAATAAAGATGTGTTCATTAATCAAATCTTTCCAGTTATTAATGTTATATAGAACTCCACTCCACTCAACTTCGGTTACAAGCAAGATAATTTCAGAAAATTTCAGCTCACTGATCAGTTACCAGCCTGAAACAGTTCTATATTATTATTAACACTTCGCAAGAATAAGAAATGTACTAAAACGGTATTCTACCGGCTATATTTTTTTATAATTTTATGCAGGTGCTAGGTAGAAAAATTGCATTGTTGGAATACTGCACCCCGCGGCGATGCATTTTCTAAATACGTTCCTTACTCTCTCGTTTGAAAAGCGAGCCGACGACACCTTTAATCCTGAAATCTTGATATACCTGGAACGGTCTGAAGAAATAAATACGCACCATCGTTTTTCTTGAGGCCATTCCAGGGTGTGTGTGATTCTGTAAGACCTCATTCTAAACTTCGAATCTGAATCCGCTGTGAGTTTCATTCTAAAAACTGGGTGATACACTAGCGCTACCCTTGCGAGCGGGTCAGCGAGTTGAACTAAATTGACCGTGAGATTTTGACAGATAAAGTATGAGATGACGTAAGAAGTGGCATTCAGTAAGGTAATTCCCCCGTCATTTCGACGCTCACTTCGCACTCGAACCCGATTCAAAATTCGAAATGAGAGTGACTAGCGATGTGAGATGCGAGTTTTTGTCTGAATTTTACAGAATCGACGTACGAGTTTATAACCTACACCCTTGGTAGGTTTGTAAGCTACACCCATGTTCCTTACAAATAAACAATCTTGAAAACAGACATTTTAAAAACAGCTTTTTAGGTACGTGTTTGACTTACTAATTATTCGTTATTTATTAGCTGTTTATTATAAACTCAAATATTTATTGTACTTATAAGTGTTGTAAAATGAGTAGGTACTGAAACTATTTCAACATTTTCACTGTTGTGATGTAACTTCAGTAACATCGTACCTAATTAGGTACGTACCTAATTATTGAGGTTCTTTCATCAGTCCGCCCGCCGTAATTTATGTGTTTTTCTGAATTAAATGCATCGTAATTAAATTTTAAATTGTATAACAATGATGAAGCGACTAATTAACTTCTCATATTATCCCTCAACACAGTTAATTTTGTCTCGTATTTAAAAAACCTTTTATAGTAAAAAATGTTACCATGACTTTACAATTACAGGAATAAAGTAACCTCAAGTGTCGTCAAATACGATGTGAACGATTTAACACGTCATGTCGTATCCGATAACATATCGAAAAAGTTGTCGAAACCCAAGTTCAATCCACAGCAATTTTCACGAGAAATTCGTCAATACGTCTTTAAAACTTAAAGAATGACAACTTGGTAAACTTTTTGACGATATTATGAATTATTTATTATCTTTCGAAGAAATTATTGCTGAAAAGCTTGTCAGATTATTTTCTCTGTCTTTAGTTCATAGATTTATTCTCATATTAACTAAGTTTGCAAATTGTAGGTTGAATTTTTAGAAAGTAGAATGGGTCTTGAAAGTTTGTACTACGGCGCAGTCTTAAAAGCTTGGTAGTTTATTAGAATATGGCCTTAATTGTTTTAGTAAGATTTTTTTTTTTAATGCAATTTCTAATGATTTTTCCAGATGATGTTTTGATAAAATCTGAAATCAATCCGCACCTAACATCGTACCTATTCATAATTGAATTCCAATCCCGTCTTTATTCCTCTAATTCCAAGAATTTTTAAACTTTCCAATGGTACCTACTTCTCAGTTTAAGTTATGGAAAGTTTAGTACTTGTTGAATTATTTTAGAAACATGTCTGACTACGTTTCTAACCCAAATACGGGTTAAATAATTTTAAAGACCTTAATGTTGTAACAGAACTTAAGTTTATTTTTTCTTTCTTTACTTTTCTTTTTCTTAAGTTTTGAAACTGCAAAAGAAACCCCATTCTTTTCTATTCAAAATGACTTAAAGATAACCAGTAAGGAGCTTAATAATAACTTTTAGTAATAAAACTGAATGAAAAGCCGTTCGAAATTGAAGCAAGTTCCTTTGATGCGCGCCGGATCTGTCCCGCCTCATTGCGCAATATCCCGACAATTGAACCGTGAAAAGCATCGAACATTTTAAAATTTTACTATGCGCTTTTACTTAAAACTTGCCTGCTAATTACTTCATTAATTACTGCAGATTTTATTAAAATAACGCAAGCAATATTAAATTCCCGGATAATTTTCCTCGGGAAACTCCTGCCAAAGGTATTGTTTGCTTCCCGGCTATTCTTGTTCATAAAATGTATAATAGGTATCCTAAAACAACATCACTTAGCTTTTAGAATACAAGTTTCTAGTTTGCGCTACAAGTTTCCAAAATAATTAATTACAAGTAGCGCCTGTTGTCTGACAACCCAAGACTCATTAGGTAAGTACCAGATATTTGATAAGAAATTGGCTTTATAACTTTGAAAACTGATTCACATTTCACAATCAGAGGGTTTTTTTAATTAAATTCTTAATCCTACTAATATTATATTATAAACTAGCTGCGCCCCGCGGTTTCACCCGCGTAAGTCTCGATCCCGTGGGAATATCGGGTATCCTATGTGTTAATCCAGGTTATAAGCTATCTGTTTGCCAAATTTCATCCAAATCCATTTAGCCGTTTTTGCCTGATTGAGTAACAAACATCCAAACACACAAACTTTCACATTTATAATATTAGTAGGATGTGAAAGTTTGTGTGTTTGGATGTTTGTTACTCAATCACGCAAAAACGGCTAAATGGATTTGGAAAACATCCAAACACACAAACTTTCACATTTATAATATTAGTAGGATGTGAAAGTTTGTGTGTTTGGATGTTTGTTACTCAATCACGCAAAAACGGCTGAATGGATTTGGATGAAATTTGGCAAACAGATAGTTTATAACCTGGATTAACACATAGGATACTTTTTATCCCGATATTCTCACGGGATCGAGACTTACGCGGGTGAAACCGCGGGGCGCAGCTAGTCCTTCATAAGTTTTAAATGTTCGTCTACGCAACAACAACGTAGGTAAATAAAGCAAGGAACGTTCAACATGAAAGGCATTGCAATCGATTGTTATGTGTGTTACGCAATTAGCCCGCTGATTAGATTGAAAGCTGACTCCAACAAAGTTAGGATGTCTAACTATGATCTAGACCAGTGCGATTTTGATGAAAAGATTAATAAACTTCTATAACCCCACTTTATTTATATAAAAGGACAATAAAAGAGGGTCACTTAAACGCATGAAGAGCAGTCGCTGATATTAGATTTCTTAAAAAAGCACTTAAGAAAGACTTGAAGGATCGACCAATAATATTGTAGGACCCATCTCAATGTTTTATAACATTGTAAGTCAACATTACCTAGCCGATATTAAAACGTGGAGTTCGACATAAAGACAGTTTTATTTGATATTATTACATGAGATATGCACGCATCCATCATTCATGAGACCACAAAGTATTAGAGAATAGTTTGTATGCCCCACTCTGCTAAAATATACCTAAGTTACCACATAAATTCTGTCCACACCAAGTGAGTCTTGTAAGTTCTTTGTCTCTGCGCTAGATAAGAGTCAAGACATAGGTTAGGTACTTGATATATTACTTAACTACGGTTTTCTAGAATAGCGGTGGCCGCCACATAACGGCCGCAGTGACGGCTGTCATGAAAATGAAGGCACCGGGGTTTGACTTAACGATGTCAAAAAAACGCTCTCTAGGAAAACACTAACTTACTTTCATAAATAACGTTTTAGTGACGTCTTTCGCCGGGAAATTGCGGACGCTATGTATCGGTCTCTACAGTATAAGGAAACCTTGGCTGAAGACATTATAAATGACAGTCACATCACTAAAATCAGAGAGTGCACTCCTTCGAAAAGATGGAACGCACATATTTTGCCTCTAACGTCACACCAATGAAAATGTATTTTAAATAATCATGCTTTTGTTTCCACGTCGAGGGTGAGTATAAGTTCAAACTACGCAAACAAGTGCCGGTGTCGCCTTTTTTTTTTGAGGGTGGGAAATCATCCAATGACTTCTCTCGCTCTGGGCGGAGCGGAAGGGCGTGTCAGACTTTTACTGACTAAAACCCACCCGTGTTCCTTCAGTTGCCTGTTACCAAGGTCCCGGTATCCCTTTCGGACTAACCCGCAACCCTGGCAGGCATCGGTCCTAGCGGACCCCGCCAATTGTGCTGACATCTCTTTGAAGCGCGCGTGGAACACGACGCGCCATCGACCCGGGCCTGGTCCTAATCGGACGGTGAGCTACCCCTTGCTCGCCTTCCGCAAGCCCGCGCCTATGGTGGCCGGCCTGGGATTCCCGATGCCCAGGGCGTCTCCAACGGCGGCGGTTAGGGGCGTGAGGGCGCAAACTGCCTCTCCCTCACGCGTTCCGCCTCCTCCTTCGCGAGCATTACTGCTTCGCAGAAGGAGGTGACTGCTTCCCATGCCCTCTCGCTCCGTACCATGGCCTGGACCAGAGCCAGACGCGAGAGGTCACCGCCGCCAATCGCTTCCAAGAGGACACGGCGAGGCTCCGCCCAAGCACGGCAGACCTCCACCGTATGCTCCACCGTGTCCTCCGGGCGGTCCACACCGTGGTGACAGTCGGGCGTTTCCTCCCGCCTTATCCGAAACAGGAACCTCCCGAACCAACCGTGTCCGGTGAGGACCTGCGTCAGGCGGAAGGTGAGGACGCCGTGGCGCCTCTCTAGCCACTCCTCAAAGAGGGGACTTATCGCCGCAATTGTGGCGTGCCCAAAATGTACCATTACTTTTATTTCGGCCAGAAACGGTGCCAGTACACAAAAAATACCTCTTACGTTATTTGTATAAAAGAAGAAATGAGCAATGATTATACCAAGTTTGCTCATAGCATGTTGGAATGGACGATGATGTAGTAAGTAGTAAGCAGGGCGAAAGGAGTGGAAATCCTTGTCGTAATCTGTTTCACATTACCTATAGAAAGAACGAATTTCCAATCCACTAGTTATCGTCTGTGGACACATGCAAGTCCATCCTATAAACGATGATCTTCATCATCATCTGCCTAGCCTTTTCCCAACTATGTTGGGGTCGGCTTCCAGTCTAACCGGATGCAGCTGAATACCAGTATTTTAAATGGAGCGACTGCCTATCTGACCACAGCCCAGTAACTGGGTAATACGGTACCCCTTGGTAAGACTGGTTGTCAGACTTTCGGGCTTCTGACGACCCGTAACGACTGTCAGAGATCCACAAATTACAGCCGGGACCAACGGCTTAACGTGCTTTCCGAGGCACGGAGGAGTCTTGGTATGTAAAGATGGTCACCCATCCACAGACCAACCCCGGCAAGCGAAGCTTATCCAGATGGATCGACCCGTGCGGCTGTTATTACGTAGCCACGAGCTCCTATAAACGATGATGTGATGCTCAATTTACTTTTAAAATAATATGTTATTTTAAAAGTACGTGATGTTATGACATCACGTCTGCAATCCCGGAAGGGTTAGGCAGAGGTGTAGCTATAGTACTTAGACCGCGCATTTCGCTGATTATGTTTAAGTTCCATGTTATAGGGGCGAGCCTATTGTTACCAACCGGGCACAAATACAGACTCCGCGTTGGTACTAAGAAATTCATGATGGAAAAACCGAATAACACTTAACCCAACCTGGGAATCGAACCTCAAACCTTAAGCTTAGCAGTAGCGCTTGTGACACTTAGACTAACGAAGAACAGAGGCAACGAGGTCTTTTGAAATATATCTCATAAAAGATATAATCTTAAATATTACATAGAACTAAGGTATGATATCGATATGCCTAGCTCTTAGATTCAGGTAATATCAATATTTCACGCAGATCCAGTACCTACTTTTGACCTTCTCAACTGTCAGACCTCTGGATATAAGATCGGGGAATATTTGCATGAAGGGTTAAGTTAAGGCCGACGCTTAGATATGTGCTCTCTAAAGTTCAGACGTTGTAGATTTGTAAACAGGGGTCATTCACCCAAGACTAAACCCTGGTCAATATTTTTTTTAACCTTTCAATTACCAAATCTGAATTATTTCTTATGGTTTTTCATAATTTGGCACAAACTATAATAAATTAGTTAGCGAAACTACATGACGTGATAGGTGGTAAAATTTCCGACCTCCATGCGGGCAATATCTAGTCTTATATTTTTTAGTAGTACTATTAGTCTATTTTGCATTTAATATGACACTCAAACTACCCGATTTAAACTCAACCCCAAACAACACCTACAGTATGTTTAAAGAAATTGTGTGACAAATAGGTACATCGCAATTAAGCTTGTTGAACATAAACAACAATGTAACGAAACCATTTACTGACACAAAAACACACATCTCATCTAGTTATTCGAGCCACAAGAAAGATCGTATCATTAATATGAAGACGTAAAACTGTCAACATCAAGGATCACAAACAAACAGCGCTGAATAAAATTTGGCAAAGTACTTACAAAGTAAATGGTAAAACTATAAGTACCTACAATGGGTTTAAGGCTAGACTACACGTGCTTTTACATTAGCACTATCACAATAATACACTCAAATCAAACATATAATAAAACAAAGTCCCACCGCGTTTTTTTATCTATCTGAACGCGATAAACTCAAAAACTAACGAACAGATTTTCATACGGTTTTCACGAATGGACGAAGGGATGAAGGGTTTGTATCAATTCGCTGAAATATGACGATGATTTCTGAAGATGTCAACAATGTGACTCCACGCCGCGTGAACCAAAATAAACTGAATTTAACACAAAGGGTAATATTATCACAGTACCTACCTACTTCCAAGATGTTCCCAGAATGGCCAACTAATAAACTAAGAACGCCTCAGGTAATTTTATTCCATCATTGATACTTATAATTATATGTAAATACAAAAACATAATTACGAGTATGTTTATTGTTCTGAACGTGAACGGCGAACCCAACTTCGATAGCCGAAGAGATAACCTTTAACCGTTTCTATTTGGAAACAAACCTATCTTAGTTCCCGTGTGACGTAAATAAAGTGTTTATATCGGTAGTACGATGAAGTCATGGGTTTATGGCATCATAAACCCTGTTCCACGGAAGGGAGTTCACCTGTATTTGCTAAGCTATGGGCGCAACAGTGTCTCGTAGATCTTTATAATAATTTATTAAATATAATCCGAGCTGTAAGGTGACTTCCGTTTTTTTATGATTACTGTTTCTGGATGTCGACAAAAAAATTGCCGGCGAAAGTAATGCCGCTTATTAAGGCGGCGTTCACACCAAGCGTATAGTCGGCAGCCGACTGTAAACATGTGTGAAAAACAAAGGAGGCTGAAGTTGTTTTTTCATACATTTTGTACTGGACGCTCACAATCCGCGGTCGACTATTTTGGTATACGCGGCAGTGGATAATTTATTTTTGAGTTGCAGGATATTTGGAAGAAAGACAGATCGTGTGGTTTCCAGTAAAGAATCACTCAGGCCATGGGATTAAGGCGGCGTGTATCTTAAAAGAAACTTGTGGTTTAAATCAAGAAATTGGGTAAATGAATTTTCCTGTATTCAAATGCAATCACGAATTCAACTCAGTAAGCTTAGTGGCCTTCGATTTTAGGTATGAAAGAGGTCCGTGTTCAGCAAAGTCAAAATGTAAGAATGTACATGACAATATTGGATTACACCATATAGAATTATTTCATGCAACTCTTCACACAAAACCGGCAGTCGTCGCTGATGATATACACTATAATATAGCGCTACTAATACACTATAATATAGCGCTAGAATAGCGCACTATAATATATATCCGCTGATAATATAGCGACTACCAAGACCGTATAAACGTAAATCAATAAGAATGACACACTGATCGTAAAAGCAAACGTTAACAATAACCCCAGCTCTTAGCGCACGCACTACCATATAATTTTATTAGTCATGATTTATATAGTTTATTGCATGAAAACACCATTGTATACCATGAATTGAAATATACATAGGTACCGGATCGAATAAAACACTTCTTGATAGTTTACTACTTACTAAATTATAATAACTCAAGAAATCAAAGATACATTTTATATAATAATCTAGCCCGCAAGCCTTGTTTTATCCTCTTCTAAATACAAACTGATAGAACATTCGAATCAAGCCTTTCTTAACTGCCAGTACAATTGTAGGTTGCTTAACTTAATGCATAAAACCTTACAGTACCTACATATCTGTGAACGTACTAACTGCGGTGAAGTGGAACTGCAAGCCTGAATTCAGATTCTAGAGAAGCAGTTGTCCACAATAAGTTTTATTGTCATTGTAATAATATAATCTACTAAGTTGCAGATACTGACCATCTGCGTAGAGAGACTTTTTAGCTCAGCATTCCTTACCAGCACCCTAATTTAACCTAAGGTTGACTGGTAGAAAATGCCTATGGCATTAAGTCCGCCTCTGTACGTTTCTGTGCTTAAAGTAAAACCACCTAACCGGGTTTCATGTTGGATCTTACTTTAAATATGTAACAACTGGTGTACACATGAATGAAATAAAGATTATGAGTTCGAGTTTTAAATAAATAATTGCGTAACACACTATCAATCACAATCCAATATTATTTATGGATATTGCTAATCCATTGCTACATAGGTTTGAAAAATTCGTCTGCTCAACAACGTAAATAACGCAATGAAACGTGGCAGAACTGTCCAAATTAATCCCATTACGATGAGTTGTCATTTTATGTGTGTTACGAAATTACCCCGCAGGTCCATCTTGGTTCACAATTTGATTGCAGTAGGCATAGATAGACATTTGAATCTTAAATAAAATTATAGGATTGTCTGAATATGCGACCACACGAGAGTACCGAAACGTAGACTGTGTCATCCAAAATTTAAATCTCGCCTGTCGTGTCCGCAAATGGGATAATCCCGATCAGTCATGCAGCCTATCTGAGTGCTTTGGAAAATGAATTAATTCAAGCAATAATCAACAAACTTGTGGCTACTTACTAACTTAGCAACATTTCCCGGAAAAACACATAATCTACCTAATTGTAGAGGTGAAAATTCGTCGGTAACTTCCGTGGCTACCCCGAAAACAGACGCCCGGCGGAAAGTTTGCTTTATAATATGTACTGATAAGCGACTGATGTTTTTGAGGGTAGGTCTATTTTCCTTTTGCTTCCGGGTTACTTTAGGAAAATCGTTAACATAGTAGATATGTACGCTGTATGATAAGTATACGCGAAAGGGTTCTGTTTTGTGAAACAAGAATTTTTTTTTTTTTTTTTTCTTTATTTTAAGGGCTTTATCGCTGAGCGATAACGTCACCCTGTAACATCAGCACGATAAACTAAACCTAAAAACACGTTTTCATTCTAATGATACTGTTATTACTATTTTAAAACAAAAAATGCTAGTCTCTACAGTATCCTAGCTTGTTCCGATAAAGGGCAAGCCAGGATAGCATTACACCCGCCAATGTCGTACTTATTTGGTGGGCCGAGTAAATTAAATCGCAAAACTTCATTCCGTACACACTCCATCAAGACATGTTGCACATCTTCGACTACTCCACATTCTTCACAGTTGGGTGACGTAACCTTTTTCATCAGAAAACCAAACTTTCTCGATGGAATGTGACCGGAACGAAGTCTTAGTGCCATAACTAAATCCCTTCTGCTGAGTAGATTTTGATCAGTCCAATTAAACACTGGAAGCTGTGGTTGGATGGTCTTGTACCAAATTCCCCTTTCTGTTGACCTCTGGTTAAAGTATTCACACATCCGTACACTGCTGTTTAATTAATTTTATATAATCTGTAAGAAATTTTTTGTTTTTGTTAATTAATTTGAAAAATTTCATGTATTCATTCAGTATTTCTCATCACTTCCTGAGCCAACAAAGAAACAATCTTTTAGTCCGAGCGATTGCTCCCAAATCTACCAGATGGAACGAATTTTTCTTTGTTTATACGACGAACGCCGTGTTGTTTGTCGTGGAAATATAGTAACAATCTACTTTTATAAGAAAACTTCTGCGACTGTCCTAATTGAACGATGTACTTTTATATACAAATACCTACTTCTTAATACTTGTACCTATTGTGTCGCTTCCATTTACTTCCATTCATGTCGCAAATCAAGGTTCTACTGAAATTACGGTTCTTTTGTTATAGCTTCCGTAAAACACAATTAAGTTTGTCAACGGTTATTTAGGATTTTACTCGCGTGTTTACTTGGATTGCCTGGTTTTATTTTTTGTTTATTTATTTGGTTGTATTTAGTATAAAAGATACCCGTGAACTTAGCCCGTGAATGATTGCCATCAAAATGATTTTTTTAAATATACATTATTTTTGTTTATGCTAAACCCAAAAAGAGGTTATTGTACTCATCATTTTGAACAACTTTTTCTATGGGACCAATCTAGAAATCGCGAAAAAAAAATCTGCTGTTCCATACATTTTGTCGATTTAAGTGAACACAAATGTATGGAACAGCAGATTTTTCATGATTGCTGATATCATAGGTATTCACAATGATTTCGACCTTCTTTAGAATTATTGTTATAAAAGTAATAACATTCTATTCCAACCAGCAATTTCTTTTGAATATTGCTGTAGTCAATCTACTTTATGTAACACAATCTGATCCAGACATAATAATATTTACATAATATTGATTTATTAATATAATACGAACGATTTGTTGATGTTATTGAAATTAGATTTATCGTATATTTATTGGAGAGCAAACAGTTTTATTAACTGTAGACTATTGTGATTCGTAGTTCAGTGCTTTTCACTGCTCGAATTGTTCGTTCTTATTCTCACTTATATTCTCTGTATCTTCGTTTTTATTATTAGTCAACAAGGAACCCTTATAGTTTCGCCATGTTCGTTCGTCTGTCTGTCAGTCTGTCCGCGGCATAGCTCAGAGACTCTTAATGGCCGGTTTTATGCGTAGAAACTCCTGCGCTGCCACCGCAAAAAACTCAGTTAATATTTTAGGCCAGTATTCTGCAAGATTTTGATACTTCTCTGGTCAAGCCAAACCAATAGCTCAAGTCAACAGCTTCCTGCAGCTGGGCTTCACCTCAAAATATATATCAACACCAGCACACAGTTCAAATCGATCGGCCACGTGCCACCATTTGTCTGCATAAGCTTTCACAAACACTATGGCGTTGAGAAACGTGCCGTCAATTTGTGCTCAAAGTCGTCCCCTGACAACTAGCTAAGCACTTAACGCGAGCTACAGATTAACTCGGCAATACAACATGTAAACAAAACTTTTCACCGCCGTGTGAGTTGTGACAAACAAGCAAAACCGTCCGTTAAACCTTAACCTTTAATCATAACTACGTGATCTGTCGGGATCTCCCCACCACGAAAGATCTCCCTGCGACCCTTAGGCCCATCCACAACAGTGTACTTAATCGATTAAGGTTATTGTTCAGCCACAACGAAATTCAGTTTACTCGCAAAAATAAAAATAATATTCTTGGCCATTTCTTATATTTTTACAATTGCCATTTACCAGATACAAAGACATAACAACGCTATTCGTTAAGTGTCCACTTGTCTATTTTGCTTTAGATATATTTTACTAGTAGAAATTGGGTGCTATTTCGTCGGATAAAACAATTAACCGCTTCATTAGTCTTGATCAAAGTTGTAAATGTAGCTTTGTGAAATCCTACGTCCGAACAAAACGTTATTAGGATTTAGCGTTAAAGAATTCTTGGTACTACATAGCACTACCGAAAAATTGTAATTGACTCGCCCGCCCCTATTAACTAGAAATGAACCGTAATGGCGTCATTTAAGATTATACAATAAGTACTTAATAATACCTACCTATAATTCACAATTTTACCAAGATCCTAAAGTTGTTTTCTACAAATGATAGATCTGTTTGATTAATAAGTTCGAATCATAAATTATATAATATATTCTGTATATTTATGTACCTATTTATACACACAACGACATGATAAATTAATTTTGTATATTCCTACAATAAAATTATACAACATTGTTAACTTAGTTACCGTTTGGTTTTTATTGCCATACATAAATTCATGTATATTTGCCGTACATAAATTTCAACGAATTCATTTGTACCGATGACTGTGCTCTACGCATAAACTGTGTGACTAAAAAAACAGCATCGTTTGCATTTTTGTCGATGTTTACCGATAAAGGTGTTGATACACAGCCGATTGAAGCCGAACTGTGGGTAACGGTTAAAAGCAGTCAGATGGATCGGCTATGTACAAGGCCCTAGGTAATATTATTGTCAATTTGTCATATTACCATGTTCAATTCAATGGTTACTGTGCTTTAATACTGCTAGTCTTGTGATACTGAGTTAGATCTTTCTTCTCCACAATATAAATCCTAATTAGAGTATTTTTCTATCATTTTAGTGTGTCAATAACATTCATGAGACTAAAACTACATCCTTCACTGAAATCAGTTGTTGTTTGCGGTGTAAGACGACCTTTACCTACATTTTACAGTATTTTGTTTGTAAATTCGACATGATGAAATATTCATGTCACATTTGCACGCAGATCTGGGCGATCAGTCAACCGTGAAATAATGCAAACACGATAAAGTTATGGTTGCTTCGGAGTCCCGAATGTGATGCCAGTTATCACTTATTTAGTTCGTCTCGGTTCACTCGGTCGGCCATTTTGTAAAACTGTCAGCAACTGACGTATACCTATGTGACGTGCATGGTCATTGTACATAGTTGCTTTCCCTCCGCTTTCGCATCACTGTCCAAATCTCAGTGATCTACAGATGTAAAGTAACAGTGAAAGGACTGTAGACCATTTGTTTTGCTGGAGTAGACAGGTGGCATTCTATACCGAAAGCACTTGGGTAATAAATGCATTACTTACCTACATCCTATAGAAAGTTATTGGTTGACTAATTCAGTACGAGGTAATTTAGTTTGTTAATAAAACCGGTTGGATCCGGTTAGACTGGAAGCCGACCCCGACATAGCTGTTAAAAGGCTAGGCAGATGATGATGATGAATTTCGTTTTTTAATAGTTACCCTATATTATTTATATAACCTAATTAATGAGATACAAGTTGTTATTAATTCTAAATATACCTGATAACATTTAGTACATAGTAGGAAACAAATAGTGGCATTAGAAGGTTCTAGCTCGTAGATAAAATGTGAGCAAGTTTATTGAAACCTATAAAAAATATACTTACCGCCAGTCAGTACTCGCCCTTACTCCTAACCGTAACCTTTTCTTGTATGTTTACTGTAGCCACACTCTCACTACCGTTGATTGAGTAGGTATCTATGCTAAAGTACTTGATGGAGCTCTTTTCTAAGAAAGAAATTATAGACTTTTCGAGGCTTCGTGTACAATAAACATAATCAAAGAAGACGAAATATAATAAATGATTAGCTACTTATGTCACTTTACTTTATACTGCATTGAATGACGTTGATAAGGGGAACGCTGTTGACTGTTGAGCAATTTTTTCTGTGAAACGTATCAAATAAATTGTAGGTAAAAATCTTTTTAAAACCTTTAATGAACTAAAAGATACTAAATAAAACATAGGTAAATATATAATTTTAATATTTTATTAAAAGCTCGACGCGTGAATTCTTACACTTACAGATCAACCGCAAGGTTTTAAGATAATATTAAAGTTCTATCTTTACTTTACGTACGTTTTATTTAGTACTAGCTTGTTTTTAAAAAGATTTTTACCTATAGATACATTTTTAGCATTAGAATTTGTTTAAATATCTGCTCTATCACCTTCACTTGTAAGATATTTTCAAGATCAATCCACAAGCCCAACGCAACAGGGTTTGGACTCATTGGTTATGTAGTGACCAGTGAGTCCAAACACGATTGTGCTATCTTGTATGATTGGGGAGTTCCTATGGCTATCTTCGGGCTCCATCATCAGACCAGCTCCATGGTATCATATTTTTGCGTTATCACAGTAATTATATAAGTGTACCAAATGCCAGGAAGTGCTTGAAAAATTGATGAAAATGCAAGTAACTGGAAACATCGGACGAAGCAAGATAATCATAATCCTAACTAATATTATAAATGCGAAACTGCGTTTGTTTGTTTGTTACGCTTTCACGCTAAAACGGCTGAACGGATTTGGATAGAATTTGGCACAGGGGTAGACCCGGAATAGTACATAGGATACTTTTTATCCCGATATTCTCATGGGATCGAGACTTACGCGGGTGAAATCGCGGAGCGTAGCTAGTTAATTATAGAGCTTGTAAACATTAAGATCAATGTATAGCTATAAATGTATAGAACTTAAAGAAAGTTAAGGGTCAAAATTGGCTTGATATTTTTTACATACGTGGCCTATTAATAGTAACGACCAGAATATGTGTAAAAAACCTAATGTTGATCGGTTTGCCGTTCAAATTCGATAGGCTGGCAACCACACTCTTGGTAACACAATCTACCTACATAGAATCCCGCATAATGACTGGACCTCGTTTATGCTCTGCCAATAACCCCAATATGTAGACGACAGCCAATATGAACAAGCTAGACGTAGATATACAACTACGTCAAAGGCACAATACGTTCTCAAGACTAACTAATATGGTGAAACATTTCCATGGTATTCACACAATGGTCGAAGCTAGACACTGAAATGGCCATAGTTATATTTCTATTAATAGATATATATAGATATAGATAGTAGATAGACACGCGTAGATCAGTATATAACACTGACATCGGGAGGAAACCTGAACTTACCTGAACCTGAACAACAGTCTGAAATCGCCAACCCGTCTCTTGCAAGCATGGTGGTCAGGAAGCCTAAAACGGCTACATTAGCAATTCCTCTAAAAGAATATCATTTCCTGAATTTCGAGCTGTCATTAGCAATTCCTCTAATTTGACACAAGAGCAATTCATAATTATGTGGACCATTTTACGAATCTCCATAGAAAACTGTCAAACAGATGAATTATTTCGTAATATGAATCGCACGCAGATCATACTATGAATTGTCAGTTTGTGACATTTTACGATGATTCATAATATTTTCCTATTACTTCTTTGTATGAGAAGAGGCCTTTACCTTGCAGAGCAACAAGAATAGGTTGGTATTATTCAATCAATCAATCTGCCTAGCCTTTTCCCAACTTTGTTGGGGTCGGCTTCCAGTCTAACCGGATGCAGCTGAATACCAGTAGTTTACATGGAGCGACTGCCTATCTAACCTCCTCAACCCAGTAACTATAAAGTAGTCGTAGTCATTATTAGCTATAATATAAGAGTCATCTTGAAAAGTCACTTCGTCTTCCATCGATTGCAAATATTTGATTAATGCATGTTACCATGAATTGTCAATTTTAGAAATTAATTAACCAGATGACTCTGGACTTTCCAATACATACCTATAGGTATGTAAAACAGTGCCAATGTCAATAGCATATAATTATACCAACGTGTTGCCGAAACGCGTATACGAATAATTAACAGTGACAATAAATACATAAAATAATGCAGTTGATTGAAAATGCAACAATGCATATTTATGTTGTTCACAGTGTGGATGATAATTTCGAATCTGTAAAATAAAAATACAATGGAATTGAGGCACGTGAACTTTCAATAGGTTATGTATTTACAGCACATTTTATAGACTTTTTTTCCTAGGAGGTAGGTGGGTATTCTGCCCTGCCTTTATAGGTAGGTACTCATGATCT
Source organism: Lithophane semibrunnea (assembly GCA_947363905.1). Lineage (NCBI taxonomy): Eukaryota > Metazoa > Arthropoda > Insecta > Lepidoptera > Noctuidae > Lithophane > Lithophane semibrunnea. The sequence continues at coordinate 8,171,038 of OX376194.1, read as the reverse complement.
AATCATCATCATCTCATCTGTCTAGCCTTTTCCCAACTATGTTGGGGTCCGCTTCCAGTCTAACCGGATGCAGCTGAATACCAGTATTTTATATGGAGCGCCTGTCTATCTGACCTCCACAACCCAGTAACTGGGTAATACGATACCCCTTGGTAAGACTGGTTGTCAGACTTTCGAGCTTCTGACTACCCGTAACGACTGTCAAAGATCCACAAATGACAGCCGCGACCAACGGCTTAACGTGCTTTCCGAGGCACGGAGGAGTCTCGGTATGTAAAGATGATCACCCATCCACGGACCAACCCCGGCAAGCGTATCTTAACCAGATGGATCAACCCGTGCGGCTGTTATTACTTAGCCACGAGCTCCTCCTCATGATCTAATCATACTCAGTTATTAGTCTATTTTATTAACAACCAAGAAAAAACACTGAAATTGTCATGTTCAAAGTGCATCTATAGGCATCTACTATACTACCTTAAATAGACTTCGTACCCAAGTAGGCTGCAGCAAGGACAACTTCCACAAGTGGGGGTTCACGGACGGCTCAGATCTCCGGTGTGTATGCGGCGCCTCTCCACAGACAATGGGTCACCTCCAATCTGTGAGGACCTAATGGCTGCGTCAGCGAACGGTATTCGCGTGGCTGAGTTTTGGGCCAAAAAAATTTAACAACACTCGATTTTTTGCCATCGACACGCTAAGAAGAAGACTATACCTACTAAGCAAACCCATCAATGGATTAAATCAATCAATCTGCGTAGCCTTTTCCAAACTATGTTGGGCTCGGCTTCCAATCTAACCGGATGCAGCTGAATTCCATTATTTTAAATGGAGCATCTGCCAATCTGACCTCTACAAAATAGGTACTGTGTAACACGATACCCCTTGGTAAGACTGGATGTCAAACTTATGGGCGTCTGACTTCCCGTAACGACTTTCAAAGATCTACGAATAAATAATATAAATTCATCCAATCTATAAATATTCAAAGAAGTGCATCTCAAGTCTGTAAAGTGTAAACCTTTATTACGCTCACATCTATCATACCGTTTACTTCAAGTAGCTATAGAGAAAACGCGGCGTCGTAAAGAAATGTCTTCCTATTTCTGAAGTTAGTTTCCTTTTTACGGAAATACAAGACGTGATCTGTTTGGCCTTAATCCAGTTCTTGCCTTGGGTGAAACTGTTGTTTTTCCTTATACAATTATACCCATAGAGGATATACGGAGCTTGGGTAACTTATTATGTTCTTATCGAAGTATTTTGTTGCAACTTTCGTAACATATTGGCATATAAATAGAGGTATTTTGTCAGGTGAACTAATAGATAGGTCAACTTCGTTTTATTTCGTAAATCTTTGTCGTAATGTCTTCAGTACTATTTGAACAACATAATATACAACAAAACAATTAAGAAATTAATGAGAACAAAATTATTAGTAACAAAATAATTCATCATACGTTTGATGTACCTACTTGCCCACACACACGAATGTATCAACAAGCACTTGAAACTTAATAACCCCTTTCTACGTTCCGTTAGTAGGTACTCGTAACAATGATTTTCGCGTCCTTATCAAAGGCAACATCGTAACGTACCAATCTAAATTAACGCTTAGTTTCGGAGCTAACTAATCAGCTTTACTGCCAGTAACTTGGTCCCTTCGTCGGTCGGTAACGACTGCTGTAATTTAATTTTTGCCATGATAGCTTCAGCGCAAATCGCCTGTCTCTTGTTGCCGATAAAAAAGTTTCGACTCTCATTTGGGGCGAGTCAATACTTGTGTCGATATTCTCTGAAATATATTTTGTGAATTTCAATATATTTAACTTGATTAGGTACTCTAATGGGACTTGAAATTTTATAAAATATGAGTTCAAGTTCTTCTAAACCCATTTACCAAAATTTTGACTGAGTATCGAATGCTGGTTTTCAGATTTACCTACAAGAGATAATGTACCCTCGAAATTGCTTGTTAAACAATTCAGAATATCATTATCAATTCATGCCTATCTACTTATTTTTAAGTAACATCCACTCTCGGTTACTGAAAGCCTGTTCAATTTTCTCATCAAATCTGTTGTAAAATCTCATTTCGGCTATTGGAATTAGTTTCCCAAAATATCAACAACCAATAGTATAATTTGACATGAGATATTGCGATAGATTAAAGGGCGTTCGGTTAACAGGGTTCACAAGATAACTAAAATATAATTTGATAACAATCCACGTGAACACAAATAGGATTAATCGGATTAAATACCTAAACAGAAACATGGCAACACAATAAGACAAAAAGGTCGCAGCTTATTACTAAACATACCCGAATCCCATATCCCTAATAAGAAAAATCCCGTAAGGTTCACTCACTATGAACAAAAGGTATTTACTCAAAGAGAAACGAGTGACGCTCCTCATTCATTGACATGCGTGACAATAAGGGATAAGACAAATTAGTGTTGGGAAAAGAGCGGACCGTAATGGATGGTAAAGGCGCCATTCTCATGCAGGTTGCGACGCCAAAGCTCCTTGTTAATTTTCCACGTTCCCCTTAATGGTAAAGTAACACACAAAGTTTCCCGCTTGAATCAAAGACGGCAACACTGATTGGGGCGAGGCAGTCGAGCGCATTACATTCTAAACATTGGTATGTCTTTGTCTTGTTGATTAAATGAAAATAATTAAAGGAGTTCTTTGCCTTTATTTAGTCCCGGAGCGCTTGATGTAATCCTTACTACGCGGACTCCAATATATCATTTAATGTTATGTACATGACGTCAGTAGTAGGCACTGAAACAGTCTCAGTGGTAAGTTATGCAATACATTTCACGTCAACAAAGTCTTTGTCATTACTACTTGTGTATACCGTAGTAATTGCCGTCTTAACAACTGCTGTAAATGCCGTTCGTGGAATCCAGACTTAAGACGTGCCAATACTGGCACAATTGTTGTAGCAAAATTTAACAACCTTAGTAAATTCTACTATAACGGTCTCTGTAATAAGAACTTGATTGTACCTATGAATAACCCACTCTTAACTATCCTAACTAATATTTTAATGCGAAAGTGAGTTTGTTTGTGTGTGAAAACGGTTGAACATATTTGGATGAAATTTTCCATATGGGTAGACCATGACCTGGAGAAGGACTTAAGCTACTTTTCTTCCTGGACCGCAGACTAAGTCGCGGTCAATAGCTAGTTACATATCAAATGTGTTCACTTGAGTTATAAGCTATTTATAAATGAATAAGTTGTGTCTGGACTGTCGCAAATCACGTAAAACCTTCTTATGTCCTACAAAGGATTTTCCAAAGGCACAAAGTAAGTATTTGTCTCAGTGAATTTCTAAGAAAGAAAAAAGGCACCCGCCTTTTATCTATGACTAGCTTCCGCCAGCGGCTTCGCCCGCGTGATATTTTTATAAATTACACCCTATGTTACTTAGTGATAATATTGCATTCTACTGGTGAAAGCATTTTTTTTTATATTGGTTCCAGTAGTTTTTTGAGTTTATTTGTAACAAACATAAATACAAATCTTTTCTCTTTATAATATTATTCTCTGAATAAGTAGGTACACGCTTTTGGCCCTTCATAAGAATGTTTTAAGTGAATAATAATTGGTCTTGCATTAATTTTCCAAAACTTAATCGGAATGAGTATTGTTGTTACCAATCTGCCTTCTGGTACCAGAATATGCCCGAAAGTGTTTTATTATAAAGACTGTCAAATAAAATGCCTAGTTACCTTGAAAGAAGTCGTGGTATTTTATTTAGTCAGCTAGCAAACTGGCCGCCTCCTTCGCACACGTTTCAAATCAAGCGAAGTTAGCTCGACCTGTAATGAGCTGTGGAGACGGCTAATAATTAGCCACTAACTACTACGGTTTCAATCTTTTTTGTTGAGATAAAAATTACCCATCGTCCAATAAATCAAGGGAAGTTTTGGGGCAAAATCTTTCAGATTTAGTTTAGTATGTACTACAAATTTTTGACACGAATCCATAACATCTGTTGCCTCGGCATTTATTAAAAAGTTTTGGCATTTCCACATTAAATAAATATAATTTTCACATTGAAAGGTTGTTTTCGAGATAAATGTGTTTCCTGAATTCATGAAATCCAAGGAAATTTGATTTGAAATGCCCCGTTATCCGCCTACAGAGCGTAAAGATTTATGAATAATAAACTAGACTGCAGCCCTTCGGCGCTACTCGTACAATTTATTTCACTGCTTAAGTCCGGTCGCAGCTCGACTATCAAACAAAACGACTGCCAGATTGCCTTTATAAACAAATTCACTGGGTTGTATTCATTTCGAAAGAGTCGCAAACTACCGGTTAGTAGTTAGGTAACAATATTCGGAAACTGTCTTTGTAAAACAAGCCCAATCCACCATATTTACATGGAAAGTTTTGAATTAGAATATTCCGTTCGAACTTTGTATAAAATATATAAGCTGAAGGAGGAATAATGCAAAACCAATCGCGATAAAGCAGAAACTTTTGAAATGATACGTACACGTGGCTGATTAGGAATTTACAAACAATTTCGAATGTTTCGAATCGTTTGCGGAATAATAATTGTGTTGTTATTTGAGTTAACTGATTTGAAAAGTAGGTTTTTCAGTTTGCTATTGTGAATACGTAAACATGACACGTTGAATGATATGAGGCTACGTGTGTGCTCCGCATACATATCAATGGTTTCAAAGCAAATTAATGGGCTTTGAATTCGAGCATTATTACATCAAAATAATAAAATGTAGCCTACATAATTTTCGGTCTGATGAAAAAATACCCAAAAAAACGTAGTGTTTCCAATGTATGTTAATTGAATTCATTTCATTTTATACAACTAGCTGACAGGTCCCTTGCAACCGTTATAACACTGTTTCTTATATCGGACGAAGTATATGGCAATAATACGGATTTCAATTTCAGATAACGCTAGGAAATACTTGTAATTGTGTATTCAATGTATCGTCGGCGCCGTGTTTGGCACAAGCACTGTGTATTGTAAAATTTATTTTTTCTTTATTTAAAAAGTTTGTCCGGGACCTATAATGTTCAAGTGTATCACAAGTGTGTGTACAGACAAGCCAAAATAGTGTTTTCAATAATTCCAAGGTTCTTTTGATATATAGTTATTAGGTTATGCTCACTTTATCGACATGCTTACATTGTAAGTTGAAGTATTTTCAGTCCGTCCTATAACGGAACCTGCACAATTTTAACGACTTTATAACCACGACATAAAGCGTCTCAACGCTTTTGGTGAATACCCCGGCCATGTCCTGATAATACTTTAAATAAATTGCGCAATTTAAAACTTTTCTCGGTAATTTAATTTATGTGCTGCCCTTAATTTAAATAACGATCCATCTACATTTTACGGGTTATGTACTTGACATTATGAAATAATGTCGGAGACGTTAATATTTTATGTAGTGTTCTACAGTATTGCTGCATATTTAACTAAGATAGAACTTGGAACTTGGTTATTTGTAAGCTAACACACTTCTCACAGATCTATAAGTAGAGTACGCTAGAAGTCGATTACCTACATCGAATTAATTGGTACTCATTATTATGGTCGTTTCGTTAAAAACTCCCACGGGATCCCTACTTCCTACAACTATAAAAGATACTATGGCGGCTCAAGATGTGGGCGACAACACACGGCATCGTGTCAGGGGGTTCGCACCGCGTGGTAACTTATGAAGTTTTGGGCTTCCAGATCTTGGCCTTTCCATCCACAGTAAGCAGAGCTAAGCATACATAAATATCACGTAGGGAATCAATAAAGACGGTCTTGAGAAAGTATTAAGAAACCATTAAAAGGAAACAGAGAAACAACAGGAGACATTCTGTCGGTAAATATTACGACATTTCTCACTAGCTTTATAAAATCCTCGAAGATATCACTTACAATGTTGTGTGGACTCACAAAGACACTGTCATTATAGGGTTGTAATGAGCAGTATTTAATTATTTAAAATGAAAAGTTTTCGTTCCGGAGTTCAGGTTGCTTTAAATATTAAAGTGTAAAAGAGAAAGCTAAATAAAAGAGTCCAGCGTAAATTGCAGAATCTCATGCAAGTTAATCAGATGCAGAGCCCTTATGTGAGTCGCAAAACTCGCAAACAATTTAAATGAAGCTGGGCGCTCTCTAAGTAAGACTGGGTATATTTAGAAAAACCATATCTGTAGCGAATCCACTTTAGACATTTTCTCCGAACACTCTCAATACAGTTCACTGCGTAAGACAATGTTATTGAACAGTATTCCAATACATTTCCAAGTAGAATGGTAAAATAAAACGTAGCTTCGAGCATTTTATGAACTTTAGAACGAAGGAGTTTCTATGGACTATGCTTTGTTATGATAATCGAGATGATAAATAGGATAAGGACATTACTATCAGCTTATATTAGGTAGTGGAACTTAAATAGAGGAACATCTAGTTTAGATTGAGATATAATGCTGCAGCTAGTTGACAAAGGTCAATAAATTCGATGAATCTATGTTTTTTTTTTCATATCGTCGCCGTTCATTGAAAGCGTCGTGATTGCAATAAACGCATATTTTACTAGGGGAGATAAAGACGGTCTGAAAATCATTTATGTTCTCCAAGGTTATTTTGTTTGATTATCATTAGAAGCATCTTAAAGCTACAGTACACGTTTGTTCCAAATATGCATTCTGAGATTTTCTACATTTATAAAAAAAGAATTCATTTTTCTTTACTATATTTTCACTGCACGGCGACGATATAGTTAATTTAGGAACTTCTGAAATCTGAAAAACATGATTATGTACTATGGACACGTATGAAGAGTTTCTCGACTGGTTTGTTGGCCTCTGTACGATGTTGTTTCATAGTTACTTTATTAATTATACTTTGCGTCTGAGTTTCAGTAGCTATTATTTCCACGTCACATCTAATGTTTTCATCTACCAACTTCACAGTTTATTATTAATATCTCAATTATGAAAGCTGTTCCAACTTTGGTTAATTATAAAAATTATTACTATTGGTTAGTGATGAGTGCATTTTTATGCTTACGTACCCTAAGAGCGGTAGCACACGGCGTATTTTTAACGCGCAGACGACGCGCGTTTCAAAGTTTTTCTTCGCCCGTCCGAAGTCAAGTTTCAAGTCAAGTTCTTGGAACTCGCGTCGTCTGCGCGTTTAAAATATGCCGTGTGCTAGGGGCCTAAGGTGCCTAAGGTGCAGAACATAGGTACTAGTCATGGTCAAGGAGTGATAATATTAAGCAATTCTCAAACTAAATCATTTCTCACATATTAGGCGCATTTGGGCACATGTCACCTTTTCGAACTGTCATTTTCGTTCAAAATTTTGGCAATGATGTAGTCGGAAAAATAATAAGGTGCAAGTAAAAATTAACCTTAAGGTGCTTTATTCCTTGACTGTACATACATTTATAAAACTCTGGTTTCGTAAGAAAGCGGTGAGCGGTCACACAATAACGGCTGTCCAAATACAGAGCGTATTTGACACATTAATGACAAATACTGGTGAAAATTACTGATTTTCTTGACGGCCGTTATAATAACACGGAACTACTCTTCAAGAAAACCGTAACTTAACTAATACCGACTCAAAACGTCACTTTAAAATCGCCAACACTCATGAGCTAAATGCATGTGCCGTAATTAGAAGACACAGTTACAAGAGCATTCCAAGTCCAAGCATAGGATGTATTTCTCCCAAAAACATCTTAATGTCGCATAACAAGTTTGAAGTTTCGTCAATCCGAAATGAAACGATAAAGCTCTCTCCAGGTAGATAGGTGATTAGATTAGGTGTGGAGCGAAGGAACACATAAGAAGTAATGACATCAACCCGGGCCCCACCCCACTTAGCACTTATCCGGTTTCGATTCTTGAATGAGTTTCATCTAGCTACATTTTCCCACTTCCAAGTTGCACATCCTGCTGCTGAGTTAAGCGAAATAAGCATTAGACGAGCTTCAGTAAAAAAAAAGTTTATTGTTCAAAAAAGTATATGGTGCAATTTTTTGAACAATAAAATTCCCTGTCAAGAATTCCAAGATAAAATATTTTAACTGACTCATCATTTTAACAACGGAAAGCAAGGTCAATCGTGAAGTCAATCTCCACATCTCACAAAGCGTTTCTTGTTTATATCATCAGTAGCTCGGACTCTTAAATGCAAGGACAGGATGGCTTTTGTGGACAGGATTATAATTATTCAATTTGTTACAGTTGTAATAGCAATCACGTCAATTGGTTTAAATAGGTTTTTATTTTTATATGAATTCTAATTTTATTATCATTAGTCTTTTAGATAGATTATTTTCTATTTTTGAATGTGAGAACGTTGTAGGCTTATTGGACTGTAGATTTATTGAACATCTTCTATTTTTGTTAAGTACCTGGTACTTACTTGTTGAAAGGCCTACATTGTCCCCCCATGCCTACCAACACTGTAATTTGAAAGCCTTATTTTTAAAAGAGTAACCATGGAGTTTCTTGCCGGCTCTTCTCCATAGGAAACGATCAATTGGAACCGTGCACCTAGCTTCTGACGTTTCATAAGTGCCCATGTAGGTTTATGTGAAATAAAATATTTTGATTTTGATTTTGACAAGCATTTCTCCAAATTAAGTCATCGACGAAATGTACATACCAAATAAGTTCACCCGCCACACAATCCTTCGGGATATGCGCTCTGGTATATTATTTACAATATTAAACAAATACGACTGCATTTTGATCTAGTCATATACCTAAGACAAGTACCTATACAAGCAAAAGCTGTTAGTCATCCGGAGCCAGCCGTAAAAGTCGACTTAAGGAAAGGGTTACGGCAGTAATAATAATAACAGTTTTCCTAGTCGTATTCCGACGAAGCGTCGCGGCGTAGACAGCGTCGGCGACACCTATATTCATTTTCCTTGATGAGCTGCCTTCATTCGCGAAACCAAACTTTATGTTGACACCCACAATGGCTTCAATAGAAAGTCTTTTTAATTAAACTTCATTTGACGTTTTAGGACACTCATTGTTCATGGCGCGACAAACTTGACCACCGAAAGGTTCGCGTTAGCACTGAACATAAATATGTGGAATAATAAAAGGGAGATTTTGCTCAGCAGTTGGACAATATAGGCTAAATAGATAAATGGGGTTATATAGTCGTGTAAACATAGGTATCCATTCGTGATAGTGACAAAAGTGTCACTCGACACGTAAAAAATAGAACCTGGTCGACCGAGCTCTGCTCGGGTGAAAATAGGTAGGTAAAGATATCGTCGTCCAGGTATACCTACGTGGTATCACATTCCCGAGACTTTGAAAATAGAGACGAATAAAACGAATTTTCCCAAATTTGAGAACTAGCTAGATCGATTTTTCACCCCCGTAAAGCCCTATATTGCAACTTTCATCTAAATCGTTAGAGCAGTTTTCGAGAACTTGATTACAAATATATATAGGTACCTATATAATACACAAATATTGCTCATTTCATAGTATAGGATTTATTTAAAGTCACACAAAAAGGTTACTACCTACTTCTTATGTTCTAGGAACTAGAAGATAACAAAAAAAAGAAAAAGAACCATTAGATCTCTGTTTCAACGAGGTACCTACTACATGCTACTGGTGAATAAAAATCCTTTTGAGGCATACGTTTGCCTAACAACACAATATTTCAAAAAGCTAATATCTAACTATACTGTCCGCATCCTGTGATTGACACGTCAATTACTTTTGATTGAAATCGTTGGAGTATAATTGATATTTTTTAGGCTTTGTACGTGATGGTGGTGTGATTTTTTTTATTTTTTCGTAAAGTGGCTTAATTGGTCGGATCGCACAAGCACTACTACATATTTTTCGTCCTTTGTTTTTTATATATTTCGATAAGATTGATTTTGGGCAAAACTCACATGTCAATTTTATACCGAATCAGCAAGTGACCGAGTGAACAAGGAGTAAATCTCCAGGTTTCCAAATAAAATCTGTTTAAAATGCTTTAAGAAAAGTAAAGACAAGCCAAACATAGCAATGAATCAACACTGAATCGTTCTGAAATCTGACACATCACAAATTATTCAGCAGTAGCACTGAACTTTGATCGCTAACACACAAGTGTAACATTACTTGTACCATCTCTCAAAGCTGTTTTCACGTCACAAGTGCAGTGCATTAGTTGGTATAAAATAATGCTGGTTGCATAAACCTGGATATTATTAATGTGCATAATATCACCGCGCACACTCAGCTTTGTCTCTTATTACGGCCGGATATTGTTGCCAAAATTTTGCATTTTATTCATATACAGTAATGTATTAGTACATTACTGTGAAGCGATTGTCGTGCCTGCGTGTTTTGTTGTGAAGTGTTGTTTTTGGGATTAAAATTTTAGTGTTATTTGTCTTAATAACCGAGTAGGTACTTAAGGTAATGAACATGTAAGTACTACATCTTTGTATGAAGTTTAATTTATAAGATGGAGTTTTTGATGGTGCATTAAAATTGTAATGGAATAGCCATTACAATTTGAATGGATTTTATGAGGATACCAACTAGGTATTAATAAAATAAGTAAGTGCAGTTTATTGCCCGTTACAAACAACAATTATACCAAAAACAATTGAAACAACAATCATCTATCTATTTTGTTTTTATGTAATCTATTTTGTTAAAATTCTGGCGTAATACCCACATGCAAACCTCATATTGGTTTACCTAACTCAACCACAATTTTGCCAACATATAAAGCAGAGTTTGTTCATTAAAAAAAACCACGAACAGCTAATTAGCTCAAAACTTGAGCCTACAAAAGTTCTCAGTGATCCTGCGGCGTGCACATGCACAAAGTTATTGCACAGTATCGGAACAAACTATGTGCAGAATTTTGTTCATGCGGAACCAGTGGACGTACAATGGACGCGATACGGCGCCGGTTTTGCAGGAAATGCTGCCACTGCTGTGCTTCAACGTAAACTGCGAACGCGACGTGAGCATTGATAACGACCACTCCTGCGCGCTGTATTAAGAACTCCTTTAACAATAGTTAGTTTAAGTAGCTTTATTTCAAAGTTTGGTATTGATTCTTTGCTTTTGAACTACTGTGGTTTGTGGGAAAATGGGGATTTTTTTCTTGGACGGGTATGTTTTTGGCTTGGATTTGAGTGTTCTGTTTGTAGCGAATAACTTGTATGAAGAGAGATCAAAATCATGTTTGAATTTTTCCTATATCATGTTGTCCTCCTTGTCCACAAACTCAAGGTTTTCAGGAAAGAGGATGGGTACCTACTCTCGTGCAGTCCTTTTAGACAAAACACCTGAAAGGTAACTTCCAAATTATCTGAAAAGCCTTCAGTTTTAAGGGAAAATTAGAAAGCTGTGACTTTATTTTCTCAAAAAATTTGCGAATTCTCTGTAACACAATGCGCTAATTTATTTAGTAGTAACAAACCTTTTTAGTGGAAAAGTTTCCCAAGTTCTGTGAATAAAAACGTTATTGGGCAAAATATTTAGGAAATTTAGGAAAACACTCTATGGCAAATATTTCATTTCTAGCCTTTATGTTACCTCTACAAGGTTTTTATTTTGGTATAAGCCCGTTCCGCCATCTTTGTCTTGATCTGGTCAGTTTACTGTTCAATATGTATGTTCTGGTCGAAATTCAACATGGTCGACGGACTTGTCCATTTGTCCACAAATCTTATTTGTGTCATTGACAACCCGAAGCAATTACCTGGTGCATTAGCATTGTATAATGATTTCACAGTCAAAGCTTTCAAACGTTTTCAAGTGAGTCATTTGTTTTTAGAATACTGAAACCTCGTCACGAATACGAAAGCGTGACAATCATTGCAATTTAAACCTTAAGTCAATGACATAAAAGTCACATGACGAGCGCTCGTGATTTGCAACGACTATACCTATTCTCTCTCAATGGCAATCTTCGCACGTCTAAAAAGCATATTATCGAAACGCATGCAGTCACGTATTTCTTTAAAAGTATTGAATAGACTGTATGTGCGTCTTGGAAGAATTGCTCGAAGGTACAAGACTAACCTTTTTCGTTGCTTTGAGTTCTCTATTTTTTTTGGATATTGGGCGTGGACGTGATTTACTTCTTAGTAGATAGGTATTTTTTGTACAAAATTAGGTACCTTCATAAATATCAAAATATAATATACAATATCTGTCATCAAATCAAAAATATACAAATATCTGTCATCAAACATTTAATTGTGTATCCTGTATCTATTATTTGTATTTGGATTTGCGGAAACTAGGTAATTATGGTTGGCCTGCTCTGACCACTAGTTGAACTACTAAAATCGAAGCACAATTTACACAATCCAGTATAATAAATCCATAATTATTCATAATCATACAATATTGATGCAAATATGCAAATGCGTATTTTTACTGCTCAAACTCGCTGTCCGTAGGCCACACTGTCCAACACCAACTATTAGAAAGAAACAGACTATCTTTAGTATTCTGTCTGTCACATGAATTTCACCTTCGACAGTAAGCATCCCGAAATCGAAAACGTATTCGACACTAAAATGAAATCCTATGAACTACGTGATGTATTTGTTGCAAGGAGATCCGTGTGTGGGGCTTGAGTGAGGAGATACGTACCTTCTACTGAAGGTATCAGTATCTATGTCGAGGTATCGAACGAAATGACATAAATTTTCTCTTATTTAGAAGCTGTAAATTGTAAGATAGATATTTTTTCTTTCTTACAATTTTCCAAGCTGTTCTGGTGTGTTTTTTCAAAACTCAATAATTTTATCGCAAAGCCACCCATGAATGTCTCACAAACATGTTCAAATATAAATTATGCGGACTTGAAACAGGTTTGACAGCAGACGTGTGAGTGATCTTTATACGATTTCTTTTCCTTTTGAAGCACGGCGGTATAAAAATGTTTACATTTCAATCGATTCACATTTGCACAAAAGAAATCAATGTTGAATAGATGTAGCGAATTTTAACACGATTCACAATAAGCTACAAAGGGGAATGATGCGAATTCTGATTCAGCAAACAAAATCCGTAATTCATGTAAGAAAACTAACAGCATATTGTGATATAAGTCCTTATCTGTGATCTAGTTGTGTGCTATTCAAGGCCGTTTTGGGGCAAAAGGATTTTACGATCCAACGGCCTACGTGGGCCGCGTACTATAGAATAAAGACGTACAGGATTTTGTACTATCCACATTACGCTAAATGAGAAGGGATGATACGACTACTTTCTGTAACTGACAAGATGAGGATCATCACATGATTTATTACTGCAAATGCTACATAATGTTGTGGGTTCGGTCGGGTTTTCCTCTATTTCTTGATTTGGATTCACCGGATGTTTTAAAGAGAGGCAATAGATATGGATTCTCGTAAACGTTGAATTTATTTTTAAGAGTTTTGTAAGTTATAACACAATTAAAAAACCGTCTGTATATTATCGTATTAATAGGACTATATTAAAGAGAGAGTTTCATGAAGCATAGTGTATATTCTATCTCTTATTATACTTCAATTACGAAATCCATATCACTCAACTCAACAGGCTGAGTTGATAGATTGACTCATAGTAATCTGTCTATCAACTATTAGACTATCTAGACTTGTCAAATACGTCAGATCTAGTGATCAAATGATCAATACCCTACTACAGAAACTAGACCCACTCCAGATTATAAAATTGATTGCGTAACTGAACCCTGAAAAGCTCTTCTTATGTTCAAGTTTGCATAATACCCACATGATACCACAAGATAAACTATAAAAGCGTATTTTCGTTACATCTATGAATACCCACATAAACACGTGTAAAGAATTTACCAGAATCTATAAAGCAAAGCAAAACCTAATGAAAAAGGCCGAGAATAAGTGCCTGCACTAACATATAAAAGAAAAACCAAAGTAACATAAATAAAACCTCATCCTTCCCTCGTTATCACAAGCCTTAGCCTAAGATAGCAACACGGGCACTTGAAAGCTCAAGACACGTATCTGTGTGTTCTAGACTCTTAGAGCACACGCTATACATAGCTTAGATTCCTAGAACCTCCTTCCAGTTACATGTGTCCACAGCTTTCCACCCTGTTACAGAGTTGCGTGTCGCTAATCGTTTGAAGCATGTGTCACCAAGCACTTGGACGCAACACAACGTGCCTGCGAAGAAAATTAGCGGAAAATTCACTCAAAGCTGGCATGTATGTCCCTAAGTGTAATCAGATTGTTACGTACCGTAGGACCGCTGCATTCGAGTATCATAATTTAGTTGAGTATTCTGTTTGATGCGTCCAAATCGAATACTATGCAAGTAAAGGTAGTGAATGTTATGTTACTGCTAAAAGTTGGTGTTGTGACTACATTTGAAAAAGCTGGATTTACTACTTTTATAAGTTCTTATTAATAAATACCTACGAGACTTTTGGCTAATTTTTACTTATAATAGAAAGTCATTCTTTATTTTGTAATGTGCGTTTAGGTTGTGCAGAATAAATCATTTTTCTTTCTTTTTTTTTTCTTTCTAAGCCTTACCGGTTGCGTTATAACAACGTAGTTGGGTTCCTAGTAACCCTGTGGACAATGAATATTATTATGATAACTATCACCAGAATGGTGCACAAATACTCCACTCTCACTCTTCTCGTGGGTGTTGTAATGGCACTGTAACCGCGTCAGCAGGATGCCAGCAGCAATCCTTATTTCTTTACTTGCTTGTCTACTTGCTTGTACCTACAACTAATAAACTAATTACGCATCTTGATTTTGCTGAATAACAAAAATAAATGCGTAACATGCCGCATTTAATAAGTTTCACTTTACTTTGAAAATGAAGTCCAGGGCCCCTCAAAAACCTGGACTTTGCCGATTGGATAAGTGAAATTGAATTTATTTTTGAGTGACTCAATTTTCTTGGAAAAACATCTAAAAGCTAAGCCGTATTACCAGAAATGGCAATACTTTTGAGCGATAACTTTTCGTTTTTCCCCTATAACTTGCGGAGGGTGTTAAACCCTGAAGCATTTATTGAATTTTACACAAATATGTCTAGTTAAGAAGTATCTCAAATTCTTACAGTACCTTGGAACTCGAACTTTCCAAGGAAGTGAACCGTTGAGCAAATGTTTGCGTTATATATCATGTTATTTGGTTCAAAATTAATTCGAACTGAGTATTCATCTTGTTACGAAATCGGATAATTCAAAATGAGTTATGTTCAATTTCCTACCGCCCGAGTTAACTGAGCCTCGCATCGCATGCGAGTAGATGTACTCGTGAAATTTATCTTCTAATTAAGAGTGTTTGCTCATATTTTCATAATTACAGAGATATTGCTACACGATGTGATTTATCACATAATACGTTCATATTATTTTGTCTTGTGTATTTATCCGTCATATAATTTATCAAGATAGGTACCTTATCAAAAAAAACTTCAATTAATAGCTCATGTGTGTCGTGAACACACATGAGCTATTAATTGAAGTTTTTTTCATGTGTTTCATGACAAAGTAACTCAAAACCAATATTGTAAAACTACAAACTAGGTTTCGCGCAGAAGTTTCGAAATGAAAGGATTTCGCAAAGATTTTTGGATTAAAGTAAGGGTTAATTTCAGCAGGAAAAGTTTCACATTCCGAAACACGATGAAGTTTCTGACTCTGAGGAGAATACAGATAATAGTTGAGTAGCAAGTTTAATTACTTGTAGTTTTCAAGAGCGACCGCTGCCGCGGTAGTGCCGTGGCGGGCCCACAGGCGCTGGCGCCGGCGGCGGCGGCGGTGAGCATTGCAGACGGACGCTGAACATCGGCTTTACATGGAACTACTTCCTACAGCATGCATGTGGCCGTGTACAATACCAAATTACGGAATATATGTATCTACGCATGAGTGAATTTAGTTATGCATTTGTACCTAAACTAGCAATCCGTCCTCTACTTCACACGGCTTTTACTACTTGATAAAACATCGAGGCTTCTTTATTATAATGTAAGTATAATATTAATTTATTATACACAGAACTTTCCGGAATAAATTATCTAAATGATGGTGAAAACCACATTTAAATTCGTTGCATAGTTTTTTGAAGAACAACGCGGTCACGCACGCAACTTATAGAATATAATGAATAAGTGAAACTAGTTGTAATCTAGTTTATAGCTTTATATTTCTATTTTTTTTTAAGCTGTATACTTATTATAAATGACGCCTTAGTCTAGTGGTAGACACCTGAGCATGGAGGGTTCTAAATCCATCCCACCAGGCTAAGCAAATTATAATTAGGTAACTCCATTAGCAGTCCAAAATCTGAATTTGTGCAATATAGGCTGGCGATTTAGTCAACTGCATCTGTCAAGGGGGTGATTCTACCCGTCATACTAAACAACTTTCGAAAAAGAAATAGTGGACTGACTATTGCGATGCATGTATGAAAATTTTTTTTTTTACTATGTGGCCTGTATTACCCCCCTTCCCCTCTTCTTCTTTGGAAGAAGGGTCCGGTAATGTAGAGCACTGATCGTAATATAGTTACTAACTAGTGTAGTATATTAACTCTTTGGGGAATACAGGCAGGATAATGAGATGTAGATAATATAATTATAAACGTGTTTGTAAACAGAACTGCTTACGTTTGAGACATAATTTGGTAGTTACCGTGTTCCTACAGAATTCGATGAAAACAGTATCCACAATCTGTGTCTTCTATTTAAGTGCCCGTAATTGTCAAAGTTAATTTAAAAGTAAAGTGCTCGACACGTGTCTGATGGTTTACTGAATCCTTTAATCATACAAAACTTTCTCTTTTAAGTACATAATTCATTCGAAGCGGAAAGTTGTTTGTTCGTTGTTCACACAAAGGATTATTAATTGTTTACTGACTGAAAGTAATTCACAACTATAATTATTAGGTACAAACAAAAACACGAACTCGTGTCACTACTTATATTTAGTTCTTAATGGGAAAATTAGACGTTAATGGATAACCAGTTCTGAAAGGGCTATTTTGGGCACCAGTTCTTATGTAGACTAGGTATTTACACCTTCATGCTTGCTACTTATGTATTTAGAATTTCAACAAGACTGTAAAGCTTCAGTCTTGTTGAAATTCATTGAATGTCAAGCAAGTGGTCATCGCCAACCTCTTTCAATAAATTAATGATTTGTCGCCTCAAAGTTCAATTTTCAGACCCAAATTAAGAACAAGCTTTTCCTTGTGTGTTGACCAACATTGTTGCAGGAACTCTCACTTTGCGTTGCCGAAAACACGTTTCACGTACAAATTGTATCATGAAAATGTTTCGTGCAACACAAACATGTTGCTGAAACAATGTTTTGCAGTTATATTTGCCATGAATACGTGGCTTTATTGTATCATTGGACTAAATACTACAACGAAACAATTGAGAATAGGTCTGACGTCACACTTCTAATTAATTGCTTCAAATTAATTCTTGATGGAACACCTACACGGTTTCATATGCCTGGAATCGGTGATCCGACGTTGAGTACCACAGGCTTTGAAATACGGTAGGTCGGAATTGTATTTAGCTCACCCAGTCGACCAATCGGAATATGATACGACACGCAACTCTCGAGTCTCGACAGTCCACTACATCAAAGCACCTATGTACTTGACTATCGATTACCCACTAAATAATTCCCAGTACAGCTCAGTTGCTGTATTATAAGCTTTATATATATAGCAATAGAGTATGGAGTACTCATAACCAGTTTTTTTTCGAGACACGTTTTATTTTTATTTTAGAAAAATGTTTTACGATGTGCAGTCAGCGACCTCGGCCAGACAACCTTCTTCTTCTGATCTTTCTTTGTAAGCCTATGTTAGCTCTTTTTACCTATCGTTTTCTAGATACTTACATGAGATACTAATAATGTTATGGAGGAAGACATAAATCGACAGAAAATCGCGCGCGGTGCGGGAGGGGTGTGGTGTGATGCGAGAGCTCAATGATACGTCAACTTGTGACAACTGTCAACCCTCCCACAGCGCTCAGCTACCTCAGGAACGGCCTCAGTTAAGGTTGATGCGCTAGGGTGGCCCGCGAAATTCAAATTTTCTTACGTTTTGTGCAATTTGCAGGTCAGTATCAGGTTGTATGTTGATCTAAATATTATTAGCGCTCGTAACAAATATGGGTTTACAGAATTATAAACATTAGAATCAGCAATACAACTCTCCAAGTTCATGAAAGTGCCAAATATCATGATTTCATGAAATAGTCATTCAATACACTTACATGAGCTTAGAGAGTTGTATTGCTGATTTTAATGTTCATAATTCTGTCTTGAATTTCGCGGGCCACCCTAGCGCATCGGCATATATAGGTATATTTCAATATACAGCATGTATCAGCAAGATGTGGTCAAAATTAAGGGTGAAGTTGACCAACATCACACCAAGTAGGAGTGAGGCGTATTTATCGTCACAGATAGAAATCACAGATATTAAAAAATAGCACATAGCAATTGCTCCTAACGATAAAAAATATCTGTTACTTAAAATCACAGATCCTCAAGAGTGTTACTGTTAAAACTTCGGATACGATTTTCGACTTTAACGAAAAGAAATAAAGAAGATATTCAATTGAGTTAATACGTATTTATCGTCTGTACAAAAATCACAGGCTGTGATTTTATAACAGATAGATACCATTTTCGACTTTAAATCAAAAGAAATAAAGATAATATTCGATTGAGATACGTATTTATCGTCCGTACAAAAATCACAGGCTGTGATTTAATAACAGATATTTGGATCTGTTATTTTTTTGTCACAGTCACAGTGATCACAGATATCGTGTTTCACCTGTTACAATCCATCTCTAACACCAAGCACCTATCAACTAGTGTGTTATTCTTTAACAATATACACAAGAGTGTTTAACACTATTTTTGGTAGAGGACCTCAGTCACAATATAATTATCATATTTTTAATCTGAGGTCGGCCTCAATCTGTCAAAAATACGTCTTATTTACCTTTGACAAGTTTTTGACATTGATGGTCGCCGAGATGAAATTGCGACTAGATTTTGAGTGTTATACGGGTTCCAAGGGTGCCAAACGGAACCCTATTACTAAGCCTCCGCTGTCCATCCGTCTGTCTGTCAGCGGGTTGAATCTCATGAACCGTAATTGATAGAGAGTTGAAATTTTCACAGATTGTGTATTTCTACTACTGCAACAACAAAAAATAATTAATAATTAAAACCTTTAATTATGAATAAATATATAAGAAACCTGCTTTTTCCGGCGTTTTTTGCTCGATCTTAATATGGTACGGAACCCTTCGCGTGCGAGTCCGACTCGCACTTGGCCGATTTTTAATTACGGGAAAAGACGTTCATTTAAAACTAATTTCATTTAACATATAGCAATAAACAAGAGTGCCTAGCTCTCAAATAGGCAATAAAAACTCATATCACTTCATTCTAATTCGGGTATCGCTTAAATAGGTGATTTCTATTCAGATGTTGTTGCAGGTCGCGGTCAATTCGCGTAACGAATTCACTAGTTAGGCAGTGCGCGTAGTTAATTTAATACAAGCGATGTTTAATTGTTGGTGCTTTCCAATGTAGTTAGTAAACAGTAAATGAAAATTGAAAATAACATAACATCACGCCTGTATTTCCCCGAAGTGTTAGGCAGAGGTGTACACCCACATTTCGCCAGTTAAATTTAAGTTTCATGTAATAGAGGGAAGCCTATTGCCATCAATCGGGCACAAATTCAGACTCCGGGCTGCTACTGAAAAATTTCATGATGACCCATAAATAACACTTTGCCCGACCCGGGAATCGAACCTGGGACCTCATGCTCAGCAGTAGCACTTGCGACCACTAGACCAACGAGGCAGAATTGAAACTGGCCGAAGTAAATTGCGATATAAATGACCATTCTGAAATGATAAATGATATTTATTTCTGAAAATGGGTAAAAAAACACTTTTAATTAAATTATGTTTTTAAAACTACATGAGTTCGGTGATTTCTAACTGACTAATCTGAGACCAAGACCGAAACAAACTAATAGTAAATAAAATATATAAAAATGAATGAATATATGAATGTGATTCATTCAAAAACTTAGGTCGAAAAGCATAGCTTTTCAATTTTCACGAACCAAAATAAAATTGTAACATCATTTTGTATTTCATTTCGTTTTTAGAGCTTCAAAACATAAACATTTACGTTGAAATGGAGCATAACGCAGTCTAACACGAACGGGCATTCCGTTCGTACGAGGTATATTCATGCTAACGAATTTACCTGCCATATCGTGCGACAATCCGCCACCGAATTGTTCGTCGATGCATGTCTGATACAAATATGAAACTGAGAAATGTTTGAACTGTCAATACTACTACGGCTCAGGATATGTTCAATTGCATGCCTGAAGGTAGGTACAGTCAACGAAAGAGTTAGGTATACGAGGCTTAAATATTCATCTGTCCACCATACTGCCAATTTTCCTTCTTTATGGTGTGCGTGGCATCTTTTTTTGGTAAATAGTGGGACAGAAACAAAAATAATTTAAAAAAAGAGTACCTAATGTCCATTTGGTTAGTATACACACGACTTAGAAAGTAGTGTTCGTACTTTGTAAAGGTAGGCTTACAAAATAAAACAACTTTTTAAGCTTATCGCACTTAAAAGATGTAAAAGAATTGAATACTTGGCACTCGTTGACACTGACGCAGTAACCAGCAACAATACTGTTGCTGGTTACTGCGTCAGTACATTATTTATTCTGCGGTTACTGTAACAAGCAGTAATTGCAAGTTAACTTTTTACACTTTTAACTGCATGTACACTCATAGCTTTGTTTGACGGTACCTACATTCCACACACGCAACATCGACAAATATTAAATCATCGACCGACGCGACAGTTGGTTCCATTACTCAAACTCCTTTATTGTTTCCTGATCATTTGTTTGTAAGAGCTGGCGGCTTCTGCAGCTAATAATTACTCAGTTTGGTTCAATCTCGCTTAGGTCCCGAACAATGGTTCCTGATTTTAGTTTGTGGGACCGAAGCTATCGGTTCGTTCCACAGTCAGTTAAAAGAACATCATCGATACTATTGTTCTGTTAGATCCCTTTTAAGTGGTTTTGAAACACGTTATTCTTAATGTAATTGATTATTAGTGGCTGATATTAGGTGGGTACAGATAAAGAAATCCAGATTCTGACAAAATCGTAAAATCAAATTGCTTATGAAGTGTTAGTATGTCCTTCAAAATACATTAGATGAAGTAGATGCTCGAGATTCAATGTTATTCCGTGCAAATTACACCATTAAGTTTTGGGGTGCTGGTAGAAAAGAGGACAAGTCGAAATGAAGTCAGTGCGTCCAATTGGTTAGCATATTTTAATAGCGTCTGGCGTCGAGCCACTGTCGACGACACGCCTTAATGTTTTCCTGTTTCCCCCTAATGTGCCTACTTAACGAACTAAACTTTCTTATCGAACAAACCGACAACTCTCTGCCGAGTTTCACAGTTTATAAAATATCTATGACCTTTTGTTACGTCGCCGTCGTTCACGAGAAAATGTATTAAATAAGACAACGTGTTCAGTTGCAAAACAAAGGAATAAAAAAACTTTATTTTTTTTAAACATATAAGTACTCCACAGATCAGATGGCTAGGAACATTGTAGATATTTTTAACACCCCCACTATATCTAACAATGTGGTTACACCCAAGGTACATTATTTAAACATGCTGAACACCCAATTTATTCAAAAAATAATAATGCTTATTAGCACATAGACTCTTAGTAAATAAATCAGCGGGCATTTCAGCTGTCGGCAAATATTGAAAGTTTACAATTTTATTAGTTACACAATCTCTACAAAAGTGATACCGTATATCAATGTGTTTGGTTCTTTTGTGAAAAACTGGATTTGCAGTCAGCTTAAGTGCACTCTGATTATCATTATAAATGTCAATAGAGTACATTTTCTGTGTTATCTCATACTGTAGGTTCCTTAAATAAACAGATTCTTTGCAGGCTTCAGTTAATGCCAT
Organism: Lithophane semibrunnea; assembly: GCA_947363905.1. Classification (NCBI taxonomy): domain Eukaryota; kingdom Metazoa; phylum Arthropoda; class Insecta; order Lepidoptera; family Noctuidae; genus Lithophane; species Lithophane semibrunnea. The sequence continues at coordinate 8,148,939 of OX376194.1, read as the reverse complement.
GTATTCTGCTTCACTACTAGACAAAGCAATAGTTTTCTGTTTTTTAGCTTCCCAAGATATTACACAGCCAGATAATGTAAAACAGAAACCCGTGTATGATCTTCTATCAATACTGTTACTACCCCAGTCAGCGTCAACAAACCCTTCTAAAATTGAGTTCCCATTAGCAGTAAACTTTAAACCATGTTGTTTGGTATGTTTTAAATATCTTAGTATACGTTTAACATATGAGCAATGTTCTTTAGTATAGCAATTATTAAATTGACTCAAGAAACCAACTGTAAATGCTATGTCAGGCTTGGTAAGTACTGCCAGATACATGAGGCTACCTATTATTTGCTGATAAGGAAATTCATTTATAGAATTCTCATCTTTTGATACATCTAACTTAGTCTCCATTGGAGTCTTAACAGTTTTACACTGACTCATATTAAACTTATGCAGTAACTTATCAATATAATCCTCCTGACTTAATGATATAGTTTTTTCGGATCGATTTACAGTTACATTTACACCAAGACATTTTTTAATTTCACCTAAGTCTTTAATTTTAAAATGACCAGCTAAAACATCTTTTAAGTATTTAGTCTCTTTACTGTCATTGGAGAAAATAAAAAAGTCATCCACATACAGTGTGACAATAGTTTTCAACTTATCCTGTATCTTCAAATACATACATGGTTCTATCTTAGATTTATTATAACCAATTTTAAGTAAACATTCATCCACTTTCTTGTACCATGCTCTAGAAGATTGTTTAAGGCCATATATTGCCTTTTTTAATTTAAGAACTTGACCATTCTTTATCGTTTCAGAAAAACCCTCAGGTATTTGCATGTAAATATTCTCTTCTAGACTTCCATTCAAGAAAGCAGTTGTCACATCTAGATGCGTTATATCAAGACCTAGTTGAACAGACAGAGCAAATAATAATCTCAAAGTGGTGTGTCTCACTACGGGAGAAAAAGTGTCTGTATAGTCTACACCTTCGATTTGCGAAAAACCCTTGGCTACTAAACGCGCACGAAATCTAATATTATTTTCGCTATCGTACTTTTTACGTAGCACCCATTTGCACTGCACAACTCTACTGTCTTGTGGAGCATATCTCAACTCCCAAGCATCATTGTCTTTGAAACACTGTAACTCTTCAGTCATGGCCATCTCCCACTGCTCCTTTTCAGGTCCGTTTAAAGCATCTTTTAGAGTCAAACCTACCGCATCATCATAGGTATCCTCACCCATACAAAGATTTGAAGAATGATACCAATCTGGCTTCTTCCTCTCGCGTGTAGATCTTAGAGGTTTAGGAGAGGTATCTTTGTCTTCATAATCACTGGGTTCATATGTCTCATCATTCACATCGAGAAATGTGTCATCCGAGCTTTCTGTGTTATCTTGACTTGTATTTAATTCTGATGTTTCAGGGTCACATGTTTTTGTCTCAATTTCTTCTTCCCCCACTGAATCAAACCTCTGATCTTGAACTTCAATGAGAGATTCAGATTTTGATTCCTGCTCAATTATAATCACATCTCTACTAGTCAACACAGTTTTGTTTTCTGGATTATACAGCCTATATCCCTTTATGTTTTCTGGATATCCAATGAGAATACATTTTACTGACTTCTTGTCCCATTTCTTACGCTTTTCCTTAGCTATATGGACCATCGCAGTGCTACCGAAGATTCTGATATGACTAATGTCTGGTTTACAGCCATTCCATATCTCATATGGTGTCTTATTTCCCAATGCTGCAGCCACGCTTCTATTCTGCAGATACACCGCTGTGTTGGTGGCTTCGCCCCAGAACGCTTTACCTAGGCTGGCATCAAAGAGTAGGCATCTTGCCTTTTCAACGATTGTGCGATTGTATCGCTCACACAATCCATTCTGTTGTGGTGTATACGGATTTGTCTTTTGATGAATCACACCAGCACTACTTAAGTAGTTATCAAATTCCTTATTACAGTATTCTAGCCCATTATCACTTCTTAATACTTTGATTGACTTCTTTGTTTGATTTTCCACTTGAGCTTTGAATTCCTTAAAGTACTTCAATGCCTCATTCTTGTGTTTCAGAAAATAAACAAAAACCATGCGGCTATGATCGTCAACAAACAACAAGAAGTATCTCGAGCCCCCCAAGGACACATTTTCCATAGGTCCACAGATGTCAGTGTGCACTATATCTAGCAAGTCACTACTTCTCTGACTAGTATTCTTGAATGGTAGGCGACACTGCTTACCCTCACAACATGTAGTACATGAAGACTTGCTTATATCCACTTTTTCATCAATGGACATACCCTGCACAGCATCCTTCATCTGATTCAAATAGTCTTTATTAATATGTCCTAATCTGCGATGCCACGTAATTCCAGACACGACTGATGCAGCTAAATGTACTTGGTTTGACAAGTTTACTTTGTACACTCCATTGACCAATAGTGCTGTAGCTACTAACTCATTATTCTTGTTGTATATAGAACAACCGATGTCCGAAAATGATACTTTGTTTCCTTTTCTTATGAGTTCGCTGACTGACAGCAAGTTCGTCGTCATTCTTGGAACACAAAACACTTCTTCTACCACTATATCGTATTCTGTATTTTTAGTCGTGGTCGTAATCTGCACATCGCCAGAACATAAAACTGACAACTTTTCACTGTTTGCAATAACAATTTCCTTCTGCTGTTCATAAGATACATTCTTAACCCAACTTTCATTGGCTGTTAGGTGTACACTGGCTCCTGAATCAATGTACCATTCATTTTTGTTGAAATTTCCACTCATGAACACTGCGCTAAACGCATTTGACTGTTTTCGATTTTTATATTTGTTTAATGAGTTATTTTCGTCATTCGTACATTGATTTCTGTAATGTCCTTGTTGTTTACAACGATAACATTTCACCACTTTGACGTTTGGTTTTAAAAAATCAGTGCTACCAACATTGACATTATTCTTCGCCATAGACGGATTAGTATTTCCTTTTCCTTTGAACTTTGAATGAGTAGCGAATGCGCCACTAACTTCATCTTGTTCGGTCACTGACTCCATGTCCAACAATTTTGATTTGATGGAATCTGCCGTTATACTAATCCCGGAATGCTCGATGGCCATGATCATAGGGGAAAATCGATCTGGCAATCCCGCTAACAGCAACGATCCTGTCCACTGGTCATTAATTTCGAATCCCGTTCCGCTTAATTTTTGAGCTGTATCAATAATTTGAGTCACATAAGACGTCATGGAGCTGCAACTTTCTAGGCGTATCGAAATTAAATTCCGCAGCAGACTTATTCTTCGAGAAAAACCGTTGTCATCAAATAATTGTTGTAGTTTTGTCCACAATTCCTTTGCAGTTGTTACACTTTTCACGTGTACATACAAAGACGGATCGATTGTCATAATTAATTTTGCTCTGGTTTTCCTGTCATCTGCAGCTCCTATGTCCACCCCTGCTTCTGGCTTTACACAATGATTCATACCTTCAAGGATTAGGAAATTCTCTGCAGCGAAACACCACTCACTATAGTTTTCACGGCCCTTTAACTTGGGTACATTTACTAGATAGTTAGTAGACGACATTGTAACAATCCAATCGCTACAATTCCGCAAAAAATACAATCATCCTTCACAACACACGTTTCGTATATGTTTTAGCACTCGTTTCAGTCCGAAATTCTTGCTAAAAACAACGACTTCTTATTTTTTTACGCCCATAACCTATTAAATAAGACAACGTGTTCAGTTGCAAAACAAAGGAATAAAAAAACTTTATTTTTTTTAAACATATAAGTACTCCACAGATCAGATGGCTAGGAACATTGTAGATATTTTTAACAAAATGCAGCGAAAGAACTTAGTGAAATTATGAAACTTAAATTCTAGTGACATAGTAAGATTAGCTATGTCAGACTTTTTTCTAATATAAAGTACCTAGAGCGAGTTTTACAGAGTTATACGTACCTAATTTTTTTGTGAAACGTTTGAATGGTATCTGCCTCAATTGGCCTCAAGCCTTCAGGTCTTTAGACCTAAAAAACTAAATTGGGCAAAGGACTACGCCTTTCTTTTTAAGCACGTCACCCGTAGCGATTAACAAAATATATTTGAATAGTTTTTATATCTAGCTGTTCTTTAATCACCAAAAGTTTTCTTTCTACATTTTTTCACCGTCGATAAAATACCGAAAGTTCGTTCATTCATTATGAACATGGAGATTTAAAGGCATTTCGCATAATAAAACCCTCTAACGAACCATCGAACGACCTCCGTCTATACAATAAGACAGCTTGATGGATGTGATCACGATGTTTTGTTAAATTCCGCCGAACCTAACGACCAAGGACGCAATTTTATTTATTAAAATGCTGAACGAATAAAAAAATCAGCAAAGAAACCGCTTGGGACTAGGCATTTAGAAATTTTGATTGCTTATCTTTAATGATTGATGTGTTTCTCAAACAAAGATCTCTAATTATTAATGCAAAACACACAGAAAACAACTTTTAGAAATAGAATTCATATTGAAAATCAATATTATTCTCTAATATTAGCATATTAATACGATGCAGTATGAACACGACACCGTTAATACTTTAATTGATTACGCAAATTACTTTCATAGAATTAGGTACTAACTATCACAGGCAATATTATCATATTGGTGCAGGTAGGTAGGTACAGATACTTGATCGAATTTAGTATTTTTTGTTAAATAATATTCGTAGTAAGTAAAAAACAACTTCTTTTATGTAGGTACCAACATTTTAAGCAAATATAGACCTATTCTATTCTAAGCTACGTGTCCAGAGGGCTGGTCAATTTCTTGGTCAAAGAATCAGCATTGCCATCCAACGTGGCAATGCTGCCAGCCTTTAGGGCACTTTTCCCACTGACAGCGATGCGGAAGAATTTTTTGACGCCCGAAATAAAAATTATTATATAAAGGAAGGGCCCATAGCCCTTCCTTTATATAATAATTTTTATTTCGCTTTGTATATAATTTTAGTGTTAGATTGTATATAAAAATTTAAGATTTGTCAAGAAATTGTTATTGAATAAACAAAATAATTCTAAGCTACAAATATTATGAAAAAAATATGTAATTATATTTTTTTTTTCAAAATTGAGGACTGCTTATAAGTCTTTATCAGAATTGGTTCGATCCTTTTGTGCAATTTAAAGCTGAGAAAGACTAAACAGGTTTCTTTCTGTGAACACTTCATTAGAAAATCCTTTGTTATCCCGTACGTGCAGCATTTTACTGTCGCAGCGTTTTCAAGTAATTGAGTGCAAACGGCAACGTTTACGCAAAATGAATTAGCAAAAGTTTTATGCACTTTAGGTTTACGTGCATAAAACAAACAAATTACGAGTGTGTGCGATGCTTATCACGACTACATTGTGCCAGGCAATTTTCTGAGCGACTTATATCACCGAGTTACCGAGTGTGTTATTCGGTAATATATGGATTTCATTTGGTTAAAAGCTTTATACATTTGCCGTTCCAAACGCATTTTCAGTAGGTAGTGACGGTGCCATCATTAAAATTATTCTGTCACGACCAATAAAATTATCAATAAAATCCAACTTCAATAAAGGCTATTAAACCGACGAACGCTTTTAAAATATTAAAGTGAAATTAAATTTGTCGCTCTCATGTCGTCACTACGAGGCGATTGGTATTGATATCTCCTAATATAACGCATCATTGATATTACTTTTTACTGACTTCATTGTTCAATTGGCAACATAGCAAAACAAACAATGGATTTTTAAACATTCCTAACTGCATTCGGCGTTTATTAAGCCCCATTCTTGTTATTATATTACATGCTATTCATATTCGAGCTAATTTGATATATGAATATTATTACTTCCTCGTAAACACTTGAAATATACGAGGTGGAGACAACAATACGACAAAAAAATGAAACTTCGTATATCTAATGACGTTCTCGGTCTACATACAAAAAAATAATCAAATATATCCAATAGTTTAGTTACGATAGCTAGTCAAAGATTGGCAAACCCCATAGTCGGCCCATCACTACTATTTAGTTTGTTTGAAAAAATGACTTTTTTAATTTCGATGTTAGGATTTATTTGATAGTTCCAAAATACTCTTATGCATTAGTATTGCCAGTGTTTTCATTTATTGTTGTATTGTCGTCTCCACATTGTATAAGGATATAAATTATAAATTCAATCGAATTTAATCTCTAGGGATACTATTAGTAAAGAGAAAGTGTAATTATCGGAAAAAGTAATTAAATTACAGCATCGACAGTCAGTTTCATGGAGTTTGTATTGATAAGGCCAGGCGATTTTGATAGTGGAATTTCATTTTGGACTTCACTCTCTGTTCATAAAGAAATAGGACTAACGGAATTTCTGTTTGCGATTGTACAAAATATTCGCCCCATATCACAGTCCTAATGTCGTTTTTGGTGAACTATGACTGTACGTGGTACGAATGCACAGTGGAGGCCTCTCCGAACGAATTGGGGACTTAATGGAAGCTATAGTGCTTTTAACCTCGCCAAAGTAGTGTTTTGTTTTTAATTTATTAACAAAGAATAAATGAATAACTACACTGCGTGCAAGATAAGTCTGCGCACGGCTGAAACAAAACTAAGCGTATGCCGTCGTCTTGTCGCTTATGTAAGGTCAAATGAAGTATAGAATTATTTAATTAATTAATATAAAGATTTAATATTGACTGGTAGAAAATGCCTATGGCATTAATTATAAATTCCGTCTCTGTACATTTGTGTGCTTAAAGTATTAAATAGATAAATTATATTACAGACTAGCTGTTCGTACCCGGCGTTGCCCGGGTGTAATTCCGACTTTTCCGGTGGATTAACAAAAAACATTTTTCATACAAATACAAATATACGATATATAGTATTGCAGATACGAATAGAACAAAAAAGTGAATGATGTACTTAAAATAATCTAAACGTGAATTCATGCAAGCCTAGTACTTTTTGTCAGTTATAATTATTTGATATCCTATTAGTTAATACTATCGTGAATTCATGCAAGCCTAGTACTTTCTGTTAGGTTACAGCTCGGAAACTGCACAATTTCTTGTGAACAGAATACCGTCAAGCGCCGCACGTGATACCCCGATAAAAAAAAAACCATAAGTGTTAAATCCATATATCTTTTGATTCTGCCGGTCGATTTTGATGAAATAAAGTCTAAATGTTACTCACAATAAAGCTTCTTATTGTTCAGTAATTCAATTTGGAATCCAATGAGTGGCTTTTACGTGATGCGCTCACAAACGAACAAACAAACAGACAAAAATTTCAAAAAAGATTTTTTTACTTTCTATTACTTATTTCTCGCGGCTTCCAGTACTTTTTTTGCAAAAATCTTTAATGTACAGACACGGACCGTTTACGATTTTATTATATGCATAGATATAGATTAAGCATTAAGCACGCCAGCGCCACCAGTCGCGCGCAAACCTATCATGCGCGCACTACGCGTACATTACCACATTATTTGCCACATTGTCACAAAAGTATTAGTTGTAGTAAAAGTATTGTGACATAAGAGTACTATTTATTTCTGACAATGTGTTTAAGGCGGTGACTAAGGCACCATAGATCAAATTGTATAGAAAAGAATTCACAAGTTATAAATCATGAAGTTGTCGAGATACTGGAAGTTGTTCCAAAGCGATGCTTTCAATCTGTCAGGTTTGTAGCAGTATTTCAATCTTTGAACGCTTTCAACAATAAATATATCGCATGTATAACAATTTTATAACTGTTTTATTAAAAAAATATGTTATTCTAATTTTACTATAAATATTCAATAGGTGATCCAGAACTTCGTCCAATATTCATAAACTTTTTAGTCACAGGGGATTTAAAGGCGAAAATAAACGTTATTCCCTTCTAGCTTTAGAGAGTGAGAGGCTTTGGTTTTATGTTTTAATAGCTTCAAGAAACTTTATTTTATTTTATTTTATGCCCATATTCGTTTTTCGCGCAGGTAAGTAGGTAGGTACGTCATTGGTATGATTAACTGCTCAAAGTTCAGTATTTTTAGAAAGGGCAGTAATTAATTAAAGTAAAAGGTCCTCTTTGAAAAGCAAGAACTAAGTATATCTACTATAACTACTCGTATTAGTATATTTAAATATATAAAAATCAATTGCTGTTGGTTTGTCTCGCTAATATATTTAAATATATAAAAATCAATTGCTGTTGGTTTGTCTCGCTAAAACTCGAGAACGGCTGGACCGATTTGGATAATTCTTTTTTTGTTGTGTTCGTTATTCTCAGGGGCATGTTTGTACGTAAGGTAGGTGTAGGTAGGGTAGGTAGGTAGGTTCTGTAGGGTATGTAGGTAGGTAGATAGGGTAGGGTAGGTAGATAGGGTAGATAGGGAAGGTAGGTAGGTATATTTAAAAATCAATTGCCGTGTGTTAGTCACGCAAAAACTCGAAAATGGCTCGACAGATTGTGATGAAACTTTGGTAAGGTTTTGTGTGCGCGGCGGAAAGAGTTCCTTACAAAAAATAAAAGGCATTTCAACGCATGCCGGACATTAGCTAGTGTATCTTTAATAATATTCTTGCTAGATTAAAAGCGGTTTGGCTTCATGTTAGTGAGCTCCTTAGTGAGTAACAGCTAACCACACAAATTACTATCAGCCAAGTTTAGATTTAAGGATTTAGCCAGGTCTAAACAAAAGCTTTCACTTAAATTGCGTTCAATTTCTTTGTTCAAATTGATCAGACCATGAACAAATCGTTTAGGAATCTAAACAACGTGATACATATTCGAAATTACTTCTTCCTACCCCTGAGATGTCCCATAAAACTAATCAATGGAATCTTTGAGCATTTACACTTCACTTTTCCATCGCCAGTCAGCGGAGTAATTTCGGCTCTTTGATAAACAACATCCGATTGCCAATTTAGTGGAACGCCGCAAAATTTCCGTTTCCTTTATATATATAGGTTCATATATTATTAACATTTGTGATGGCACAGGATAAGGAAAAAATAGGGGAGATATTAAATATGCCATTTAATATTTCTCTCTGATCTCTGAGCAACAATTTTGAGTGTGTCGCCCGCATATGTGGCATGATTGACGCGTGCCACGCTGCGAATACAAAAATATCGAATATCGATGATAATTTTTGAACACAATACGATTGAATCTGGAAAAAACGCTCATATAGTAAATATGAAATAAATGCCTGGCGATATCTGATTATATTAGGTAGATAGATAGATAGAATACTCTTTATTATGTACACCATAAAATTACAGACATAAATTAGAAATTGAAGGTGTATCTTTTCATACATGAAATCTCTTAAGGGGTCATTGTACCTACTCATCATTATGAACAACTTTCACTATGGGACAAAATTTGAAATCGCAAAAAAAAGCAGCTGTTCCCTACATAATATATGTTCGCATTGCTCGTCAAAATGTAGGGAACAGCTTATTTTTTTTCGCGATTTCAATTTTAGTACCTTATACAGGGTGTAAGGGACAGACCTCCACAGACTTCATAAATCAACATTATCAGCATATCATACTAAGACGATCAGTACATGAAATTATTTCAGGAACGGTATGGGAATCCAATAAACCTGATTTGTATTATTACCTCACGCGCAATGTATCGTTACCGTGGCAAAACCCGCGTAGCTGCACTCCCCGTGTCGGGGGCGCGCTCGAGTATTTTAAAATACATTGCTGGTTCTTTTATTTTAGCTGTTTTATTTACATAAAAATTGTACATTGAAATGAAGGAAAAGTAACTAAAAAACGATAAAAAAATGAAAACTTTCCTCAGAAAATTTCCGGTGGAATATGATTCAAAATAAGGAGCTGAATGTTAATTTGCGGAGGGCTGTCTCTTCCACCCTGTATACATCGTGTTTCGTATTGACTTAAAAACTTTTTATGTTAATAGGTATTCGAATCTCGGTTATAATGGATACAAACATTTCAACAAATATGTAGGTACATTGACTTTCGGAAATGAGAATGAATAAATAATAAATATTTTCAATATTATATTCGACGAGCTGATCGGTTGATACGAAAGGTGAAATTACTTTTTCTGCGAAAAGACATAGGTAACTTACTTAGTAGAAATCCGTTGGATTCTGTATTTTTGTGATTAACTCAAGTCAAAAAGGATAATGCCGCCGTCCAAAATACTAAAAGTCCGCCGTTACAACAAAACCTAGTTAGTGTATTTGGACGAGAATTAAACGCTTTTCCTAAATTGCGAAAGTTTTTTTTTTACATTGATTCCCCAGATTTAGTATTTTAGTATTTATTTGTCATTTACATCCTAACTAATATTATACATGCGAAAGAGAGTTTGTTTGTTTGTTACGCTTTCACGCTAAAACGGCTGAACGGGTTTGGATGAAATTGGGCACATGGGTAGACCATCACCTTTTATCCCGATATTCCCACGGGATCTAGACTTACGCGGGTGAAACCACGGGGCGCTGCTAGTCAATAATATTTTAGCTTCGAGGAGTAGTGCCTCGACACAAAAACGGATATTTAATTTAAAATTAGACTCGCGACAATCTAAGAAGTCCGTTTTGACAGCTATAAAAATGCTTGTGTAGCGATGAAAAAAAAAAATGGTTTCTTTTAAATTGATTCTCGAGACATATCGATTTCTAATCGACTTATCTACATTGATTAAAACTGATTCTCAAGGCATAACGTTTTATTACATGTACAAGAACGAAACGTCAAAACGGACTTCTTAGATTGTTGTGAGTGTAATAGTAATTATATGAACTACATTTGGTTGTGACCCGCTCTCCCACAAGTTTGAGCGACCCTAGAACATTCTTCAGAACACTTAACACTTTATTGAAAACAGTTTCATAGTAACAAACTTTATGTTAGTAAATTACTTTCTATGAAAACTACTTTCATAAGTGTATAACATCTGAAGCTTACATAGTTCTAGCCGCGCGCACCCACGCCCGTGCCCAATGTTTCAAACAGAATTTTTTTAATTAGTCACGCACGAGCGGCCAGAGCTAATTCCAGTCGCGCAAACAGAGGAAAATGGACAGTAACGTGTTTGTCAAAACCCGGAAGTATAATTAATAAAACCCACAGGGACATAGTGCCTCCGAGCTATGTAGATAGGTACTAGAAAATCAAAAACCTATTCCACACCTTACAATTCGAATGATAATTATTTACGTACTTAAATTACCAATCAAATTGTCTTATGTGGAGAGCAGTTGGCAATAAATGTAAAGTAAAAGGTCATTGGATAAATTCGATTGCCGATCAAATTGTATGGTGTGACAACCACTACAAGTTTATTTAAAACTATTCGCAAAACAATATCTCGGCCTATGGTGGAATCCGACGATCGGCAATATTGCAGACCGACACGCGCGGCAGACGACCACAGACCGTCATCGTCACGCAACGCGCACCGAGGAACTTCCGATGACTGCGATACCCCGCACGTACACCTTCCCACGGTTCGTCGTCCAGGCTCGTCGGTGCCCGTCCGCAAAATCGCGGTTCGTGTGTTTTCGGTATTACACAGATAGGTTCTTACACACTACCTTCTTTTGTTTTGTATTCTGGTGTAGTATAAGAATATGAACTTTCTTACTCAAGCATGCGCAGGTCCCTAGGTGATTTACATTGTTTATTTGGGGTACCCTTGTATTTTGTACTATTTTGTCAAGACGTAATACATATGTAAGTAAGAAAAAACGTTGGTGAACTTGAATTTAATAGTCCCTGAGAGCCTCAGAAGCTTGTTTCTCATCAAATAAGAATATAAATATTTGAGAGAAAAGAGACGAATTTAAATAAACAAGCTTGTATAAATGTGATGATCTCTTTGTTTTACGACGGGCAAAAAGATTGCGGTTTTTATAAGTAGTTGGGGAATTCACATCTCTCTTTTCAACAGATAATCAATAATTTTATTTATTACTTTTACAAAGCAAATGACCTACTAAGGGCGAATTTCACCAAACTTTTATACGGAGTATAAGTCTTATCCTGAGAATAAATTTTGAATTTTTGACAGTTTTTCAACTGTCAGACGTCAATTTTATTCCACGGATAAAAGATATCGGACTTTGATAAAATCAGCCCTTAGGAGGTAATTTATGTCACTTTTAAAAATGTAGGTAAAAGTAATATTAATAAACAGGTTTCCTTTCAACAATCTCATTAAACACACATTAAAAACAAACTTCGATAACCAGTTATCAAACAATCCAATAAAATAAAATATTTCATGAACGATAACGATAACGAACGATCATAGAAATAAAAACATAATATTTCGGTAAATTCTCTTTCAAGTTAGCGCAGATAATTTGAAAAGTATCTACAGGAGTACATAACGCATAGCTCTGCAGAACTGCAAATCCAATTTCCATTCAGGGTGCCAGGGAATCGAATCTAGACGCCGATTGCGGCCAGGTAAAAGCGAGTTAAATCGGATTTTCACTTTGCCTACATTCTTCCTTGCTGGATAAACTATAAATCCGATCAATTTAGACTTCACCTAATAACGACACTCATGCCGTTCTGTTTGTTCGTTTCCACTAAACGGACTCGGTTATGGTACGATATTATTATTCTTTTTGAGTGATTAAAACATTGTTCTCGCTCGCAATCCGGTTTTAGCGGGTTAGTATAAATATTCATATATTATGCAACCTTAGGTACGCCTCAGGGGTTCTAATCCTCCGAAACGATTCTTTAATAAGCTTCAAAGAAGTTTCCCTCTTAAAAGGCCGTTCGTTAAATGAATCTGACTTTCTTTGTGGCAAGAAAAGGGAGTCCCGAAAAAAGTCTCGGCCATTCAGAACGGTTGGTTTACTCTTGGGAGGCAAAAAGTTACCCACGCCCCAAAATCTTCGGGTAGTCATGAAAAGCAGCTAAATTCGATTTCTATCCTCATGAAAATGGCTTATTGAATTTCAATGCACGGGACAAGTTTTTAACACGAAAGTGTTCATAGACATACACGAGTTTAGACAGCTTGCACGGCGCGGAGGGTCGCATAAAGTTAGTTTGTGTTATACTTAATTAACAACGACAACGTAATAAAGGGATAATACCAAAATTGACTTTAGCGTACACACCAACTTTGTGCAGAATAAACATGTTAACCGCGTCCTCTTATAATATTGAGTGACAACGTATTATAACATGCAGCGTGGTAATTACTGTAGTTAGAATATGCAATCCTGGTCACCTGAAGCGAGCCACCCTGCATATTTTTGTTTAAGGTATCTTTCTTAATAATGAAAGTACAAAGAAATAAAAAATGAGGTTTGTATACCATTCCACTTCATTTCATTTCCATTGTCCTATTTACCGATCAAAATTCGCTTTACTAATGATTTCTTAAACTACACGTACCTACTGCTATAAGCCCTCCACAGGGAAAACTAATAAAAGCAGTTAGAGACCAAAGACAAGTGCCTTGGATTATTATTTTTAGATTCTCTGACGATGTTGCTACCCAAATCTGGCACAAAACTTTAGTGGTAACAAACCTTTATCTTGACAAAAATACATGGGCCCCGTATTCTCTGTTTCCCTACCAGCGTTTAAAATTCGGGGGGCATATTTGAATCAAAACCGAGTTACAGGCAGATCTGTTTACAAACAGACAACTTGTACAACCAAGCGTCTAACGACACAATAATGTGTTCATTACAGTTCATTCTATATTTGGAGCACCAATTATTCGTACAAATGGCTCACTCAACCAGTACTGATTCTCATTTGATACAGCCGTTAGAGAATCAATAACCCATGAAATAAACGTTTGTGTTGCCGTACAGAACATTTTGAAGAGTCCCTAATGGAGTCAGTGTGCTAACAGTAACTTCATTAGTACTACATTTGCATCGACCACAATAACCAACATGTGTTTGGTGTAAATTACTAAATTATGTCCGACAGACTAACGGTTCATGTAAACTTATAATTAGTCAAAACCGGTAGAGCTTTCATTGCGTGCGCGCTTCTGTCCTGCAATTTCCAGCTCCCAGTATGATATTACCAGTGGAAGAGAGATCTCGACAGCAGGCGAGATCACCTCAAGAGTAAAACTCCCACCATACCATTACCACAATCGCATTCTAACGTGTCTGCACTGTGCACGTATCTTTACGATCAAGATAGGTTACATTACCCACATCAGAGCACACGCCCGTATCACAGCACCTATACCTAGTCGTTGGAAACAAAACTAGTTATCGTAGCCGAAATCTGCATGGAATGTATTATTTTATTTAAGATCAAAATCTTAATGAAAACTCTACGTATTCACTCCATTAAGAATACAGTACTAAAATTAGTGCCTTTCTTTTTTACACAAAAGACAATCCCTAAAATCGAAACGCCCACTCTTTGCCCCTTGATTTACAAAACAATAATTTCAAAGAAAAAAAAATAGAAACGTAACCAAATCGCAAATTACAATCCCGGAACGAAATCTAAAAATACTTTTCTCTCGAAACAATCTAAAATTACTTCATAACATTATTTATTCTTTACTCCATCAATTCGAGTAAACCTAAACACAGCCGTGTCAAGAATGACACGTGCCGACTTTGTGTCAAGACAAGTAGGTATTTGACTTCTACAGTGGATAATATATTTTGGAACGATTTGGAAAAAAGGAAAGCTATAATCTAATAAAAGGGAAAAAGTCTTGGCGAAAATGGGCCGCGAGGTGTTTGAGGGACCGAACGAAATCAGGTGACTGTCATAAATAAAGGGAAGGCGATTTTATCGATGTATCCAATAAATATTGAGTTAGCTTGTATTTGTAAGTATATTATCTGTGAGTGTTTTATGTTTACAGCTTTATTCTTTTATGATATGAAAGTAAAAAGAAAGAGCTTCAATAAATTTAATTGGGTCACAGTTTTCCTTTGAATAAATAATCTTTGCTTCGAAAAATGTATTTATCAGGTTTGTTAATCGGTGTCGTGTGATCACGGTGCTCGTAGGCTATGGTCGTGCCTTGTGTCATTAGTTGAGCTCGATATTGATCTTTTAATCTAGCTTGTTACGGGAGCAAGCAGGTTCGGGGGCTGTTAACTCGCTTAGAGGCATTACTGCTGCAGGCGTAGGGACCTAAACGGGCGCAACAGAATGAAAGTCCGCCCAAAGGATTGCCAGCTTCTCCCTTCGCCCGCTTCGCGACGTTATGAACGCATTCGTTGTGCGAACTTT
Source organism: Lithophane semibrunnea (assembly GCA_947363905.1). Classification (NCBI taxonomy): domain Eukaryota; kingdom Metazoa; phylum Arthropoda; class Insecta; order Lepidoptera; family Noctuidae; genus Lithophane; species Lithophane semibrunnea. Next base: position 8,133,665 of record OX376194.1, on the reverse strand, counting down.
TGTACGTAACGAACGTTCTTTCGCGAAACGATAGCGAATGAATGTTCATTGCGTAAAAAACTCGCTCTGAAGTCACATACAACTACAAAACTTTTTAAGAAATAATAGATATTTATCCAAAATAATGTACGGTAAAATATAAAGGATAAAAAATATAGGCACTCTAGATCCTGGAATCTGTTATTGACATCAAAATTAGATATCTACCTACTCAAATCAATTTCCACTAACGTGAGCACTTTTACAGAAACAAGATAAAGTAACATGAAAGTTATTCTAGCAAAAACCCTACTTATTTCAAAGTTAAATTATTCCCTTTATAGTCTTACAAACCAAGTTTGACATTTAATAGCATATCACCGTAAACGTGCTTACAAACTAAAGTCGTTTTGTCAACCGAGAAAATATTTTGTAAGGTCCTTTTATGAGTGGAGAAGTAAAGTAGATAAAAGTGGAATGGGGACTGATGCGGAGGCGCCGAAAGGGTTTAATCAAAGCGAGACTGCCCCTACGACCGGGGATATAGTAAATAGTCCATTCTGAAATCCACACTCCCGAACAAATACCTATAGCTTACATGTGGGCACGATCTTTTTTTTTTTTTTTGTATCCTGTAGTGTCTTTGTTGACTACAAGAGATAAACGTTTCCTAGTGCGTGTGAATTTCGTTGGCCCGCAGAATGTACTGAATAATTGAATATGCCTACAAATTATGCGAATGGTTAGGTATTCTGAATAAAATTCACGTCATGTTAATTTAATAAGTGGATTCCGATAAAAATATGTAAATGGCTTAAAAATATAATATCCTTCTGTAAACATTACAAAAAATTCATATCCGATTCTCTGAAAATGTTCTGTAGCTTATAAATATTTACGAGAGTCGGCGAGTGATCCGCTAATCCTTCGAGTAGGTAGTATTAATCCGCTATCAATATATTCTCCATGCAACATTTCATTTGTATCCGATAAGTGGCTTACCGTCATCGGATATCAGACGGATATGACATCACGCGAACGTGAGTGAATGAGTTTCAGTAGATAGGGTTGGTATCTTCACGTGTGTTCCGCGGTTATTACCGTTCGGGATCAAAGGATCGTTCTACAAGACAATTCCTTCAGAACAGTAAAATTACTCAATTTGATGAAGGTCTATAAAGGTCTGCCTATTGGTCCTACTTATTTAATTCATCGCTAGACCTCTATCGAATTTGTTCGTTAGCCTTAATCCGTGAGCCAATAAAATTCCAGCTATCAATATTGTACTGTATAGTTTTTATAAAATACAATTTCACTTTATAAAACCGTTAGTTTGTTAGTACTATACCTAGTTAAGAGCTGAGTTACATTTTGTGGTGTAAAATAAAGCATATTATATCTATATATTTATGGAAAACAACCTCGTCGACACAAAGTATACAGCAGACTTACATTTATTGCTACTACGACGGTATTGTGCCGTGTCCAAATACCGTTAACATTCGCGACGGCACAGTGCCCAGCCGCTTTGTGAGCTACACAAGTACCTGTATTCACGATGTTCACTTCACACCGGTTACTTTTTATACTGGGAAAAGCTCGAAGGTGTAAACTAAACGAACCAGGCGAGATTTATGACGTAAATTCTCACCGCGGCTTCCTAACTGTGCCTATGGAGCAGACAGCAGTGTCACATTCATATCATATCTGCTACCTTAAACCACATGTTGTTCCTACAGCTTTCTGTCAGATGTATTATATGAGCACTGTAGAGAGATGCATGGCACTGAAGCAAATAAGAGTCTGTCTCTCGATAAACCTTTGATTTCATAATTTGGTTAGTTATAGTACTAATAATCATCGAGCGGGAGCAGTCGCTCCATGTAAAATACGGGTATGCAGCTGCATCTGGTTACACTGGAAGCCGAGCCTAACATAGTTGGGAAAAGGCTAGGCAGATTGATTGAATCACCGAGCGGGAGTGTTGATTTCAGAACGAACTATCACCGGTCATTTTGGCAATCCTTGAGAGAGAGAGAAGCCTATTTCGCAGTGCATGGACATTTTTCAGCTGAGGTAATGACGATACCTGTTAGAAAGCTGTCATTAAAAACAAAACAAAATTAGAGAGTTTTGCAACCCTCCAATAATTTTAAACCATTCGATTAATAGCAGAACCCTTTATGATCTATAATGAAAACCTCATTAACCCCCGTGTAATATAGGTAGTCTTTGAAAACGCGCGCACAAATAAACCAAAATAATTGCTTTGGCTTTCATTCATTGCTCTCTTTTCGGTATTTTATCGACGTTACAGATAGGGCGTGAATACACATATAATTCCTTTAGCACCACGATCTACGAGTGAATGCCAATTTCACCAATAAAACTGAACACGATCACCACATCTAAACCGCGAATCAAGATCTGTCAGTGTCAATATTCCACAACAACAAGAATAATCCGCCGTTAGTTGCTTTTCCTCGAATAAACGATGAACCTGCGATGTTTAATGGTGAAGTGTCTTACACTAACTACGAAAGAAAGGTCAAAACAAGAAGAAACATAGATGTATTCGGATATTTATTAATAAAATTAGAAGATCTTCTCAGCACTTACTTCAAACAGATTTTGTATTAGCAAATTCCCGTTCTCACACAATTCCTGTTTTGTTAAAAAATTGCTCTTCGCCAAGATTAATACGCTTGTCAATGTACCTTATTATAAATAGGGCAACCAGTACCTATGTTCGAACTCTCAAACTCGCAGTCACTAGATGCCGATGTAGTCACAGCCGAGTAAGTATTGATGTTTCATTTATTCAAGAGTTCAAGACGCAATAACTTGGCAACATTAATATAAGTAGTTAGTAGTTGTGCCCGCAGCAAACTTAATTTAAGGCTCCCGCATACATGCGCGACGCGACACCGGTAAAACAATTTCCGTGAAGTTTTCATAGGTATTGTTCCACCAGAGTCGCCTCTCGCCTCTCTGCGGTAAGAAGAAAGGTAAGTATCAACTTTCCAGCTTTTTGGCCGTATGATGACAATGATGTTCATAACGATTATGGTAATACTGATGTTGGTATTTAGAACCGACCTTCTTACGTTTTTATTTTTAGTGTTTATCAGCGGAAACTTGTAAATGGTCTTCAATTATTTAAGAACTCTGAAATATGTTATCTGTAAGTTTCCCAATCAGAATAAAATGAACAAATAATCATGATTGATGCTGATAATTAAGGCGGAAAGGCGTCGTCCTAACACCAAGCATCACTACACCGTCCGGTTCAGAGAACAAAATAACACCTGTAAATAAAAAACACGGAAATACTGATACGTGGCTGTTCTCAAATACATTTTTATTAGTTAGGTAAGTATACAAAGACGCTGATAATGATGGATAGAAACTTGTATCAACAAACTTTTTAGGGAAAAGTAACATTTCCTTTTAACTACTTCTGCGTAGTAATATGTGGAATGTTATCACAAAACTCGTTATTATTCTTATGCTTGTTTGCTTCATAACTTTAGCATAAGGCAAATCAACCTCCGGTTGGGTAGTTAGCATAAATCTTGTCTAATAAATATTAACTTAAGTAGGTACCTACATAAGGGATCGTGAATTTCATTGTAGGCAATCCTATAATTCACCAAGGACGATGTTTCATTTTAGAATAAGGATAAGATAAGGATAATATCATTTATTTGTCCAAAACATAAGTATACACACACATGGCATGCAAGATGTTACATTAAATTATAGCACAGTCATCTTTTACCTTAACGGCATAAAAATATAAACCGATAGGTTATTTTTAGTAGTATATAAACATCAAATAGTTGTACATTGTCTATTATTTAAAAAAAAATACCTTATCAAATTAAAGTTCTTAGTCAATCTAATTATAATAAAAAATATACTACAGAATAGTGTCATCAACTCATAGAAATGTATAATAGTACAAGCCAATCTTCATTTAATAATGTCTGCAACGTTTTGGCTGCTTCATAGAATTTCAAACAGAACCCTAATTACAATGAAACCTGGCAAAAGAAATCACGAGTGACCTCAAGATCTAAAAACATTATTTTTTATAGTTATACCCCCAGCTCTAGGCACAGATAATATCTATGAATTGGAACAAAAATCACACAAGTCAGATTAGTTCTCGAAGTATAAACACACTGACAGACGAAGGGAGACACGATTTCTATTAAATTAAATTATTCACTTAAAATAATATGAATTTGTACTATTTCGAAGACTTTAATGTTTTATATTCGTACAAATTAAAGGCATTGTTTGTAGTTAGTAAACAAAGTTTTTAGTGCCATCGATATTATTATCACGTAATTATTCAAAATAATTTAAATAGACATTCCATTACTGAAAATTTTACTCTTTGTAGAAATAATAAAATAGAATTTTCCTAATGACTTGTAATAGATGTTTGAATAAATAGTATAATTGCAGAATTATATTCATTTCAAAGCAGATTTAAAGTAAAAACAATGAAGTAATAAGTAAAAACAATGAGTAAACAAATTATTAAAAACCTCAAAGAATCCATTAGTAAGAAAGAAAAAAGACTTATTGGATCAAACAACATCAAAATACACTTTAACAAATAACATTATTAATTATTGTAAGTATAAAGGTTCCCGCAGACAGGCTCGACCCAACGACGTGATGCGACAACAGTATAAGAATTTCCGTGAAGTTTTCATAGAATTTGTTCCACCAGTCAGTGTCACGTCGCGTCGAACTGCGGGAGCCATAATTGACATAAAATAAGTACCGAATTCAAACAAAAGCTTAGATTACTTCGTCACTCTGAAGCTGCGCCATTTTTTTAATTTCTTTGTCTCTAATGTTACCGGTACCTACTAAAATCTGGTTACTATTCATAGCCAAATAACATTATCTTAATTTACAATCCAGAATGACGTCATTAAGGATTGTAGGCAGCTAAACCTCAGGCGAACGAAACGTAATCCTGGTACAAACATCGAGTGCCGTTGGCCATGCCGTGTAAGTAAACACTGGTGTCGGTACACTTAGTAAATGTCACTCCGATCGTAAGCCACACCAGAAACCAGTAGATAGTGGTTCAGTAGCACACTTTAATATAATATCGGATAAGTGCACCAACATCAACGGATTTTAATGCCGAGTGCGTAGTCATAGAGTAGGTATAGAAATGGAGAGCTACTCTACGAATGTTTTTTTTTTCAAATATCACAATGAGAGTAAGACAGGGAGAAGATAGCATCGGTTAATGAAAGGCAAAAAAATAAAAATAAAGTTCATTATTCGATGTAAAATTGAGAACATAAAATGTCACTCCCAAATTGTATAGGTACCGACCGCCCCACACATTAGCTCTCCAGTTTTTCACACTTCGTGTACGTAGTGCATTGCGTTATTGCCTCGCCTCCCCAGAATTCGTTACACACATCTCCCAAAGGACCCCCACTTGTACAAATCTTGCCACATTCCGTCGTCGTGAGAATTCCTTTACCGACTCGAATCTTTTGGCACAGAGACGTTTTTATGTTCAATCGGTGAGAACGTATTCGAAGGGAAGCGTAAAGATGTTGTATAAACAGCTGTAAAACCGTATACCTACGAACGATCGCGCACTCGACAGTAATCCACATTATAATAATATGTGCTTTCACATTTGTGCAAACACTGAGCTTTTATAGCAAATGTTCATTTATGTGAACATATAAAAATATTGATACGTGAACACAAAACCAACCAAGTAATAAAAGACAAGTCATAACAAATCTTCAATGTTGACTTCCCGGAAAAAGCTTTTAAGATTTCTGATGTTTTATAAATCTCCATTCTCATCTAAACTTAATGTTTTCTAATAACACTGGAAGTACCTACAATGAAGGGACGGAAGATGACAAAATACATTTTATATAATCCTTTGCCACTTATCGTCTGTTTGTAGCAATAAATCATCAGCCGAAAATAATTCGGACTCGATCGGATGGAAGTGGCTGCCGTTTTGTTTACACATGAAATTGAGTTTTTCGCTAAATAAAATTTGTCCGTGTATTAATTAACTTAGGTACTTGAGCCAACACCGAGCTCGTCAACTACTCAAGCGAGTTATTGTTTACAAAAATGGCTTCATTTTTTAAACGCCGTTTCTAAAGGGCACGTACATAAAATTCGGAATAAGTGAGTCAAGAACGTGAAAAGAATATTGTTTAAGGATTGTAGGACATTATTTACCCCAAACATAATACGTTAAGCTAAATAAAGTTAACAATTTACCTTATAGTATAAATATAACTTTCTTAATTTAGCTCCAACCTTAACATAAACAGCCTTAGTTATATCGGTAAAAGTGAACAAAACAATACGAATGGTCGATAAATCGCAGTGCTGATAACCTCAGGCAGGATATCATTGGCCACAACGTGACGTAACTAGGCGTCGTCGATTGAACTCCAAACAAGTGAATCTCTGCTGTACCCAACCTTCCGCGACGCGCCCTCGAACAAAAGTGATATTTTGTAAGAGGGCAATCATTCAACCGTTTTATTCTCAGTTTGACTGTCTCTTTTACGATTTCTCTTCCACGTTTCCGTCAATAATGATACTTTTTGGAATCACATACATATTTTTATTGAATGGTTACAAAGGTGAAATCAACGCTGAGTTTAATCAATTATTTTTGGTGGAAGTGAATTTCAGAATTACTGGAGCTTTGATAATGATGTTTATTATTAGGTACTTACAAAACATGTAATAATTGGCACACAATTTAAAAAAATATTCATTCGTGCACAACTAGTTATTAAGTACCTAGTCAAGCCTTGTATACCTATCGGCTACCAAGAGATTACTTATTTGAAGAGGGGTGACTGCGATCACCAATCTGTCTAGAAAACATGGTGATTATAGCAAAATCCCCACTTAAGGTTACTATAAGATAGATGTATATCGACCACTCGACGTTTATGCACTGATCTGAAGATGTTGATGTGACTACAGACTGTACTGAATTAATAGACTCAAAACTCGACTTCGAACAAATTAATGACATATTATCGCTCATACCATAGTGCGACGCTTTGAAGAGCACATTCTGTCACAAAAAAACAAAGAAAACTATTATAAGAAAACAATATTTAATCAACATCTGGATAACACTGGACTCGACTGAAGTAAAATATTAATTATTGCCTCAAAGCCGAATATTTCTGTGTAAACAGTAATCCGTTTAAGGCACTGATGTGACAATACATGAGTTACTTAACATGGACCTATATCTGGGACGGGCATTGGAGCGGTCAGCCTGACCACCGTTGGTTTAGCAATGATTCTGTAACTCGGCAACATAACATTGTTTCGTTGGACCACTCGGAAGGTAAATCTATTTCGAGGTAGCACACTTGCCACATCTCAAACTGCTTCCCTTAACCTAACAGTACTTTACAATACAAACGATATGGCAGTTAGATATTACATACCGATATTAAATTATAAACGGTGAAGGAAAATATCGTGAGGAAACTGATGTCCTACCAATCGAAGACAATATGACATCCACAAACCCGCACTGCGCACGCGAGGTGGATTACGGGCCACTCCATCACGCAAAGGGAGGCCTGTGTCCCAGCACTGGGAACATTATCTTCTGATTATGCTTCAAATCACATAACATTTAATTTTCACGTATTTTTAGCAAAATTATTGCAAAGCCGTAGACAAAATATCAAGTAGCCTGCCGGCTGTACTAAGTCCGAAATGAGGAGCAGACAAACTCCTTCAAACATAATAGGGGACTTAAGAACAGCAAAGTTATTTCAACTGTTAAAATATTTGAGAGCAGAATGTTTCATAGCAAAAGGTTGTGAACCCAGTACGTAATAAAGTTTCTACAGCAGAATTTGAACTAACCAGACGACCTAGTGCTGGTGAATTTTAATTTGACAATGTCTGTCTAGTGGTCGTCGTAAGACATGCTATTTGAACACAAGAAGGAAATTTTACTTTACCTTTAATTTTTAATATAGTTTTCTACACTAATATTATAATTATAAAAAAGATTTGTATTTTTGTGTGTCATGAATAAACTCAAAAACTACTGGACCAATTTAAAAAAATATTTCACCAGTAGAATGCTATTATGGCTGTAATTTATAACGATTTCACGCAAGAGAAGCCGCTTGTGGAAGCCAGTGTTAAATAATGAAATATTATTAAGGATAATAAATGTATAGTCTGCTTGAAATGTACAGTATTCCACATAAGGTAATGTATATGTGTATGGTGAGATCATAGGGTGCGAACCGAACCCTTTCCCGGAATAATAGAAGAAAGATTTCCTATAATGTATTGCTTCTGAATGTGTCAAATCATTGCAGAAAAACATTTCTGCACACGGAACATTAATATAACGTAGTCAGAGTGGGAGGCAAAATTGAGTCAGTTAAAGAATGTACCTACCTAAACCTACAAGAAAAATGTTGTAATATATATTTAATGGATACACTTTTAGCTTTATTTAGTTTGGTGTAGGTTATTTTTACATAGTTAGGTACCTACGTACCTAATAATATTTACAGCTAAAAATAGGATAGCACTAATATAACCCACTTCACTCTATCATTCTCTATAGCAAAACACCAAAAACAACACAGAAATGTCTACTTCACCATGAAAAAATTTAGTAATATATTAATAGTTCTGCTGGCACAAGGAATTTCCATAACATTGTTTACTTTTTAATTCCAGGAGAGAAATACCTCTCGATTTTTAGAAACGGAGTTCATGCGAAACTAAAAATAAAGAATATGTTTTTTTTGCAAAAACAACGAAATACAAGACTGAAAAGAAAACCATGTTCGGAAACTGCTCGGGGCAACAAAACAGCCGAACGCCTACCAAATCACTTATCAAATTGATTCGCGCAAACTTTAACGGTAAGTACACACTTACTTAATTTAGTTATTTTTTATTAAGAAAGTGGGTAGTTCAGCATTCAAGAATCTCTTGATTTGTTGTTTAGATGCCCATTTCTTGGAATAAACCTTGTCTCGGTATTAATAAATCACTCTCATTTAAGATCATCGGTCTTAAATTGTTCATTTAGCGATGTTAATAGAAATGCTCAAAATAAAATAAAATAAAAATAAAAAATCACAGGAAATTCCGTTACTATGGAGGGCTACGCTGCGTAGGTAATACGTAGCAACTGGGCTACGCCGTAGCTACGAAAGAAAAATGTAGAGGCCCTACGTCATAGAATTTAATTATTGCAACGGCAGTGATGCGTATCAATACAGACTGAAGTCATTTATTTATTTATTTTCCAACTATGATTTAAACCTGATAAAAGCCCTGTAGTATTTTCTAAGACGCCAAATGCCAAAACCTAGGTATTTTTCTTCAGAGGATATTCCGTTACTATGGAGGGCTACGCGGCGTAGGCAATACGTAGCAACTTGGCTACACCGTAGCTACGAAAGAAAAACTTAGAGGCCCTACGTCGTAGAATTTAATTATTGCAACAGCAGTGATGCGTATCAATACAGACTGAAGTCATTTATTTATTTATTTTCCAACTATGATTTAAACCTGATAAAAGACCTGTAGTATTTTCTAAGACGCTAAATGCCAAAACTTACGTATTTTTCTTCGTATCAGTAATCAGGTTATGATTAACGGGCACAGAATTTAGCTTTTCAACTTATACGAAAAGTACAAAGACAAACCTTTCAATTATTTCTCAGAAATAAAATTCCCAAACAATATGGGACGATCTCCAAACCGCTAGTAATTTAATAGCTTAATATCTTGGTTCAATTTTCTGTTAGCGTACATTAGACTTACATAAGATTTTACGGCGCTCTACTAAAAACTGTCATAAAAACTTCTACTGTCAATGTGCTATAAAATAACAGTAAAGTTCGACTACTTTCTTTTATCCTTAATAGTCTTTCACAACAATGAAAACATGAAGCTTGCCGCGACCGGACATTATGTTTGTATCTAAATTTGAATCTTTAATATCACGTTTTCCGTTGAACTCCCTTTTTTCACACGATTTTCATTCTATTATGGAGTTGATTATGTTGTTTTCTTAATTTATATCAACTTCCAAAACAGATGCCTCTATGATATGCTTAAATTTTATAATTACTTGTATCTTCATTAATGTTTCTTCATCTTTATGTGCCATTATCTGATAAGGAAGTACCTAAGAAATATTGTTATATGAGGGCTTAAAAATTCTCATTAACCATAAAGAAATTGATGAAGTCATAACTCATAGGCAACGGCTGACGATGACGAAATGGTTTCGAGCTTGTAAGCAAATTTTATTAAAATTGCGTAGTAAGTAATCATACTAGCTGAATGGATAAGGATAGGGAGAAAAGTACGCACGTGGATAATTGATCACGTCTTAATGGTAGACGGTGAGAAGGTCCCGACACGCACCTGACCCGCGCCGCCGCCGCCGCCCGGCAACCGCCCCGCAGTCGCCCGGCAACCGCTCCGCAGTCACCCTGCAACCGCTCCGCAGCCGTGCCGCTACACGTTCCGCACGGCTCACCCGATTAAACTAATCTGTTATTATTTTCCCGACATGTTTCATTTAGTCCGCTATAATAAGTAAATCGAAACATATTTTTGTTCTGTTTAAAATACAAATAGTTAATTTTATGTTTTGTTATAGTATGAAATATCGTGAACACATTATATTTTCGAATTTCGATCACCTAATTGCTATTGTTCAAGTTAAGCTCTTTCACAATGCATTTCACTAAATTAAATCCTAATAGGATTCGAACAAATAGTCAATAATGGGGGCCAGCTAAAGGTTCGGACAGTCAGCCTATTGCACGTGATTCGGCGGAAACCGTACTGTAATTAATTACTGGGACGACCACACCTGTAATTAATTACTGGGATTAGGGGTCGAGCACACCTACCTAGCAACTAAACACGAAAACTAAAGTCTGAACAAGCCTAAATTCCTTTTGACAGAGAAACGCACATTACGTAAACAATTTACTAAACATTAGTAATTTATCAGAGCTGTCAAGTTAGGATAAGTTTTAGGCATGAGCGTAACATGAAATCCGTATATAATCACAATTACTACAAAGGGATAATTTTTTTATCGAATTTAGGGGAGTTCGTGAACTCTGTGTCGATAACTTTCAAGAATTGATTTTATTTCGAAATTGGTTAATAGGTACACGAAGAATTAAATTATTATCTATCCAGGCGAATAGCTACTACAACCAATATTAATTTACAGCATGTTCAGTACCCAGTCATAAAAAATCTGACAAAAGTAATTTTTCTTTGGATATATAAAATCTGATAATTGCAAATTCAGCTCTAAATCATTTTTTTTTTATACAAACACGTCAAGTGTCTCAGATGAATGGCACATTGCGTTTCGAAAACGTTACCAGTCCTGTGTGACAGTGTCTTTCGAAAGCTCGATGAGGTACTACAGACTACGTACTGTGCCTGTATATTGCAGAATATACTGTACCTGTATAATGCAGCTCTTATAGCAAAATCCGATCACACAGTGTATAGGCAGTCTTACGTCCCAGTGACCACAGCTCGACAGCCCACGATAATGCCTCGACAAACTTACTAATTAAATTTCCGCACTACCCGATTTTAACTATAACTACCCAAACACATCAACCCTTACAACTAATTTCATAAATAAACTCTTCTAAATACAGACAGTACAACAGATCCATATTATAATATACTACGTAAGTATGTGTACTACTCTCGACCCGAAACTATTACGAGCTGTCAAAACCACTGTATTCGAGTCTCTTTGATCAAACCTGTTGATGTCATTCTAAGCAATTTGTGTAATCGAGCATAGCATCATTCTTTAAATTGCTTTTATGGTTAAGGGCCTATACATCCTCAAATTGCTTAGCATAATCCTCCGTTATGCCGAATAATATAATTATATTAAATAAATATATGTTAGTCTCTATAGAAAAAAAATCTAAAGTTACCCCTAAACCGAACTATACACCACTGGTATTAAAAAAAACTTCAATGATTCATGATGAAACTTTGCATAATAACTGATGTAACTTTAAAGCAGTTTTTTTTTTTTTAATTACCATTATTTTCAGCGTAAATAGCTATTATCTTAACTATTTGAGTCTTGGAGCCGGTGGTAGGTGAAGCTTGGAGTAGGTGAAGTAGGTGCTAACCTACTCGCGGACGGACTCGCTGGTACGAGCGAGATAAAAAGATAATTTGAGCTGAAGTAGTATAGGCTCTTAACTAGCGACCCACCCCTGCATCACACGAGTGCAATGTACTGATGTGGCGTCATGTCAAAACATAGAGATCTCTAAGCTTACCATTAATGTATTATCCACATAAACCTTCTGGAATAAATTCTCTAAATGATGGTGAAACCGCATCAAAATCCATTGTGTAGTTTAGAATACTTAAGCGGTCACACAGACATACACGAGACTTCGTTTTTTACTATGTATAGATAAATAGATACATGAGTAAATTGTAATTGTTTATTAATTAAACAATTTCAATTTCAAGTAATTGATTGTGAATCTACGAACTAAACCAAAAGAAAACTAGTGGTTCAATATTAATGAACGAATAGTAATTACGTGCATACTTTAATTACACCATGAGCAAGTTAAATTAAAACAACATTTTAATTAAACTGCAGTACTATAAAGACTGAGTCGTTATATTGTATATTATCGTTGTATATTACCGGGTCGTTCAATGAAATATATATTTTATTTTTGAAGAATAATTATTACTAGAATCGGTTTTTGTTTACTTACATGATGACATACACTGCAGTATATGTCACAATTTAATACTCTATTAATTATATAGTATTCTATTAATGTAATATTCTAAATACGATATTGTATACTGGTTGCCTGGAAGAGATCGCAGTAAGCGATAATAAGGCCGCCCATTGTATAATTTGTAGTGTATAAATTTTTCTTATTGTAATGTATAATCTGGTGTACAATAAAGTATATATATTATTGTTAATATATAGTGTTTATCTCATAATGTTATGCCATTATTTTATAACAAACTCGCGGAGATTGTATGGAAACACCAAGTAGGCATAATCTCTATAATACTTCTATTTTTGTAACAATAATACCTATTAATCGCAAGTCACAAGCTACAGGATACAGAACTCGCTACAGGCCCCAAAAGACGATTCCAATGGATCAAGATTCATTTCGCGTTGTGAAGCCATTGAAGTTTGCTTTCAGCAACCGTTCGCAAACGTTGACAAATATTGTACATCTGTCAAACGACAAAAATATACGGCCAACAATGCAGGTTTGCTGGAGACAGAAACTATAACTGCGAATTGTACCGTGATTCCAATAAATATAAGGTTCAAACTCAAATGATTTATTTGCCACAATAGAAGTTTTAAGTTGCTTTCTTGAAAATTAAGCGAGGAAGCGAGAGGCTTTTAAAACATCAATCGTTGTATAGCTTGATTGCCTTTGTTTGCATTAGCGGAATACAAATCATGTTGGTTGAAATCAAATAATCATTTAATTCAATAGCACTGTTTTTGAACATTAGCTAATCAATTACTAATGTTACGTAGAAGTTTCGCTTCAATGGAATGATCATTATTATTATTAATGTAATTGTTAATTTCTCCACATTTAGTTATAAACACATAAACTCTCGCCTTCTTCCAATGGAGGTAGGTAGAAACAACAGAACGCCACCTGCTGCATTTAGTTTTGTGCGTAAAATAAAAATAAACGAGTTCCCTCTATGGATTTCATAGTTTTAATGACCATTTAGCGCTAAGGAAACTTTTCACTAACACTACGATCCTAACGTTTCCGCCAAACGGCAAATTAAAATAATAATTATGAATCAACCCCTAACCCTTGCCATTTGCCACAGTTCTTTGTAGAGCTCTCTTTACCAAGGAGTTATATATAACCTTAAGTTTTAAATGATCTTATTTATTTAGGTCAACAAGCACTCGCATTTAATGCGAATTAGTCACTATCAAGTTCCACCCAGCAACTAACCTTGGGTACTGAAGTTATTTTAAAAAGATAAGAAAAATAAGCAGAATATTAAAATATTAAAGCCTACTTTAAAATATTAAATCCAATTCAAACTTAAACGTAAATAAAATCTATTTAATTAATGTCACATTATCAATCGATAGAATAGGCTTCAGCGAACACAGCTTCCTTTACAAACTCATCGGTATCATTTTCATTACTGGAATAATTTTGTGATAATAGTGATTTATCATTTCGTCAGATAGCAATGAGATTGATTGAAAACCAAAGATTTAAATCGTAGTTTGCCCTCTCCGTACTAAGTCGCGAGAAAAGTACTGGGGAGAGTGAGCTCGCATAATGGCGTTTCCATGACAATTAAGTCAAGTCTCTTCGACATTGTGTGTATCAGAGCTGTCAAAACGAATCAGAAATTGAATCAAATCGAATATTAATTGTCGCGGCAGGGCCAATGTACGATTGAAATATTTGTTGAAAACAAATTAAATTACATGCAAGTCAGTCGGCAAAGCCTGCAATGCATTCTAATTCAAGCAGAAAGGATTAAAATATGTATTAGTTTCCTGCGGTAGCCCATAATCCTCGGATTACAAAGCACTAGGTATATATACGCGTGCTGTGTCTAGATAATCTTCCCTCCAAGCTCCTTTGCTCCTCCTATACTAATTTGATTACACTGGGGCAGCAGGTGTATTTTGTATAAATATGTGAGACTGAGACTTGCCCAGCAGTGAGATGTTACAAAATAGAAAAGAATAGATGTAGAAATGCCTATATTTTTTAGTTTGAGAATCCAGCAGTTTTCGAATACAGAACGTTGCATTTTCTAACAAGGCTTCAATCAAAGCAATAAGAAACAAATCAATGAACCTACGTATATGTATTTAGGTATTATTGGGCGCATCCCCACCATGTTTTGGATTTCACAAATTACTAACTTTCAATTTCACCACTGGATGTGTCGCGGTCGGATGTCCTTGTAGAAAACGCAATAATATAGATTAAAGCCATTATTAATTGTACATTGAATGAGATTGTCTGTTATTTATTGTAACGATTGGTTGAAAATCGAGTTTTAAATAGATCACAGTTTTTTCCTACGAGTGATATTTTTAACTAGATTTTAAGTTTAGTGCTAAATTGGTCTTACACTATTCTGAATTAATTTATTGACAATAATAATTAATTGCCAATTATTCATTTGTACCTATGTTACATTAAAAACTTACACAGAATCAAAATATAT
Organism: Lithophane semibrunnea; assembly: GCA_947363905.1. Taxonomy (NCBI): domain Eukaryota; kingdom Metazoa; phylum Arthropoda; class Insecta; order Lepidoptera; family Noctuidae; genus Lithophane; species Lithophane semibrunnea. The sequence continues at coordinate 8,118,347 of OX376194.1, read as the reverse complement.
ACCTATTATGTAATTTGAAATTGCACACAATATTGGCTTAACGTCCACACACCGCGCGAACAATAAATATTTTCACAATACATAATACCTACTTAATACAGATATATTACATGTTAAAATATCCGGGATTAGTACAATGAGAGGGGCAATTGTTTAGATAGCAAAGGTAACTATTTGCAGCATTTAACTGTCAGGGAAACTTGACTAATGAAAAAGCACCTGAAGTAGTGCTCACACCGAGCAATTTATTGCAAGCACTTAGCAACCCCCGAGAACACGCGTTAAGTCAGATAGTAAAGTGCCCTCTTGCTTGAACCAACACTTAAAATATTTCTTCTTTATGTCCACGCCGAGCTAAACGGTTAAGCGCAATAAAATTTGGTCCAGTATTTTCTAGTTGTGTCGTTGCATACCTACAAATGTCAATGCAAAACCACTGTTTATGATGCTGTTATAGATAACTGATACGCCGCGAATCAGATTTTTAAAAGCCTACCTGAATATTATACCGTTTTCAGTAAAGTTATCATAGTTGGTTAAGAATTATGCTGAAACGATAATAAATCAAGTTTTCACAGCAGTATATCATATTTCTATTTTGGTTTACCCAAAAATGAAAATCAAGAATACTTCAGAGATATACATATTGAATAAATTACGTTTAATATTAATATTACCTACGCCAAAATCCTTTGAGCGTTAGGTAAATCAAAATACAATGAACATTCTTGAATCAATTTACATAATATACGTAGCGTGTACTTGAATTTAAAAATCAGCGACGCAAGAAGAGATTGTGAGATAAAGTTATCCCGGGTTTCATCCCGGTTTTATCCCGTATTCGCCGCTCATATGCAAAGTGACGGCCAAGCAGAGCCTGAATCTGACATAAAATGCACGCTAAAGGGCGCAGACTAGCAAATATTATACTTACCTATTCGTAAAGACAACGTAAAATGTTTGCATTTCAAACATCTCCCGTCTTAAATATTCTTTTTAAGTATGTTTATCGTGTTTTAGAGCGAAACGTTTTGATGTAAGATTTGATTTCATTCGAGTGATGTTGAAGGAGATTTTCTTTGTGGCCGATGTTTCTCAAAGTTTATTGATATCAAGAAAGATAAAGTTCTTCCCGTGACACATGAGAATACGACTTCAGAAGCCAGACAGGAGTCAGTCCTGTTATTATTTCCCTGATTCGAGGGTTCTAAGAACATGCTTGTCTTGTCAGTTTGTTTGGCTTCTAGTCCGAGAGTGAGTGAGTGTTCCACTGAGCTGCAGAATTTTCTTATTAACGCCTACAATTACAAAAATATCATACAAAAAGTTTAAATTAAATTAGCTAGCCATACTCCCGATGTGATACTTGATGTATTCTTTTATTGGGTCAACGACCGGTGGTAATCTAGTTACTTGAAGTATTAGCTGCGAACTGAGTTTTATTTAGATCATGTTTAGATATCAATACCCATCATGCCTGTGAAGTAAACACAAAAAAAATGTTTTTTAACAGAATTTTAAAGTAACAGTGCAGTTACTTTAAAATTCAGATAAAAAACATACCGTTGTTGCCCTAAAAAATATATCACCTAATTTTATTTTTTTGTTTTATCACGTATCGATACCCATCGCGTCTGCGAAGTTTCGCTACTAAGAATTTCGAAACTAATTTAATTTGACCCTGTATATTTAATAATAATTATTATTTATTCAACCCTTCGGTGGGGGTGTACTATAGGGTAGGTACACCTCTGCCCAATCCTTCCGGGAATCAAGGCGTGATGTTATGATGTAATGTAAGTACCTATTATTTATTTATTCAACAAATAACTAGATCCAATTACAAAAATACACACATTTCTAGATGTTAGTAAAACAAAAAACGCTTTTTCTACTACCGACACCCGGTTTATGTAGATAGTAAAGAGGTAAAGTGTTAATGTAAGTACTTCACAAAAAAACTGTACATCAACATTTCAAGTGGATTGAACACGGCTCGCTACACGCGTACTACAGGCGTACTGCAATGCTATTCTGTAGAAATCTAACTGTGAGAATGTGGGTGAAGTGAGCTTGAAGTGAACTGTCATCCCACCTGACTCTAGGGATTGACAACTCCAAACTCAGGACTGGAAATAAATCTGTAGTTTCTTTCCTCAAAAGACCATTTCAGACGCCAATCTACATGGTCCTCATAATATGACCTGCATTGCTATTCTGTAACCATCTCACTCTGAAAACTTAGGTGAAGTGAGCTGTCAATAGTGTCGATCCTTAGGTGAATGATGCTGACTAAGCTGAATGACAGCTCACTTTAAACTCACTTCACCTAAGTTTTCATGGTGAGTTCTTTACAGAATAGGACGTCTATGGCATTAAGTCCGCCTTTGTAAATAAATCAATATAAAGTACTTCTTTTTTTCTCATAATGTAGTTAGATTTAAGTATTAAAGCCTCATTGCTCTCTAGAAGCTCTTACGGAAAATGTTAAATTGTTAACATGATGCCGAGCGCAGTGTGCAAGCACCCTAATGTTATTTTTTACAGGTTACCCATTCAATAGAGATTCATGTTTGCAATATTGAATGTTGGCAGGTCGTTAACGATATTTTTAGGTAGATTTTCAGGTAGGTAAAATGAAGTGATAGCACTGGGTTACGGCCTCGCCTTTCATGCACGAGGTTGTGGGTTTAAAAATCAATGTGGGCCAGTAAAATTGTGACTTTTTCAATTCATATGTACTTTTTGAGTTTGTCTTCGACATTCCTACCATCGGAGTTGTTTAAATCCCATATCGTTGAGTTCGTTAAATTCGGAGTTGAGTTGCACGATTACTGACAAATGCGTGCACTGACTGGACAGGTCCACTCAATCTGTGTGGTTCTTTCCTCAAAAGACCATTTCAGACACTAATCTACATGATCTTCACATAATCTGACCAAGATTATGTCTGGTCTTTAAAAGAGACTGTGACCTCTGAGTTTGTTTCGGCCTTTCTTCTCAGAGTAGTCAGATATGAAACGCGACCTCATCTAGTTTTAAAAATGTTATTGACGTGTAAAAGTGTTTGTACAAACCTACTTACAGAAATAAAATCATTTATATCTCATTTATTTATCTCATATAATCAGAATTCAGAATCAATCAATCAATATAAGTCAGATAACGCCAACCCGTTTTGAGCAAGAGTGGTGATCAATTCTCGTGCCTTCTCTATGAGAAGAGGCCTTTGCCCTGCAGTGGGATAATAATAAGCAGTAATTATTATTATTATAGGTTTTTAACACGCATTGATTCTACAGTGTAAATGTATATAATTATGTACTGGGTACTAGGTTTATTGATAAAATTGCAAGTTTTCCTCAAGGTTTTATTGAAAATAAATACACTCAACGTGTTCTTTTTTTCTGATATTTATGTTACTCATGCTTATGAAGAAAGATAAAGAACTATGGTGAACTTGATACAGAAGCGGGGAACTGGGTTTTTTACAGCAACAACCAGGATGTAACCGGGGATGTCTTTGTACGGTATTTTTTTGGTTCACGCGTATGCCACCCGGTGTCTTGGAGGTTAATTATGGTGATCAAAACAAGTGGACTATTTGTTGTTTTCGTTTAAAGATCACACCAAAATAACACTAGTTTCTGAAAACCAATATTTAATAAGACAATTAAATAAGTTTTTGTATTACTTACAAAGGCGAGTTTTGAATCCGAATGATGCAGTCACATAATTACAAAAAATAAATTAGAATTAGTAGGTACTTGGATAGGTAATAATATCAAGCAACAAGTGTTTCAATAATAACATATCTGTAACCATTCAAAGCGATATTAGTCAATAACAATGCGTTAATACTGTGCATTTGATGATTTGGTTAGCTACAGGCAGTCATATATTCGCATTTAGCATAATTGAAAAGGCATAACACCCTAGGTATTTTCAATATGGATTTATTTAACAAATATTATTAATTCATATACATAAATTGAACCAAAATATAATAAACAGAATATTAAATACAATAGACGTAGATATATTTAGTAACCTATTCCGCTTGACTATTCTTCTAGAGTCATAAAAACCCTGTAAGAAATCGACACGTGTTTCACCTCTCAACGAGGCATCCTCAGGATGACGATTGACCAATTGCAAACCAGAACGCGACGTATTACCACACCGAGCGCTGGAGGTAAACTACAGAATTTATTTATTATTAAACGGACGATAAACAATTTCTACAAAAGCTTATTTCTGAGGCAGTCTAAAACTTATATTACTAAGATATAGTAGGGAAATAACGCGTTCGTGTTCCACGTTTCCTCTTCCACTGCAATAGCGGAAAACGAAAAGCATTCCAGACGTCCACCAGACAGAAAAAGAAAATTTAACCAAAAGTAAATCTCTTAGTAAGTTCAATTTCGTTCTCAAAGTTGCGTGAGAACGAAAATTGCACTAGAATTTACCGAAGAATAAATACATAGATATTCATTCCTTTTGCTTTTATATCGATTTGCTCTCATATTTTGTTACCAGGATATCAGAACTCGCAAGAGATGGTTAAGACGTTTATTCTCTAGCGGCTTGCAAGTTTTCACTTTAATGAAATATTCCAATTGGACACCTTAGCTACGTTGCGCACTAGTCTACTTATTAAGGCTTAGTCGTAAACACGAACAGGGAGAGCTAACATATTCTATGTTTTCTTTCGTTTGCAGATCAGCGGGGAAGCAATATGTGTATCTGTAATTACAGTTGCAAAGTAACGTCTCTACGTAGTGAGTTGTGCTTTCCGCCGACGAGTGCGGTTAAGCGAAATTATGTGTTGTACGTGTCCCTGTCGCTAGACAGAACTAATTCTAGATATCCGTTTTTGCTGCTTTGTGTAAACAATTCTACTTTAAACTCGACCATCGTTTTGTGCAAGTGAACTTGACGGAATTATTTTGCTTTTAGAAATTGTTTCAAGTTTGAATCCGCAGTTCTCAATTAAGGATTTCCTGTTTGAAATACGGAAACAATTTTAAGACAAATCGAACACAGCTTTTATTTGCATCCTGTTCAATTGTTTGTGTATTGCAAACAGTTTGCAACTTTGTGTAAATATTATAGTAGTTTTGAATTACTTTATTTTTAACGTTTCCTTCCAATAGAAATAGAATGAAAGGTATTTATTACTAAAGCATTGCCTTCAAAATTACTATCCGTATGAAGGATATGTTACATTGATCATGACATAAGTCTCTGTTTCAGATGCTGCGCTTGTTTTATTGCAATCTATCGGTGCGGGCGGCAGCTGCTCGGCTGCTCGGCAACACTCCGTAAGGCACGTTATCCACCTTCGCGGTGCAAGAACATTTCTCTCGATCGTTTTATTTCCCAGCTTCGCTGCAATATCGGGGATAATCCCCGTTTCTGCAACTTGTGTCGGCATTTTCCCTTTTTCCGGGAAACCGCACGCTACTACATATCGATTACACGTGAAACAAACACAGAATTAGCCGAACGTTGAACCTCGACGCAACTTTTCTCATCTCACATCTGTATACATTACGAAAGGAAAACAACAACCATATTTTGGAAAGAATGTTCTGTCCCCTAATAAAAATTCCCTTTATGTACCATAAAATCCCAAAACCCTTTGAGGCAAAAATGAAAGTAAAAACACGTAGACTCATAAATATGTGACCGCAGTGACCGAGTGTAGTTGTTTAAAGTTACAGTCCGACCAGTAACATAATTATTAAGTTGAAACTACACTTCTTTAGGGCCGCGGATGGGACGGGGCAAAATCTTCAAAGCAATAAAGATATCTTGGCGTGAGATAGCATCGTAACGACTTAAAAACTATGTACAGTAAACACTTAATTTAAATTTAAATACATAGTCCATAGCGTTGGAGGGAAATTATGCGGGATAAATACTTCTACTTTTCAGTTAAAGAGAATCTACTTTCTTCTTCTAGCTGACGTGATTAATCCCAGCTTTGGTTCGCTTTTGGAACAAGCTAAGGAAATAATTTACTCGGATTGGGTTTCAACATATAAATTAATAGTTACTTCCTGTTCGTCTTATCCAAACTAAGTAACAATTTACTATATTATTGTTTTATTTTATTTTTATTTAACACTATTTTAGTTAATGGTTTATTGGTATAGTTAGTTATAATCAGTCATTTAATCTAGTACCTATTAAAAATAGTTGTGTTATGTATTGTCTAACACTTAAATAATTATTAAAAATATTTATCAACAAATAATAATTTTAAATTGGGTATTTGTTATTATGTACCTACATGTAATTTACACTCATTAAGAGCACAATAGATTTAATGTAACAATAGCTAAAAACAACTAGATTTTGTTACAATTAGCGATGAACAATCAGTCTTGTTAATCCTATTAATAATCCAAATGACTGATTATTTATTAATGAGCTGCGCCCTGCGGTTTCACCCGCATAAGTCTCGATCCTAAAATATAATCGGAAATTATTAATAGGTAACTAACGCATTTATCATGAGGAGCTCGTGGCTAAGTAATAACAGCCGCACGGGTTGATCCATCAGGTTAGACTACGCTTGCCGGGGTTGGTCCGTGGATGGGTGAACATCTTTACATACCGAGACTATATAGATATAGCTGCGCCCCGCGGTTTCACCCGCAAAAGTCTCGATCCCGTGGGAATATTCGGATAAATGTATCCTATGTCCCCAGGTCTTGGTCTCCCCAGGTGTCAAATTTCATCCAAATCTGTTCAGCCATTTTAGCGTGAAAATGTAACAAACAAACTCACTTTCTCATTTATAATATTAGTTAGGATTATTATGCTATTTCTATAGTAGAAATATATTTTTACAAAAGAATAAAGAAAGAAGAAATATATTTTTACATAACTAATATTCCTTTATTTAATTTTTCATACTTATAAATTATATTTTTAAATATTAGAATAAAAAAATATTATTATTATCTTAACCGTTCTATCTATTTATATCTAATTTATATAACTATATTTTTTACAATAAATTATTGATCTCAGCAGCCTAGTTTAAACCTCCTTCTTTAGTTTCCTCCTTCTTTTGCTACTGTTTTGATAGTGTTGTTGGTAAATCTAACGGGAATTCCTCTAAAGATTTCTAATTCATAGCTTTAGTATGAACAAGACAAAAATCCTTCAAAAAATTCACAGACCTGTAAAAAAGAAACAACAACAAAAGTATAATTTCCTTTGCTGGCATCCAAGTCCCGCTGTCCTCGTCACAGAAAGTTGTATTTCTATGATATGCTGAATAAGGATATAAAAAAATGGTACGTCTGCGTGTGACGTTAGAATTGCAACTGCAGTAAAAATGTGTACCTATTCGTCTTGTGAGCTGCGGAGCATTGCATAAGAAAGGATGCTTTTATATTTTCAGAGGGCGGCGTGCCCGGGACATGGCCCCACTCTGCCTAGAATTTTAAGGCTTGTTGTTACATTCGCTTTATGCATTCACTTTTATAGAAGACGTGAATTTGAACCACAGTTAGACTGAGGTGAATGTGAGACGAATTTTGAACAAGCAAACAAGTTAAATCGAGTCTTTTGTTTCTTTGAACGACTTCTTTGTTTTACATGTCAGACTTGATTTTGGGGTTAACCCCTCATATTACTGGCAAAAGGGGCAATAAACCTTGAACGGTGATTTATATCCTCACAAGAGCAACGCTCAAAAAACGCTCGAGGTACTTCATATAAAAGCTTAATGAATTTTAACGAAAATGAACATTCTAAAAATAAATATAGTTGTTTATGTTAATTTTCGTTAAATCGTGTAGGTACCTACAGTACTTTTGTTCTATCGGCATTTTCGTTTAATTTTGTTGACATTATTTAAAGAATGTACAATATTCTTACATTATACAGTTTCAACCTTCATTTTCTCGGAACCTTAAATGTTGGCATAAGGCCAAAGCCTTACTTCAGAATAATAAATTAAATTATTTGGTGAATTAGCGCTGTTTGTAAAGGCTTTATGAGCGTATTCTCATTTTTGTAGTGCGAAATTTCCTGAATCGTTTAATTTGTAATTAAAAAGTTAAGTTATGTCGGAAATAATTTGAATTACATAGGTTTAGCAAACGCTTTGCGTAACGACTAGATAAACAAAATTACCTCACAAAACCGCATTTTAATCATGTCGTACAAATATTATTTATCCATTAAAGAGGAGGATGTTAGTTCGGGAACAGGTTAGATAGACTCATTTGTCAGCTAGGGCGATGCAGCCGCTCTGCCATGTAGGAATTCTAATTAAACTTACACAACATTTAGACGAACTTACATAGTGTGGAGCGATGAGCTCGCTGAACTTTGACCGGGATACTTCATGTACCTATACAAATACATGCCAATACGGGATCGTGTCAATACATAGAATATTTGTCAAGTTCCGAGACTTAGCCAAATTACGTACACATTACTGTAACTATAAAATATGATTTACAACAGAACAAGAAGCAAAGTTAGGAGAAGAGAAAAATAAATCTTACTGATATTATAGTTGCAAAAGTTCGGACGTATGTTTGTAACTCAAATAATAAGTTTAAGAAGACTGGACCGGTTTATATGCAATCCTAACTAATATTAGGTATAAATGCGAAAATGAGTTTGTTTGTTTGTTTGTCACGCTTTAAAGCTAGCTGAACGGATTTGGATGAAATTTGGCACATGGGTAGACCATAACCTGGCCTTATACCATGACGTGTTAGAGCTATCATTGTTCCGTTGTGAAAAAGGGATAGGGCTATTTGTCCCATATAGCTCCATCTTTCTCTGACACTGGAACAATTATGGCTTTAACAAGTCATAGTACTGCCCCTGGAGAAGGACATACTTTTTATCCGGATATTCCCACGGGATCGAGACTTATGCGGGTGAAACCGCGGGGCGCACCTAGTGCAATATAAAACTTAATCCTTTAACTAGTGCAAAGATTTCAATCTGAAAAGCCAAAACTATTTCACAGACACTGAAAGCCTTTGTAAAATACGATTTACCATTTAAACAAACAATTTACTTTGATTTAGTTTAGGAACATAAACATTGGTCGCTAAAAGACGGAAAATGAACCGAGGACAATAAGAAAATTCACGTTTTAAATTAAAAGAAAATGCAGTCGGGACCACTTTCAAAGCTGTTTATAATATTACTAGGACGCCCTCGACTTTTTCCTTTAGAATTTTTTATGAGAAGTTTCTTGTTGAACCCTTTAATGTTCTACTTTTTAGTCAACGTATACATTGCTGTAACACGTTTAGTTTTAAGTTTAAATAAATGCCGTTAAGTTATGATATTGGGAATCAAAATGCGACTAAGAATTTAGCTTCCATATCTAGGTATAGGTATCTACACATATTATAAATTAAATTCGCGTTTCGTATATATCTGTAAGCAAATACATAAATAATACAAATACGAAATACATTCATACTAAACTTAAAACTTACAAAAGACTCGTAGTTTTGTCAAGGCAAATACGGTGCGAAGCAGTGTCGAATCGCTAGTCTACTATATAGTGTAGACAACCAAAAGATAAGTCACGCCAAAACAATAACTTTCCATTCTTCCGCACCGCGCTGTCGCTACAGTCGGTTGAAAATCTGTAAAGAATGTAAAAGCTGGAAGACAAATTCCTTTGGAAAAATTCGCGACTTATCTGTCACTTTCACATCATTACACCAAATAGCCCTAGCTTTGCGATTGATTTTCCACTCGGCTAGAGCGGAAACTGAAAAAAGTAAAATGTCATAATATTTCCGCGGCCATATTGATTTTGTAAGCGATAGCAAAATGATAATAAAATACGATAACAGGAGAACACCTCTTTTAATTCATTTTTATTTTAAAAATACAAACACGGTACGACACCGGACACGATAGTGCTATATTAATAGAACATAAAGGCTCTTACATTCTGGCGCGATTCGCCGCGCGACGCGAATTTTAACAAAACAATTTCTGAGAAAACTTCTCGGCGAACAATGCGGCGGTGTCGCGTCGCGCGACGTATCGCCCCAGTATGTAAGAGCCTTTATTCATATTAGCCCTTGTCATGCAGATGCAGCATACCTACTTTATTAGGATTTTTTAAATAGGTAGTCACATTCAAAAGGTCTATTTTTATCTGCTCATACGCACGATAGGATCTGCTTTACCGACTCAGCATTACATTATTGCGTCGTAATTTCCATGCCGCGAATTACATTCAGCCGTCTTCTTTACATGTCAGACTGAATTAAAAATGGAACACTGACAGGCTCTTATCATTATATTAAAACAAAAACTGATGTATATTTCATAAAATGGCCAGACCAAAAAATTTGGGGGATATAAAACGCAGTTAAAAAATTATGTTTTAAAATTAATTGAATGACTAGATAATTAGTCAATGGTGAAAACATTTTTGCGGCAGATTGTATGATTCGTCATTTTAAACTGGGTGAAATAGGTTAGGCTATGGCAAACCGCGCTACTTCCAAGTTGCTCGAAGATTTTTTTTCACCATTTTCTAATTATCCGGGTCTTCGCAATATCCCTGGGGTCCCTATCCCGAAAAGTCGAATTAGATCAATCAGAAACTAACTGATTTCGGAATTGGTTTTCGACACAATTATAGTGCAAACTTCAGACCAAATAAAAAGAAAGAGCGCTGCGAACAATACAGTGAAGCATGCCAAAACTACACCTCACTAAGTGCACACATTTTTACGAAACCGGCCTCACGTCACTGTTGACAGCGCTCTGTCTTGGTTTTTTACTTGGTCTAAGTGCAAACCATTATTTTTATAGTAATAATATTAAATTATAGATGTATTATTATTTAAAAGTGATGATATACAATTTTATAGCTGTTTTCATCTTTAAAGTGCAATTAAATAAAAGATTTTAGGTCGATGTCAAATCGATATTGGTTAAAAGTGTATGCTATTTTGATCTTTGTTATCAAGTGATTAAATATAGTTTTCTATGCAATGGTCTGCTCAGTGCAGTAGTTTCAAAAGGTATTATGTGGCCTGACTTGGAAAGAATTTGAAAACTGGCGAAGATAATATAAAACTTGGCTTTATAATATAACTTGACTTGATAATATAAAACTACACTTCTTGATGTTACCTACAATGTACTTTATTAGCAACCTTCATACAAAATGACGCCTTATTCGTCACAGCATCAGCAGATACTTACCTAGCAAGGCTTCACATGTGTCGGAAATGCATACATATATTTACAAAACGAACATTTTCTGTAAATCTTTATAATGTACACGTATATTGTAATGTTAATGTATTCGCGATAGAATCGAATTTTCCCTTTTCCCGTTAAAATTCGTTTCATGAATAAAGCTGCGTGTCCCGCGGGACAGTCATCGGATTCGACTTCTAAATTGGATCGGAGTTTTCTTAGTAGCGATACTTCACCGACTCACCGACTCGCCGCCCGCCTCGATGCGAGTGAGTGGCGTGACACGCATCGCTTGCCGCATCTCTACTCATATTACTCGAATAAAAGTGAATAGCCACAAACACTGTGTCTTCTGTGCGACAAGCGTGAATTTCGCCTGATTGGTAACATCCAATATTTTGAGGACAAAAGTATTCTATGTGTTCATTAAAAGCGACGGCTTTTAAGAGGTGATTGTTTTTTCTTCTAGCTTACACTAAAATAGTTGCATTTCTGTGTTCTAAGTTAACTTCACCATAGCGCTATGAAGCATGTATAGGTACATAAATTCCTCCTATTCGAGATATCTCACAATGCGATACGCAGTTCGCTGTCATTATCAAAGTCGTTGTTGCAATTTAATAATTGCGCCATTTTGAAGCCTCCAACTGTGAAGCTATCGCATAGTTATCAAATATTTTGGAAGTGTGTGAAGCGACAAGCGGGATAACTATGTTTGAATATACCTATAGGATTTACTCGCACTACGCTAAGTAAGTAGGTCACTACTCAAGTTTTAATTAAACTAAACACTTGATGTAAGAGGTCTGCAGGTATTATCGCGAGCCAGAAAGTTATACGTCTTTTAAGGAAGTAAATCTAATAGGGAAGGAAGATTTCTTTCTTTGTTTACTTACTCTCCTGTTATCAACCTTTTGTTATTTGTCTCTGAAGCCCTGCCTTTATACGTAACTTGAAGATTTTGGTTAAAGAAATGGAGCTTCCCATAGAGTCCCTTTGTCCGGTAAAGTTAGTTAATTAAATGGCGAAGTAATTTCTTTCTCTTTTGATATATTGTGTCCGTGTTTCCCAACAAGTCATAGAGAATCGTCTTTTTTTTTTGCACTGTCATTTTGACGAGCGGTATTCTCCTATGGTATGACCAACCCCGCTAACAGACATGGCGGTTCATAAGAATTTATCCTCTGCATAGTTATTCATGTTTGGCATAGTTTATATTGTAAACTAGCTCTTCGCACGCGACTTCGTCCGCGTGAAAAAAAATCTTATTTCGAATTTCTACGCATAACGGTGTCGGCTGGACGATGATGTGTCAGTCGGTGGTACATTTGAATTTTATAAAGATAGCAGACAAAATACTTTATGAATAAATTCAGTAAAAAGTTCACTATTGAACCTTTATAGAACTACGCAGCTTCGACGCGAAGTGCGAACTACTCAAACATACCGTGCCCACATTGCGTCGCGTGTGTCCGTGCATAACGAATCGAATGCAAAGTTCTTTTTTTACCTATCCATTTAAAATAGGCATGTGTGTTTGGTGCCTAGTGGTGGTTCATGATGTTTAAAGTGCATCAGTGCAATGTGTGCGGGTTCTAGTCGTCGTATTCCTCAATTCAAATGATGCTGCAGTTTTTCAATTCTTTTGATGTTTTCAGAAACCGTGGTAGCTGTTGCTGGTCTTCAATAAATGGCCGAACATCCATAGGCCCTTATGAAATATGTAGGTGTTACTAAACTATCATCAAACACATATAAAAACGCCATAATACCAATCTGCCTAGCCTTTTCCCAACTATGTTGGGGTCGGCTTCCAGACTAACCGGATGCAGTTGAATAGCAGTATTTTACATGGAGCGACTGTCTATTTGACCTCCACAAACCAGTAACTGGGTAAGACGATAACCCTTGTTAAAACTGGTTGTCAGACTTTCGGACTTCGGACGACCCGTAACGACTATCAAAGATCCACCGTTTGACAGCCGGGACCAACGGCTTAACGTGCTTTCCGAGACATATACAACATATTGTATCAATATTCTGATTTAAAAGAGTGTCCGTGGAGTTTCTTGCCCGTTCTTCTCCATAGGAACCTACTACGCTTTGGAATGGGCAACTAGCTTCATATTTTCTGACTGACCGACCCTTTGACAATTCAAAAGTGCCTGTAATTGGTTTATTGGAAATAAATGCTTTGAGTTTGAGTTTGAGTTTAGACATGGAGGAGTCTCGGTATGTAAAGATGGTCACCCATCCACGGACCAACCTCGGCAAGCGTAGCTTAACCTGTTGGATCGACCCGTGCAGCTGTTATTACTTAGCCATGAGCTCCTCCATAACGCCATAATACCATATTAATTAAAATAATATAATTATAAAAACGTAAATCCTTACTCATAACCAACTTCATTCTTTCATTTAATAATAGATACACATACGCTTACATAAATTATGAAACTAAAATCCCACTACATTCAGCTGAATACGACCAATATTTGTTCAGTCGTGCCTTCCACGATATTACAGACCCATAAGTAAGTTCAACTTAAACAATATACAAAACTTTTGCTAATAGGGAGTCCCAATAATAACAGTAAAAGGTCTCGTAGCTTATTTAGATGGCATATTTGGAGGATATCCAAGCCATTTAGCACAACGCGACAGAAATACCACTTTAGACCCAAAAGCAAATGACGTGAAAACATAGATATTTATGTCCGTCCGTCCGTAGATTACTGAGAACCCACTGGTCTGGTTAACGCTGCGTTTTAAAAAGAAATCTTTAAACCAGCAAAATTTTTTTTGGGATTGAAACTGTTCTTTACTTTATTGACTTAGGAACAGAATGACTTTGGATTGCATGCACTTCTCAAAGTACCTACCGTCTTCTTACAGCCAGGGATTTATACAATGCACGACGAAAAGCGACTCCGACTGGCATACTCTTATCTTATTTGGATCTTTAAACGTCTTTTTTACATAGGTGTCATACATAATTATACATTCAACATATTTTTGTACTAATATAATTTTAAAGAGTGTCCATAGAGTTTCATGCCCGTTCCGTACCTACTTCGTTTTGGAATAGGCAACTAGATTAATATTATATTTCTGACTGACAGACTCCTTGACAATTCAAAAGTACCTGTAAATGGTTTAATTGAAATAAATGCTTTGAGTTTGAGTTGAGCATTTGTAAAATTGTTCGTTTCCGTTTCGTATTAATGACTAGTTGACACGACTGGCGTTGCCTTTTAAAATTTCAATAATTCATACTAACATACCATAGAAAAAAGAACGTTCAGTTTTTCCTGAATTTGAAAATTTTCCGGGAAACTTTTCTATTTTTTGATTCTGTAAAAACCTAATTTGGACTATTATTAACATTTTAAAATAAAAAATAACCAAATTGGTCCAGCCGTTCTCAAATGATGCGCTTACCAACGAACAGCGTTTCAATTTTGTGTATTAAATAGATAAATTAAGAAGCTCTGTACCCACATAAACTCAGTTAATAACTGCGACACATAATGCGTTAGTAATAAAACTGCCCAAAAAACGTTCTTAATAACGAAGTCTTTTTGAGCTGAAAAAATTATACTTTAAGCCGTCAGATGTTTATACCGTATGACAAGGGCGCCGGCGACGCGTCGCAGTCAGCCTCCCTAGGGGTTGATTAGTTGCTGGGGGTTCCACCTGACGAGATTAGCATACTGAAATTATACGAAAAAGCCTATTGCTTTAACATGAAATTTTGGTAATAAAGTTGAGAGTATATTGCACGTTACACGATATAATATGAAAAGGCAAATTATTATGTTGTGGTTGAATCATGTTTTTTAGTTTTTTTATGTATAGAACAACATACACGTCGCTATTGAAAGTCTATTTCTGAATCATATTTATTTACTTTCTTATTAATCTTGATTAATTGGATTTATATATGTTGCAGCTGGTAGTGGTTGCGATGACGCATTTTTTTTGTGACCATGATGTTACTAAACCTTTTTTTTTAAAGAAAATTGGCACATTCAACTTATCTAAAAGCTTAAACAATCCGATAAAGGTATTTTTCAAATGTTATAGATAAACTGATAAACTTGACTAATCTCTATAAAAATTTACAAGTACCTAAATGTGAACATAATTTGTACTCGTATGACTACGATTAGAGAGCTCGGCTAAATAATTTGACTTGTTTCGTTACCTGGGATCAAAGAGGTCGGTCATCCTTGCAGGTACATTAAATATTCCATGTATAGATATACCTACATATCTACCTAAGTCATTGTAATATGACGTGCACGGGACACATATAAGTACCTGCGTTGACTTATTTGAGAGAAGAGTATAAGTCTGTACTTTCTGACACTTTAACCTATGCGCGTGCGACTAAATATTAATTAATTATTCATATAAACAGGGTGGCCGGAAAGAAGAAGTCCAAAAAAAAAAAATTTTGGTTCCTGTTGTCGTGGGTTATCCGAATCACCCCCATGTATATTCCGCGATTTTTCTGAGGTCTACCCAAGTGAAAAATTTCATCCAAATCCGTTCAGCCGTTTCAGCGTGAAAGCGTAACAAACAAACAAACTCACTTTCGCATTTATAATAATAGTTAGGATATCCGCACTATAAGTATGAATTCTTATTTATTTATTTAACCATTTATGCACACACATATAAATACAGAAAAGAAGAAAGGAACAGAAAAAATCGTACAAAGGCAATGCTTATTTCTAAAGAAATCTCTTCCAGCATACCTGCGATAGGAAAGTAGATAAAAGAGATGTAGACAACGTGTGTAAGAGTAGAAGAGAAACGGAATACATAAATCAAAAACAATTCAAAAATTAAATATAAACATACATTATGAGAATATACATATTATTATTATTATTATATATATATTCTTCATGCTACTGCTGCAGCAGTTCTGAAAGTCGCAAGATTTTCTCAAGTCAAATAAAGCTGATACAACTCCTGAACCTAACTTGTTACCGCAAAAGTTGCGGGTTGGTATTTGTTTGACAACCGTGAATGCTGGATTAGTCCAGGTGCCCGGTGCCGAAATCTGTCGCAAATGAAACTATTTATTTGTATTCCATCCAAGCGCTTCTAATTAATTGTGACAGAAATTTTGATCCCGAAACCTTCCCTATTTATTTTGCCTAGCCTTCGTTTGAAGGACTATTATAACGGCTCTAGGTCCCATTCTAATTAGTTGTATGCTAAGCCTCAATCAGATATTATTCGCATAAAGGCTCTTACATACTGGCGCGATTCGCCGCGCGACGCGACGCCGCCGCCGCATTGTTCGCCGTGGAGGTTTTCAGAAATTGTTTTGTTAAAATTCGCGTCGCGCGGCGAATGTGTAAGAGCCTTAACACGCATTCGTATCTACTCATCCTATTTATAACTTTTATGCTAAGCAAAACTGCTCATAAAATTATGACAATTAAAGCCTAACAAATTTTGAAAACCGAACCATTCAAATAAATGTATTCACAAGGTCAGTTTTGTCCTAATACTTAGGTAGGTACTTACATAATCCGGCCACAACTTCCTAAACGGTGCCTTGATATCATGATTGGTATAAGTTATCGGAATCTCAGATCCCCGTAGGCTCCGAACTCGACGGGTCTCGGGGACGACCAACTTCGCTGTATGATCCGCCATACTTCAGATATAGCGAATACTTGTTAAGTATTCAGGAGGTAATCCCTCTAACCTCATTTTATAAACGCTGTTCTATGTACGTGATCGTCTAATAGCGCAAATTTAATAAACTTGACGACTGAATTATGGGGAATGTTAGTTGTGAAACTGCGTAGGTATATTAGTATTTAACATAACATAACATCAAGCCTGTATTCCCCGAAGGATTAAATTGTGCAGAGGTGGACCTATAGTATCTAACACCCACATTTCGCCAGTTACGTTTTTTTTATATGTTGTAAATACATGCTCTTGATTGAAGACAAACATGTAATAGCAACTTTCATTTTAACATAAAAGTCGCAAGTAACCTGGTTGAACGTTCAACTTTCATCTTGGGATTGAACCCATATTAACCTCCTTATTTATAACACAACACGTGCATGGAAATTCTACATTTTATGAACGGGCGTGGAAATTGTAAGGGTAGACTTTAAGAGCATAGGCCTTTTCGCAAGATTTAGGTATGCCTAGGTAGGTATATGGCTATTCAAGAGCGGATCCACGGGGGCACAGGGGCACCTCCACCCCAAATAGTTTAAGTAAAATATAATCCAATCGTCTGAATGGACTGGCCTGAATGCATATCAAGACATTGCTTCAATGATGAACGCTGAAGAAGTATATAATCAGCTGTGGTGTAACTACATACGGTTCAAAGTGGTGCAGTCATTTCTTACTCGGACCCAGAAGTTTCCTAAGCCAGCAATACACCGGCCTAGAGCCTCAACATAATAATGCTAAAAAGATAGCGTGTCCAAAGTTTATGTACAAGATGTACATAAACTTTGGACGCGCTATCTTTTCCTTTTCCTTCCTCAATTTAACTCATAAAAATATGTAGCAAATAATAAGAATAGCCAATGTGCAAGCAACTGTTTTTGGGGGCCCATTATTGAGTGTGCAAGTCACCCCCTGCCATTTTATTATCCATGTATACCATAACATTGATCAGGCAGGGGACATAGCTTTTCCATAGTTCTAGATAACCAATCCACTATAGCCACCCAAACCCATAACCCAATATGTTTTGTTTCCATGTTCTGCAATAGTCCTACACCAACCGGGGGTTGTCCTTGGGTGCATTTGCATAGTGCATACAGGGATAATCGTCGGTTGGTGCCTCATTCCTTTTGAAACTGTCTAAGGGGCCTCTGCGAGTTGGCTCCGGCCACTCGTACGCCTTCCAAAAGACCGGGACCCCATGGTCCCGAGATATGTAGACACATAAAAAGATTAGTCAAAAGAACAACTAACCAATTCGAGATGGTTCTTTCCACTTCGTCATAGTTGTGTATGTATTTATTTCGATATATATTTATGAAGTAGGTAGTTATGTATTTATTATGTGTGTAGTATTTATATTTGTATGTAAGTGTATGATCATATTATTTGTTCTAGTTTATTAAGTGAATTGTTTTGATTTTATGTATTTTACTTTCTCTTGAATTTTACACACGGTGTCTACATCTCTTATCTACTTTCCTATCGCAGGTGTGCTGGAAGAGATTTCTTTAGAAATAAGCATCACCTTTGTACGTTATTTTCTGTTCTTTTCTTCTTGTCTGTTTATTATGTGTGTACATAAATAGTTTAAAAAAAATTAAAAAAATGGTGTGCTAAATTTATTAAGCTCGCTTTGGTCGCTCTTGTAGTCCAAATAAACTTTACTACCGATGTCGACAAACTCTTAATTATGTATCTATGATCAAAAGAAAATCTATTCTATCCGCAGCGGGGTGCTAAAATTGTATTATTTTGTAGTGACTCTTTTATGTCATCGGACAAAAATGAATCCCAAAAACATCATACGGCAATACAAGACATGGGGGACACTTCTTATCTGTCTGGCCCATTTGCGCTTCCCAGAAATAAATCCTGGATCCGCGCTTGTGGCTATTCCTATCCGTTCAATAGTGTCTGCTGTTTCTGTTGTTAATTTTGACTTCAAATCCAACAAATATTATGATTTATAATTTATGTATTTTTTTTTAGAATGGCTGAGATTTTAGCTTGACATTCTAACGTCCTTATGAATTTGTGCAGTCGTCTTTTATTTTTCTACAGTACAGTGCGAACAGCTGAACCGTTTTTGATAAATAAGGTATCATTGAATTCGTATCAGTGTCGCAAGTATCATTGCATTTGTATCAATTTCGACGTCACTGGGGAAAACTGAAGCAAGAGGAACATTTTCTATACATATATGCATGAGGAAACGTTAGTATAAATATAAAATGACTTTAAAATGTAAAGTATCTTGTTTTTTGCTCTAATATGCAGTTATATACATACTTCTTACCTAGTAAATATACCCAATTTACTAGGTAAGAAGTACCTATAACTAATTAATCACGCGAACTAATACAGGTGCAATGTATTATTCGTAATATGTTTTTAATTTTACTAAAGCAGTACAGAAAATGACTATTTTTCATGTTAATAAAGCCTATACTAATAAAGAGGATATTACTTTGAGAAATTCATTAAATACCCAGACGCATTCTTTAAATTATGTAAGGTAACTTTTTCGTTCATCCCGGAAATGAATTGAATACCTTCGGGTCGGAGGCGTGCTCCAATTATTTGGTCCTGTTATATCCACAATTTATCATTTTCCGAATAAATTTCCTGTTTCTCATCATAAATATTACAATATAATATAATGCCAGCAAATCTTTAGTAGGTACTCGCTATCTATTCCTGATATTGTTGAACAAAATTAGGAAAACGATTTATTCAAGAAACATTTACACGAATTTACCGACTATTTAGGTGTAAGTACCTAAATAGTCGGTAAATAATAATATTCGTGTTTAATTTTCAAGAACTCCTATTTCGAACAAAGTTGGAATAAAAAATAAACTACAATCGGACGTAAATATTTACATTTTAACCAATGCCGATGCGTAAAAACAGAATTCTGTTTATTTAAATTCTTATGTAAATAGGTTGAATTAAGAATATGAAAAAATAGTAAAAGCATTTTCTGTAAAAGCTTGAGTAAACGATTGGCTTAAGCGTATCCTAGCTATAGTTAGTACACAAAGCCCCAGCAGCTTTCATTTAGCTTCATCAAGATCCAAAGCTAAGCTGTATCGGTCAAAACCGCCTTACATGTCGGTCACAAGACTCCAACAGAACCAATCTACACAACTGCCACGGAACCTGAATACCGCTTACAACTATGGAAAGCAATTACAACTTACCGTGCATGATGTAGCACACAAGTCTGAAACTCTCTAACCAAAGCGAAATTATACATCTCACAAATACTCTCAATGTTCTATTGTCTACACTAATTAAGTAACTACTTACAATAAAGCAATCAACTTGTGTAGAGTGTACTTACTTTCAAACAAATTAACATTCGTCTAATTTATACAATTAGAGAGTTCCAAACGTTAATTTAATTAACGAACAATTATGTGCTAAACATTTACTTACATGACGATAGCTAAAACTTTTCCTTGTTCAAAGATATCATTATGTATAATTAGTTAAAAGCCCGTCGCTTCTGAATTTTAATAAAAAACTCTCGAACTGTCCTAGTTGTTATAACTTCAGCGTATGCCGTTAAATAGTTCTTTCTCATTTTTCACAGGAAGTTATTAAACAAGTTCAGATAGCGAACTTAATATTAAGTATTCTCATTGGTTATGAAACTTGGACCTACTTAAAGTAAAGTTAAAAGTCTAAAAGTACCTTTATAAGTCGGAGACGGAGCGTAAGGGCCCGAAAAGTTGATTTCTTGTGTGACATTAGCCATAAGTGTAAGAGGTGAGGTGCTGGAAACAAATCTTACATTTTGGGACTCTAAAGTGGAAGCCTCTTTGCTCTTTCAAGACTCGTACACCCGTCACCTGTGGAGTTCCATTTTCTTTTTATTTGATGTAATTATATTAAATACACTCCAGTAATACACAAGTACACCAGGTTACTTAATATTATATTTTTAAAGTTGTATTTTGTAGATAGGTATCAAACATACCAATATTGACATGTCTTGAACAGATTCCGCAGGCCAAATCGAATCTCTGTGAAAGTATCTACACGGTTTATATGGCCCATGTAAAAAAGAAATTGAATTACTTAGGTAATATGGCGCTTATAAATGACGGATAAGCAATATCCAGCACGCGGAGTTTATTTTATGATGGTCCTAGGGATAACAAAAAATGCGCTTCGCTTACTTAATAAAGAATAAAAGAGATACATTAATACTTAAGTAGTTTGGAGTACCTTCCTCTACTTTCTGAACAGGGAATTATAATTTCACAGTAAAGCCGATGCATGTTTAATATACTAGGGTAGTTTATTTCATGATTGTAGTGTAGCTGCGAGTAATTTTTTTACTATAACAAAGGTTTTACACACATAAGCATAACTGCCGAGCTTAGACCTAGGTTTTATTCCCAGGTCGGGTAGAGTAATTGGGTTTTTCAATCTGGAATTTCTGAGTAGCAGCCCTTTATCGGGATATGTGCCCATTTGATGGCGAAATATTCTCAGAGACGGATGTGAGGTTATGTGGTATTAATCTACTACTTTCTAGTGTGGTTAGTGACTGACGTGGTGTCAGAGTTCTAAAGCCCATGGTCCTCTGACTCGGCTTACATATGCCTCGAAAAATATCTCTTAAGCATACCGGTTTCCTCATGATGTTTTCCTTCTGCGGTTTGTGAAGCAAGTGATAATTATAGGTACAATATCTACGCGTGATAATAGGTGCGCGTGTCTTGGGTTAGAACTCGAAACCTATGGCTTAGCAGTCCGATGGTAACACCACTAGGCTATCACTGCAATTTTAATCTGCTGGGGGTCAGCCAAATTATTCCGTACTGTTCGCGAAAATCCCTAATTTGTTTATTAAGGCATCAAAATAGAGTGTAGTTTCACGCGTGGGGGCTTTGTCCGCCGTATTGGGCCTTAATGCCTGCTCGTTAACATCGCATTAAGCCATAAAACACAGCCCTCATTACGATGAAAGCTACCGATCTTTGTATGCTGCCTTTCACTGCCCGCTGCTGTCTAAAACTGCTCTCTTTTATTTATCCCTATCAGTATTCCGATACACCCTTTTATAAATTCCCTTTGGCTAATTCTGAACGCATTCAGGGGCGTAATTTACAGTGAAATGCTTTTCATTCCATCAGAGTAATTAAAATGTATGTTTTGCCTCTCAGATTATTTTATTTATGGCTATCGCTAATTTAATTTGTGTCTTTCACATGTTTTGATATGAGCTTTTTCCTGTGGGAGTAATTACTTTCAGATTTCTTTTTTTGCATTACTGGGAATGGTAGGGATATTATGAACTTTTTAGTAACCTCTTTCTACGGGGAGTTATCTGCTTAAAAGAGGGAACTCTTTTAATTATTATTGAGGTATCTTAGCTGATTCATTTAAATTATTCTTTTGCTTAAGATTTATTTTGACGAACAATGGGTTTTTGAAATGGATTACAGGGTGGTAAAAAAACGAAACATGGCAGAGTATAGTAAATTTAAGGAAACATTTATTAAATACATTTAACCTACTTTTTAAAAACAAAATCATTATTTTTTTATTGATTTCTTGATTTTTCTTGAAAACTCCCTGCGATGAATAAATTGTGGAGTTGATCTCGAAAGACCGCTGCATTCATGAGCCTGATACAAAACAAAAAACAAACAATTTGAAATTAAGTTAGGAGTATTTATATAGGTTCATTGTATTTTGCAGGTAAGTAGGTACGTACCTGAGATTTCTCAAAATCTGGCGTTTGGGATCCATATCTGTATACTTTTTCTACTCAAGTTTCAGCTCCCATCTTCACTAGATTTGTCTGCAAAACGTAAAATATCCATATTTCATCAAATACACTCACGACCTTATTAAATTATTAAAAAGCATCAAGCATTCGTGGAATCCGATTCAGAGCAACGAGAAATCGCTCCGATCATTTCTTTTTATCAAATGCCACTTCGACTCTGGTTATTCCAATTACTTCTATGAAAAACTCCTCGATCTTTCAATTCAGATTCATTCCTGTAAAGATTATTGAAAATGAAAAACGATTTATCTTCAATAAATTTTAAAAAGGTTTCAATCATTGTGTGAGCAGTAGAATCTAATCTTGGAAGCGACCATCACCTGATTTATCTTTTGCAATTTGTCGCACGTTGGACATAGCCAGTCCCCGTCGGGCGGTGAAGTGATTCCTACACAGGAGAAGTGATACCACTGCAGATGACAGCTGGGCCCGTCGCACCCTATCATCGGGGCATCAGCGATATACTTCCCGCAAGAACAGAAGTCGGTCTCGCGCTCCGAATAATAGGGAGAGTCGTCTGAATTCAGATCGCTGTCTTCCAAGATTTCGTAATTTATCGGCAGAACATGGCACACGTGAGCGGCGTATCGCCACCGCTTCAGGTCGCACTGTTTACACCAAAAACTCTCTGTTCCATGGCGCCAATATAGATGTTCTAACAAACGTTTGTAGTCAAAGTACAGCATGGAGCACCGGCCGCACGTGTACGTAGATTTTACAAGGGAACTTTTGGAACTTTTCATTTTGCAACTTTAAGTTTATGGCGAAAGTTTAATAATCCTAAACCAAGAGCTACCTGCTGGACAAGGTAAAGAGCGTGATATTAAAAACAAGACATGCCCAAACGATGGTAACCGTACCAAAACTGTATTCAAAATCATTAAACGATTTAAAACTCTTTAATTTTATACGTGTCAAAGACTTAATATCGGTGAGAGGGGGTGCAATTAACGCACCCTCATTATCACTAAGTGCCTAAATGAGCGATGTTATCGATGAATTATAATAGCAGCTAATAAGTTAAAGTTTAATTAGTTTGAATTACACAGGACCGCCAGGATAAATGTTAATACTTGCTAATTAGTAACTAACTTTATTTTCCAAGAAACATCCAGAAATATAATAAACAGCCTACTCCCAGGTAATAGACACGAAGTTTTTATTATGTTGTTTCACAAAACACAAAAGAAACGCTACAAATATGTAAAATACGGCAGGAAATAAAGGAATATTTCTCACTTGAAATATTCAAGCAAAATAGTAAAGTTAAACAGAACCTACCCGTGCTATTCGTCGTATTTTCGAAAGGAGACTGAGTGAATAATTTATTTTTGTCGAATAAGACGGTATTTAATAACCCGAGTTGGCTATAATTTACTAGTAGGTAAGTAACAGGTTACCTTTTCAGTAGCGAAGACTTCCTCATTGAAAGTAGCTGTTCTCTATAGAGTCGTTCTGGTTATCATTTTAAATAGAAAGGACACAAAGAATCGGATGTAAGGGTTCGCGTTCACCACCACAGTAGTGAAGCGCAGATACGTGACCACAGAGCTCTTTTAAAACTGAAAATAAAACCGACGCAAAATGAACTCTTTAAGGCGCTTAGTCCCGTTTAGTACCGTAACACGGTCACTTTAAAAGCCTACTCCTCATTAACGGCTTGGTTAAAAGATCTGAAAAAAATATGTGTTTGCCATAGATTCATGTACAACATTTTGTATTGAGCAATTTTTTCGTATGACTAATACTTTTGCCTTAAAAAATATTTAACAAAATGCAATTTTTGGCTAATATTTCCCTACTACTTCTAAACGGCTTTGATGTTTGGAAATATTTTTATACTGAAAAATTGATGGTTAGAAGTACTACAGATTGTATTGAGCAGAAATGTAAATTAAACATTTTTTTTTTTTAATTACCCCTCTTAGAATTTTTTTTTTTTTTTTAAAACGTTGCCCCACACTAAGAATTTCTTCCTGTATCGTGGGTGCGTTTACAAACATAGAAACTCACATACACTAACACCCAGACCCGGAACAACTACTTGCAGATCATACAAATATCTGTTCCGTGCGGGGATTGAACCCGCGACACGTTGCGCAGCAGTCCATCGCTCAGCCACTGCGCCAACCGTGTCGTCAGATACAGGTTCAGAGGTTCGGCTATTGACCGACTACGTACGTTTGTGTATGTTAGTGTAAATAATCACGAACAAATTACAATAGTGTGCGTGTCTAGACTAGCTCGCTGCAGAGAGTCTTGTTCGCGTGGATGCTTTATTAGTGCTGCGGTTTCTACGTACATACTGTTTTTGTTTATATGGTTTTTATGTAGGTCATCATCTGCCTAGCCTTTTCCCAACTATGGTATGGTCCATACTAGGTAGGTAGGGTAGGTAGAGCAGGTAGGGTAAGTAGGGTAGGTAGGGTAGGTAGGGTAGGTAGGGTAGGTAGGGTAGGTAGGGTAGGTAGGGTAGGTAGGGTAGGTAGGGTAGGTAGGGTAGGTAGGGTAGGTAGGGTAGGTAGGGTAGGTAGGGTAGGTAGGGTAGGTAGGGTAGGTAGGGTAGGTAGGGTAGGTAGGGTAGTTATGGTAGTTAGGGTAGGTAGGGTAGGTAGGGGTAGATAAGTAGGGTAAGTAGGTAGGGTAAGTAGGGTAGGTAGGGTAGATAGGTAGGGTAGATAGGTAGGTAGGGTAGGTAGGTAGGATAGGTAGGTAAGTAGGGTGGGTAGGTAGGGAGTGTAGGTAGGTAGGTAGGGTAGGCGACCGACCAACCGACCGACCGATGGACCGACAGACCGACCGAACGACCGACCGACAGACCGACCGACCGACCGACTGACCGAAAGACCGACCGATAGACAACGAAGCCTTAGTAATAGGGTCCCGTTTTACCCTTTGGGTACGGAACCCTAAAAACAGTGCATTAATGATAAGATAAAATTACTACGCAGTTGAAAGAAAAGACAAATTATTTATTTTATTATGTAAAATCGAGTTGGTACCAGGGCCAAGCCACCTTTAGACACCAGTGCCAAAAACCAGGGCTCGAAATACTTTCAAGTATTTTCTTTCTGCATTGAAAATAGATCTGTAAAGTCATACAAATAAGGAGTACAATCGCGTATGCAAAAAAGGTTACGTCCAACTTCCAACCAAGACTTGGTGGAAGAAAAATACTTGCAAAGAACATTGATCCTCAACTCTATAGAAATAAAGATTACAATAGCGTTTACAAAAATAAACTTCTAAACCTAAACATAAAAAAATACTTTCATAGGAAATTGTTCCGTGCGGCCTTACCAATAAGGATCATGATCGCATTTGTGAAAGAGTCACGTAAGTCCCATTGATTAAAAATCTTTGATGCGTTGCGCGTTGAAGTAAAAAGTTCGTTCCATTTTCAAATAACACAACACAACAGATAATTCCCCTAAGACGACACACTGACCGCATCGTCACTTGTTTTTGACCAGTACAGCAATTTTGATTTATCTCGAAGAAGTTCAAAGTATCAAAATAATGCTAGAATTTCCAAGCATTATTGAGAAAAGATTTTATTTAAATTTCGATTTGTTTTGCAAATAGAGCTGTTTATGGAGCAGTTTGAAGATTGAAAACGAATAATCGGTGGAGTACTTTGAGAATAATTCAAGATACCTATGGAGCAGAATGGGAATAAAATAATAAGTATTTTTTAATAATACAAATTCCTTGGAGTAACTTGGGAAGTAATGTATGAGATTTTTATCTTTTAGATCAAAAGAATGGGGTACTTTGGGAATAACCCGTTTAAAATAAATAAGAAACAAATGAACATATTGGCGCGTGAAACATTATCCTTGTTCGTCATTATTTCTGGAAATTATAATTAATTTACTTAGTTTGAAATTCCGCGCATTGTGAGATTGAGAAAAGTTCTATACAAGACTTAGCCGCAACCAGGCATTGATGGACTCACGTATGTGTGCCTCGGTTTTGCCTCGGCCCACATTTTCACGATCGTCCATCGATAGCCCAGTTGCAGGCCGCGACAGTAATGTACGGAAGAAAGAATACTTGCATAGAACATTGATTCGTAACGTATGTAACGCAGAATTGCGTCTACAAAAAAAAAAACTTCCAAACCTTTAAAGTAAAAATACTTGCACAGAACATTGATCCGTAACTTCATATAAATAAGGAGCAGAATCGCGTCGAGAGTCGACGGAGCAAAATACTTTGAAGTCTTGCGAGTATTTCGGGTCGGCACTTAGTCGGCGTAAGTACCTACTTACAAGTAAAAACCTGGTGTAAAAAACCTGGTCGCGTAAATACGCACCTTCCCTAAAAGAATAAACAAGTGAACATATTGGCGCGTGAAAAATTATCATGGTCCGACATTGATTCTGGAATTTATAATTTACTCTGTTTGAATTTCTGCGCATATTTGAGAAAAGTACTATTTAAGTCTTGGCCGCAACCAAGCATTGATGAACTCACTTATGTGTGCCTTGGTCCACATTTTCACGATCGTCCATCAATGCGTCAGTTGCAGGCTGCGATAGTAATAGTAATGTACTATTGTAATCATCTGGTGAGCGATTGTTTATTCATTCTTTCATATTTGAAGTTAAATAATTACGAATTGTTCTAGAAAATCTTGATCACATTATGTCGAAAGTAGGTAATAACATCAACGTGTGCGGTCGGGGGACCCCTTCTCACGTACGATTTAAAACAAAACAAAATTTTCCCAGTCGCCATCCCGGATAGAAGAAAGAGAAAGAGAAAGAGAAAGAGAAAGAGAAAGAGAAAGAGAAAGAGAAAGAGAAAGAGAAAGAGAAAGAGAAAGAGAAAGAGAAAGAGAAAGAGAAAGAGAAAGAAAGAAATATATAAATCATTTATTTGCTGGTTATGTAGGAAAGAGAAAGAAAGAGAAAAAAAAAAGAAAGAAAGAGAAAGAAAGAAAGAAGGAAATAAATCTGCTGTATACGTGATTTTACTCTATGTTTTTAATAAGTCATTCATCAAACATATTTATCAACAAAACATCACGCGTTTATTCCCCGAAGGGTGAGACAGAGATGTACCTATAGTACACCCACATTTCGCCAGTTATGTTTTAAGTTCCATGTATTATATTACGTCTGGATTACCTGTTTGAAGAGAAAGAAAGATTAGGAAAGAAAGAGAAAGAGAAAAAGATAGAGATAGAGATAGAGACAGAGACAGAGACAGAGACAGAGAAAGAGATAGAGATAGAGATAGAGAAAGAGAAAGAGAAAGAGAAAGAGAAATAAATAAATAAATAATTTATTTGCTGGTAATGTAGGAAAGAGAAGAAAGAAAGAAGGAAATAAATCTGCTGTATACGTGATTTTACTCTGTTTTTAATAAGTCATTCATCAAACATATTTATCAACAAAACATCACGCGTTTATTCCCCGAAGGGTGAGACAGAGATGTACCTATAGTACACCCACATTTCGCCAGTTATGTTTTAAGTTCCATATATTATATTACATGTCTGGATTACCTGTTTGATCCAGACTCCGGGCTACCACTGAGAAATTTCAGAGAAAGAAAGAGAAAGAAAGAAGGAAATAAATCTGCTGTATACGTGATTTTACTCTATGTTTTTAATAAGTCATTCATCAAACATATTTATCAACAAAACATCACGCGTTTATTCCCCGAAGGGTGAGACAGAGATATACCTATAGTACACCCACATTTCGCCAGTTATGTTTTAAGTTCCATGTATTATATTACATGTCTGGATTATCTGTTTGACCGGCCATAAATCCAGACTCCGGGCTACCACTGAGAAATTTTAGATGGAGAAACCCAATTGAAGAAAGAGAAAGAAAGAAAAAGAAAGAGAGAGAAAGAAAGATAAAGAAAGAGAAAGAAAGAAAAAGAAAGAGAGAGAAAGAAAGATAAAGAAAGAGAAAGAGAAAGAGAAAGAGAAAGAGAAAGAGAAAGAGAAAGAGAAAGAGAAAGAGAAAGAGAAAGAGTAAGAGAAAGAGAAAGAGAAAGAGAAAGAGAAAGAAAGAAATAAATAAATCATTTATTTGCTGGTAATGTAGGAAAGAGAAAGAAAGTTATTTTTCACTTTTTTATTGTTTTTTGTGATGACGGTTGTTTTTTTTTTTTTGAAAAAAGTTTTCTTCCACATATATGCTAAAAATAATGTCCTGTTCAAAACATAAAATATACGTATACGCACAAACATAAGTATCGATCTATACAAATATCAGCCTTGCATCTACCATTAATGAGGCATAAGAATCGTAGGCAAAAAAGGCGACCTACGTGCGCATGTCTGCGCCCCTGCATATTCTTTGATCAATATTTTAGTGTAGCGCGCCACCGCGCGTGTCTAGAGTAGGGACTTAAGCTCCACCCACATGCGCAAGGTCAGTCAGGAAACTATGGCCCTTAAATATTGAATGAAATAGTGCTTACATGTACACTGTTTTCAAAAGATTTGATATCCTGAAAGTGGTCTAGAACCACTCTAAGGTTGTGTACTTTTAATGTCATACAACATTTAGGTCGAAGGTTAAAAAAGCTGACATTTGTGCGCTATTTTACATAATTTCATCGCCTCGCTGCCAGTCAGTAGGTGGGCGCTAACCCTTATTACGGCGGCACTTAGATAACAGACGGTCTTTTCAATCGAGGCGGGAGCTTCCTTGTATGTATAGCGTTCATCCCGGCTTTGTCAAAGATATGAATAAGAATAATCTATAACACTTGAATAGCTTTTCAGGTTTAAGGAAAGTATTGGGTTCGTAGAATTTTAACAGAATTATTTTGAACGAAACTTGACTTTTCGCCTTAGTCTGAGCTTCTTCCAAATAAAAAATGTTGCCTATCCTTTGTCATGCTTTTTACGTGTAACATTATGATTATCGTGTAAATGATATTGTCGTACACATTTCTGTTAGGTCAAGTCCCAAACGTCCGGCTTCTAACGCAAAATGTCCAGCTTAATTAACTGCGCTATCTTATTTTTGGTCTGACAACCCTACTTGGGTCCATCAGCTGCATTTAATGGTTTCTGCTCACAATGGCTAGTGTTAACCACACCTCCATATCCGTTGATAGAACTACTTTTATAGACCTTTTGTGAACGAATGAAGTGGAGAAACCAACGCGTACTGCCCTTAGAGCTGAGAGCTTTTTTTTCTTCTATTCTGAAATAATTGCACATTATTCTCATACAACAAAGGTACAGTAAAGGTAAGCGGATTGTTTAGCAAATTGGTTGCCACTGTCAGTGTTCGCTATACAAATTACATCTTTAATTCTTCATCAGTCGAATGAAATTGGTATAACACGACCGATTTACGTTGTATCTGTCAAACAGTACAATTCTGTACACTTTATAGCGTAGCTCTAACGCGATGCTGTCTACTAAGTACAAACAGATCTGTAAATAAACCAATACATATGTACACAGACAGACGGAACTGGGTTTCAATTTTCAAACGAGGATATGTAGCAATATCTATTGGCTAACTTAAAACTAGGGACCATTAAACCGATTCCGAACAGTAAGTTGAGCCTACGTGAGCTACTGGTTTAACATTAGGAAATATACAAAAAGTACATTACCCGATCTGGGTTACTTTAACCACGTTATAGTCGTTTCTGTTCATTATAATTTCATATTCTTATTAATTTTGAAGAGATGGACCTTGCAGGCGACTTATTAATCGAATATTTTTATTGAAACAAATACAATGTTTGCAAAAAAAAATGGGTTCTTAATGGGTTAAAAAACAGCTATATTAGTTTAAAAAATCTGTACTGCACCTTTTCGTAAGCAAACACTAGATGTGTCACAAATGAGCCCTAAAGTGACTGTAATATCTGCATACTTTAAGAAACGGTAAGAATGTACTTTGTAGACCACGTGCATGTGAAAGGGTCTCGGCTAGCCGTCCAACTGACAACATATATGTATGTAAATTCACATGCAAATTTTTAACTTTACAGCGGGCTTTGTTCTACCTTCCGTCAGTTTTCTTTACTTACATCTTCGCTACATCGCATAACTAAAAGAAAATTTTAAATATAACAATACAAAGAATATTTCTATTCTAATTTAATAACCGTAATAATATTGTAGAAATGTGTAAACGATAGTACGTTTAACAATGTCATAAATATACATGTATAATAAATGCTTGATATCAAACAATACCTAGTTCAGCAGACAAAGGAAAAAACACGAAAATCACTGACGAGATCTCGAAGCAATATCAGTTCTGTAACGACAGGACATATCGTCGCGACTGTAAAAACAGTGCGCAAACGGCTGTCCCCAACACGCCTCGACATTTGCCTTGAATACGAATATATCTGCGTCTGACCTCATTCAATATCCTTTTTCCAAGCGAACAATTTTATCGTCTTTGTTATTTCCACCCAATGAACACTAACCCCTCGAAGGGAATGATTGTGACGTGCACACAAAATCTTTTACTTCTTAAACCTTAAACTCGGATATCCATCGGCATTTCTTTTAATACTTTGAAAAGTTTTACTACCTTTAGATTAAATTAATAGCTATTCAATTATAAGTTTATTGAAATGATTTCAAACGGTACGTGATTCTCTAAAAGTAAAGTAAAAGAAAAAATCTGTGACAGCAATATTTGTGATGTTTCGATAAAAACTACAAACCTTTATAACGTAATAAATGGGAATCGAATGAACCTCAATGGTAGTAACGTGATCAGATTCACAATATGAAAACTATGAGCAACGAATTTCTTCTCAGTGAAATGCAGCCATTCAGGGACGTGACTCAATATTATCCTCTTAAGTCGATGGATAAATTTATTCACCCTATATTTTACCAATCCTAGAATTTTCATTCATATAGTGTCAATATAGGTACATTGAAACATTCAAAACTGCACTGAATGGTCACGTAGTAACGTGGAAGATATTAATCACATATTTCGTCAGAGAGACATCCGAGAAATCATTTTATGGGCATGACAGTTCAATCGGAGGCGGTAACAATAAATTGAAAATCAATCGCAGAACAGACACTTTGTATACTGACAAACGTCCTAAAGGAATCTGCAAGCACGTTGTTTTAATCAGGGTTCTATCGGCATAATTGCAAGTTTGCTCCAACAATGTGTAGTTCACAATAACAGAACGTAGCGTCGCCTAGAAACTACAGTTCTTGGAAGTTCACACTGGAAGTATAGTTTACAGAGCTATTCGCGTCGAACAGCTAGTTAAGCAAAGTTAACAACAGTTCATGTAGACTGAATAAGAAAAAGCTGTCGCAGCGTCTCCAATGCATTCAATGAAAAAAAAAAACTGTTATGTTAAGTTATTTTACAGTCGACTGCTCTCTTTCGCAGTGGATGCGGCGCGCGGGCATTCTTCCCAAAGTTGTCGAGAACTTGTGGAGTTCTACACAATTCATCGACATCACTTCGCCTTACTTGGGATTAAGTTTACAAAATTTTGTGTTCGCTCGGTCGATCGTGATTTATTGTTGACTCTGCTCGCCGGACTAGCACGTCCGCCTTCATAAACATGATGCTGTTTTGACAATTTTTTAAATGGCTCCAATGTTTTGAATAACTACGCGTAAACAAGTCAGTGTCAATTCTTGTAAATAGGTAGGTGACAAATATGAATCATCGGGGTACAGTTAATTAATATAGGTACCCAAATACATATTGATCGAAATTATAATGAAGAACTTACTAACTGTAATTGATTCATGGAATCATCTTTTGTCACGTCCATTTTAATTAGGTACCTACACTATCCAAATAATCCTATTTTCTAATATCCTTCCATTTATATTCAAACTAATTAATGTTTTGAGCTAATTAATGTGGAAATCGTATGGAATTTTGTTAGACAGACTTCTAACGTAGCTACTTTAGATTAGATTTCGTATCGGATCAGTAACGCACTTCCGAAGCTCCGTATTAGCCCGTAAACGTCCAATTCCGATCATAGGACTTTGAATGGCCACTACAAATACGGTTATTTCAATTAGAGGCTAGTACAGTACGACGCAACTTAGATGTAGCATACATTTGAAAAGCATTTATTCATTTCAGTTTTACTAATGTTTTGAGTTATAAAACTTTACAAGTTATTGCGTTTGCGTAAAGATAATTTTCACCTAAAGCAGAAATAAAGATTGGAGATTTTGAAAGCACACTCAGTTCGAAATGTGATCGGTTTTACGAATTTTGCCGATGCTACATCTAAGTTGTGTCGTACTGTACTAGGTGTGGTGCCTGGAGGCAATTTAGTTTTGATCGGCTTTCATTTGTTATTAAGCAGTAGCAATAATAGAAAACTATTTATCAGTTCTTAATGGGCTTTGCAACAAAAATAATCACATTTAATATCAATGTTCTTTCCATGCGTAGGTAATTACGGAAAACAAAAGAGGATGATAGTTGAAGCAGCAGTTGCTTATATGAAGCGACATATGACAACACCTTTACACATGCATGACCCACTTCTGCGGGCTAGATTCTTCCTAAATTATGTCTGAACGAATAAAATATTTAAAAAAACTTTAATATACTCAATACTCAATTTACTATTGCATTCCATAATAATATTTTCCTTCACCGATTTGAGAGCAAAATAGCCACTTTGGCAGAATCATAATAGGAAAATATTATGAATCATCGTAAAATGTCACTAACTGACAATTCATAATTATTATGATCTGCGTGTGATTCGTATTATGAAATAATTCATCTGTTTGACAGTTTTCTATAGAGATTCGTAAACTGGTCCACACATTATGAATTGCTTTTGTTTCAAACTAGAGGAATTGCTAATGATAGATGGAAATTCAGGAAATGAATTGCTGTTAGAGGAATTGCTAATGTGGCCGTTTTAGGCCCCGATCATTGTTATTAAGGTTGTAAGTATTTATTTAGGTAACGTTCCGAATACGTCACGGCTTTTCTTCAGTCACAGTGAAAGAAAACATCGTGAGGGCTATCCTAGAACCAAAAGTTCGAAAACATGTGACATTTACCAACCGGCACTGGACCCTTAGTGGATTACGGCCATTCCCGCTTGCAGAGAGGTCTGTGTCCCAACAGTGGGAACGTTATAGCCGTATAGGCTGAAAAGTATTCAATGTTTAACGTGTAATGTATTTAATACAATATTTTTGCGATTATGTCTGACTATCGTGCTTGTAGATGTCTAGGCAGTGGACGTATATTGAAATAAATCGCAAGAAAACAAAGTCTTGCCTGAACGCTATCCACTTATATGCCTCTAAAAGCCACCGACTAACCCCTTTAAAATAAATATTTATGTTAAGTACAACGAAAGGTTTTTGTAATTTTTCTTTCAATAAATATAACTATTAAGCTCTCCAAGAGATTACATTACAAATAAAATGCTACTTGTGTTTACTTTCAGTAAGTGAATGTTTTTTTTAGAAGACCTATACATACTTACTTGACAGTTAAAACAGTCTTGAGGCTAAATCTTGTACAACGAAATGTGTACACATAAAATTAATAATATATTGAACAAAAGGGGGCCCAACAAAGACTTTTCTCGTGTTTAATGTTAAAATAAATCTCCATTACCTAATAATAAAACCAAAGTATGGATAACGTAATGATAATCACTTAACTCATTCCCTTGAATACAAAACAACTCATGCCTAAGAATAGTTAACTCTAACGCAACTGCGCAAACATAGTTTCCGTGTAAAGATTTATGTCTAGATATTTTAACTACTTATCCGGCAACCGATACTCCACTTTCATCCAAGTGCTACATAAGAAAGCTTCTTACTTCTTTATCCGAAAATATAATATAAATGAGATTAACCCGTTAGTACTACGAGGTACCGTAGCAGAGCCCAGAGCCGATGAAATCTCCGCCGCCGCCGGCGCGTAAACGGCATATAAATAACGTTTTATGACATATTAAATTCCGCTAAACGTTAAATATGCCATTCTCATGTTTGAAGTGTTCTCGACGAGAAAAATATTAATTTTCAAAGTACAGAACATACGTTTAAACGACAATTGCAAGCCTCCCCCTCGTGTGTGAAAATTCAGAGAATGGGGAACGGTCCAATCTTCATAAAAACTTTATGTTGGAAGTGATTGTTTAAATTATTAATAACCGTTACCGTAACGTGGAAAGATTAAGCAGACGTGTACTTCGGTACATTAAGACTTTGGTGATGATGTTATTATACCCAAGATAGGAGGGCGAGGGATATTATTACTAAGAAATTTTCTTACAGAAAATCTACGATAACAAAATAGATGTGATAAATGTAAGACTTTGCTTTCAATGTTTGCGACAACCAATAGAAACATGCGCACTATTTTATTATCTTCACCTGTAACTGTAACACAAACTAAAGAACAAAATGCTTATAG
This sequence comes from Lithophane semibrunnea, assembly GCA_947363905.1. Classification (NCBI taxonomy): domain Eukaryota; kingdom Metazoa; phylum Arthropoda; class Insecta; order Lepidoptera; family Noctuidae; genus Lithophane; species Lithophane semibrunnea. The sequence goes on along the minus strand of OX376194.1, from coordinate 8,083,175 downwards.
TAATCCCGATAAGTCATGGCCAAAAAGTGCTGGCTTATTTTAAAACCACGTTCCAGACTAATATTCTTCTTTTCCACATTTATTTTAATACGCGGATTACTGTGTAACGCCGCGATAACACACGTGTGAATCTTCGTAACGAGGAATCTATTACCTTTGTGACTACGCCCCTAAAAATCTCATTAAATTGCGATTACAGTAACATTCGCCTTGTCTAGCATATGTAGACTGTATAATCTAATAGGCACTTCTCTGCCACGAGGGCTCCAAATCCCTTTTTTCGTACATCGTAAAGGGAAAATTCGACATTGAATATTTTAAGTAAACCTCCTCTCACGTCAAGTCAAAAATCCTTAAAATGCTAGAGCTATAACAATTTTATGATACTGCACTTTTATTGTTATTGCCGCGTTCACGACAAATTGGTTTTGTATGAGAAATATTTATCTCCACGTTTGCAGTACTGAAGACGTAGATATGGGAATAATTTAACGAACCTACGTAGTTGACATGCTGATCGGGTGAAAAGGGTAAAACGTCGAGGGTACAAATTGTTTTTATCGTCCCGCCCATGTCGTTAAAATCTGTACCAGTTAGTTTCTAGGTGTAACCCGAGGAAGGTATTGTAAAACTTGGGTAACCTTATAACCTTCCCTAGGAGGGAAACGACCCCTATTACTAATCACCAATAGAGCGTACACTTGTACATAATATTCAACAATGTTGAGGTGGCTGGTTCGGTAGGCAAGATATTTACACTATCCCGTAAACTAATTTCAGGAAAAGGGATTTTTAATATAGCTTTTCAATTTGATTTAGATTAGTTATCGTTCAATAAATTCGTATAATGTAAGAAAATTCCTAAACTGATTATAATTTAAAAACAGGTGTTTATTGTTAAAAGGCAGAACAGCCGATCGAGGTAAACAGTCGGTATAATTTTTCAGGGTACGGCAATAACTTTTAGAGGGCGCGGCCGCAATGTTTAGAAGAATTCCAGATAACGCCCCGGGTGATCGAAAGTTTAGTAGTAGCAAAGGTACCCTACCCATGTACGAAATCTTCACCGGTAGCCATATTTCAAGATACTCGTACCCACCAGTTTTATTTTCGTCTGCGTCATCGGTATAGGGGAGATGAAAATCCGAGAAAATCCTTCAGGGACGCCAACATTAGCATATTTATTAGTATCATCCGAGCCGCGTCCGCGCCACGCCACAGATCTGTTATCAATAATGACTTACGCGGAATTACAATAAAATTTATATTGACTTATAGCCGTTATTAAAACCGCCTTGAATCGACCCGTTATATGGAAATTAGAGCAAACTCAGCAGATATCTAGAAAACGAATTTCCCACGTTTCGTGGAAAACAAATTTTCCACGAAAGAAACATTTTAATTACTTACTTACTTCCAAAGCAAAATGGTAAACGATATTGATGGAGGTTGTATACCTACATGACAATATTTTAAGATTCGAGTAAAACGGTTTAGAATCTGTCACTACAAAACTCAAGGAGAAAAAGTCGCTGTGTTTAATTGTGGTGTTAAATATATGTGGTCCATCTAAATAGCGTCTGAATTTCAATAGATATATTAACATAAATAAGTATATCGTTTTATAGCTGTCTGTTTTATGTGGGTAAAACAAACATATCTACGAGACTTTGTGGAGTGTTCTGTTATGAAATATAAGCGAGGTATTACAAAATAATTTGCATCTGCTAATAGTAGAAGCAGTGACGTTGTTCTGGCTTTATTAGAGACATATAGCGATGGAGCAGTCTGGTCGGGGCGCTCCGGAGTCACGGCACGTACTGCTCTACTAGCAGGTGTATCTGTTATTTTACAAAGGTCTTAGTAGCGTAGTCTGTTTTTTAATCTCGTAGACTAATTTGACATTTCTGGTGATTGTTCTTTCTTTTTTCAATATGGAGTTTGACATTTGCACCTGTCAAATTAGTCTACGAAATTAAAAAACAGACTTATTCAGCGTCATCTTACTAAACAACAAGTCACGACTTGACCAGTAACTCTAGACGTATTGCCGAGACACGAGGTGACAATATGTTGCGTCACTATGAATGCCAGGTCATCAGCGGTAGCTATTCCTATTGTAGTAGTAGTTCAGTGTAAGATATAACAATCTACACTTATATTATAAAGAGAAAAGATTTGTTTTTTTTTTTTGTTGAGTCATAAATTAATTTTATTGTAACTATATAATTTTTTGTGCAATCTGTACTTAAAAATGTTTGTAGTCCATGCGAAAAATTTTATCAATTATTATTATATTGCTTTTTTAATTTGGAGCAGCCGAGAATAAAATTATTCGGAGCTCCTGGGAATAAGCCAAAAAAAAAACACTACAAAGTGAAAAATAACTTTAATAAACTCAATAATTACTGGACCGATTTAAAAAATTCTTTCACAAGTAGAATGCTAATTATCAATGAGTAACATAGGCTATAATTTATAAAGATATTGGTAAACCAACAGGTTTGTACGTAAATAAATGTTATAGAGCAGCTAATAGCGTAATTAATTTTATTATTCATTAATTAACCAGCACCCTATTTGCGTAATACACGATCAATCACAATCGGATTGAAACAGATTTTTACAAACTTAACAAGACATGTTCGAAAAAATGTACGCGATTAAATAGCTTGACGATATTCTACTGAAAAGTTAACGCACCAGTAAAGTGTACAAAGCATAGTAGGTACGTAGGTACTATATGTATAATCTTCTATGCATATGCATTGAAGTTATTATGCAAATATCATGAGCCGGTGCAACGGATGGGCACTTATCCTTTCTTTACTCCAAGACCCGCCCACTTTCCATACACACCAGTCAAGAATACCCTTTGAAAATTCTGCTTGAGATTGTGAAGAATATAAAATGAAATATTCGAGGATGTTAATTTACTCATACTTATGAGAAACAAGAGCTTTTAGACGACGGTTTTTGTTCACACTGGAACATACTAGTGGGTAGGTATTTATTATACTTAGATATTGAAGTTACCAATTTACTTGTGTCTGAAATTGGAAATAGTTAGGTATATTCCTTAAAGCATAGCAGTTAAAGAAAATAAGCAATCTACAATAATCTACATTTTGCATAAATTTATTGAACTTGCGGTAAATTCAAGATAAATTCTGAACGAGTTTTGTGTTAGGTATCGCGATGAAAATTGGAAATCCACTATTCGAATGAATCTATTTCTAATTCGACTAAATTAATAACAGCAGCGATGCCGATGGAAATGAATTCACAAGTGGAAACAAATCAAGCGAAGCAGCGAACGTAAACACATCCAAGTGATGTCCAGCGCAGCTCTGATTGTCTAGCTCGTTCATTCGGTCATTCGATTTAGAGCTTTAAAGTAACTCTGTTGACTTTACCTTTTATCCGGTTGTCGGTGTCATTGTGCGCACAAGAGGTGGTCGTATGCAAATATAATTGCGGCCCGATGCAACGGACGGGCGCGCATTAGTAGCGCTTTGTGCGGGAATGACTCGGTCCATTTCACACCGCTCTCTGCAAATTAGCCGCTTTCGAGTCTACTGTTAGATTCGCCTAGTCTTATTTCTCTATGTTCCTCTCATGGTACTGGAGGGATCATAGTAAAATAATTTTCGTCTGTGTAGCGAATACTTAAATATTGTTTCTGATATTGTTTCTGTATTACGCTGATGGCGGCAGCTTGACTGAAGCCTGAAAAGTCCCACTGCCGGGCAAAGGCCTTCTCATACTGAGTAGACACGCTTGTTCAAGACGGGTTGTGCGATTTCAGACTAACTATAAGTCCAGGCCGGTTGATTCTGTAAAAATCTCACCGTGAAAACTTAGGTGAAGTAAATTGTCATTCCAGCTTAAGCCAGGGATTGACACTATTGACAGCTCCCTTCACTTAAGTTTTCACGGTGTTTGAACGGAAGCGACTAGGGCCCTGTTTATCAAAAGTTACAAGTCTACACGTTCACAAGTTACCTATACTCCATTTGAAATAAGATTAGACGTTTAAATAAACCTTTTTTACAGTCCGTTCAACCGATTTTGACTTCTATTGCGTTGGTCGCATGACAAATGGCAGCTGCAGTAGACAGTTGGTATTGTGTAACCTTATTTGCTTTTAATGCCATCCTTATGCCTACTGTATAGAAGTCAAAATCGGTTGAACGGACTGTATAAAGGTTTGTTTCAATGTCTAATCTTATTTCAAATGGGGTATAGAATGTTAATTTTCGTTAAATTCATAGCTCATCTCCATATTCATAATCAGCCTTAATGTTACCACTGCTGGAACGCGGGCATCAGGTCATTTCTCTCTTTTGACCACATTTAAAAAAACAAAATCGAATTCAAACATTTATTGCGGTAATAAGCACGACACTTGTAAACTTGTAAGACGGAATAGATAGTCGCCGGACACTCGCAGGATTTGCTATGATTTTCTACAAGTTGTAACTTACAAATAATTTTTTGTTATACAAAATCACGAATAAAAGTGTCAAAATAAAAGTACTTGTGAACTAAATAATGACATTTGGTAATACAAGGCTTGTAAGTGTTGATAAACAGGGCACTGGTGGCTAATTTCTTCACCATGTTTTCCTTCACCTCAGTATTTGTCCTTCACTTCATGTCAGTAATTTCCAAGATATACTCAGAAATTACATATTGAAAAAGTCATATTGATACCTCTTACTTGACTGGCTTGACTGCTTGCCTAAACTGTTTGAAAATCGTTTTGTAATGAATACTTGGCGTATGTTATAATGATTCCTGCGAAATTGTAAAATTAAATGCTAGTCATCATTCATATACTTACGAAATCAAAAACAGATTACTTAGTTTATGGCGCCCATTCAAAGTAGACTTTTTGATTAGCCTTGAGTTTGAAAGTTACGCATAAAGCTTACTAATATTCCTTTGGTAATAAAATAAATCGAACGTCAAACGGTCATTGAAGGAAGTTGAAAGCAAATCAAAGGCTAGAAAAGTTTGTCAGTTTTTCAGCTCTTTTCCACTGGAAAATAAGCCCCAGAGGATTTATTCATGCAGAAATATCATTAACGCCAATGCGAGTCAAACACGGATCATTTTCCACGCGAGTGCCGGTCGCTGCATACAAACAGAATCACAGTGTGCGCGCTAAATACGCCCGTGTTCCAATTAACTTTGTCGTAGAAAAAATGCGGAATTAGGAGCGCAACTCACTCTTTGCATTCACCAGATTGTGAACGCGGCCATACGAGTGCCACCGCGCGATTTCCGAACCAACTTAGTTTAAAATTTGTTCTAAATTCAAACGAAGTCGCTCTTTGTAGTTCCCTGTGGACGCGAGATAAGGCTATTTCAGAGGTAAATTCTATACTCGTATAAGTATCGCTTCATTGATTTTGAATTAAAGATACTTTGTTTTCTGAACATTCGTTACTATTGAAATCACGTACAGCTACTGAACATAACATACTTTGGTAATAGCAAAGTTTATGAAACGTGAAATAAAATTGAAAACTCGCGTTAATCTTATACGCATTCACATTAGTTACACCTCACGTGTTACAAAGATACTTGATTAATCATTTTAATCCTTTGGAATTAAATGCGCAGGTACATAGTTTAAGCTCTTAAAGTATTTCTTTTGGAGGCTTTAAAGCTGTCTCTTATCTTTGTATAACGTTCTGGGCACCAAGTGTTAGGTAAATATTTAGCAAAACCTTGTAATCCTTAGGGTTTTTGCCCGTCGGTGCGGCCGTGGGCGGCGCGTCGCCGTCGGCGCGACCCGCGGTATTCCTTTGTCCTACGCTTAGTGGGAACAAGCCCTCTTATCATCACGCTTTGTGCGCAATGATAAATTGTTACCGCAACTTTGTTATTATACCTTTCCTTCTTTAAAACTGTTAATTTTGTAAAATGTTGAGAGTAGATTTTGATTGCAGTTGAATCTACATACGTATTTATCCGACTTCCCTAAGTATTGGTTGGTTTAGCATGTAGATATTTACCCGATATCCTATCTTATTATGAGAGCTGGGTAAGCCACATACAATCCATTGTAGGTAGGTAGGTAGGTAGGTACCGTTCACGTCGATTGGTTCCACAGGCAACGTAACAGATTGGATGCAAAAATTACAAGCGGGTTTCTTCCTGAATAGCTCGACGTTATTAAACTGACTTTAGCTAGCTCGTAAAACAAACTAGGTACTAAATAGCGTTTAGATTTGGTTCTTACATGTTTTCATTACACACGGAAAAAGTTCAAAACATATTCTTCCTAAACAGTTCATACTTATAAATTGGTTGTTTATCACCACAAACATGCCACATAATCCCTTACTAACCTTCTACAAAACTCTAAAAACAGACTAACCTATTCCTCACGGTCAGCCAAATTAAACGCTGACTCATTAAAGCAATACGAACTCCCAACTCAATTTGGGCAATGTAAAATATGTCTTATACTAGTCATAAAATATTATAACCTAACCGCGCCAATCTAACGGAGTTTGGAAGTTTCATCAATTAGCTGGAGCCAACTAGGTCAATCGATCTATCACGAATTGATCTGCGCCTTATAGGCTCGTCTAGAACAGAAGTGTCTAATAAATCAAGTGCCACAATTTGTAGCGAAGCAATATATTGTATTTATTAATTTGGTTACCTAACTGAGGCTTATCTACATAGCTAACATTTTATATTCAAATTTAGTCAAAGAGATCTTTGAGGAACGTGTCCAACAACTGTTATACGAGTATCGACCCCTTTGACGTAGGAAGTACCTACACTGTGTGGCATGGTACTCGACCTCGAACTTACATATTAACTCGTCAGTGAACAGTCGATAAAGCTAAAGCACTGAAAGTACTGTTCAATCATAACTACCCAATTTTTTACATAATTTCTTAAACATCTTAGTCGAGAACCACAAGGAGAAAGCCGCGGCCAGGATATAAACAAATAAACATCCGAATTAGTTGTTTGACAGGATGAACAATTTTATGAGCGGAAAATCTGTAGTAGCAAATCTCAGAGAACTGTGGAGACGTTGTTGTGTGAAAGTGAAAATTTATCCGGAGGGATATCAAAAGCGCTTTTATCTCGCGAGATGACGTAACATTATCGCAATATCCGTGCGTCGGCGCTGTCCCGCGCCCTGAGAATATCAAGAAGATATATTTTCACGGAACAATGCCTCTCCGGTATCTCAATTTTCATTTCCCCTCGGCGGGACATCCGGTGTGATTTGTAGCACGAGATAATATACAAAACGGTGGCTTCGCGGGACGTCCCGGCCTCACGACACTGCGTCAGCGGAAAATCTAGACCCTATCTTTATCTCTAATACTTTAACCGGCTCTCTTTATCGAACATCAAGCTGATCCTTTTCCACGGCCAAAACATTAATATCTTGTATATTCACAATATAATGAAAATTTTAATGCTCTTTTTCAAGTATTTGAGAGAAGTATATATTTTTGCATACTTTGTACAAGTAGATCCTGTTAATTTATCTGCAATTTCAGCTTCCATTCCTAGTCAGTGAATTTTTCCGATAAGTAGGTACTATTCCAAGAATGAATGGTGAAGCGAATTGAATTCATAATTCTGCATTCCATGAACTCACTAGGTACTCTTTACTCTTTATTTGTTTTGTGATCCTGCTGCATTTTATAAAACCGAAAACTTTTTCAATCTGTTTGTCGTAGCCCATATTGCTAACGGGTGGTAACAATTTGACATTACCACAGAGATAGAGCTACAGTGAAGTGTAGACAGGTAGCCCAAAAACATGAGTATCTACCATTGTAGTATAAAATGGCAAAAACACATTTCAGAAAATTTGAAAAGAACAATCATAACGAAGCATGTTGAAGCAGAAATTCAAAAATACAATTGGTAAGTACGTTTTTATTTCGTTTATTTATTTTGTATCTTATATTTTACATTCTTCAATATTTTTATAAAAACATTTAAAAAAAAACATTAAAAAATATAAATGGACGTTTGAGACCGAGACAGACCAATGAAAAACGTTTTTGAAAAAAAACACAACTTTTCCAAAAGTACCGCTCAAGTAGAAAATGATGTGTATTTTTCTTTTGACCTCCTCGGACATGACGTCCTGGGTTCGATTCCCAGGTTGGGCAAAGTGTTATTGGGTTTTTCTATATTTGTGCCCGGTTGATGGCAATACGGTCGCCCCCTATTACATGTGACTTAAACATAACTGGCGAAATGTGGGTTATAGTTCACCCACATTTCGCCAGTTATGTGGAACACCAACCCTTCGGGGAAACAAGGGGTGATGTTATGTTATGTAATGTTTTTCATAAATCTATTTAAAAACGAGAAGAATAGATCATGTTTCTCCTATTATAGGAAATCTATAAACACTTACTCGAAAGTTAAGTTTATACTTACCAATTTCGGAGAAAATTTTGTGAAAGGTAATTATGTAACTTAAGCTTTTAATCCTCTTACAAAGGCAATGTTTTGAAGTTAGTAATTTCCAAATGAAGCTATTAACTCGGAGAAAATCGAGAAACAAAATGACTTTTTTCATTTTAATGAAGATAATTTAAAAATAAAACGTTATTAAAATGAACCTCCTTGCGGAAAGTACCTCGGCCTCATTACTTTTGTATTATTTGAGTTACCGCGGAGCTAATAAAGCGAAAAGTGGAGGAGTTGAAAGCAAAGACGCAAGTACGTACTAAAGAGACGAGTAATAGCCGCAGAAGTGTCTATAACCGTACCTACCTATGTAGATAAAATAGACTTATAGAAGATTCTAGCCTATTGTATTTTATTTCAGCTCCCTATAGGCCCCCATTGATTATACATTTTAAGTCTATTGAAAGCTTTTTTTAAACGTTTCAAGGACTAAACGAGGATGGATACGGCTCTGGATGTTGAAAATGCCTTTGTATGCGAAGTAGAGATAAGTTCCACATCAAAGACGTTGTAACAGGAACTATTGAGTTCCATTCTGCCGTAACCGTAGCCGTAACTATGAAATGTTTTAAATGCCCGATTTTTTCGAACGTAGAAAATAAGACTGTTTTTTTTTTTTGTAACTATGTTGTTCTAATTTAAATAAAAGTCTGAAACTGGGCTTTAATAATAATACCATTTATTTCAGGTGACACAGGCCCATAGAAAAATACCATAACCTAGACAGACATAGGTACATATTTTTATAATCAAAAACTTGTGTTAATAAATAAGGCTTAAGACTATGTTAGTAGCACTTCACTTTGTACTAGCTTGACTTTGTGCAGTCCTGTGGTAGGTACTTGTCCGCGGAAGCGACGGATCACCACGTCCTGAGGCCAAAAGTCTTCTTCCATTACGAAGGGCACATAACAGTTCGGTACACGCACTGCGAATGCCTAGAAGTTGTTGAGTTTGACGGAACTGGCAGGTGAGCCTTGTCTGTAGGGAAGGCGCAACCCCAGCCTGTTGCAAAGTATGTACCTTTATGTCACCCATAAACAAAGCTTAAAAGTAAAAAGTCTCATTTTAACGTTTATTCACCGCTGTGGTTCTGTAGAAAAGATCTCACAAAGAGCTCTACTAATTAATTACTATAGCAAAAAGGCTTACCTACGTTGAAAAAACTAATCTCAGGTTCCTTATTTTCAAGGTATCAACTTAGACGGTCGACCACTTTTGACCCTTATGTCCTTAGTAATAAGGTAGAAACGTGGTCCACCGCCAGTGTCCGCGATGGTACATACAAGTAGGTTCTCGTATTGCTGTGGTTGAGTCTAAATATAAGTAGGTAGGTAAATGTCTTTCCAAGACATACCTTTAAAACTTACTGAGGCCTGTTGCAGATTGCAGCATATATAAGTAAAATTTATCTAAGCTTACGGACGGCTGGGCCCATGCATCCACACCTGGGCCCTCACAACTATTCTCATTTTAGTCTGCAACAGCAACAAATCTTCTTTACCACAGTCTAAAATACGTAAGTATTTCTTTACCGTGGCAAGAAAACCGCACATCTCCTATCTGTGTCGAAAAATGTCTATAAAAGTATTTTCGTTGGTCGTAAACACTACAATAAAATTTAGTGGCCACTTACGAGTATGAACGTTTCCAGTGTTACCCTCCGTTTTGACTTCCTCCTAACGGCACTGTCCACTTTTAATTTATCTAATGTGCCCCCCCCCCCTAACATAACACTGCCAGGCTTTCCGAAGAAGTTAATGTTTAATACGAAGTATTGAGGTTTTTGTAACGTTACCACCAAAATCTCTCTATCCTAACTTAACACTTTCGCGGACAGTAAACGCCCATAGACGTAAGTGTTAATATTATAAATGCGAAAACACGCTAAAACGACTAAACAGATTTGGATGAAATTTGGCATACCCAGACGATGACCTGGAAAAGGACATCATAGCCTACTTTTTATCCTAGATCGCAGACGAAGTTTGACATAAGTATGAAAAGGAAACCTTTGCAATAAGTAGAATTGCTACCTAGAATGTATTTCCGAGGTAGTATTATTATATTTAATCGAAATACATGTGTATAAGCAATTCCCTTTTTTATTTCAATCTGTCTCGTCAATTCTTCCACTCCACGATCTATTTGTAATTGGATGTCTGCGACATTATCTCACGGCCTACCATCATAATTCATCTGTAATATACATAAATGTACATAAAACGTACATTACGATCGTCCTCCATGTCCCCTACGTGGAGTTATCTCGAGTAAATCTTTGTATTAATGATAAGCGTTATCATTTATCTCATAATTTATAGCTACCTAATATGGAACGTACGCCCAAAATTCGACATACATACGTCGTTATTTAAGCAAATAAATATGAAGGACCCTATTCCCAGGAATAAGATAAAATTGTCGATCTCCCCTCGTTCGATAATATTCCTCATGGGAGGATACATATTAAGTGTGTCAGTCGGGTTATTTATACTGCGGACAGGGAAGAGGTTGCGTTTATTAATAAATTTAAATGGAATTGCTATATGGGGCTGGCTGAGGTATTCGACGAGCTCAAATAATCGCGATCCGTAAATGCCTTTACAATCAAAATCAGATAAAGAGGGAATTTAATCAAACATTCATCCTATTTACGTACAAATACTTAAATTAGAGGACATACGTTTGTTAGAGGTTAGTCTGGGGCTAGTAAAGTTAAAAGTTTCGCCTAGGATATTTAGTTAGTAGTATCCAGCAGCGGCGGCTCTATTATAAACCTGCCAGTATCTAGCCGCAATCTAAGTTTCAATTCTATTTCTGTACAGATCTGAATATAAATTGAATTTGCAGCCACAATGGAGCGAGCATATTGTCCTCCGCAGGACTTTGCTCGCAGAGAACATTTGTGCTCGACAAATTGATTTATTAACCTGGACCGAAATTGCAGACGAAAAATCTATTCGTTTAGCAATAACGAGGTAATAAACCCGTTTGTATATAAATTATGAACTGCACGGCTTTAAATGGGGTTCTCATTATTTTAAACTGAATTATGGATAGTATGGAACTACTTACAGCACTGCGTATCTATCTGATTGGGTTTTATGTAGGTAGATTTGTTTCCGTTGAGATTTATTATACAGGGATATTGGTAAAACACCAACGACCTCTTAAGGAGTCATTGTACTCAACATTATGAACAACTTTTACTATGGGAACAAATATGAAATCGCGAAAAAAAAGGTTGTTGGTGTTTTACCAATAACCCTGTATCAAACATTTATTTTCTAACGTTACAAGCATTCATCGGAACACTCTAAATAAATAGGACCTCGGCACATAACCTAATGAGGTCTAGAAAGCTGACAAAAGTTCGTGAAAACCTGACACAAGAAGATGAAAGCCAGGTATAAATAGAATTTCAGAAATGAGACCGAATAAGTTAATAAAACAAGAGAGTAAGAGAGGAATACGCAATTTCAATACAGAAAGAATTCAAGTCGGCCTTATGAGTTGTGCAGAAATCATTCATGGGCAATAACACCCATTTCTGCTGGGCGCCACCTCAGTTATTGCCCCGGGATAGGATTATTGGCAAATTGTTCCGTTCGCATTCCGGCCCGACTCGCACATGAAATATTAAGCACCTATGTACTGATATCGAAAGCCTACGAAGTACGTAGGTACACACATCTCGCACACGTATAAATATGAGCTGATTGATGTTTGTCCTTGTACAACACGTTACTGAAACCACTTATTGCTTTGAATATTTTATCGACATATTGTAGCGACAAGTCTTCTTTTGTATTTCAATAGACGTTATTGGATCAGTTAAGGTAAATCTATACAAAAATAGTCGACCGACCTACTTTCTCCAGTTTCGCACAACATTAGAACGTAGTAGCTGAAAAACAATATACTTGACGAAGAGGAATTCTGGAATTTTATAGTTCTATTAAACCTAATCGACAATCATTATGCAATAGCGAACAATAACAGTAGCAAAGGTACTAAAGATAAAACACAGGTACGTACCTTCTGTTGTACGTACTGTACGTCCCTCGCAGAAGATAAAGCCGAGATTGTACTGGAGAATATTTAAATACGAGCTGAATATTTGCTCTAACTAGGTTGTAACGGTCGATTCCTGCCTCGCGAACGGATGCTAGCGCCCATAAACTGAGAGATAAGGCCCTCGACGCGGATGCTGCTCGATACCTATACTCTAACTGACACATTAATGCGTGAAAATCAATTTTCATATGATTTTATACGTTGTAATACAGACCCAGATATTGTACTGACCGTTATTACGTGATGTTGCACATAAAAGTTCCCTTCACTCCCGAATTCTTAAACCTTCTCAGCATTTATGGGTTTCTTCTTATACAGACATACTTATGTCTTAGAAAATAAAAATACTTGTATACCTATGTATTTTTATATAACATTAACGGTAAGTGTAGACTGTAGGAGGAAGAACGAAGTTTGTTTACTTCCACATGTGAGGCGGAAATTGAGATTTTCAATATTATTTTTTTATGGCTTCATATGAAACGAATTTTTTGCTTTCAAAGGTCAAAGTCTAAGTTTGTGCCAGAGAAATAAAATTATAGATGTGAATATGTATAGAAAATAATAATGGAAAATTCACATTATATTTTATTATTTTAGACTTTGATAGGTGGTCATGTGGTCCTCGGCAAAGGAAAATCCGTTTCCATTTCCTTAAGTTGGGGCGACCGCAACTTGCAGACTACACTTGGCTTAGATAATCGGTTCTCGTAATAATAAATGAGTGATACAAAGCATTTTTTGAATAGGTACATTTGGCTGATTCTTTTATTATCGAATATCATTATCTGCCTAGCTTTTTCCCAAGTATGTTGGGGTCGGCTTCCAGTCTAACCGGATGCAGCTGAATACCAGTATTTTACATGGAGCGACTGCCTATCTGACCTCCACAACCCAGTAACTGGGTAATACGATACCCCTTGGTTAGACTGGTTGTCAGACTTTCGTGCTTCTGACGACTCGTAACGACTGTCAAAGATCCACAAATGACAGCCGGGACCAACGGCTTAACGTGCTTTCTTTTATTGTCGAATATACGAAATACCAAATGGAAGATTATCTGTAGGTACGTGCGAACGTAGGTAGGTACTTTGAATTCTTAAATCCCATTTTAATCAACTTTTATTAATTACTAACCTTTTCTCCTCTAAAACCTAAACAAAATTAGCAAAACAAATAAAACGAATGTTGAGCATTTGAAACTCCCAACTACATCCCGCTGAACAATGCTGCGTTACATTTGAAAGTTACACGAAACACACTAAAACGAAATTAGGTAACCAAGCACATAATTTCCTAAACAGAAATTGTATATCAGGCACACAAAGCTTGTATGCTTTAAACCAAAAATATAGACAATACGGAGAGAGCAACTCCCATTGTGGTCTCACGTCTTTGTTCACCTATCTATGAATCCTATCGCCTCTCCTTATTACATTTGGGCGTACATTCTGCGGATTCAATGGCTACGGTTTGCCGGGGATGGTACTCAATACAAAATATGCCTTTACCCTTCCGATGACAGTGTTTTTACGATTTCAGGAACATATTCGAGGGACTGAAATTTGCTTTTGAAATGCGAAGAGTAGGTATTCCTGAACGTGTATTCTTGAGTTTCGATTAAAGTTAAAATCAATTGGTCTTTTAGTTATCAGACTGTTGGTTTCCCTATACGTGTTAATCATCTTTCAAATTAAATTAATCAAAGAAAAACTATGAAGAAAATAGTAGGCAATATTTTGTAAGATCCTCAGCTTTTGTAACGTTTACAACGAAGAAGAAGGAAATGAAAGTCATAAGTCGGACCATACGAGTGTGGAGTTCGTTACCGGGACCCATCAGTTCCGGCCATGTTACGAGCCTTCGAATTTGCGTGCAAATAAAATTGCCAGCCACATCGGTATCGAACCGGACTGGACTACCCGAGAGACGGACGTAAAGCGGGGTGGGATATAAAATGTGGACTCGCCCAAGTCATCTCCTGCGGATGTTTGCAAGTAGGGACGTGGACGTATAAACAACCTTATATGCCGTTAGGACCGATATTGTTGTAAATAGTTTTGTGTACAAAAAATGTTGCCCTTATAACCTTATTGTATACTTACCTACACTCCAGTTTTCTGTCAATACCTACCAACCGTTTTATAGAGTTTTATTTGTAGATACCTTATCAATTTAACTAGGTATCACAATATCTTTTATTCGTTAATTTACTAAATTACTATATAATTACTACAAAGTCGAAAACTAATCGACTTGGTTATCCAATATAATATCAAACATCAATTCTCGCGTTTACACTCGTACATGTCAGGTAGGAGTCTAATATAGACATAGTTATTTATTTATAACAATGACACAATTAGTAGGTAATGACACAATTAGGAGGTACCTACCATTGTTAAATTAACAGAAAAGAACCGAACAAATGAACAGAGAAGTGTTGATATAAACAATAAAGAAACCGAGTCGTAAACTCTTCAATAGCTTGAGGAGTGGCAAAGAAAATAAAGTCCTGAAATACAAGCTGTTCGCCATTGAACAATACTACCCACCAATTGCGATAATATCTATTCGCCAGTCATACTTTTAGCTGGCGGCGATTCTACGTGGTCGCGGCAGCAGATTTTATAAGGCATAAACCCTGAGATAGCGGCAGTAAAACTTGAAACTGAGGCAATATGCCAACTCCCTATTGCCAGTTCCATTGCTTTGTTTTAAACTGAGTAGGAGGGCGATTTCTAGCCACGGTAGCGGTAAGAACATGCCCAGTAGACTTTAAAAAAATACGATGAAACACATTTCGATGCAAAATCAACGTTCATCTTTTGTTTATCAACAACATCAATGTTCGGTCACGCATTCGTGAAAGCGTTTTGCTGACGTTAGTGGAACTCTGCTGAGTAAACAACACACATTGAATAATAATAATTTCGTGCCGCTTGTTTATATTTTTTTTACAAAAGCAAGAAGCGTACGAATAAATGTAAGTAATGTTATAAATGTGTCGGCTGAAATATTTATTTCGGAGGAACTATAAAAAGTAAGAAATTATTATCAAAGGCGAGAGGCTACCAGCGAAAGCATTATTTGTTCGTAATATTTTGATACCGCAAATATGATATCATAACTTTTTATGGCAAAACCAAATAGTGTCATCAGTTTCCTGAATGGTCCTAAAGAAGTATCACTCTATTACGGCCGAATAATGCCAACCCTCCCAAATCCGTTTATCGCTACAGTGGTAAGACTCTCTGGGAGGCGGTTCAGCCTGTTTAGATACAGTGCACTCGATATACTTCGCTCAAATTGCTAAATTCGACTCTCTTCGTGCAACATCATACCGAAATAGCCGACACAAAGAATACTGTGATAATCTTTAACAGAAACCAATCTCTGGGGAAATCCTTTTATACTTACGAGTAGGTAACGAATTTTAAGCGCTTAGATGGGCCCTTCTTTTCGCATAATATTTATTATTCCTAATATTCTTTGGAATAACGATTTTGGTAGCTAACTTTATTTTTTTTAGCTTCGCTTGGATATTAATAGTTTCTTCCCTTTTTATGTACGGGGTCAAATTAAACCATCTAACGAATGCAACATGATAAAACAAAAAATAAATTAATTTGATGCGTTTTTTTTTGGAGTACCTACCTAACTTGAAATTATGTTTAAAACAATCTGTTTTTTTTGGTGTAAACTTCACAAACGTGCGTGATGGGTTTCGATTATCGATATCAAAAAGAAAACTCACACTTCAAATAAAACAAATACGCGAAATCTTATACTTGTGTTAAATTAATGTCGCCAGTGTAGCGGCACATTGTATATCGTGCCCATCACGTCAGCAGAGTTTCGCTAGCTAATTTAATTTGACCCTGTATTGAAAACATTCCCATATTCATTTTCCTACAATCTCGCAAGACCGGAGACCCTGAAATAATCACGAAACTAATGGCCGGTGTAGAGACGAACAAAAAGTACAGTATCGGCTAGTATTCCTAACAAATAGTAAGTAATGTATATTGGTTGAAATATAAATGCAAAATATACGAAGCGTGACGACAACGATACTAACTCCGGGCTATGTGCGCTCGTAAATTGAGGAAGTAACCGACCACCAGCGTTCGAGTCGCGGCCGGGCCTTCGGATTTGGGTACAAATAAAATGGACGTTTTATCAACCGCAGAATAAAATAGCCTACCTACTAGTGAAATAAATACTAATAAAACAGACGATAAGTTTAAAATTATTTGTAGGTACCTTATGCTAATTAGCCATAGTTTACGAAAATTAAGGTTCAGGGTTCAGGTATTATATCTACCTACCTACTGTAAATCTAGATTTATGTAAAAATTCAAGATTTATGTATCAATTTTCTAGGAAAAGGCATGTAACGTTTTGATAGTTTAAAAGTTTATTAATACCTAAATACTCCATAATGATTCAGATAACGTTGATGTTTCAGGTGGCCATCTGAAACGCCAACGCTAGTAGATATTTCTGTAAACATTAGGTATAAATTGTTTAAAGAGGCCCTTCTTAACTTATTTGAGCAATGAACTTGAATACTACTTGAGTACCTGCCCGCTAGGCGTTATACGGATTCCACGAATTCCACGCATTATAAAATCTGCACGATATTAAAAAAAAACCCTAAGATTATACTGCTGCCCATCACCCTGATAGAATGTTAAGCATGGGCGTACCCAGGGGGGGGGCAGAGGAGGGCAGCTGCCCCCTGGAAATATCGCAGAACAGGTATGAACTCGCCTAATTACTAATCAAAGTGTAAACGGGGCCTTATGCTCTAAGTTTTAAATTAACCGCGCAGGAGACACTGGCAAAATGCACGGTGCAATTGCCAAAAAACGCGCGCGCGCGACGATAGCACACTACACTACATATACCTAATGTTTCATGTAGGTGTGTTTGTGTAAGTACCTAGTATGTATGACAAAACAGCCGCGGACGATCCGACCTAAAAAATCTGACTTGCCCCCCTTAGGGCAGAAGCTGGGTACGCCCATGTCTTTAAGATTACTTACCTATTCAAATTATAGATCGCAAGTTACTAAATCACTTATGAATAATTTCCATCGCTCACCTTGGGAAAATACATGCTCTTCAACCCCATTTATTATATAAATTCATATCATAAACCCCATTTATATTATAAATTGGGTTGAAGGGAGCCGTACGTTCTCCGCCTCACAAACTCAAATAAAGAAATTTGTGATAGAACGCTCTTCGTAGTGAGTGGATCCCCCTACCTGGGAAGATCTACATACAAATCTTGATATCCCTGAGTATTTAGTTAAGGATTTACCTAATCCTACTTATTATTATAGGTATCTAAATGTGAAAATTTGTATCTTTGGATGACTGTTATTCAACACGCAGAAACGGTTGAACGGATTTGGATAAAATTTGGCACACAGATGACCTCGTTTAGGACATAGGATAGGTACTCTTTTCCGACCACCACAAGGGTTCACGTGGGCTAGTACTAAAATAAAATCTGAATATTAGGCTAAAAGTATTAGTTAAACAAATCCATCGATTAATATTTCAGCTGTGCGAAATAAAAGTAAGTTATGAATAAGATGTGAAGTGCCGAATCATAGGGTCGTTCAAATATTATAAGCTCGATTAGTTTAATAGCATTAGGGAATTTGATTTATTCGGCTATAAGTTGTTGGGCTTATCTAACTATTTTGTTCCGGCCGCCAGAGCCCACTTTACTTCCACGTAAAACTCGGATCTATACGATTAAAGATTTCATCCTTCGATATTGGACGATCGTAATATTTTAACGATGGCCCGACCCTGCAGCAACTCCTTTGTTTTACTGCCCTTATTTTATTATTTATCGAAACATTTCATATAAAAGAGCCATTATCTAAAATTTTATGTGATAATTTATCACCCAAACTGCGAATAACAGTTGTTGTAGTAGCACTTTTTAAAAAGATCAAACATCCACCTACGTGCGATGTAGTTTATTTTATTATTTTTTCTGCTCTCCTGTAAAGAACTCTACTTTTAAACTTCCTAGTATTTCTTGAGTTTTCCAAGTTAATAAGAAATGGTGAGGTGAGTACTATAATAATTTGGAATTCGTAATAATGCTCTATCAAATTTTCATGTTCTAAACAGATTGTAGGTAGGTGCACCGCTAACAGGTTCACAAACATAAACCAACATCACACAGATTTGGCACTACGGTAATCCTTTTTTATACTACATTTATGGTCATTTAAGTGATACCTATGTGCGCTATTACTTTAATGGGTGATTGGGTAACTATGTAACATCCAATGTCGTGAAGGCCCAGTTGTTAAGGCCTCGCCTCTCATGCACGAGTTTGTAGGTTCAAATTTGGGCAAGTACCAATGTGACTTTTTCAATACATTTACGTACTTTCTAAGTTTATCTTGGACATTACAGACATCGGTGAAGGAAAATATCGTGAAGAAACCTGGACTTATAGTTAGTAGGTATACGTTTGAAGTCGCCAACCCGTCTTGAGCAAGCGTGGTGTTCAATGCTGTGCCTTCTATCTATGTGAAAAAGCCTTTGCCGTGTCCTGGGAAAATAATAGGTACCTTTTATTATTACATCCTGCATTGCTAGACGTTAGGTATTTCCATTAGGTACAAGGTACGTACAACCGCGGACATTTGCAGAGAACCACTTTTCAACCTTATCACATAAGGTGAAAAGTGGTTGCCCGTGAATTGTCGCGATGATAACTATACCATGACATGTATCATATTATCACAATACCCTGCGAATGCTCACTCACTACTAAATATACGCCTACGCTAAGCGTAGGCGTAGGGTATCCTTTATTAATATATTATATATTTTGTGTAGTAAAGAAAGCGGGCGGCGCGGCGCGGCGTTAGTGCTTCGCGGTTTCTTTCATATATCACAATAATATTATTCAACGAATAAATACTTACTAGATACAATAACATAAATACCAATACAGGAACAACACTGTCATTTAGATACCTACCAGTTTATGGTAGTTATAACATCCAATATAAATGTACGTGATCCGTGAGTGAAATTCCGTATGAAAGCAGAAGACACGTCTTAGTACCTACATTCATAATGACTCAGGGTATTCACTATTCCCTTTATACTCCGACAACCGACAATAACGGAATTTGTTGTGTTGTAATTTTCTTTTTGCTTACTTTGCTGTTCCCACAGACAAGTCGGAAAATACGGCGTTTAGGTACAGTCGGCAACAAAGGCTGTTGACTTTGACACCATTCTTTTTTTAATGCTGCGGCGATTGGATAGCACGAGATGTAAAATTAAACTAAGTAACAAACTCAATAGGTACAAGAAATGCTGAAAAGCAGTTCTAATATCGAATCAACGCCGTGAGCGTTGACGAATGAGCGCCGGCACCGACACACCCATCTCACCGCGCACATACCTAAGGCGCGGTACAACGGTATCGGTGAAACTATACCAAAAACTGGCAGTAGTAGTTAAAATTAAAGTCACGTAACATAACATAAGTAATCATAACTGACGGCAAAGTATAGGCAGGTAATGGAAACGTGCAATTCATATAAAACACGCTGCTGCTTCAGCATTTATTGAAGAACTTTATAAATATGAGTGCATTGTAAAGACTGCACGTAACGTAATCAACGAAGTAGTTTGAGTTACCTGTCGCGAAAATGACAGAAAATGGAAATCCGAAGATGGCACTACTACCTTATTTTTAACTGTGTTATTATTAAATGTAAGTGTTTAATTCGTGTTCGTGAGTAACTTATTTTGAAAATTAAATTTTATTGAATTAATGTGTTCTTCAGATCTGGAAGCAAAAACGGTTTCATTGAACGACGTGATTACTGACGAGTCGCAGCAAAAGGAAGCCTTCGAGACCACACTTCCGCAAAAATCAGCAGGTAGGTACCTACCTATACCTACTGTGAAAATTGCAATATATATGAAAATTGGTATATAACCAAACAAAAATGGATACACTGCGTCTCCACTTCTTGCAGGTAACACGTTCTCCTGACATGTAAATTCTCGTCTCAAACACAGACTGTTTTTTAAATTACGTCTTTACTGAAATACTTAATAAAACTTTTTTTTCTATTCGAGCGAATAGACCAAAGGTTCAGGCGCGGGCTGGCAGACGAGAGGTCGGGGGTTCGAATTGAATGAAGCACATTTAGTTTTGATGGTCAAATCTAAATGTGCTTCCGGAATAATACTAAGAAGTATATAGATTATTTTTTGTACGTCACCTTAGATTAGAATTTTAACTGTGCGGTTACTTCTTCAAATTCGTCTTGAAGTGTGAACTTTCGATAGCCTTATTCGAAATACTACCTATTATAAAATCAATAATTACTCGTTTCTCTAGTAGTCGCAAACGCTACTGCGGAGCATGAAGTTTAAGGTTCAATTTCCAGCTGGGACAAATCGTTACGGAGTGGTCAAATGTGTACACCTCTGCTTAACCCTTCGAGGACACAGGCGGGATATTATTTTAAGTTTATAAAATGATAAACCTGCACAGTCATTCTTTCATCTCAATACTCATTGATTAAGTGAAATCCTTAGGGATGTTTAGTTATTAAAGGCACGACGCTTGGGCACTTTGGGCGTACATACAAATACGGTCTTAATTATTCACCAAAAAAAATTTCGTTTAAAAATATGCATGCAGTCGCGGCTACAGGGGGGGGGGCATGCCCCCGTAAAACGAGCAAAGCTTAACCTTTTGTGCATAAGTCAACAAAATAACTTCTATTTCTCAATGAAATCTAACTCAAGGTGTGATAAAAACATTTTTGCACAATATATTTTTATCTTAAACCTGCTGACGCTCCTGGTGGGACCCTGCGCCTGTAAGCTAGTGCCTTTACCTATATATATTTTTTCAACAGGTACCGGCAAGCGTTACTCCCTTATCAAACGCCTGAGGTCTCCTTTGGGGATTAAAAACTTTCTAGAATCAGGGTTCTTTCGAGGTAAATATTTGGGAAAAATAAATCATACCTATAATGTGTAATGTGTAATGTGTAATTTGTTAATTGTAGTTTTTTTATTCAGATCACTCCCCCCTTGGAGGAAAACTATCTATACTATCGCCACTTAAACATAAAAAGACATA
Source organism: Lithophane semibrunnea (assembly GCA_947363905.1). Classification (NCBI taxonomy): domain Eukaryota; kingdom Metazoa; phylum Arthropoda; class Insecta; order Lepidoptera; family Noctuidae; genus Lithophane; species Lithophane semibrunnea. The sequence goes on along the minus strand of OX376194.1, from coordinate 8,061,457 downwards.
TATGATCAAAAGCCCACTGAAACCAAAAAAGCTGAAACTTATACAAAAATCAAGATACAAACGTAAGAATCAGTCGGCGAAACGTGAAATTAATGGAAATGAGGAACTCAAACAAAAATATATCCCGCTTCTTAAAAGTCTTAGTATGTTGTTTGATAATCTTCTCGATGCAGACTCGAGCGAGTCTTACGGAATCAAAACAAAGAAATATAAGAGAAATCGATTCTACTTTGAAGAAACTTTCGAAGACCCTCGCAGCACACATGAATCCGATTCTGGAATCAAAGAATCAGAGTCGCAAGAAGAGACAGTTACTGTTTCCCCGACTCGCACCACTGCGACCTCGATTATTACCGAGACTTCCACTGCTACCGAGGCTACCTCCACGACAGCCAATATTATTACCACTCGTGACTTCAGCGCTATCAGACAGAATAAGAACATACCCGTATTACTTCCAAGAAATACCTCTAGCGGTCGGGGAGACGATAATGGAATCGGTGAGAGAAGCGGCGCCACACTTTACGGAAACATTGAAGGAAATATCACCAGGCATCATGGAGATCATGAACATGCTGCCGGATGCGGAGAGAATGAGTCCTGTGCAGAAGATGATGAAAAGAATACCCACCGTGTTACACGAAACGGTGCAAGAGGCTTTCGATTACCAAGACCAACCGGAAATCGAAATGATGCCGGATTATTTCCGGGAAGAAAGAGAACCAATAATGAAACCGACTCGCAAAATGAAACCACCGATGACCACAATCGAGAAAATAAATTCAAAACTGGAAGAAACGAAACAGAAAGCGGAAGAATTCTACAAGAACCTATTCGAAGATTACGAGGATTCGTACTATCCAAAAATGTCAGCAAAAACGCAGAAACTGTACACCCCAAAGAAGTTCGTGAAGAAAGCGTCGTCAATGTCACACACGATAACGCCGGTTATCAACGAATCACTGACGGAGGTAGCACAATTGCCAAGGAAATTCAAAAAGTTCGTCCAGGAAATGAAACAATGATGATAATGAATGGCTTGAACTTGACAGCAAGTTATTCAAACACTCCAAAGAAAAAATCACCAGTCATGATGATATTTGATGGGTATAGTATAGTAAAACACAAAAATGGTCAGAACAAATTTGCGGAAAAATCTATTCGCATACATTCTTAGTGTTAGTGATTTTTAAAGACATTATTTTATGGAACTTTATATTAGAAGTAGATAAGTATTTTGTACAAATAGTTAATTTTGTAATAAACAAATAAAATTATCGGCGTCCTTTTTTCCCCTTGCCCTTGTGACTTGCTTGCGCTGCCTGTGGCTGTTGATCCACTGGTCTGAAAAATAAAAATTATAATATGAAGCAAGTTTTATGCTTTTATTAAAGAATCATAATAATTTACATACAAATAAATGCTGTTTTTTTTTTAATGCTATGACCTCTTGTTGTCTAGATAGTGGAATTCACGAGCGCACGTCTTACAACTCTTAAAACACTGTCATTCTATTATCCTACTAATATTATAAATATGAAAGTTTGTGTTTGGATGTTTGTTACTCAATCACGCAAAAACGGCTGAATGGATTTGGATGAAAATTGGCAAACAGATACTTTATAACCTGGATTAATACATAGGATACTTTTTATCCCGACATTCCCACAGGATCCAGACTTACGCGGGTGAAACGGGTGAAACAGCGGGGCGTAGCTAGTAAGGTATAAATAGGATTTGTCAGTAATATAAAAGCATTGCTAGCCTTCCACCCATACGCAAAATATGCGCTTGACGTGGAGTTGCAGACCCAACTCGTATTAAACAGGCCTTCATATGTATAAGTTTCTTAACTGTAATTATTTATAACATTGTGCCATTAAAACAATCACCTGTTTTGTCTTGTCTTCAGCTTGGGTATTGATTCACCTATATGCTTCATTACAGCCTCACGAGTAGCGAGATCTGCTTTGACTGGAGAGCCATCATCATTCTTTAACTGCACTCTGATTCTCCCTCTGAACAAAATTTCCTGTAAATAAATAAAAATAGTGAATAAAATCTATCTATACTGTAACTTTTTATGTCTAACAATTTTTTAAGGATGACTATCAGATAGACACAAAATCCAATTCATCATCATCACCATCATTTCCAAAAGATGTCCAATGCAGGACATAGACCTCCCCCAAGTACCGCCACTTCAAGCATTTCTGTGCTTCTTGCATCCAGTGGATTCCTCGGCCTGTACAAAGTCATGGGTCCGCCTTGTGGGAGGCTTTCCAACTATTCGCCTTACAGTTATACACGTTCACCAATCCAGAACCTTTCGGCCACATCAGCCATCTGTTCTGTGAGAAATGTGCAAAAATCCAATTATCTCGTAATTGCTTTCCCACCGTTTCCCACCCTGAGGTGGAATGTCACTTGCATGTCATAAAACAAAAAGCTCTATTTGTCAATGTGACAGTTTTCAACCTTAGTGAAGTTTTATTTTAGTGTGAATTATTGTCAGGCAATTACAAGGTCCACTAAACAAAAGGGAGGAGGCCTATAACTTGCAATGGGTGGAAGATCAGATGATGACAGTGAATATGGAATAATACTAGGAAGTAGGTACCGCAACATGACTTGCATTCAATTATTGCAGCAGTAAGAATAAGTCAGTCAGTATTATGCAGTCATTGTAATCTGTAAAAAAAACGATGATTAGTAGTCTGCAATCACTGCATATTAGTGCACCAAATTATTTCAGAAAATGAAAAAATAGACTTATTATCAAAACAGGTACAGCACAAAATATTACCTTGCTGGGTTCCCTAGGATACAGCTTGTTTTCTACTCCTACCCTGAGACCAGCAGCTACCAGGACATCTCTGATCTCCTGGTGAGTCGGGTTCTCCACACAGTGAGACTTCGACAGTTTACGACCCTGGGCCAGTGTCTTCTTACTATTCAAGTATGCAGGATAAATACATATCCATCTGTGAAATCAAATGTTTCTTATTAGTATTTCAGCTGGCACTAAACAAGCCACACTTTCTTAATAACGCGTCTAGCACAACGTGTTGTAACTATAAACGTTTAGTTTGTTGAATGAATAAATCAAAGTTATCATCCACCTTTCCACGTCGCTGTGTTTCTTTTCCGGATTCCAAGAACTTATCATAGCAGCCATGATCTACTTCTCAAAAAGCCGTTCACGTTCTAGTTAATATTATCTGTTAACACAGTTTCTTTAAATTTCACCCAATGGAATAAATTTATCAGATTTCTATTACAAATAAATACGACTGGAATGGCATTTGACTGACAGTGACATAACATTTCAATAACGTTCCACGTTAGATAAAATGGCATTGGGAGTTCCGTTTAGAAATTATTTTTCCGATCTAAAAAACAATCCTTACATAAAGATTTTGTAACAAAAATCCATTAAATCCATCGATGTATATACCTACAATTTCTATTGGAAACACAGAGGCATAAAAAAACCACTTTGCTTGCTTCTTCCCAAAAATTACTAAAAGTCACCTCAAAGCCTCAAAAGTGACACTCTTTATTTTAAAAAAAAATCTAACCTACAAAACTGTAAAAGTTTTTAAAATAATTTAAATCATTGTTTGTTTGTGCCTTGAATTTGATAAAAAATCAAATCTTACTAAAAGTGCAATACGATAAAAAGTTTAACACAGAATAATGTCTCTTTTAGTGGCAACCGACAAATATATTGTAGTAGCAAAAGAACTTCATGTGGATTTCTATGACTATTCAAACCATAAAATTATTGATATCCCGCAAACTCCCAAGCAACCTGAAAAAGATTATATATCTGATATTGCAATTTCGAATGATTCCAGCCATTTAGCTGTTGTAACAGCAACATCAAAACAACTATTAGTTTATGATGTAGTTCAACTGGAACATGAACAAACTTTTAATATACCAAGAAGTGCCAGTAGAATAAGATTCACAGTTGATAATTCGCAGATTTTAGTGGCTGATAAAAGTGGCGATGTGCTTATTTATGACATAAAAAAAGAGAATTCTGGCACTAAACTTCTGGGTCACTTGAGTTTACTTTTGGATGTTTTACAGTCAAATGATACACAATGTGTCATCTCATGTGACAGAGACGAAAAAATAAGAGTTTCTTGCTTTCCCAACACCTACAACATCCAAACTTATTGCTTGGGTCATAGAGAATTTGTGAACCACTTAGAATTTCTGCCTCACAATGATAAATTCTTGACAAGTTCCTCAGGGGACGGGACTATAAAAATCTGGGACTACAGTGAAGGTAGACTGATTCATACAATAGACACCTCTAGTGATGTAAACGATGATCAATTGAGGCAGAATTTTATAAATATTATGGATGAGGGTGGCATTGAAGTTACTACCTTACCAATTGTACATTATACAGCATCAAAAACAAATGAAAATTTTAGTATATTGGCTGCAACAGTGCATATGTTCAATGCAGTCCTCATTTACACTGTAAATAATATAGATAACCAATATAGCCACAAAATAGAAGAAAAACTAAAATTGAAACGATTCCCAAGTGCAATAAAACTTCACAAAAACACACTATATGTGTATGATGACACAGAGTGTACCATCAATATATACAAGATAGAAGAAACTAATGGAAGCATTTCTGTTGAAGAAAGTAACAGCATAAAAATGTTTGAAAACAAAAATATTGACATAGAAACTGACGAAAGTCAATTAGAGTCCATCAAAGTTTTATACAAAAGGAAGTTTGATAATGTTCAAGAATATCAAGAAAGGAAAAAACAAAGGCTAGAGAAAAGTTCAAAAAATTAACATGGATATTATATTAAAATAATTGTATAATGGAATTGATTTTTATTATTCGGTTTCCTACTTATTAATCACTAGCTGCCGCCAGCGGCTTCGCCCGCGTGTAATCTTTATAAATTATAGCCTATGTTACTCAGGGTGAATGTAGCTTTCTAATGGTGAAAGAATTTTTGAAATCGGCGCAGTAGTTTTTGAGTTTATTCATTACAAAAATACAAATCTTTCCTCTTTATAATATTAGTGTAGATTAACCCTACCTAAGAGACTGACCCACAGAGCATTAGACTGACGACCCACAAATGAATCAATCTCCTCCCCAATACAATTAGTGAACCCTAAATGTGTGAGGTGGGTCACCGGTGTGGCGGCATCTGAATCGCCACATGCGAAATCCGGCATCGCGCAAACCTGTTTACCACGCGATCAGCCAGCATAGGTATATAAAACATCTCGACATTAATCATCGGGCAATGTCCCACCAGACAACACCCGTCAGAGCTTTTCTAAGGAGGATGAGTCAACTTTACAGCCTGTTCCTCATGCCTCTATGCCGCATAAGGTTTGAAACCGTGAAAGCACTGCAAAACGGAAGTAAAAGTGCTTTTTGGTCTCGTAGCTATAGGTACTTCGTATTTCTGGGGGTATTTTCATGGGTTAGGCATATGAAATAATAAAAATTCAAAAAAAGGATTAGTAGGTAATTGGTTTTGAAACTAACATGGTTAGGTTCTTGGCATTTTCCATAATCTCTCATATTGGTAGAAACCAAGAGCAGTTTAGAACTACTAAGGGATCTTGCGCACAAGAAGCACATTACTACCACGATAAAAACCGACCGATACGAATCGCGCACTTAGTCGCAACGGCTAACTAGCCGGTTTCTATAGTGTCCCTGGTCGGTACGACCAAAAGACGTGGTCGTAGCACTGTGTCATTTTGAGCGCTCTACGCGCCAGTAAATGCCACGATGTAGCGTAGCATTCGTAGCAGCCAAAGAGTAAAGTAACTTTATAGGGAGTAGCAGCTCTACGACCATTTCGAACGTAGCTAACACACAATTTTTTTAGCAATACCTTTTGGGTTTGAAACATGTTAACAAAGCCAATCGTTTAATCTTCTTCTTCTACATAAATATAAAAATGAATTGCTGTTCGGTAGTCTTGCTAAAACTCGAGAACGGCGGATAAATTCTTTTTTTGTGTTCGTTATTCGTAGGACAAGGTTTGTACGTAACACGTACTGGTAGGGTGGGTAGGTAGGGTAAATACTACCCTATATATTACTTTACTCTATGGTAAGTACTCAGTGCTACCCGTGCGAAGCCAGGACGGGGCAGCTAGTGGGCAATATTTTTAACGCCATAGCTCAGATGTTGACAGTAACGCAAGTATAGCAGAAGCACTACAAAATTGCTATTAAACACTACATGTTGCATAAATATTTATCTGTGTTTATTAATTTGTATGTTTCACTGTGTATCACAAAATCAAAAAAAATAAAACACTCAAGTCAACCAGGTAATTATTTATTATCTTTGTTACAATTCAAACAAGAAATGTGAAATGTGCAAGTCTTATGAGGTTTTATAAAAATAAATGAAACATTAGTTAAGCTAACAAGTTAATCTAAGCCAATTTCATTACAAAAAACAAAAACCTAAAAATCACAATATCACATTTTAACTAAACACAACAAGGCATGTTATAACTAAGTTATAAGATTCTGGTATTTTTAATACTTATTGCTTTTTGAGAAGAGCAAAGTTCAACCTGGCAAAAGATTCAAGAAGTTCATCGAACTTTGATATATTTGTATCACTATAATAATACATATTTAGGTATCTAGTTTTTACAATCGCCATTATATCTAAATGCAATAAATACATACAATCTGGATCGTTTACGTAATTTACCTAGATTTAAGCACATTAGCAAAGTTGCGGAGCTGAGAGCTAAGATTGTCGATTTCATTCAATACACTGTCAACTTCATTTTTCAGTTCCATTAAATCAGGCAAATTGTTACAATCCGGTACATTTAGTAGTGTTGTAAATATCTTGTCCCATAAACCAACTTTCATGTACCTGAAAAAAAAAACATTTTATTACTTAGTATCTTGAAACTAATTATAACAGTTTAGTTGCAAGCAGCATTGCTACCTTCCTGTGAACTAAAACAAACCGACGACGAACTTCGAAAATTAAATAACTAATTTTTGTCACATTTATATTACAAGTAGGGATTTTTAGTTAAAGCTCAGAATAAACTCACCTTGGAAGTTTTTTGTCTATATTCCATTGTCCTAAGCGATTAGCTACTTTCATATAACTGCCCATTAAGATCACATGTATTGTGCCAGCTAAACAGTACAGGTCGGTTTGATAAGTCCAAGGCTTTCCTTCCCTCATTTCAGTGCAAGTGAAACCCTCTGTTGAGATCAGCTAGAACAAATATTTAATTTTAGATGTGTAGATAATTATGAATAAAATTCACGAGCCTTTTTTTGAATGACATCCATCCTATAAAGGCTTCTTTTTTTAGGTAGATTATTTTAGTTCTCCTCTGAATGAAAACTTACCTCTCTAAAGGTAGTCCCTTCAGGAAACAAGGACATGTCTATAGCGCAACCAAGATCGATTAGTTGTAAAGATGGAGTTCTCCATTCCTGTGTAGGTCTGCAAAAAAAAAGGAAAAATAAATATAAATACCGAAAAAATATTATTTTGCACTCAAGCATTTTTTTTTAAAAACTTAAGAAAGAATTTTATTTCTAATAATTTATACTAAAAAAAAAAATTATAATAACAAAATTTAAAGTCCCAAAACTGTTATATAGCAACCAGTGGCTTTTTTTTAACCCTACTACTTCATAAAATTTACTGCTGTAATAATAAGAGGCCGTGTCGTAATGCCGCAAAATAAATAAAATCATAATTATATAAATAATGCTATATTATACACTTATATTTATTTACATTGATAATACTTACATTTTCATTAACAAAAAGTTGTCTGGCTTGATGTCGGCATGAATGATCTGCGCTTTATGGAGATAATGAATTATCGACAACATCTCTGATGTTAGGAGGATGACGATAAATTCATTAATACATTTAGAGGTAGCAGCCCTGATTTTATTAGCTACGTCTAACAGAGATCCATATTTGGAATATTCCGACACGAACAAACTGGCGTTATCTCCTAAGAAGGCCGTCGTTATATCCATGTACCCTGGAAGCTGTACGCAAAAATATTAGAAAAAAACAATCAATATCAAAACATTATAATACTCATGACAAAAAATATTACCATGAATGGGTCTTTTATTCTTGCTTTTATTTCCTGACAAATGTAGAATTCCCAAGGTCGACTCGGCTTTTGGTATTTCGCAGCTACAGATTTATTACTATGTAAATCAAGGCAAAGAAAAACAGCACCGTAATTTCCTTTGCCTAGCTGTTTTTCAATAGATAATTTACTGTGTCCAACACTTATAACAGTTGCCATTTGTAGTTTAGGTACAGATCTCACTTCAACATATCCATCTGCATGAGTTTTATTCGGGAATTTAACATAGTCTAGCAGAGAATTCAGAAGTTTTTTACTGAATGGATCAATTAATGCTGGGAATTCAATATCAGCTGGCCTAGGTATGTCACTGGTTTCTACTAAGGATATAGAATGAGTAGATTTAAATGCAGAACACTCCATGGAATTTTCACTATCCACATCCATTCCATATCCATCAGACTGCAAGTCTGAATGTCTAGAATAAACTCCTGAGATCCTACTCTCTTTGCTGACAGAGTCTCTGCTGTCCTCGGACTGAAATTCAACTCTGTGCTCAAAGTCCAACTGCCTCTTAGAAATATCTTTTTGTTTGTCAACAGCATGGGATACCTTAGCAGATTGAATAGGTGTTCCTGTCTGTGCAGTCATGCCATCTTTACTATCAGAATCTGACATACCAGATGACGGGGGTATCTGAGCCTGCTCAGGACTGGATACATACAAGTTTTTGTGCATCTTTTGAGAAATACTCGGACTATTCGTGAATTTAGGAGTATTGGCATTATCTTTGGGTTCATTTCTGTTCGAAATGAAGTTTAGATACTGGTTTGAAAAACCAATGTCTGGTGAATTCTGGCCAATTTTCACTGGGTTAGGTTGGTCATGTCTCACATTCCTCAGTGCAGATGTAGGACTCTTGTGTGTTGGTGCATTTTTAGGCACGCTATTGTTTTTACTTGATACATTTAGATCTGCTGCTGCAGCGTTTTCTTGTTTCAAGTGCATCTCAGAAGCCTCTGGTGGGACATTCGCAACATGTGCCCCAGGACTGCGGTAATTACTTTGAGGAGCCTGAGGACTTTGATATATCTGGAACGACTGGTTGTTTTGAGACCCATACCCAGCTGGAGAATTCTCAACCATTTGCTTAGGATGCTGTCTGTATGCATTTTGTATTGCATTAAAACTTTGGTTGCCTTGTGGATGGTTGGGATACATATTTGAATTGTTGTATTGATTATGAACATAGGCCTGTTGATTGTAGCCTTGAGTAGGAGATACAGCTACTGGGCTGGGTCTCTGATAGTACTGTGCATTTTGATATTGTGCCTGATGTGGAGGACTTTGAAAAACTGCTGGTTGCTGCTGTTGGTGTTGTTGTGGCTGGTGTTGTTGTTGTTGTTGCTGCTGCTGGTGTTGTTGCTGTTGCTGGTGTTGTTGTTGTTGTTGCTGCTGCTGGTGTTGTTGTTGTTGCTGGTGTTGTTGTTGCTGCTGCTGGTGTTGTTGATGTTGTTGCTGCTGCTGCTGCTGATGTTGCTGTTGCTGATTTACATAAATATGCTGTCTATCAGTTTGACTAGCATAATGATAATCCTGACGGCCAGCATAATTCTGTTGAGGACTCATAATTGCATGTCCTGGACTATGATAGCCTACTTGATTGGAGTAAGTTGGACTCTGAAAACCAGGCGGAATGGCATGAGGACTTTGCATGCCAGTGTGTTGTGGACTATGGTAAGCATTAGAACTAGGGCTGACATAGCCCTGTTGGGGCTGCTGATTCATCATCTGGTTATTGGAATAGTTCTGTTGATAACTATAATTTTGCTGGTAGTGTGCTGCATGCATTGACCGTTGCTGTGGAGAGTAGCCATTGTAATTAGGTGGCATAGGCTTTTGGTACTGATGGTCGTGCGAGGGGTATGGTGCTGACGTAGACGCAGCGGCTTTGTTTTCCGGCATCTCTCGCTTTTGCGGGTGGATTCTGGCAAACTGTCCATTCAGCAGTCTAGGTTGAGAGGATATTGAACTCCTTTTTGAAGTTGTGGGTTGTTGTGATGGGTCATTATTATTGTACATAGAGTCGTAGTTTGTTGTGTAGGCAGTGAAATTGGTTCTTGTTAACTGTCCTGAAGAACTAGATCCCGATTTACTGAAATAATTGAAAGCAGTAATTCATATTTTATTTTTTTCTTATAAACATTAGTTGAGATTGAAGAATCTTTCATACCTGTTATATTCTCTTGTAGCTTCCATAATTACAGAGAGTCCTGCTCCTTGGTTGTCTACGGTGGCATGCTGATCAGTCACATGTTGTCTAGAACTTTCTTCCCTCTTGGTGAGTCCAGGGTCATGATGTTCTATAACACTCTCGTCCATACTAAATTTTGGCACAGATGGAAATTTACTAGACTGATCAATGCATGAGGATGGTTTCTTGAATTGAGACATGTTCGGCGTACTAGCATCCTTTATATTGAAATTGAAAACTTGTGTACAGGAAGGCTCCTCATAGTAAGCAGTTTTGTTAACCTGACAAAAGAATATAAAGAATGAGTCATTAAAAAAAAAAAAAATAACTTACAGGCATTGTATTAACATACATTTTGCTGTCCAGCAGTTATAGGTGCTTGAAATTTAGAAGCATTTTCTTTGTCATGCGGCACAGTTTTCATTTCAGTAAGCTCTTGCTTCTTCTTAGTATTGACAGCCATTGTAATAGATCTATCTTCGTGAATGTCGAAATTGGGAACTTCAAATTGCTGCACTACAGGCTGCACCATTGATGGTTCTGTAAAATATTGAAAATTAATATAAATTTGAGTTCAATATACTTTTATCAAAACATAAAAAATCTGTAAAAGATGATTTACCATTGTCATTGAAAAGATTTCTAAGTTCCCATCTGGCTTCTTTGGTGTTAACCGTTACAGAATCGCCAAGGAGATTACCCATCAAACTCCTATTGAATTCTTCCATCAGATTGTTTTTGCCATAATTTGGTACAGCATTCTCATTGCCATAATTATTACATGAAGTGAGCATTTCATTTTCTTTATCAGACATACTTGACCCTGGTTTATAATTTTCATCATCTTTCTTAGCAGTCAGCTCACTAAATTCTTGAGAATCTAAGTTGACTAACACTTTAGGTTCACCAGGTGAATGCATGTTAGTCACTTTTGTGATGTTTTGTAAAGTAGGCATGGTCAAAGGCATCAGTTGCCCTAAATGATCCTGCTCCGTGTCCAAAGCACAATTAGCTAATGTTTCTAAAGCACTGCACTGAGCCAGTGTCTGATTAATATTTTCATAATTTTGTGGAGCTTCAAGAATTTCAGTTTTTTCAGTCTTCACTTTTTTCTCTAAATTATATTTTCTAGATCTTATTTCTTCTAAACTGTATTCTTGGTCATTGACATACACCTATGAAACAAAATAATTTTGTCATACAAAAAATTGATAACAATTAATTTAATTGATTGAAGAACAATAATTTTATGAGAATGCTAACCTGTGACTTATTATAACAAGGAATTTTCGTTGAATCTGGGGGATCAGGTACACATAGAGGCACAGTAAATGATAAGTCATCCATGCAATAAGGCATGTGATTGGCTGGAAGCCTTAGGACGTCATCTTCATCTTCGTATGCTGAAAGGAAAGATTGAAACATATAGTTTTTTTATTACACAATATTCTCACTGAAAAATACGAGACAAGAATAAACTTATTCACATAAGATTTGTAGTCTTGTATTTTTGAATTACTTACGTGTAAATGGTAAAGGTTGATGTGGCACAACATTAGTATGAACCATTTTAGTTTTGGGGTTGGTCCATATCCCAACTTCTTTCTGATTTTCAACATTACTACAAGCTTGAACCAAAGACGCTGGACCTGGATCTTCAGCAACAGGTATAGCAGCTTGTGATGTTGATGGAGCATCCTATTTGGAATAATTTTTATGAAAGTATTAAAAACTCTACCTAAGTGATTGATAGGGTAAACTAGCTGTCTCCACCCTCAAAAAAACTTGATGCCTTGTTTACACACAAACATAGATTACTGGTGCAAATCCTAACTAATATTATAAATGCGAAAGTGATGTGCGTGTGTTTTTTTGTTTGTTACGCTTTCATGCTAAAACGGCTGAACGGATTTGGATGAAATTTGGCACAGGGGTAGAACATGACCTGAAATAGGACATAGGATACTTATATCCCGATATTCCCACGAGATCGAAACTTACGCGGGTGAAACCGCGAGGTGCAGCTAGCTCTATAAAAGGCCATGGTGTTGTTCATAGTGGATTTTGGTAGAGTTGTTCTGACTAAAATACTTTTATTTAGGTTGTTGGCTATCTTATCCAACTAATGTTAGTCAAATTCTAGATTAGTTGTGACATTTAAGCTCTTACCTCATAAATGTTGACCATCACATTGGAGTTGGGTAGCCTATTGTCATAGTTGCCTGCTTGCTGTCTCACAACCCCAGGAACAGAACTCCTAACACTGTCCCCAACCCTTTGTATAGGCACATTGGCGATGTTACGCCGCTTGAACGACTTCAATGATGTTAGAGCCATCCTAGTTTCAGCCAGAGCTGATGCTGCCTTCCTTTTAGTAGGAGAGTCATCATGTAACATTCTTTGGGCAAAGAATAATTGAAAGTTCCTGAAAACATTATGATATTGAGTGACTGCTAGAAATTTAAGAGCTGTCAATACATTCCTGTTGAATTTAATGTTAAGGACTGGTTACCAGTTTTAGTTTTACATCACAGCTGAGATTGTAAAAAGAACACTGAACACATCAGATATCCTTGGCTTGTTGCCAATATTCTGAATTACATTAAATTACTAGAGCCTTGTGGAAAACTGAACTAAATTAGTTCATTCCTATGGTTTTAGTCTGGCTTTAACACAAGACTAAGGTCATAGGAGGTCACAATACAAGTAAGTGGTGAGTGGGTTAACCTCACAACACAAAAATTTATGAAAATGCATAGTTACATGATGATCAAGCAGTTTGCTTGCTTTGTTTGATTTAGCAAGCATAAACATTGCCTAAAGTAAATTAAAGATTAGCCACTATTTAACCATACATTTTGATGTTTAAAAATCTGTAATTAGTTATATAAAGAGGGACTATGTGCAAAACTTGTCTGACACTCTGCAATGAGTCTGATAACACGTGTCACTGGATAATATGAACATTCAAACATAATTATGCTGAAAATTGCATGTATTTAAATAAACGAGAACCTATTCTTTTGACTCCTTCAACCCTATCTGTTTAATATTGCTTATTATTAAACCCCATTTAATTATAAGTTTTATACATTGACAAGTGAAAAACAAGGCAGAGATGCAGCTTAAAATGGCACCACATATTGTTACATAATATTTACATATAACACTCACATATGTGCCTGCTCCAGTTCATCCAAGGGTTGGGCCTTAGCCTGAAGACCTAACATGTACACCTGATTGGCTTTCTTATAGTCTCCAGACTCCTCGCAGTAGCATGCCCAGGCTCGGTAAAATTCTGAGCATTCCACTCCAATACCAGTATTATAAAGCCTTTGATATATCTCCAAAGGGTTGGACAGACAGTCAACCTGCAAATTAAACATAACAATATAGCATAAATAATAAAATAACATGGTACTATGATGATTTGGTTCAACATAGGCAATAATCATAACAGTCTGAATAGTTAAGTAGAATATAAGTATGTTTCTCAAGGCAATAATTTTGTTTGCCAAATAAAATCATTAGGAAACAATTGATTGGATTAGCCTGCAAAGACTAGTGTGTCTAACATCGTCAAGTAACTAACTAATTTCAGCAACACATTGCTTCATATCAGAATCTCTATTTCTTCCATTGTTAAGGAGGTTCATTAAAATAGTAGTAAGTAATAGATTAATGCAAGTTAATGATACTGTGCTTGAATTCGATAGGACTTCAGAGCTGCAACACTGAACAGCGGTTAAAAATATTGGCACTTACATATTTTATCCATAACTTTACAAATCTCCTATCTTGATAATATTTTTTTTCGTTTTCAAACAGCTGTAGACAGTCTTTTATTAACTTATCAATATGCCCTTCATGTCCATGTTTGGGAAAACACTGCTCAACCCACTGGATGTAGTTGAACCAGGGATCCAAAGGATCAGTGCCCTGATAGAGTCTGATAGCTGCTTCATGTTCACTGCCGGCGCAATAAAGAAATAATTGGTTATTTACGACCAAAATCATACAAATCAAGTCATAAGGCTAGCATGCATACGAAATATCACCACAAAATACGTAAGAAACACGTCAATATATTTTTTTTTGCAAATGAAGATACTAGAGATAAAAATGATGCCTTTACATTCGTGAGTTCAAAAAACCAGAGATATACGTATAAGTTTAAAAATAAGTTGTGAAAAACTTTACTCTTTTTGCAATTGCAGCTGTCTCTGGGCCTCAACATCCGACTGAGCTTGCAATGCTGTACCCAATTGCACAAGGTTTCTACCACCTCTCAGTGGTTGAATGTTTTCTTTACTAACGTCGATGTCCATTGTAGAACTAAAATAGCGCTGAAATATCACAGCATGAGGGATAAACACAGCACACTAAACCACAAATAAGCGATCTTAGAAAATTGGGTTTCGAGCCCGGTTTAATAGTTTTAATTATTGTACCGCATAGATGATAGAATTAAACTTATTTTATAAATAGAATAAACATTAAACTACAAGCAATTGTAAATTATCTAAAGTTTTTAGCTTTGAAAATCCGAAAAAAATTGGCGACTACCAACTGAAGCACCAAAAACTAACCCGAAATTGACATCACTCTATAGAATTTTAGCGTCTATGACAGAATTTGAATTTTCACAAGTTATGTCCGTTACAGTGCGTGACTTGCTTGGGACAGCATGAGAAACCATGGTCAAGCGAACATCCACCAATGCAAAACCTCTTTATTAGGTCTTCCAGAGTCATCAGTGACTCTGGAAGACCTAATAAAGAACTTAAAAATAAAAAACTTCGTTTCTTCTGAGTATTATTTCGAATTTTTTGATAATCGTTTTACAATAAAGTGAGAAAATTGTTTAGTGTTAGATTGTATATTTTATTGAAATAATAAACTACAGAAATAAAATTGAAAAAAAAAAAAAAAAAAAAAAAAAAAAAAAAAAAAAAAAAAGTGAGAAAATAAAATGTCCAGTAGATATATTCCTTGCTCCAAAGCTACAGCTTAAGCCAACAAAATTAGTATTCGAATTAAAGTTCCAGTATCTTATTGCTTTCCTCTCCCCGATCAAGTCGGATTGCCGTACCATCATGGAGTTAGTATGTATGTACATACCATAGTGCCACTGCCATTTAAACTTGTGTATAAAAAAAAAATAGATGAGTGCGGACCCTAATAACATGACATGACATTTGTATGTATATTTTTTTATTTCTCTAGATTTGGGGGGCCCCCAGGACTAGACCCCAGCACGGGCGAGTGTCTGCACTGAATTTTATGTATGTAACATCTTTTGTACACACGGCTACACATCAAGCTATACATTTCCAGTTTATGCTGATCTCGCATTATATAGGATTTCTGTACAATGTGAGGTCAGCTTATACTGGAAATGTATAGCTTGATGTGTAGCCGTGTGTACATACCTACCACATTTTATGCAAATATCATTTTGATTTCACGATTTTGAATGGTGCCTCGGAGAATAATTTTTACTCTTCGTTCGTTGTGAA
Organism: Lithophane semibrunnea; assembly: GCA_947363905.1. Taxonomy (NCBI): domain Eukaryota; kingdom Metazoa; phylum Arthropoda; class Insecta; order Lepidoptera; family Noctuidae; genus Lithophane; species Lithophane semibrunnea. The sequence goes on along the minus strand of OX376194.1, from coordinate 8,045,567 downwards.
TGCTTCGCACAGCAACAACAGAAATGACTACACTATTTTCAAATTCAATCAACCTAACTAGAATACACAGACTTTATTCTACTTTTTTTGTGTCACTGGCCAAGTGTCACTGTCAGTGCCACTGTGTCAACTGTCAACGCCTGTGTGTCAATTTGTTTAGTTTAGTCCCAAGCCCAATTTTTCGTTGACTTAATTTTGATAATTTTATCAAGAATGTTTTTGTAAAAAAAAACATAACAACACTATTATTCAATTTTGTTCCAAGAATAAAGGACACAGTCAAGGAAATGCATTTGTGGTATAACATAATTTGTTAAAACCAAAACGCCAATTGTTAATTTGAACCCCATACCATAATTTTGTCATCCTAGTATTTACAAAATTATCCAGGATGTCACTTCGTTTGCAAATAGAGAAGCAAAAAAAGCAGGAAGAGATGCGTCGCTTAATGGCTGAACGGAAAAAGAAGCATATTAAGCCCACTAAAATAGATAACCCTCTTGCAAAGTATAACAACACTGGACAGTTAATGTGTATACTTTGTAACTCAGTAGTGCGATCGGACCATGTGTGGCAAGTACACATTAATAGTAAACAACACAGAGAGAATGTTGAAAAGGCCAAAAAGTTAAAGGAATTGACAAATAATTTCACTGTTGGGAAGATAAAACATAAAAGTGGAAGTCCGCTCAGAGACGCACCACCTGAAAAAAGGTTGAAAGGAATTCTGAAGAATGCTGAGACACAAATGCCTCCAATTCCTAAAAATACTGCACCTCAAGTAATTTCATTCCACGATGAAGAAATCAAAAGGACACCTTTGAACCTTTCTACGCCAGCTCTTAGTAATGAAGGTATGTAATGTAGTCAACATTATAAAACTGTGTAGGTTATTCCGGTTAGCTTGTGTGTATTTACTGTTCTACAGTTACAAAAGAAGCAACTAGCAAAAGAGCTTTTGTAAGATTCAGAAACAGAAACTATTTGATGATATTAGTTATCTTCATAACTGGATCATTACCCAAAGTTTGATGGAACACTGACAATTGACTGTATGTATTTACCTGCTTATTTTCTCAATGTTATCAGAGGCCCATAAAGATCCTTGAACATGGTTTGATCAAACTGCATTCGGACAATATTGAGCAAATGAAGAAGATAAGGGTAGAAGCCTTTGCAATCACAGGATACTTATGGTCATGAAATATTAGATGACTTTTACAAAACAAAACTTCCAGATGTTCCAGCAACCAGTACATCAGAAGTAGATGGTGCACAAGGACCAGAACAGCCTATTCCAGAAGGTTTCTTTGATGATCCTATTCTAGATGCCAAGGTAAGCATTATTTTTATAAAAATACCATTACATAATATGTAAATTTTATTTAAATTTGTTTCATATACAACGATAATAATGGTTATACAATAACACAATGTAACTTAAACTATTGTTGCCTTGACCTTGACCTTAACATGAATGAATAAAAAAGCACATTTACAAAAATCTTATTTTGTCAAATAAATGCAGGGCAAAAATGGAAATTAATATGTACCATGAAACTTAGGTAACAAAGTTATTGCCCAAATAAATGTTCAAAGGATTCATGGATGTACTCAATCATATCGGAAGCTACCATACTTCGTCCTTTAACTGCAAAAGCTTTCTCATTACACAATCTTATCAAACGGCTTGCAGCATAGCATGACAGAGATGAAGCTAGTAAAACTTTATCCCCACACGTCTCTATCTCAATTTTATCTTGGTTAGCTAAGGTCCAATTCATCATAATAGCAATAGCTCCTGAGAGCAAGTCCCCTTGTCCACCACACCTTCTTCCAGAACCACCAATATTGGATTTCCACTGAACCCCAGGATCTACACTGAACACTTCATCTAGTGGTCCTTTTTTAAATACGGTCACATATTTTCCCAACTGGCTCAACCCAGAAGGTCCATTTGTTTTGGCACAAAGCCTATCAAATTCTATTTTATTTGGAGTTAATATTACTGGGGACATGAATTCTTTTAATAAATGTATCTTTTCAGTAATCAAAAACAATCCATCAGCATCAATAAGTAGTGGAATCCTCTTTTCTCTTATGACCTCTATTAGTTCTGTAACTACATGGAATGTTTCTTTCTGTCTTCCTAGTCCTGGTCCTATGACTACTGCATGGAGCCTCTCCAACCACTGTGATATCTCTGTCACAGCATTTGGAAAGTCCAATAGAGGGTGCACTATTAGCTCTGGACTGTATGACTTTATAACAATGGCTGAATCTTTAGTACAGAATATATGACTCAAGTCTGCCCCAACCTGCAAAGATAATAATATCCTTAGCAATTAAATAAAGATTCTATTCTAACACACAAGTAACAGAAACACTAACTCTTAATGCACTTATCCCAGCAAAGTATGGTGCGCCAGTATATTCGAATGATCCTCCGATAACTCCTATTCTTCCTGCTTGACCTTTATGACTACTGAGGTCCAAAGGTGGAATGCACGCTTTAACGTTTTTTAACATACATGAATCTTCCATTTTATTATGTGCACTACTCATGGATCTCAAATTATTTATAGAAAAGTAGTTTAATATTTTTGTCAGCCAACCTTGTGTCATTAACATCGATACTTTGTAACGATGAGTGGTTAGCAAATAAACTTCACTGTTCGCTTGGTCTTCGGATCAAAAAATAATTAAATATTTAATTAAAATTCTGAACACTCACTGTTGTCAAAATTTAAAAAAAAAACATTTTATTGCGTTCCAGGTTCGACGGTTTTCCGTGGGCAAGATTTGTAACAATACAATATGAACATAATTATGTAGATAACATTTTTATCGTAGTGCCTTGTACACACTTGTCAGAATCCGTCGAGTTTTGAACGATTCGAAAGTGATTTTTTTGCAAAAGTAAAGTCGCTTTGCGCCTATTCAGTTGGTGACAAAGTTGCGATACATTGCTTCAGTAACATGTTTTCGTGTTGATGGCTATATGGTATCCTATCTAATATTCACGTATTCATGGTAAACCAAAGGACAGTATAAATAAGTAACAATATTATATCTTCATAGAAAACGGCCGAATGCATGTAGAACGTACGATACGCACAATGCACATATCTCTAAGTAGTCTGTGGGTACGCAACAGTATCGAGTGCGCAGCAGTTTTACGTACGGACGCGGAAGGTTTATCTACCGAGAGCCCGTAGCTAATTTTTTCGAGGTCACAGCCGATATAGTATAATAGTGCTACTTTATTATACTGTGATCAAAATAGCGCAAGTAACATTTTTGTTGCCACATTTGTTATGAGAAACTGCTAACGCAACTCAAACGTTCACTGTGCACCTTTATGTTCACTCATGTTCTTGTTATTTGCGATACATAGTCGGGTAGCCCACAGTGGTTGATAAACGTGCGTATTTAAAGTACGCGGTCTTTATGTTCGCGACCCTACTCGGCTCGCCGTCGGTGACACATGTGAAGCTTTCTCAGAATTTCATTGTTAAATTGTCAAATTGGCTCGCGGCGATGACAGACGGGCGAGTAAGCTCGCCGAGCCATTATGTACGTGTACTAGCTCGCTCGTCTATCACCCGTTTAAGAAACATAATTATTTGGATACTCTTCACGCACGCTTAACTTAAACTAATAAAAATAACTTGAATTACCTTTTTCAGGTACGGAATATTGAATATAAAGACCCAATTGAAGAAGAATGGGATAAGTTCCAGAAGGAAATAAAGGAAGAAGCAACCGCATCAGCAGAAATTATTGCTGGAGAGCAGGAAGAAGCAACAGCTGAACGACAAATTGATGAAATCGATGAACAAATCAGGATTTGGTCAAAGTTGGTATAATTTTATTAGGTGAAAGTACTATATGATGCGAATTTCGCGGGCTACCCTAGCGCATCCCCTTTCATTACAATTTCGTAGGGAGAAATCCGGTTCACTTACCTATATTTATTTTTACAGAGTTTTAGACCTTGAGTTAAAAAAGGAAGAAACTAAAAAAACGAAACAAGACATGGAAAAAATGAGTGAAGACGATCATGGAGATTCAGATAATGAAGATGATATTGATGAATTCTTAGACTGGCGAGCGAAAAAGTCGTATACTTAACACACTCTTGTCATACTATAATGTACATTTATTCAGATAAGATTTAAAATACGGTTGAGGTTTTATTTGTACCTTTGGTCGGAAATAATTACGATCCAAACTCCAAACGAATGAGGCTTATTTATTAGGGTTTTGCCTCTGAAATTGATTGCTGACTACCTGTCCAATAGAAAACTAATCTTTAGGCTTGATAGTTATTCAAGTTGTTTAGAGGTTGTTCATTATGGTGTACCACAGGGCAGTATTTTGGGCTCAAACCTATCAAGTTTAACACAAAAAAAAACCGGCGTTTGTATGTTTAACGTACATGCAACAGTTTTTTTAGCAGCGTCGTTCAAATCGTGCAGGTTTTTCACAATTGGGCCAACCACCCCAGATCTGTTGACGGGGAATGGACTTATTTTATTTGGAATTATTAATGACAAACAAAAAAGACAACATACTATTACCAAATTACATGGTAATTTGGTAATTGCACTGGCGTAACATTCACCTATTTTAAAATTGGCAGTTTTTGGCAGTATAGAAAATAAAGTTCAAATTTCCTTAACGGCACCCCAAAATGTCGAAATTGGTAATGACTTAGGGGATTCCTCTGTATTTCTCGTGTTATGTTTGTATCTCATTCAACTAAGAACATTAATTATAAAGTTAGTTAACAAAAAAACTGAGTTTATCAGGTCAGTCATCGGTAAGAGCCATGCCACACAATGCGGTGGCGGCGCCGGAGCGGTGTCGCTGCGGCGTCCTACATATAAAAATGTATGTTATCCTTATCGCACTCAAACGGCGCCGTCCGGTGCGCTCCGGCGCTGCACCGATGATGACCTACGGTGGGGCGCCGTACCGCATCGTGTAGCATGGCTCTTAGTCTAAAGTTCGCAATATTGTGGCATTTTTATTCGAGTCTGGCAAGATTTGGCAGATTTCAAACCAAACTATGGCAGAATCGGTAATTTTAAGATGGTCACACTAGATCCCCTCTTGATTATTAATGTTCTGTGCACTGGATGACATTCAATCATGACTGTCAACTGTCATGACATGAATGATTCGACATTTGTTTGTTTGTTTGACAGCAAGAAATAGAATTTGTTTTGTTTGTTTGTCTTCATGAAGTTTTAATATTATTATCGCACTTCTCTCTTTAGTTAGACATCGATTAAACGTAAATTCTCAAGAAGTTAACTTTTATTAAAATGGCAAGTGAAGACACTGAACAGTTTCGGCAGTTTATAGGTCAACTGCAGAGAGAAGAGCAAAGGCCGGCTGCACTAAATGACATCAAAAACTTACTAGCTTTCAAGCCTGCTGGTGAAGCTATCACTACAATAAAAGATGTTGGAATATCTAAAATCGTTCAATGTCTCAACGTCCCAAACACGTATGTCATTATTTTCTAGTTTTCTCCTGGTTTTGTTTATGTATGTATGTACTTACCTGCTTTTTGGACTAACTAGATCACTAATTTATTGTTGTTAATATTTTACAGATCTCATGTAGACTTAACATGCGATGTCTTAAAAATATGTTTCGAGAAGTTTCAAGCTGGAGATGTGGTGAAAAATTTCACAAGTCATATCATGTACTTGCTTCGTCATGAAAAAAGTTGTGTGAGGAGACTTGCTATTGATCAAGTGGGTAGAATACTGTTATCTCTGTTTGGGAATAAAAAATGAGTTAAATAATGATTTTTGATGATAGTTCATGTGATTGATGATAATATTATATTTCCAGGTACGGAAGGCGGTTTCTACTGACCCTAACTTACTCCCTGTACCACAGTATATTGATGTGTTTGTCGCTACAGCACAACTAGTCAGTGATACAGATGTGGGTGTAGCCAATGAAGCTATCTTGATAACTTCAAACTTACCAGTTGAGGCTTATCCTAAAGTTTTAGAGGAAATGCGAATTGCACTTGAGTATAACAGCAGCAGCAAGTGTAATGTTTTTGAGGTAGTTATTTACATTGCATTTTAAATCCTTACTAATATTATAAATGCGAAAGTAACTCTGTCTATCTGTCGCGTTTTCACTCCAAAACTACTGAACTGATTTAAATGAAATTTGGTATACAGACAGTCTAGAGCCTGAGCAAGGACATAGGCTACTTTTTGTCGACATACCACGCGGGCGAAGCCGCGGGCGGAAGCTAGTAACAAATATAATAAAAACAACTACATAAGAGGTCCCTTTCCTTCAAATGTCTTGAATCATTGATTATTTGAAGGTATAATAAACAAAAGCTTTATTTTTTCAGGTTGTTGTCCATATCTCAACAAAATCTTATGAGCTGTTTAAGCTATGTGTTGACATGAATTATGTTGATTTCATGATAACAGAATTGCATACAGATGATGTACTGTACCAAGTAAACATACTGGAACTGTTAACGAGATTGGTAATCAAACCTCATGGCATCAATTATCTGGTGAAAAATGGAGAACTTCAGAGGATTTTGGATTATGTTATAGAGCTAAAAAATAATCCTCTTCATGGATTGTTAATACCAGGTACTATATTTTTAACCGACTTCAAAAAGGAGGAGGTTCTCAATTCGTCTGTATGTTTGTTACGCGATTACTCCGCCAATTTTGAATTGATGATGATGATGATTCTTTTTTTGTTTGGTACATGTTGCTATAGAGGTGGTCCCATATCGATTTTATTTAACTTTGCTTGCATAAGTTTTGAGTTAGCTTCAATACTACGTAATTTTCCCATTTAGGATGGTAGTAGTATTCCAATTTGTGTGGGTGGGTACAACAACTAATAAGTCAAAAATAGAAAATTCTGAAATAATTAGTGTAGATGGCTCCACAATGGACTTATCTTGTTGACTGGCTGAATTTATGACCTTAAACAGTTTTTTTTAATTTTCAGGTTACATGAAGTTCTTTGGATGCATTGCCCACAACTACCCTAAAGAAATTTTCGAGAAACATTCTGTTGTTTTTGATACACTATTTGAGACAATTCAGTCTGGTGATAAAACCATTCTGCCAGTTGCTCTGGATACTTTAGGATTTATTGGCACAACTGTGGAAGGAAAATTATGCTTAGCTGCACTAGGTATGTATGTTACAGTTAGCATATAAATTCTCATTGGTGTATAGGTAAATACTAATATACTAATGCACTGTATTTTTTGTAGGGAGTAAATATACTCAAGCTGTAGGTAGTGTGAGTCAACTCATCAGAAACAGTGACACTGATATCAAGATACGCGCTTTACATTGCTTTGCTGGGCTTATGAGTGTAGAAAAAGATTCGGGAGTGCGGTCCCTTAATGTGAACCCAGGGTCTACACGATTGGTTTCAACTCCTGTAGACCACAGGGTAACATTAATGACCCGCGAATGGTTCAGAACATTGGATTCTAAACCTATGGAAACTTTATTTGATATCTGCAAAAATCCATTTCCTGATATAAAACAAGCTGCATTTGTCCTATTGGATGCTGTTTGCCAACACCAATGGGGTGAAGAAATGGTAGCTCGAGCTGCAGGTAATTTATTTTTATTAATCAACTTAACCTACCATAAAACTATGAAAGCTACCTATTTATGTAGTGGTGCCGATTCTGTTGTTCACAAACTAAACAAAATTTTAAGTTCAGGGCATCTTTACTTTCTATTTCATTAAGAAAAGGACAGAAGATAAATTTTAGTTTAGTCCTATCAAATTAATCAGCGCCTGACTTAAATTGACGTAATTTTAGTAGGCAAGTTTTTAATCACTTCTAAACTTATATCCTTATAAGTTTAGAAGTGATTAAAAACTTGCCTAGTAGTGACAGGACTAAACTAAAATTTATCTTCTATCCTTTTCGTAATGAAATAGAAAGAAAAAGATGCAGTGAACTTAAATTTAGTTTAGTTTGTGAACAACAGAATCGGCACTATTATGTAATTAGTAGTACTACTAGTCCTAGTATCTACTACTATTGTACTAATCTACTGATTCCTGATGTATTGTTAATGAGTGCAAGCTATTTTTTAAAATTATTTTTTTAGAGGTTGCTCGAAATTAAACCATTTTTTAGTTTTGACATTAAATCTTAGGTTTAATTTTATTTTACTAAAGAATACAAAACATAAGAATTTTAAATACATTTTGGAGTCCAAATACATTAATTAAAAACAGATCTTAATAAATAAATTAATCTTATTCCTACTTTGCAGGTTTTATTGAATTCCTTCTAGATCGGTCAACAGTTTATACAAAAGAAACCAATGAAGCAAAGTATGATGTTATCAAAAGGTTGGCTCATTCACCCGCATTTGATTCTGTAATTGTTGGGAGACTTCATACTTATGTTGAACAAGGTCCATTTTATTCTGAAAGTCAGTTGGAAGTGGCAATGGAAGAAGGAGACTAAACTTTATGTAACAAGTTTTTTAAGCGACTTTTATTTTAACAATTTTAAAACAGTGATACATGGCAAAATATATTTTTATAAAGGGGTGACAAAGAAATTGTGGAACGAGAAACTGAAAAATATTGGTTCATATTTGGCACTTGCGTGTTATGACATTGTTAAAATAACAACCATACTATTGTTGGTATACTTGTTGAATTTAAACAATACGAGATGTGTTTTGTTTTCAAAAACAAATGTCACTTTATAATTTAGTACTCAGTAAATATTATATAACTCTCATTATCTCCTTCTTTTATTTTTCGTTGATGTTTCAGTTTTCACAGATTTCCTTTTAGTTGCCTTTGGTTTGCTGCCACCGCCATATTTAGCAGCTAAGTCATCAATAAAGGAGTCTATTTGTTGAGCCCTTGATTTTTGTTTTTGTTGTATCATCAGTTCTAAGCTATTAGGGCCTAAAAATACACAAAAAATAATGAATACTGAAAAACATTAAAATATACCTATTTTACATAGACAAACATTAAATCTGTATTCCATAAAGGGTCAGAAATAGGTGTTTGTTTTAAGTCCCATGTAACAGGGGGCGAGCCTATTACCATTAACTGGGCAACACACCCTAACTTGGGAAGTGAACCCACAACCTCGTGCTCAGCTACTGCTGGTTATAGCACTTGCAACCAATGAGGCCATCAGTATTTATTAAAATGTCAATCAAGATAGGTCTAGAACGATTTGTAAAATAAATGAATAGTGTACCTGAATCCATTTGTAACTCCTTTTGCATTTCTTCAGCTAGTTTAGCTTCCCGTTTTTCTTTGGCGATTCTTCGGAGTCTCTTTTTAGCCGGCTCATTAGTAAAAATTTTGTATTCCGGTACTTCTCCATTCTTTATCATTTCCTAAAACACAATTATCCATTAGTAATTTTGTATATTGAGGAATCTTTATCATTAATATTTAAAGCTATTAATAACCATTCTAAATAAATCTCTTAAAATTTAAAGGAGAGGAATATAATTATATTTTTGATAATTGATGATCAGTCCTATGATGAAATTAAGTGCTAAGCTTTTTATTACTATTTAATTCACTTTAATTAGTAGTAACCCAGATTGCAAAGAAATAACTAAACTGCTAATGGTTAGTTTTACATTAAATTTATAGAAAATATAATTGTTACATTGAGAAGCTCTCTAATTCTTGGTTCTTGGTCAGTTCTTGCAAATTGTACATGGTCCACAATGTAATTCATGTCACCCTTGGCGGTTAAATAAACTTGCTTGATGTCCTCTTTTTCCACTGCTGAACCTGTGAAATGATAAGTTTGGTACCCATACAAATAAGATAGTTTGAATACTTGAGTCTTCTGAAATCAGAAATTATTTATTAGGCAGTCGCTCCATTTAAAATACTGGTATTCAGCTGCATCCGTTTAGACTGGGAGCTGACCCTAAAAATTGAGAAAAGGCTAGACAGGTAGACTTACCAACATATTCTTTCTCATAAGCCCTGATGTCTTCGTCAGTGATTTTCTTAAATAAGACTCGCCAGTAACCTGACCAGTCTCGGTCAATAATAACATTAAAGTCTTCGTCATCAACACATTTGGTCTCATCATATAGGGTCCTCTTGTCTTTGTCAGTGAGAATGGCATGGATACTTCCCAGCACTTTAAATTTCTCAGTTGCTTCAAGTTTTTCATCTTCTTCTACTCTATCTGGATGTACTTTCAGTGACAAGCGGTGATATGCCTTTTTAACTGCAATATTAATTGAAAGTGATACAATAAAATTCTTCTACTTCCAATTTATTAAAAAAGTGACGAAAATAGCAACTTTTTAGAATGTATGAAATATTTTTATATATTATTGGAATATTTTTGGGATTGCAGGAATACTATCACTCTTTTATTAAAATTAAGCAGTCTTTTATAGCCAACTTTATCAGAGCAAAATGTCATGGGCTCCCATGAACAAACTGGTTTATTAGACTAAAACATTAATTTGTTGTTCATGAATGTCTGGTAGCAGTTAGGGCTCCATTTATTGTACCAATGCTTATAAATTTGAATATTATTTGCTTACGAAGAACTTCGACAGTCCTTAAACACCTACCTTCTTTGTCTGAGGCAGTTTCAGGAATTTGTAAAACTTCATAGAGGTTCGAGGTTTGGAAGTATTTTTCACACAATTCTAGGAGACCCATATCTACGTTTCAAAAAGGTAAGCAGAGAGGAAAACAAGTGTTCAATTCGAATTTCTGAATCATTAATCCAACAACAATCAGTAACCAACAAACGCGCCAATTTAACCGGTAAATCTAGTCAATGTCAATGCCAATATGACGTATTTTGCAGTGTTGCCAAATTTGAGAATGTTCCATGCTTAGATCTGTAACGATTCCATGCATGGAAATAATAAGTACAATCCGACTCGGCTCTAAACGTAGCGTAAAGTGGGTGATAGACATGCGTACTTAAAGTACGCGGTCTTTAAGTTCACGACCTTACTTGGCTCGCCGTCGGTGACACACGTGAAGCTTGCTCAAAATTTCATTGTCAAATTGTCTCGCGCCTCGCGGCGATGACATACGGGCGAGTAAGCTTGCCGAGCCATAAGTACGCGTACTTGGTCGCACGTCTATCACCCGTTTATAGAGATTTACGTGTGTACTGCCATTATTACCGATGATATGGGTACTATTTACCCATGATATTAATTCTTTACCTATGAAATTGCCGTTTTGTATGAAAAAATTTAAACGATTTTTTTCATGTATTTTTTACTTGTATTAATCGAAGTAATCACCCATGCAATCAATGCATCTTTGCCAACGCAGTGGCAGTTTATTGATACCCTTCTTAAAGAAATCAGCTGGACGGGAGGCAACAAATTCTTCAAAGGCATTTTGTACTGCCTCTCGGGTATTGAATTTTTTTCCCGCCAAGAAGTTATCCAAATTCTGGAAAAAGTAGTAGTCTGTAGGCGCAAGGTCTGGTGAGTAGGGCGGATAACGGAGAGCTTCCAACCCCAGTTCTTGCAACTTGGAGACCGTCTGCTGTGCAGCATGAGGTCGCGCGTTGTCGTGCAGGAGCAGCGGAGACGAGCGATTGACCAATGCTGGTTGGAGATGTGCCAGCTTCTCCATCATTGTGTTCAGTTCTTCACAGTACACATCTGCAGTAATGCTCACCCCGTTTGGTAAGAAGCTCTCCGTCATCCGCCCTCTGGTGAGTAGGGCGGATGACGGAGAGCTTCCAACCCCAGTTCTTGCAACTTGGAGACCGTCTGCTGTGCAGTATGAGGTCGCGCGTTGTCGTGCAGGAGCAGCGGAGACTGAGATATGCCAGCTTCTCCATCATTGTGTTCAGTTCTTCACAGTACACATCTGCAGTAATGCTCACCCCGTTTGGTAAGAAGCTGTGATGAATCACACCGGCGCTAGACCACCAAACAGTGACTATCACTTTTCTAGGGGTAAGTTTTCGTTTAGAGCATTGTTTAAGTACTGAACCAGGATCCAACCAACTTGCTGAGCGCTTGCGGTTATCAAACAGAATCCATTTTTCATCGCAGGTAACAATGCGGTTCAAAATTCCTTCATTTGTGTGTCTGTTGAGCAGTGCATTGCAAGGCACACCTCGACGCGTACTTCGCGCTGGCGATCATTGAGTTCGTGGGGCACCCATTTGTCAAGCTTTTTTACCTTGCCAATGTGACGCAAATGGACCAATATTGTTTTGACGCTAACGTCGAAAGCTGCTGCTAATTCAGCCGTAGATTGTGTATCATCAGCTTCCACAATAGCCTTTAATTCGTCATTGTCGACCAAAGTCTTCGGACGACCGCGAGGTTCATTTTTCAGGTCGAAATTTCCAGAACGGAAGCGAGCAAACCAATAACAGGTGGTGCGTTAGTTTGTAGTGTTAGCTCCGTAAACGTCGTTGATGTTGCGTGCCGCTTGTGCCGCGTTGCTGCCACGACGGTACTCATATTCCATAATTACTCGAATTTTTAACGTATCCATGATGACGAAAAAGATTGAAATGCGATGAAAATGTAACACTAATCATTAAACAAATGACTTCTTTTGAAAAAAGAATTCCATGTTTTAAAATAAAATTAATTTGAAATTATAATTCTTAGCCAAACAAAAATTATTTTGATTTGAAATGGCCAGTACTGCAGAACGGCAATTTCATAGGTAAAGACCTATTATTTTATTTTAGCACCATAATATTGGTAGTCTTTGCCGGTGTGAATTAGACTTGGTAAAACCCCTCTGCTTTCACCAGATATCGAGGGATTCCAATTTTATCTATGACTGTACCTACACATACTATATCATTTATATGTTGGACTCGGCGTAATCGTTGGCGTCGCAATACATAGTGTAAGTAGTTTCGCTCTTACCCCGCGTTCTATCGTTGCGCGAATACACGATCGTTCGTTCGAACTTTTTGTTTGGTGAACATAACACGTGGTCGCGCCGACAGAGGGCGCTTTCCGGTTTTCCGAACAAAAAAGGGACGGCGATCGCTTTTTAATAGGACGCGGCCGGAGGCTCATGATTTTATATACAAGAAAGTAGGTTGTTTTGATTTGATACCTTAAAATCTTCTCATGTCGGCGCGAACTTTAAGAGATAAGAAGTCGTGGTTGCTATTTATCGCCAAAATCGAGTTTTGCTGCGTTTTGCCTATGGTCATGTCCTTTAAAAATGTAATTTGTGTACTAATGATGCTTTTTGTGTAATTGATTGGTGTAAATAAAGGAAATAATAATAATAGCAGCCTATAATTGTTCCACTTCTGGGCGAAGGCCTCTTTTCATACAGAAAAGGCACGAGCATTGATCACCACGCTTGGTCAACCTCAAGCAATATGGGATGGCAATTTTAGACTAATATTATGACCTTTTCCTTCATCGATGTCAGTAGGCATCAAAGCGCGTATTGTGCGTACCAACAACTGATGTCAGTAGGTAATGTCCATAATAAACTCAGAAAGTTCAAATGAATTGTAAAAGTCACATTGGTACTTGCCCGGATTTGAACCTACAACCTCGTTCATGAGCGGCGAGGCGTAAACCACTGGGCTATCAGACCAACTTACTCACTGATCTTACTCAATAGGGAATATGCATGTATTTTTTTTGTATTTTTATTCGAATGTTTACATAGTCAAATAATAGTTTAAAAAAATTCGACGGCAAAAAAGCAGTTTAAAGTACTTACATTTTTTTTTTTTAATATCCATCCGATCCGGGCTATTTAAACGCCCTCCATTTGGCGCGCTTGGTTTGGTGACGTCACAGTCCGTGAAAACAGACAAGCAACTGTCAAGTCAACGTCAAACACTCCTTTTTTATGAGCGTTTGACATTGACTTGACACTTGCTGATTGACTTGACATTGACATTTTGATTGTTATCCCGGATTGTTACGTCACATCCGCTCTTAGCCTTTTCAAGTATTTGAATTACCCACATTTTTTTCGGACTTTTTAAAAATTAATTTCTCGCTCAAAAATTAATTTTATTCAAAAATATTGATGGAGGCATAATTCTGAAGTAATATAGTTTATAAAAAAAAATATTTGACCCATATTCGAATCACATGCATATTCCCTATTATTACTTACTAGCTTTCGCCCGCGGCTTCGCCCGCGTGGTATGTCGATAAAAAGTAGCCTATGTCCTTCCCCGGGATGCCATCTATCTCCTTGCCAAATTTTATCGAAATCCGTCCAGTGGTATAGGCGTGAAAAGGTAACATACAGACAGACAAACAGACAGAGTTACTTTCGAATTTATAATATTAGTATGGATTATAAATACCTAGTTTATCAAAAGGTGAACAAATTGAGGCGCTTAATGTTTGTTACAAGTACAAGGTAAGTATTTGTAATAATAATGTTGGCAATGCGTACTGCTACACCTTTGGTATAATTTTGCTATTAGGGGCTTAGTTTGGGACAGGCAGTCCACCAAAATACGGCTGAGAATGCCAAATGCTTAGCCTAGCTAACAGCTCTCAAGGTATTAGCGCACGCTGGGTTGGTAGCCAGGCAGCCTAGCTAGCGGCGTTGATGGCGTGAGGTGGTAACATTGTGAGTCTTCAAATGAGTCAGCCACGACTGTATCTGTGCCTGACGAGTTCGAGAGCAATGTAAGCTGCTTCAGCATAGTCATGTTAGTCAAGCGGAACCAGCTCACTTTGCTCTCGAACTCGTCTCTTCAATCTTTGCCAACCAATAACTAGCAACTTGCAGGTATCATTATACTGTGTAGGGGATGGTAGGTACTTCCATTGCGATAACCCTTTCTGGAAGGTATTATAAAGAGGATGTCTTTAGGCCGTCTCTTGTGAGACTTTTTGAACCGGAAAAGTTAATAGTAATATAATAATGAAATTTAAACTTCCCCTGATATGGGATGTGGGGCTGTGTAATGGGTGGCAAGACTTAAGAGTACAACCTCTACAAGTTGCAACTGTACATATCAAAGAACATTATACCGGACAGACAGACAGACACACGAGTGATCCTTCAAGGGTTCCGTTTTTTACTTTTGAGGGTTACGGAAGCCTAAAAATGAAACTTAACTTCCCGTGATACGGGCTAGGGGGCTGTGTAATGGGTGGCAAGCAAGTCATACAACCTCTACAAGTTGCAACTGTATAGATCACAGAACATTATACTTACTTATGTCGAGTATAGATTTCTTTTGTTTAACAACAAAATCTACGGTATTTTGACAGCTAGTCAACTTTTATCAGAATTTGGTATTTTATTGAATCTGATACATTAAATTTACATTTCTTTGCATTATTTACATGGATACTATTAAACTTGCTTCCGGTGATACACATTCTATAACTCCAAGGCATGTAACTGACACGAAACAAGAGCAAACAGAAGATGATAAGCAATCGCCCAGATGTGAAGGTCATGAGGAAGAAACTGGTAATAAAGAAGGGGAACAGGTTGAACTTACGCCACAGATGATTGAAGATAATGAAGCTAAAATGAAGGAAAGAATAGCTCAGTGTAAAAATATTATTGAGTCATTAAAGATTGAACTTAATGAAGAAAAAGCGAAATTGGAAAAACAAAGCAAACAATCTGTACGTCGTCCTGAATCTCCCTCGAAATCCACGTCTAGTAACTATCAGTGCGTTTCCACATCTAATAATTTTTTGGGGGACCTTTCGTATACCACCAACATGTATAGCGAGTGTGTGGACAGCAAGCTAATGTGCTGTGATGAAAACTTAATGGAATATGAAAAACAACTTAAAAAATATCAGAACACTCTCAATCTTGCACAAGTTGAAAAGAAAAATGCTATTAGAAAACAAATGTTATCTAAAGCTTATCGACTGAAGCTATTAGAAGTAGAAAACCAATGCAATATTGAACTTCTGAGGGTAAAGCAATGCTTACAATGTTTGGAACCATTACAAATGATTGCAAGTAAGTGGAAAACTAATATAGATGAAATGTATGACATAAATAGTTTTGAGCTGATACCCAGATATCCAGAACTTAATGCCAATTCAATTAGTGAGATTGCTTCTTATGAACTGGAAATAAAAGCAGCAACAGAACGAATTGAAAATGCTACTCAAGAAGACTCTGCAGTATTAGATTGAAAACAAAAAAAATAGCTCAGTTAGATTTTTAAATATTTTTAGACCGGTGTCCCAATCTACATCTACCTTTCTGTAAAATATGAAAATAAAAACATTATTTAATTTTGTAAACTTTGTACACTTGTATTTAAATAAGAAATGTACAAAAACATGAAGGAAAATTGGCACAGTAAAGTAAATATTTTTGGGTAACAAACAACTTTCTTATTTCTAAACTTAGGCCGCGACCTTAACCGCGACGATAATCAGGATGATCGAGCCTTCAAATTAGGGAGTAACGATGGCTGGCTATCACGAATGTTATAGGTACCTACTTAATAATTATATTACGATCATGCAAAAGTCAAGCAAATAACCCACTACCGATCTACTGACCAATTTGTTCCAAAAAAGATAGACCTACCCTGATGAGCATTGTCTAGCAGGTATCATTTAATCCACGGATACACGGTGAAGCCGTTGAGAATCCTCCACGGAAGCTTCCTTCTTAGCAAGTAATTAGGTATATTCGACGTTTAGGCTACGTGTCCACCAGAAATGTGCTAAGCTGCGTAGCGATGAATGTGAACGTAGTGAGAAAGGCTTCAGTTAAGCTATGTTTTTTTACACACGCGCAAAGCGCATCTGATCGCCGTAGCATGTCGTGCTCATATACACGAGCATGTTGCCAACGGCTGAGGCAGCAGTAGACACGTCGACGGCAGCCGCCGATGAGTGTCGACAGCTGCAGTTGCCTCTGCCCTTGGCAACGTGCCGCTCGTGTATATTAGCACTTACCTGCTCCACTACACCACTTGGTTCTGGTGGAAATAGATAGTCTCGCAGCTGCACCGCTTAGCTACGACTCATATCTTTGGTGGAAAACCAGCCTTGCCCTTAAATAAACCTAAACACTTAAAGGTTCCTAACAACCAAAGTTTATACAAAAATATTTATGAATTACAAAAATATACCTTATGGTTTTAAAATTTGCACACCAGCAATCAAATCAATTACCAAAACGGGTGTGAAACTCTGATTTCAATAAATCAAAAGCCGACGAGGACCTCCACAGTGGACCACACACATTGAGGCACGCGCTTCGAATGCTGCTGACTTTTTATTCTCGCCGCTTGGGACTCGATCGTGTTCACTCGGCGCTGCTCGGCACCCGGTCGGCAAGCTCCCGCACTGACAACACACACGTCTGCCTGCGCCCGCGCCCGTTCAGTTAGGAACTTGAACTTTATTTTAATAAGATTCCAATTTGTCAATTAGAGGGCATCGCATGAACCAAACAGGTTTGACTCCTTTACACCTTGTATCTTTATGAGTTTCATTTAAAAAGTGCTTTTGAATACCTAACTTGTTGAAGTGGATACAATGCTAAGATTAACAGATTTTTTTATCCTACAGGTACTTTTCCTATAGGTACCTATAACTTTCTTTGTCTACCAAATGTTGACCATACGGACTTAGACAGTATTTATTTCTTGACATGCAATGAAATCCCACAGTCCATGAATATTGTAGATTTTTGGCTTATGGCTTTTTTTTTTACTTGACTGCCTCAGAAGGAGAGTAAGATTTTGTTTAAAGAAAGTTCTAGGTTATTTTCTGTAAGGTGGTTTGATTTGTATTCGACAAATAATACTTAATCATTTCAACAACTAACCTAACAATCGTCTGCTGCTTTAGGAATGCATAGGCAATATAGGCATTCCATATCAACTGTGCTGCAGGTATAAATTATAGTGTAGGTAGGTATATAGAGGATAGCATTTTTTTTTGGCTAATACCTATCTCAAATTACATTGATCTCTTATCTTATGAATTATCGTCGGAATACCTAAGTTTCATAAGTAATAAATATACATATACCTATACCTACCTGCAATATGCACCCTGAAATCATAAAAGTATTTATTGATTTTAAAAACTTACCATATCTTTTTTTTAATAACAAAGTTCTTGGTTTGTTTGGTTCATGTGTGACTTTTCCCAACTATGTTGGGGTCGGCTTCCAGTCTAACGGATGCAGCTGAATATCAGTATTTTACATGGAGCGACTGCCTAGTATCTGACCTTCACAACCCCAGTAACTGGGTAATACGATAGCCCTTGGTAAGACTGGTTGTCAGACTTTCGGGTTTCTGATGACGCGACCCGTATCGGTTGTCAAAGATCCACAAATGACAGCTGGCACCAACTGATTAACGTGCTTTCCGAGGCACAGAGGAGTCTCGGTATGTAAAGATGTTCACCCATCCACGGAAAAACCATGGTAAGCGTAGCTTAACCTGATGAATCGACCCGTGCGGCTGTACTTAGCCACGATATGGGCGTAATGGGCATTTAATTGATAAGCATCATCGTCTATACACAATAATGTTTATTCAATTCAATTGTTTTTTTTTATTTACTTAACCCTTTTAATTTACTCATTGCAGTTTATTGCCCCTTAAATAGACCCATTTATGATCCCTTTAAATACCTGAAACGCCCTGAAAAGTGTTGATGAGTCATCTTACATCGTTATAAAGAAAATTTAAAAATGGTTCAGGACCTATGGTCGAATTGTAGTAGGTAAAGTTTCGTGCTTTATTTATTATTTTAATGTGCGTATAAACAAAGGAAAATGAAATCAATATACTGTGTTAAAAATCAGACATTACTACGCTCCGGTAGCTACGCGCCGGCGATACGAAAGTATGCAAAGTATTTTGGCCAAGCAAGTTTTCGATTCTGCATCTTTGCAACCTTTAAACTTTGATGTTTTTTTTTCGGTGGAGTCTGGAATTTAAGCGAATTCCATGTCTCTGGAAAGATATCTTAAGTATTTTAATCCATCTCTGACTAATTGCATACAGTATTTAAATAAATAAGAAGGTTTGAAGTGGTAAAGAGTGTATTAGTCATTAGGTATCCTTTTTAATATTCAGTGCTGGCTGCGTTCACAGGAAACCTTGTTTGTTGTTCGGAGTAGGGAGGGAGATATCTCACTTCATCCGCGGCGTTGGTCGACACGGCACCCGTCTATGTGTACGAGCTCGAGAGTTTTATGGAAGAGTAAACAATTTAAAACACTACACGCTGGGCGTATTGGTCCAGCACTCTCCTCCATTAGCCCTAACCGACACCTTGCGTTGCCGGTCCTTTGACGAAAATGATGTTTGTTCACAAGCGCAGTGACGAAGGTG
Source organism: Lithophane semibrunnea (assembly GCA_947363905.1). Lineage (NCBI taxonomy): Eukaryota > Metazoa > Arthropoda > Insecta > Lepidoptera > Noctuidae > Lithophane > Lithophane semibrunnea. The sequence continues at coordinate 8,026,216 of OX376194.1, read as the reverse complement.
CGGGCGCGACACTCGTTCACCACTTGGTATAGTTTGCTTTAGCTGCCTTACAGAGGATGGTAATCGGCTTGTCGATCTTGTTTAGTTGTGTATGTGTGGGTAAGCACCTACGTGTATTTTGGATAATAACGTCTTCTTGGACTGTTTCTTTTCTGTGGTTTTGGAAATTAGTGATAAAAGGATTCTAAATCAAATTAAAAAACCAATAGGCTCGGCCCCTGTTACAGAGTTAACTGAAGAAATGTGGCGAAAGATTAGGCAGAGGTGCACATAGTAAGCACCTCTGCCTAACCTTTCGGGGAATAAATACAGATGTGATATTATATTATGTTAATATAATAATAATTCTAAATGGATATTTTTTATTGAAAATACTCTCAAATCCTGTTGCTAAAACTGAAACACTGTTAGGACGAAAATCAAAGCCTACAAAAGGAAAGGCAAATTACCAATGATATTATATTAACAGATATGTTATAGACTCACAAAACAACTGAAAAAGTGTTCCGCGCAGCAGCGGCACAAATACCCACGTTTCATTCATTTTTACATTTCACTACAAGTAAAAACGTTACAATTGGAATGTTTTCGAGTCTTCACGATTGCGCGCTTATAACATATCTGTTAATTTAATATCATTGCAAATTACCTATTAATAATGTCATGTGTACCTAAGTCTACCGTATTAAATAAATGTTCGATAGTGTTGAACACATCTATTGACTCTGTCACCCCTGAGTTTTTGTTCCCTAACAGCAACGGATTATAACTTTAAAGTTTTTCAAAACGCCTTAAATGCTTTTAAAACAGATATTTTTAATGCAAAGGCATGAAGTATGTTTACTTTTTAAAATTCCTGTCGAACGCAAATCCCTTTAGAGTTATGAATGAGTGGTTAAAGTTATGGCCGTTCCAATACCATCCCTTGGTTATTGGGTTATTTTATTGTATGTGAACGTTAGCATTGTGTTGGAAGTCTCCGCTATCAGCTCTGGCGCCAGAATTAGTGTAGGTGTTAACAGTCATTAGTTACACAATTTGTACCTCTTTGTTGTGGTCACTTCCTGCCCTTTCTTATTGACCAGTTTTTGCATTTTACCATCAACAGTTAAATATGACTCAGGCCGTCAATAATTATCTGGGTTGTGATTTAAATATAAATGTACACACGTCTACACATCAAGCTATACATTTCCAGTTTACACTGATCTCGCATTGTATAGGATTTCCGTACAATGCGAGGTCAGCTTATACCATACGGAAAATCTAAGTTCAGAATCGGTTCAGTTTGCTAAACAGATTAATTCATTTCAGATCGCTCCTGAAAAACTTTTCAAGATAACTTTTAAAACTTTTATGAAATAAAAATAATGAATAATTTTCGTTCGCTTTTCCCACGGGTATCATACATACCTAGTAGTTATGTATGAAGTTGCCGCCCCGCACATTAATGAGTTATCAGAATTGAAACAAAAGTACCTAACAATGCCTAAAGAATGAAACACAAAAGGGTGGAACAGGTTGCACTACTTAATTGTTGCAGACCGGGAAAATGTTGACGTCATCAGCTGTCTTCTGAGGTAGGTAAACAAGGAAGTTACTTATCGTCACCTATCTTATCAGTGGTTTGCAGCGCAAATCTTTGTGCATGAGGTGCGAGCACGTTGCGTTCGCACCCTTTTTGTTAAAAGTTTCTCATGGGTCTTTTCTGGGTATGATCGATAAGGATGTGTGAAAGTCTGTCGTCAACGTCATTCCTTTTTAAAAGTTTGCTCATTTTTGTGAATGCACATGCTAAATCTAACTTTCTAAACAGTTAGGAAAATATATGCTTATATCTACGCGTCTCGTAGGCGTAAACTTAAAAGAATAAAAATAAATGAATAAGGGACCCACTTATCAAAGAATGCTTTAGTTATCACGGATTAGTTACCGAGCTTAATGCTCAGTAAAAATATTTTCCTTGTTGTGTAAGTGATAAAGCAAAACAAGCGGGGTGTCAACGAAACGAATCTTGTGCTTTACGTATGACTTACGGCCTGATTATGCAGATTATGCATTTTATTACGCAAATGTAGTGCTGTTGCTTACAAATTGCCCCTAACAGAAGCGTTGTCTTTTGCATTGACATAAACAAAAATTTCCTTTTCTGCACTTCTTCATTTTAGCTTTTTGGGGAGCGGGTGTTTATTTTCGCTGAAATTTATGGGTAACCTTGATATAGAGGCAAATAGGTATTAACTTTGTCATGCTTTTTGATTTAGCTACTGTGTACTCATTCATGAGTAGGCCAATTTTTTTTGTAAATAACACGATAGGTAAATAGGTATGGGGATTTACAAGGTAATCCACATACGTTTAAACTTTGTAAAACTGCGGGGTATTTGAGTAGCAATGGCTTTCATTTTGAGTTCAACAACATTAAAATGCGTTATTTACGTTATTCAGCAAACAAATTTTTCAAACATTATGAAGCAATATCCGTCAAAATCATTCAGATTGTGAAAGTGTGGTGTGCTACGCAATTAGGGTGCTAGTTGTGGTCACAAGTGCGATTCAAAGGTAAATTCCCGTTTTGTACAGCAAGTACTTATGGAACGCGAAAGTTTGAAGCTTGGGCCAAACGAAGATAGACTTTGAAACAAGTATCTGCTTACAGATTCAAGAAGTACCTTTTCGGATACCGTTCTGGTTTTAGTTCTTTTCATGAAAAAGTCAGAAGTATGGTAAGACTTATCAGATATTAGTTAATTCATATCAAAATTCCTTTATTGCTATTATTTATTGGACGTATCAGTTTTATTACACCTCTCAGCTCTGACTCAACGTTGACAAACAAATTAATCTTTGATCAATGGGGTTGAGCTAATATGAGACTATGATACTGATATCCCGTTCAATGAGACCATAATAAAGAGATGTGCGTAATCCTTTGTTAGTATCGTCTTACTGATTGTGTTTCAGTTAAAATTAGACTGGGTAATGTACCTATGTTTAACTTTAGATATTTGATACTTGAAATGTTAAGATTTGTAGGAGACTTCGCGTTTCTAGAATTATTTACCATTTAGGTATTTCGAGCCTGTCTTATTCGCAGTGGCCAGGTTTCGAACAGAGATTTAAACTATCTCCCAACAGTTGTTGTAGATACCTACAGCTCAGTACCATGGTAAGATCCGTCCTCATAATAGAAATGTTAATTGTGGATTTCCTGCAAAAGTACTTCACAAATAGGTAAATCATAGCGATGATTGAAATTGACTCATGTTTTTTGACATAAACACTCTTACTCACATAAATCCCAAATCACTGAGTAATCGTTACTAAATGGAAAATCCATGCTTACATACATAATTATAACACCATGTGTATTATCACCTTATTCATATACCTACTTACGAATTATGGTAAGAAGGATATAAAGAGCAATTTATAGAACACACAAATGTCATCGTAGGTACCTTAAATGATGATGAATGAACATACATACCTATATGAAGCCTCGTGATCCGCGGTTTCTTCCATGTTTCCAGTCAGATCTCCGTGGCTTATGACTTTAGTTCCGATGTAGAGACAAAGGGTCATTAGCTGCTCAATAAGTGGTTTGTGAGACCGCAGAAGCTATTCAAATACAAATCAACACCAGTCAGTTCTAGATCATACTTTGATCTGAGAACACAATCTACGTTTGAGTAGGCTAAGCTTATACTGTATGATGCATTGCTTATTCAGAGTGACAGAGATTTCAACATTCGCTCTAATAATATTATGAATCGAAATTGCGAGGATGTTTGGATAGACGCAGGTACTCTACTCTAAACGTCGAGTGTTTATTTTTTTGTCAGAAAGTGAACCAAATTCCATTTTCGTTTCATGAACTGAAATTTTTTGGGCAAGCATTCAACGGCGATCCCCTAAATAAGTCTTAGTCCTGAAGTTATGAATTCCTGCATAGTTGGTGGGCATTAGCTAAGTTGAAATAAATAGAAAATTATGTGACATTTGAAAAAATAATTCAATCGTCTAATTCGCAACTGATCGAGCGTCAAGTTATTCGCTAGCCTGTTGGATTGGATCTATAGACACCGTATTCAGCCTGTACTTGCATTTCACTCAAATTCATCTTGATACTTTCATAATTTTTCAGCAGAAGCGTAAAATATTACTGAGAGTAGGTATTTCGAGCATTCTGTTATAAATTTTGTGTTATTAGTTTTTAACAAATGGTTTCTTACAAGTCCTCCAAGAGTATATAATAATTAACGGGTAGTTGCAAATTTTTTATGACGTCAATAGTTTTTATGCAAGTGGTATAGTGACAATTTGACAATCAGTTTTCCCGACGCGGACGAACCGTAAGCGAGATGTGAATGCAACGCGCTGCGGGTAGCGGCGCGGCGGTGCGCGGCGTTCGGTGGTGGTGGCGGCTGGGCGGTGAGCAAGGGATGCAGGTCGGGCTCGGTGGTGCACGGCGATCGGACCGGGCTGCGGTAGCCGGCTCTCAGTGTCGCTCAGATCGCGGCGCGCGTTGGTCGTGCGTCGAGCGCGTGTGGAGTGATGTCTGCGAGATGAGGCTGTCGCTGGTGCTACTGTGGCTGGGCGCGGCGGCGGCATGCGGCCCGAGCCGTGGCTACACCCGCCGTCAGGGCGCGCGCCGCATTACACCCCTGGTCTTCGGCCAGCACGACCCTAACATTAGTGAGAACAAGAACACAGCCAGTGGACCTCCTGAGGGTCGCATCACCAGAGACGACGATAGGTTCAAAGACTTAGTGCCGAATTATAATCCGGACATCGACTTTAGGGATGATGAGGGTACCGGTGCCGATCGCCTCATGACACAGGTGAGTTTTCACAATTTACCATGAATTTTCCTCTTGTTCTGAATTAACACTAACTTCTGAGCCGACGGACAAGTGCAGCGATTTAGGAACTTCAGTTTCGAATGTTTAATGGGCAGTGCAATAGTCTGCTGCCCCGTTATAATTGTTGGAAGTTGTCTTGCAAAACAATGGATTTCATGAAGTGTCCGCTGTTTTGAAAACAGCTCCTTAGTGCGCGGGCAGGGACAATCGGCGATGTAAACATTACGCGCGTGGAACAATGGGAACAAATTGCGGGCGTTACGGTAGCTTCGTAGCGAGTGTTCCGATTGTAGCACTGCAATTACGCAGGCTTTGTCAACAAATATTTTGACTCTGTGACTAATGGATGAATGATGAATTCTTTACAATTTTGATGCCAGTTTCGTTGAATATATGGCCGTCATAAAATTTGGTGTCGAAGGCATTCAGTATCGTGCGTTGTCATTCAAGATGCTTTGTATAAATATAAAGACAACTTACGGGAAACTTATTGTTGAGGGTTGCTACATTGTATTGTATTTTGGTTCGCTTCAGTAATACGCATTAGAACAAAGGTGTATCATTTTTTATTTTACACGCATCAATAATTAATTAAACATAATTATCCTGAATTGCTTTAAAAATACGTTCTTTTGTAGAGGATTCAATCCTGTTTGGAATATTCAAGATTACAGGAGAACAGGTGATGCGCATTTTTTAAGTATGTGTTTATTGTACGGGTTCTACTTTTATACCGCACAAAAATATTTATGTATCAAACTATTTAGCTACGTTAAGAGTTCAAACTGTTTACAATTGAATGTTTATAGAAGGCGCAACGCCTTGCAATCGCGTCGATAGAATTATTTGATAATAGTATTTGTGATGACGCATTATATCAATTTTGAAACTGTAGATAAACTTTGCACATGGCCTTCTGAACGGATAACGAAAATATGTATTGATAAATTACACTCGGAACTAATAAGATAATGTAGAAACATGTAAAAATTAAGAAGAAAACTTTATAAAAAAAATTATCTTAAAATTGTCGCTGGAAAATTATTCTCAGACACCATGAAACTTAACAATTGAAACTAAGTTAATTTTGTTTCTTGAGTAAGATGTGAATAATTACATTTTCTGATTGAATTTTCAGTCGTTCCGTGCTGTGTGATGTGTTAGTGACCCGTGAGGCGTGTCTATTCCGTCTGAGCCCACGTGTAGCTATAAAAATCGGCTTAAAAGATAGCAGTAGTATATATCTACTATAACAGTATAGGAGCTTGAATGTTGGTCGCCTACGATCAACATACTGACCTATTTCCTTCAGTTGACTCACAACGGAAAGATAAGCAAGTGCCATTTCCCCGGCTTTTCTTTCATTGTCATACATAATGTACTACCCATATGTACTTTCTTTACCCTGACACCAGACTGGCTTAAAACTTATCTGGCTGTTCTGTATTTTTTCTAACACAACTCTGTAACGACAGGGTCAAGTTTACAGTTGTTAACCCAAGTTTCAGTAGTTTCCCGCTTAAACCCGGTCGAGTCAAACAAACTGTCGATAAATGTGGAACTATGTTGGTACTTAATCTTGAAATCACGCTTGGCATTGCTGGGTTAGTAGCTTAGTAGTTGACAAATTGCACTGTGTTGTAGTGGCAGGCTGCCAACTACTTTTAGTTAACTTTACAACTTGCATGGCGTAACAAGCAGTTAATTAACGAATTTTACGCTTCCTTTAATCTCAGAATTTCTATTTTCTCCTTATAAATTAACTTTGATAGTCGTCTTTTTGAAAATTTGTTTATAAATAAAATAGTAGATACCTAGTAGGTGCGTCGAGTCGTGCAAAATATTTATAAATAGAGAAGTGTCTACGATAATATTTACGGACTCGTTATAATAGTTTACATGAGTAATTGTCAATCGCGGTTAGCAAATAAGTACATCGTGCGTAGCGTCAAAGAAACCGCGCGGATTCCTGTGAAGCGACGCTGTGCTGGTTAGCGTACCTACGTACCTTGGTCTGCGTGGGCCTATCTGGCTATATACATAAATATAAGAGATAAAGTACTAATCTGTCCGTCTCGAAGCAATCTCGTGAAGCACTAAATCGATGGAACCCGTGAATGACTCGCCGTTACGTTTACAGTAAAGTACCTAAGTTGGTTTAACCGAATGCGTTTGTCTTGAATTTCTCACGGTAAGCATTGAGTTGGATAATTTGTGCCTATATAATTTTTTTGAAAGAGATTGAATGAATTGGACATCGCTATCTACAATCTTAACGTTAGGAATCACATTAAGGCTCAGCTTAGTAGAAACAGGTTTAGTTTGAACGGAGAGGCTATGTAGTATGTAACTACCTAGGTTAGACCAAACTATTGAAGATTGGTTCATAGCATGAGCTCGCCAACAGCCATTGCTGAACATGAAGATCCTATTGAAGCCCTCATATAACTTAAGATAAGATAAGATGGAATATTGCCAGAATAACCTCTCATAAGAAAACTGAGTTGTGATTGCACCCCTTAAAAGATAATTCTTGTAAGGTTGAATTTAAATGAGTAGTCAAGCTGGCGAAATGCATTTACAATTTTGGTCTTATGATTCTCTCAGATCCACTGAACGGAAGCTGTGTACTGAAAATAGTGTATTAATGAAATTAGTTACTTAGTTGTTACAACTTTAGGAATAAAGTTGCTCAATGAATGTTTTTTAAGATAGGTAAAGGTTGGAATTTGCTTCTTACTTAGGTACTTACACTTAAATAAATGATTGAAGAATTTAAATAAGTTTTATAAGACTTTAGATTCTCGGAATTGGGAGCTTGCAATTTATTTATCCACTTAGGGAACGTGATAATTAAAAAACATTGTAAAATAAAAAATGTACTTAATTGTTTCACACTAGCCAAATATCGCTTAGAATTACATTCAAGTCTTACATACTTAAATAAATTGTTTTTTTTTAATAAACAAGGAATTTAATTAAAAACATAAGCAAATGTTAAAAACAGATTTCGTTTATGTAAATCGTGAAAGAACTCGCTATTTAAGTAACGATAATACTGTAAGTACTCAATTCTCTAAAGAGTTAGATTGGTTATTCAAGCGTCTGTTGCAAAACTGTGTAAGTACTAATACCCATAACTTGTTATAAATCATATTTACACCTATTGTTTGTCTATCCATAAAGTATGACAACAAGTTTATTCTGTATTTAGTAGGAAAATCGGTCAGTGGCTGGAAAACTAATATTTCAGCTTTCAGCGAAGCCGATGGACAAGTATGTGTTTGGCCTCGCTCTAATGGCTTGTCAAACATGTGCGCGTGTTGACAAACAAATTCACCATCCGAGCTATACAGTATACAGTCACTGGTAATATGTGGGTCAAATGTGACATTCAATACTAAAAGGTCACTACATAATTGATGCTTTCATACTTCATGTAAACAGTTCTCAAGTAAGTACCGAGATGTAGATAAGATATAATATAGTAGGATCAACTAAACCGTATACAGAAATATTTTTGGTTGCGGTAAAATATTACATTTGCATTTTATATGTTTGCACATGTTATGTTGCTACTGGCACAAGTTATCCGTCGTTATTTATCTCAGAAAGTGGAGTGCTAGTAAATAGTAGAATTAATATTAGTAACACACAAATAACAAACATTTTTTGCAATCCCATAAAATTACACTGTGCTGAAATTTCAGAGAAATTTCTTTTCAAATTCCGAAATTTGCTACGCGTCGTAGATGCGTCTACGACGCGTAGCAAATTTTAAATGGGGTGAATAATCGAAAAAAGTTCTTCTGATCTTAAAAAGTAGTCTACATTTGTGTAAGTTAATAATAATGTACGTATTTTTCAAACATTCTTTCCCGCTTCAGTGTATTTTACTACGAGCAGGGAGAAGAGGGGAAATTGATACTGTTATTACTACGTTAATCAATGTAATATGAATTGATTAAGCTACAGTTAGTATAATCGAATAATATTTAGTATAAAATTATGTTAAATATGTTTTTATTAAAACTTTGGTTTCTCATTAAGTGATTATTAAAATCTTTGAGAAATAAATTAAACCGTAAATCAGAGAAGAATAGTAGTAATAAGCGTAAAATCTAAAATATTATGTATGTACAACAAAATAATGACCATTTTATTTTACATTATAGCACCTGTCAGTTTACTCCTGGGCAGTAGGTACCTACACAAAAACAGTGTCAGTGCAACTGTACAATTGTACATAGATACTGACTAAAAAATAATTAACGTACAGAGGTAGAAGGTACAAGGAAATTGAGTAGTAGTATTAATGTATACCTAATTTCAAATATTATGAATTCCTTATGCATTCGTTAAAGAACATACTTTTTTGGTCAGAAGGTGACACGTGTACATGTCATACTCAGTTTTGTCACCAACCAGAATAGGTATTAATTCGGGTTGCATGACGTGGGAAAAAACTTATCCTGTAACAAAATTTAGTATGACATGTTTATCGGATGTGCTATTTCTGAGTTCAGTTTGATGGAATGCCAATCCGCTGTAATTAGGACGTAGTCGCAATGATTTAGCGTTTTAGACAGTGCCCAAACACAAACTCAATGCGGCTTAACGTCATCACACATCATTCAGTGTAAGTCAACCCAAATCCTGAAATAGTGTGGAAGTGTTCAAGGATACTATTGTTTGAGCGAGTATTTGTAAATAATGAGTCGAGACCGCGAGTTGATTGCACAGCAAATATTTTAATGGGCGTAGGTATCTTTAGGCGGAATCCAGTTATATGCAGATAATAATCGGTTAAAGGAATGTACGGACGATCAGGCGCGAGTGTGTGCGTGGAAGAAAGGCCGGCGCGAATCCGGCGTCGGTCATGTTATGTGCTCGCCGCGGGCAGCACATAGTCGGAGCCGAGCTGAGCAGCCTTGCATTCGTAAAAATCTCCAAACCGGTTCGATGCGCCTCCATTACTTTCTTTCTGCCTCCACCGAGCCTCCCATTTAACTCGGGCCCACTTTTTATCAGGAATCGGTATCTCCGTCTAATAGTATTATTTATTTCTCATAAATAAGAGGGAATATAAGTAAAGTTAATGCGCACGGGAAGCGGTACATTACATGCCAGATGCTTCACAGATAAATGCGTTATGCTCTTTCCGTCGGTTGTTGTGTTGCGTAACGTGCGCGGTGACAGCTCGGGATTTATGCTACAGCTTCCACCAGCTTGTAATCTTTATTTACAAACAATTGCCCAGATTTACATCATCACCGCAGTGAAATATTAAATGGTCCACAAGTGCACACTTTATGAATTTTGCGCAAGTATACAAGTCATATAGGTAAATATTGTATTACCTAATACACATTATATGGTGATGCTAAGCCTCAGTAAGTGACTGTACAGTCGTCAACTATTCAATAATTTATTTCAAACTTAAACCTATACTGAAATACTACGACGTGAAAAGGAATATGAGTCGGTATTCCAGAATGAAAATGGTTGCTACAACTGGTTGGTTGGCTAGCCAGCAAACCGCAGAATAGGCGCAGAACCACACTGCTTGCTCTCCTCCGATTCCAATCGGAATTACTTACCATTTTATGTAAGTTTTTATTTAATATTTTATATCCCTGGACGCGAATAAGCCGAAGGTGTAAGAAGGGGTGCGGCGAAGGCGCGGGGGTTGAGGGACATAAATATCTCGGTGATTTATGGGCAAGGCGGTCGCGGGATAGGTCAGCATTATTCAATTTCGTATTTGAGGCTCGAGTTACAATGAGCTTTTACTGCGGTGCGCGCGCGCAGATAGCGTAGCAATCCCACCCGCCACACTCGCTTTTGTTATCTACTTTTTAAACCCTATTGTAATCCGGAGATTAGCCTCGTGTTTGACAGTCTCTTAAATAACGAAAACATTAATTAACACGGCATTTCTATATTTGTAGAACTGTTAGGAATTAACCTTAATTCTAAAAGCATGTTCTCAAGCCGAGCGGTAATTAAGTAGGTATGTAAATAGTTGGGTAAATCAAATAAACGTTTTATATGATGGCACCGTTTTAAACTTACTTAATTATCGATTGTTAATATTGATTTAATTTCATTGCCTGATACGCTAAAGTGGTTTAATTTGTTAGCGGCAAAGACACCGCCGTCCAAATTAGATACTTTTCGGCTTATTAGCGCAGGATAAAAAACGGAACGAGGCCCGATCGCTTTGTGAATAATTGACCATAATCAAATTAATCCTAAAATTCTACGGTGGGTTTACAACGTTGTAAAATGTTATAAAGACCTCCTAACAGCCGTATTATAACAACGCGTTTTTATCAACGGCGCTCGCACTATCTAATGTATGGGTACCTACGCGTTTAAAACGATTAAAAGGTTATAACTTTTCATACTTAGGTACATGAAAAGGATTACTCTCATGTTTCCTCACTGAGTGATTTTCCGGTAGTAAACATCATATTGGGATTTCTTGTATGAAATCACATCTGGCAGGTTGTTAAAATTAATAAAATAAACATATCTGATGTTAGCAAAGTTTTTCAATCAGTCTCAGCGTGTCGATATGAAATTCGGATATACTCTTACCGCGAAATTGCTTTTTTATGGGCCATGTTACACTCAGGAATATGCGTGTATTGAATTAATTAAAATGAGGATGCACAATTTGTTAATTTTCAAACATCCTTCCTTAAAATTATAAATAGAAAAAGAAATGATGACGGCTGATGGCTCATTGTAAGTAAGTAGGTGCACATCTGACGGGATCAAATAACTGATTTTCAGCTGAACGTACTCACAATACTGTTATAAATCCTAAAATATATCACTATATTAATTTATTTACTAGGTATTGTTTCCATAATCTGCGCCGGATCACTGGCACGGAGCTCCGTTGCAGTCACACCTAAAGTTCCTTTCATACCGGACCATCGACTGTTTCTGATAATTAATTTCTTCAACGCTTGTTTGAAATCGGATACACACAATTAATTGTTAGCGCAGAATATCCTCAGCTTGTCCTTATTTACCGAGTATAATCTTTCTTGTATGTTGTAACACCACGTGGATGCGGCGTTATTTTTAGATTCTATTGTTTATGAGTCCGTGTTTGATTTACAATGATCTTGAAAAGTGGAGACTTTGGCCCTATAAAAATATTTTGTCTAAGTATGTGCATTTTGTCCTGCCGAAGTACTACATAAAGTGAATTATAATTGTTCATATGGAAGCCCTTTAACGTTTGCAAGTTGTCGGCGGACACTTGTTCAAACACACGCCAAACTGTTCAAGTGATAGGTCTTTGAACCTCGCCCGTGTTTGCGGTTTGTTTTATATAGTTGCTTCTTAAGGTGGCGATAAATTAACGATTTGCATTTCTCTCACAAACGTAAACAGTCGTGATGTATGTAAACACAAGTGTGCTAATACCTTAACATAAATCAGACATTTAGTGAGCACTGCACAATGTATGAGTAGTTGTAGCTTGTTCTGTCTGAACACTTGTTGGATAAACAAACCTTGGTGAAATGTAGTCGTACTCGGAAAAACTTGATAATGGCCGTGCATGACTTATTGTAGATTCAGTCATAATCTTGTAAGTAGGAACTTACTTTACAGATTATAACCAACAAGGAAAACGTATAAGTGACAATAGATAATGCTCTGTGTCATGTTTGTGTCCTATCATTTGATACAATACCATGTTATGTAAGTGCAACTTGTGTGTACTGAACAGTTGAATGCGGTAATAGAAACATTTAGTAGTTTGTGCAGCAATACAAATTATTTATTGCTAAGGAGATGGAGAATCTGGCTGAGTGTTAATTTATTCCGTTAACTAACCGCCTGTGAGCCTCGTTGGATAAACATAAAGGCACAGCATAACTATTGGAACAACAAATTACATAATATTTGAGCTCAATACAGGATGAAAATGAAAACCATGAATACAAAGCACAATTTTCATTCGATTCGTGATCGTAGGAACTCGTACTTACTAGCGGCTTATCCTTATCGACTAAAGGGTGATTTAATTTTTTTTACATCTCTCGGCCTCTTTGTAAAACTAAGTAAGATATTCAGTTAACCAAATTATGCTAAAGCAACGATACTCAACTTACATAAAAAATAAATCCATTTAATTGTATGGGGGTCACGAGATTAATAATTTATTTATATTTATTTTGGGACTTGTAGAATGCTTTCTTGACTATCCTTTTATATTATTTTTTCATATCATCTCAACTAAAAGAAAAGAAAACCGAGTGGGTCGTCGCAAAAAGCGGTCCCCAGTGTTTGCGTGAGTGTCGTGTGTCTCCGCCGCGACGTTCGTTTGTTTTAATTACTGCTGCAAATATTTGTCAGCTAGCTGTTTGTGGTTATCTTAGCGTTATCTGTCAAACCTCAGTCAATGCTAAGAGGCACGGGCTATGCCACTACAAACATAATACGACGACCCGTTTTATGATTATTCCGCTTTCCACCTAGATAATAGGCTACACACTGCTCCTTCTTATTTAATAATAGAATACAGTTATATATCCAAAACCATGTATAATTCGTTTGCAATATAATATTAGGTAGGTACATATGTGTGGTTGCGATATTGAATCAAGCATATTTATTTCGGAATTTGTGTCGGCTAAAGATTAAGGAAATATGAATAATGTTATTTCACTTTTGACCTCTTTTAGAGCTGATTTTAATATGATATTTTATTATGTTTATTCACTTAAGTATTAGTTATGAATGAATTAATAAGATTTAGAAAATGTGCCAAGTTTTCCCAGGAAACACATGTTCCTCGATTCTATTAATTTCAAGTAAACATATTGACAACATATAACGTTCCTAATTATTCGTAAAACTAAAATTTTAGTTTCTAAATCGAACTGCTAAGTTAGCTTTTTGTAAAAGTTACCTCATGACTGTAGTTAACTTGCGAGTGGATTGATGAACGGGCTGATACAATAAAATTAAATTAAACTAAACAGCCTGGTTTTAATTACAATTTATCAAACATAAACTCCCACAAAGAGGTAGTGAAAATATCAAAAAGTACCTACTCACCTCAATTTCTACGTATTAAGTATTTTAGAAGCTTACCATGTACTAAAAAACTGTTTTTACAAGTAACCGGTTCCGTGTCCATAACTCTTACGTATGATGAAACATTAGCCGCCACAATTTATGGATGATTACTTTGGCATCATCAGCAAAGAGTTTTGATAGGTACATCTCGCTCGGTCGTAAATCCAAGGGATTTTCTATAGGAAATGTAGAGAAATGGGCCATTGTTAAAAATAAACGTAGTAGGAAGGATAAACCAAAGCATAATTTCGATAGACATACATGAAAGGGTTTCCCCTATACGAGTAGGTACAAAAGCAATAACCTGAAAACTGTGAAGTCACATAATTTACCTATACTCTCAACATTACTAGGCATTGCGTCATTAATAAATTGATTAGGTATATACTTACTTTATTAGCCAATTCATACTTTCGGTTAATAAAGTATTATTTTGTTTTTTTCCGCGTAGCACTCTTTTAATCGAGTAATAAATTAACATCATACCTACCTTTCGTACATTAGGTACCAGTCCTTTCCTGTAACATATGACGTCAGACAGCAGGCGCCAACATCAATGAAAAGTCCAAAATTTATTGTTGGAGTGTGTTTATGTAAGATTGTTCGCATAATATCGAAATGTTTGAGCTTTAAAGTGCAATCCGTTTTGCGCGTATCGATGGATTTCGTTGATTTATTGCGATCCCTTCCCTGGTTTTATACGACGTTATGATGTATTGACTATGAAATGTTAGTGCTGAGGTGATTCAACTGTATGAACTATCACTTACGAAGTTATGAATTAACCATGACTACCTACTTACCAGTTCCTGATAGTGACCAGTTAACTGATGTGCTCTGATAATGTTCTCCTTCCTACAATGCCTTGGATATTCAGGATAGCGAATGCAAGTCCCCATCCATTGATAATTTAATTGAAAGCGTACATGTTACTTCATTTCCTCTCACACCAGCTTATGCCCCAAGCACTCCATCATCATTTGCTGAATCAAAAACGTAATTACTGATTCTCCAAGTCAATAATGATAGACAACGATTAATGTACTTAAATTTCGAGTAAAAGCGGTCCGTAAAGCCTTAAGTGGCCGTAAAAATCAGGCAGGGCCAGAACTCGGCGTGTCGATCGGCACTTAAATCTTACACCCAATAAAAGTGCACGTTGGACCTGCACAGGCCCGTAATTGGTCCTGCTGTACGATTACGCTCACAAGCGCGATCAGCTCGGACAATACATTTACGACTCTCATTGGTCTCATTTAATGACGTGTGACAAGTACATGTAAAGAACAATGAGCATGTAATTGAGATTTTTACAATGTACAAAGATATTCGCAATAAATCGACGTTGGGAAGTTCATGTGAGTGTTGTTGCGGCTTTCAATCACTTTTTGCTGAATGTAATTTCTCAAGATAGCGTGAAGTTCTGTACAGAAATCATAAAAGGGGGAAATAAAACTTGACAACTCATAGATCCGAGTCTTTTACAAAATCTACGCGATTTTCCACGTGTCACAATGCTACGACATCAAACGTTTGAATTTTTTGTAAAAGTGACTATTTCCGTTTCATGTTTGTAACCTTATGCTTCACAAGTAAGTTAAAACAGCATTAACTGTTGATTACGCCGATGAAATGCTTTGGTCGTTGAGAGCTAGATCGCGACGCGCGCGCATGTCTACGAGCCGAGACCCGAGGCGCCGCGGGACGCCCCCCCGTGCCTCAAGCCGCCATCACTTTTATTTATATTTATTTACCTTCCCTTCATTCAACGAGCCGCCCTTTCGGCCCTTTTTGTCGCACCGTAATACGCCCGATACAAATATTGTGAAAGAGCCTGCGGTTTGGGTGAATTTATTGTGCTACGATTTGATGTAGCACCGATGACGCCCGCATTCTGGAAAGGACGGCTTTTAAATATACATCGGTTAGGTTAATGACAAAAAGGATGACTTTTTGTGTCTTCTGCATTGAAAGAAAGCCGAATGCTACAGTTGAAGATTTGTGTTACGCGTAACAGTGCATGCGTAGGTAACATTGGGCAGGTACCTACTGCAGTCAGTGGAATATCAGATATTTTTACAAAATTAGTGTTCATGTACTTAGTAGAGAACTAAAAAGAAAAATACATTTAGATAAAAGAAGCATATTTCATTAGTTTTTTTTTTACCAAACCATTAAAATGGCATTCGTTACTTCCACGAGATAAATTCCGTCGTCGCGCGTCGTAGCGTTGAAAAACAATTCGTAGCATTTGCAGCACCTCTCATAAATTATAGTTACATATTACCCCGACCTCAGAGTAATATCGATGACCATAATTTATTTGAATATTTAATACTAGAAAACAATGCAAAGATAAATCACTACAAATTGTTTAAAGTAAAGATCAAATCTTCACTCCATCTGTGACGCGGCGGCGACGTTCACGTGCATCAGTTATCTATCATGATAAATGGCGTATTTATTTATCCGACGAGCCTAAATAGCTATGGTAATATTGGCCCTACAACAGCACAAAAGGTAACAAAACACAAAAGTTGAAAAAGGTAAACCGCACTATTTACAAAGTGGCTAGCGAGGACCACACAGCCACAATCGAGCCGCGCGTGCGACTCAGCCGCTTCACAATAAAAAAAATCGTTCCCAGCATAGATCTTTTTCGGTTATACATCTCGCATTTTGGTGGTGTGATTTGTGACGTTCGGAAATGTTAATGGCACGTCCTGTTGATTTCCTTTTGCGGTCTTATTATTTGGAGTTAATGTAGCAGATTGAAAACCTGAAATATTTCTTGAAATCGGTTGAGTGTATTTAGTTTAAAGTGTAATAGGAACTGGTACTGGGTACGCGGAATATGTTAGAAACGCAAATCGTTTGGCTGCGCGCGCCGGCCGTTGTTTACGCGATCACGGCGCGCCGGCGCATCGCTGACGGACGATGAACAGAAGTTGCCAGTCTTTGACACCGCGGCCGCACCCGGCCTCCAACTCTGCTGAGTTTGAGAACAAACTATTATTAGTTAGTTATTTAGTTAGATAGTCATAAGTATTGTTTTCTTATCTATTTCGGATTCTTTCCTATCCTTAGCTAGATTTAATGGCGTTTCAGGTCCGTCGTTTCATAATTATTTTGAGTAGGTCCTTCAGGATGATTTGAAACAGTTTACTTTTTTGTCAATGGGTTTTCGAAAACACCACTAGCAACAGATTTCAGTGTGAAACCTCTGGAATAAGGATAACATCTAATGAAATGTTGTTTGTACGACCTATTGAAATAACTAACCCCTTTCCTGATACGTCTTTGGAACTGATTAACAGAAATGCATTCCATTAACGATCTTGAAAGTTTTCAATTACAAAAATGGAGGACTGCCACTTGCAAGCTCTACTCTGAAGCTTTCTCTGACATTGAGACTTTGAAGCGTTGGAACTCTTGCGCATCGCCTCGCATATCAAATATATTCGTGCGGCTCATTACACACGTGTTTTCGGTAGGTACACGTTATTAGCTGCGTTTACACATGCACACATGCGCTACTTTAGGGTACATCTAATTGAACGTAGGCGCGGCGGCGGCGGGCGGCCTAACCTAATTTACATTAATGCAAACGAGGAGCATTGTTCAGGTGTGAAACGCCAGTGTCAACACACGGCCTCTACTCAAATAGTTTATTAGCTCCACCCAGCCGTGTTCTGGCGGACAGACCTTTGTAATACTGACAGT
Organism: Lithophane semibrunnea; assembly: GCA_947363905.1. NCBI lineage: Eukaryota > Metazoa > Arthropoda > Insecta > Lepidoptera > Noctuidae > Lithophane > Lithophane semibrunnea. The sequence goes on along the minus strand of OX376194.1, from coordinate 8,008,520 downwards.
ACCCCTAAAGACACGCATACTTAACGCTTAAATATGACTATTCAAGACGTCGTCGTAGCCATATCTAATATACATACTGACATATCTAAATAACATACATACATACATGCACACAATTTTTTTAAATATTTAACGTGAGAATGTATTCGATTCCTTACACTATTACAGTTCAGGTATCAGCTTTCACTTCTGTTTAACATCGAATTTTAATTCAATTAAAAGGCAAATATGCAGCTATCGGAACGGTTAACACATCATTTATGAGAAATTTATTAAGAAGGCGTAATGAGGCATTTACACGTTATTTAATTTTGTTCTGCCTAACACCTATACTTTGACAATTCCACAAAGTGCACTAGCGATTTAACGACCGCTTTACATCTGCTTTATAGGACCATTTAAGAGACGATTTAACGCCTATAAATGTTTTTGATTGTATGCGACAAATTGTGATGGTCAGGGTGTGTCGAGGTCGTTGACTGAGGTCCGCTGCGGTCAGCTGAAACACTAGAAGATCGCAGCGGTCACCAGTTTGTGTGACAGACAAGGCACCGACGCGGCCAGCACGCGCGGCGCACTCAACCGCGCTGTGGTCGGCACCAACCGTCCCACTGTCGCCGTCGTCGTCTGGCTGTTTACTTTGTTTTTGGCACACATTTCACTTTTGCAGAGCTTTTCATGTCAACTATTTCATGTACCAAAAAATTCTACTCCGTATATTCAGAAACCTTTTACTGTTCAATAAACCCTAAAATTTTTACTTGCAAAATATATTTTTAACAATGCACGTTAATCAGATGGCAACGTCTTGCATGAAATGACGTCACTTAAGAGACAATGGTCGATCATAAATTATTGTGACAATCTGCCACATCGGAAATTAATCTCGCCATGTCGAGTGTCATGTATATCGCAGTGGTCGTCCGTAATAACATATAAAAAATTACCGATTGAGACCTCGTCGGAAGGTAAAGTGCATTCTTGTGTTAGTTGCTTGAAGTCAATTCGCGAGAATGTGCGAATGTGAGTGAGCGCGCCAGTTGTTATTGTAACCATCTCGGCGAGCAGTAACATCCCGCTCGTGAATCATGCTTTTGTCTCAGCGAGAAATTATCATAGTAAATGTATTTACTATTGTAAGTATATCATATCAAATGACTCGCAAAAAATAAATGACGACTTTCACTATCGGTGGTGCGGTTCGACGTAACAATTTAAATGTGAAATAGATATGGAAATGAGGGAGTATTCAGAATGCTATTGAGTCATGTGATCATGTCAAAGTTGTAATGCCGTTATAACGTAGGTGTGTGAAGCTCTGATTGTAAATAAAAGAAATACAACAAGTGATTTATCACAATGTCGAAATAGATGTAAGCGTGCATAGTAATTTTCAATAATTGGGATGGATATGGAAAACTCTACGATGAACACAATCGAGGACACGGTTTCGCTTGAATTCAATTGTTTACTCTATCGTACCATAATTTATATTCGCACATATGGCTCGCTTATCAAAGCTTTTATCAAGATCCTATATTAGTAACAAGAATTATGAGCAATTTGTTTATTTTTTTGCTATAATCAAATTTATAATTTTAGAATACTCCAAATATCATAAAATGAGCGTCGGCGATTCCCTTTTTGCAAACTGTGGATGTATTTTCGAGCGAATACCTAACTGCAGATATCTCAAATCGATTACAAAAATCAATAACTTTAAAAGTCATGGTACCTAATAGGCGATACAGAATTTACTACGGCAGGTTTTAAGTGTCCATATAAATTATTATATACTGTTAATTATTTCTTACAAGGCAGTCAAAATGTTACGAATGTGCGCTTCTACGACGGCCGTGAACAGAGCATGGCTGCGGTCGAGTTCAAGGGAAGTAGGCACGAGAGAACGTTTTATGGGCAATATTTGCTGACGAATAACTATCTCGATAGTATAAGTTCAGTGTTTCGACTACATCGTTCAGCACAGTTTTACTACTTGTTAAGAATGCTTGACCGTTTCTGGATATGAATCACATGTTCCTAACTTCAGGAATGTTCCCCTTTACGTATTAGTCTTCTATAGCTTCACCCACTTCTGATCAACTGTTTACGCGTTCGGAAAATTTGTTTCCTGCAGCTTTCATTTGGAATTTCAATTGGTGCAGCAAACGACTCCGCCCTGCAGGCTGCGGTATTAAAAATTTAATTTCAATTATCATAAAATCATTCGATTTTACTTTTTACATTTTCGTTTGTTGTTAAAATGGCTTCACGAGCATGTAATTGGTTTTCTTTATGGGTTGGTTGTTTATATGGGAAGGCACTGATGCGAGCCTTCGTATGCTACTTGCGTTTATGATCCGCTCCCGCATCAGAAAATGTTCGGGAACGAGTAGGTACCTACTACGTAATAAATTAGTAAAGCAGGGAATGCATTTACTAAATGAAAGTATCTATAAATTTGAACTGGAATTGTATACGCGGCATTGTAACTGAACAATGGTTAAAGCGATGGTACTTTATTAGTGAAAACTATCGGGCTACAGGATTGTTCGTTTAAACGTGAGATATGCATTTGTCGGCTAAACGAACGGAAGGTACATTACAATTGGTCGCTAAAGCCTAATGGTGAAGCAACTCGTTATTGTGATGAAATCTTCTGATGGCACTGCTAGTCGTTGGTACTTAGTTGTCGCAATTCATCTAGGGTCTACACTCTACACTATGTGCAAATCTCTTTATGTGCTACACCTGTTGGTATATAAATATAAAACCTTCGTTGTTGAAACGATGTACCTTTCCAGTATTTGCAAACGTATTCAATGAGAATAGCGCCCCTTACTTAAGGTTTTATGTACATTAACCTATGACATCCGTATAAATCGCCACTGAGTGGGTAGCTTAGCGTGAATGTATTGATATAAGACTGCGCGTTTGACATAACGCTTATTTACGAACTACCGTGCAATAGAAAGGCATTCGTATTGTAACGTTGGCTATATTTATAGGTTCGTGGTTGGCGCATGTGAAGCCTCAACCGCATGCGATTTGTTCTCACGCGGTGAGTATTCCTGTCCCGCTCCCTCTCTTGAAAAATATGCCTCTGTGTCTCACTCATTTTGAGATTCAAGTCGCATTCTTCCTTTTTGATATTGTGCATTATTGAAGTACATCTTACCTTTCGACTAGTATTTCTTCAATGTATTAAGCGTTTCTTCAGCAACAGCATTGTTTCCACTGAAAACAATGACTTGTATTTTCCGCTGGTCAAAACATAAATTACAGGGGGAGGCGAAATGAGTAGGTACCTATGTATACTTCCTGAAATCCTTAACCAGTTAATACCTACATGTTTTGAATTGATTTACCTTGAAATGGTAATGACGTGCAAATGTGAAACGTAATACTTTCAATGCTTTGGTTTTTTCTTTCTGTTGTTGTATTTAGGTAAGCTGAGCCGGCGTTATTTGGTCTAGCGACGATTGTCCCCAGCGGAACAATGCTTGCGTTCGTTTGCGATTAATAAACTAATGGGTATAATTGTAACCCCGCGGCCAGTATGTTCACGTCATTATTTTGACTATGAACGATCGACTTCGTGCCTCCGATAAGGCACACTCGACTCAGTCGTGATTGTGTTTTATTGTTATTGAAACTGTCGCGAGAAAGTTGAACTTCCTTCTTTGCGAATGATAACATCAATTCATAAACCAAGGGTCTTGCCTCTTTTGTTTTTCTTACAGTTTAAATAAACGTGGTATAGTTTTCTTGGGTTTTAATTTAGTTGGTATAGAATATGCGATTATTTAGCGAAGGAGATAAAGCGGCGCAGATGCAAGCTATTTGTGATTCCCAATGAGACGTAAATACAAAGTTATTGGTCATTGTTTTAATACTACGGCCGGTGCACCGGTCATAACCATTAAAATGCGCGATGCGTTGACCTGAAATGTTCTCACAGATATCTGTAAATGCTCAAAGTACTTCAAAGCATATCGTCCGACACTGTTACTTTTACACTCCATTAGAAAAACAAGGCTTCTTCTATTTCTTAGATCTATTTTTTATTCAAGTAACCTATAACAAAGAGTTTCATAAAAAAATATATAATTACATCTTTGATACAATACTATCCATACTTTAAAAAAAAAATATATATATACTTAGGTACTACAAACTACTTACTGACAGAACGAAATAAAAAATATTTTTTTGCTTTACTGGAAAACGTGCAAATAGGTAAGTAGTTATAGGTATAGAGGTAACAATGCCAATTAGATATAAGTGGTTATAAATAGGTAATCCTTAAAATTATTGCTGGACAGGTAATTGAAAATACATACTTACCTTCTAACATGTAGATAAAGTAAATGTGTATGATTTTAAGACATCATTTGTGTTCTTTGTGTTAAGAAACTAAATTGCCTAATTAGCACGGTCGTAAAGGTTTGCGTAACCGAAGATAATGGTGTACCTACGTACTATCAAGTACTATTTTACGTACATTTGTTAGGAAATACAATACAAAATATTTAGTTAGTAGAATTATTGCTTGAATGAACTAGCTACTCGCCATTATGTAACTTCTTAAGGACATGTTTATTATTGACCAACTTAATTGCTTTGGCTAAAGTTCTCGAGGTTTAAGAAGACAAGGCGACTACAAATACAGTAATAGCTAACTATAATTATCACCTGACATGGTTCAGGAGTGGTCACTACATGATTTACAATAAGCCTGCAACTCTGCTCTTCACAACATTGTTTTGTACAGGAGATTAAGTGAAGGAAGTTTTAAAGGGCATTGCCATATTACCTATTTCAAAACTGCAGTTGCAAAACCATTTGTTTTTGCATAACATAAACAAAGATTAGCAACACTGTTGTCAAAAAACAACCATTTATCAGTCATTTTTATTAGCACGAAGATGCGACGTTGGGTACCAAATTCATATGGCGTGGTCGAATTAAATTTTAAATCGCAGAATTATCTCGGTCGGTTTGTAAGCGCAGTCGCAGTGTTTGGTGGCAATAAATTATCGCGTCGGAACACAAAAGATGGCATTGTGAGGTCGACACGGCGACGTCTGTTATCGATCGCACGCGGGAACCAGCGCGCGCGCACCCTCCCGCCAACCCTACGGCCTACGACACTAGTTGCTAGACGCAGGATCTTACAAATATTCAAAATTGGGACAACGCTAAGCATAATGCATGATTAATATAAAACTATAGATGAAAGAAAGTCGGCGATCTGTTTAAAGTAAAGTGCTACGAAATAATGGCGTAGCACTCGGAAGACATTTAAATAATTACTACTTGCTTCAGTGCACTCGTTAGAAATTCATACAACCAGCACTACAATGGAATTTTCTTCTTATCTGTACGCGTAATGGAACTCGAAACGAAAAGACGTAAGAAAATATCTCCTTGGACTTGAAAACACATACATATTCAACATTAATGTGATCATGAAAAAGTTAATGGTGAATGTTTGATTTATCACGAGCCTCGGCGCAAGCGGTCCGCGACCCGGCTGTTCAGACGACACGCTTTTGTGTCGCCGTCGTCGTTTTATGTCCAATTAATTTAAATAATAGCTGCCTCCCGACCTACCTGCCTGCGACTACTGCGACCCGTCTGTCGCATGTCGTGAGCGTCGTGACGACAACCGACAACCGTCACATGTTCTACTTAATTTTCCAAATGTTTGATGGTAGCTTGTCAATCATCAGTCCTCTAATTTGTGTTTAAATTATTTTGTGATGAATAAATAGCCTTGAAGTAAATTGCAGTAGATAAGGACTCAAATGTTATATGACAGAGTTCCTTATAAGTGTAGCCAAACTTGTTTTCTCAAGGCTCAAAAACTAAAACTTTTCTAGTAGGATCACAAGAGCTTGTTCTTATTCATATATGCAGTCCATTATGACCCTAAATAGTTATAAAGCGCTCTAGACTTTCAAATTAGCATGTCTTAAAAGTGGATTGATCGCTCAAAAGCCGTTCATTGTGTTCTCTAAGGGGGACATTTGTCTACCATTATTATTTCGGGCCGGTTTTTTCATGTACCTGCCTACATGGCGCCTAACTATTCATATTCAAATTAGTGTTTCTTGTTGGGTAATTTTTAACATTTATTTACAATTGTGTAATCCGATCACTTGGAAGATAAATTGAATGAGTCTGTGTAAGTGAGATAAATTGATGCTTTCCATACCACAATCGGGCGTTAATAATGATATCGAGTTCCAATACAGTGCACTGGCAAGCGGATACCGAACCGAGGGGAAACTGAGATTTTATACGAAGTTATTATGTGTCTCACGAGCACGTCATTTATATACTTGATCTTTAAGGAATTTGGTTTAGTTAAGGCATCATTATGACCAATAGAAACGACGAAGCCAGGCGGGTTTCCCGATGATGGTAGTGCCCCGGCTGGCCGGGTCAGGCAGCTTATTCATTAACGCTCAGTTCCTCCCACTGGCGTCGGTCATTTTACTTTATTTATGGCCGCCGACTCGAGGTGAGACCCCAATTTCGCATGCGCCCGTGGCTTGATAATTATACCCTAGCTGCGGCTGAAAAAGGTCGCTGTTTTATATTGAATATGAATAACTCCTCATGATACCCTTGGATACTATATACCTAACGTTTGTGGTTAGCTATGTAGGTTACTTTAAGGCTGTGGCTATACAGGATGTCTTCTTAATTTCAAGCTGGGTTATTTTCTAATGCTGAAAAGAGGCGTTTTCAGGAATTATGATCGTGTGATCAAAGTTTTGCTTTCCTCGTCACTTCTGTTAGGCATAATGTCTATGGAAAACTTGAGCTACATTATAGGTAAAACGTTAATGAAGTTTAAAACATGGTTTTTATTTTAATTTTAGCTTAGGCATCACGAATACGTCACTTAAACTTGTTGGTTGGTTACGAAATAAATCACTGACCATTCCACAGAAAAAGTCTTAATTTCTAGATAACTGTTATAAAATGATGAAAAAAAAGCATATAAAACCATCATATATTTATAACCAGCAAGTTAGTTGCGTATGTAGAGTTAAACTTTATTCGCAACTCTGACGCAACTAAGTTGTGCTAAGCTAGCACTAAACTTACATAAATATTCCATTTTTCAACACTTCGCACTCGATATATTATGGGCGTATATAATAACCGGTTAATGTATGTATGCAATTTTTTATCCCTATAATGCGTTTGCCTCACAGGTAATCGTTTATCGCAGAGCATGAATACTAAACGTCCTATTTATTGCCACCAATAAAATAAGTCAAACTCAACGGAAACTTGTAATGGGTATGTATGTATGTATATTTTATGGATAGTAATACTCTCAAATAGATAAGTTCAAGAATAAAATGATTTTTGATGTAGTCGATGACGCGGGGAGCTTTTACGTAGCGCGCGTAGCAAAGCTTGTGTTACCGTCGAATACACTGAAACTGGTTTTACAATAATTGTATACTTCAATAAATTAATATAGCTTCAGATAAAAATAAAACAATCATGCTATATAGTATAAGTTTTGTTTGACGACGTGGAAACAACGGTGCAGTCGCAAATCTAGCGCTTGTGAAAATGAAGGACCTCGTGACGTGTGAATTAGCAGCAGACTACTTAATGTCAAAGTGATTAGCATGTTTTTGTGGGCAAGTCTTTATCACAAATCTATGTTAAAATACCCATTTGAGGAAACTGCCAAACATATAAGAAACCTCCGTAGCCATAAAAACCGGAGAAGATAACGTTACAAATGAAACAAATATTTCTCTTGGTACACGAGCATGAATTTATTAAAGAACCAAACACAAGAAGGTCGAAGGATGTGGTGGCAAAAAGCTCTCTCATGTCCACGATGTCGAGATAACATTAAACTGAGCATTTGTTATCCTTATCTCATGTTGGAGCGTGGCTAATGTGGCTGGAGGCAGATACACCCGATCGATTTATGTCGCCCTGGCACCCACGACAAATTGATAATTAATTTTCCAACGATGCGTTTGATGGTGCCGAATTATTTTTGCGAGGTCGTTCATATCGCTTTATTTTAAATGGTGATCAGCATTAAACGGGTTTAAGAAACGTAAATGTTTATATCTACTAAATTAATAAATCGTGCAGCCGCTTCTCGCTTGCACACAATGACATTTGACTGATGTTCCAGCGTACTATGCATTGTTCACAAGATAAGCCGCATTAATTCTCGGTCATGCCACCTGATCGAGTTAATGTTTATTCTTTATGAAATATTTACTTTAAGTCCGCGTTAACCAACTGAATTTTCAGTGAATTTCGTAATAAAAAAACTTGGCTCTTTATCCCCGTTTTTGTAATTACAACACTTCTTCGATTTTAACTTCTTAACTTACTTGTAGGTACTGCAAAACAGGCCTGGGAAAGCTAAATCTTGAACGTAAACCTTCACAGCATGTAGAAGTGACACATTAAAAGGTTATATGCAATCAAAAAGTTATGTCCCGCGCAGCTATTCTCACGCCCTCGCGCCAGCGCACACAAAAGCCTCATCTAATGGACGCCCATTGATAAAAACAGTTACTACCTCAAAATAAATAACAACACGCGACTCTCGAACGAATTATCTCGCGCTCTTTATGATAACCATTTGGAGATCCTGTGACATGTCCTACAAAAACCAAATGAATCATGTTTCGATAATGCGTCATCACATTAGAATAATATTTCAATAATGTTCGTTAAGTTTGTACAAAGCTGTCTATTTAAAGTGTTTTACGATCGTAGTCGCTGAATTCCACGCAAGTAGTGATGCGGAAACGACCGCAACATCTTAGTCCCACGTCAAATTGTCTCTTCAATAAATCATCAATAGATTTGATGCGCGTTACTACAACATGTAAACCAATATTCCATGAAACTGCCAAGATATGTTTTACTGATCGAAAAAGTAAATTGGAATCCTTTTGTTTATATTTAAGGTTTATAATTGTAGTTGAACGTCAGATTAATGTTGCAAGGTTTTAGTTGAAAAAACGATAACCCTCTGTCGTCGGGTGATTCTGTAAAATTGTCGGAGACATCGGTTTTTATTTCGACCCAAAACAATCTAAAAACGTTCGATCTTTTGTGTAATATGACACTAACCGCGGACGCCAGCCTGACACGACAGCGGTCAAAGCGCCCAGATTTAGAAATATAGGTATGCCATTTTACATTGGTATAGATAACGCATTCTGGTATTAAGTGAACTAGCTCTAGTTAGCTAACAAGTTTTTTTTAAATATCAAAACAAAGCAACAAAAAAATGACTGACAGCACCTTAGATACAGTAGTCGTTTCACACTGATTATTTGAAATAAAAAGACGTGTCATAAAAATATGCGTGTCAAGCGACACATCGCCCCACAAGCCCACAATGTGTCTGGTAAGCGCCGCTCTAATCCTTTAAAACAATGCTAATGGATCTACGTGAAGTCCACCGCCTTAAGTCCTGTCAACGTATTTAAACATTCGACCGATCGCCTTAACGCTTCGCTCGCCACCAATAAAGTTGACACTAAATTAGAACTTTTATTTCTTTTCTACCCGAAAGCACAAAATTGTAAATAAATATTTTATTATACTTGTTCACTGGACGCATTTTAGTGTGAGCGATGAACACGGGTTCACGTCAAAACATCTTTATCGGGTTATTTGTCTTATAAAATATTATCAAGAGGCTCCTCGGGACCGTCAGCAAAAGAGGACGTATAGTGTGATACGTGTGCGGCTGTTTACTTTACACCCACGTGATGTGGTCACCTCGCTTTGGGGCGAGGGATAAACAATGAGAAAGGCGATTGCTCGTCAATGGTGTAACAAAGATGGTTTATTTTTCTTTGAAGTTGAGATCTCGATGAGAATAGGTTGTTAGGTGTGAATCATAGCGGCAGACCGTACCGCGGAGATTATGCGTGAGCCGCGCATCGGCATCGGCGCGTACCAAATCCGACGCGACAAGCAGAATTATCAAGTTTTGATGTACTGATAAATCAATAACTCATTTCGATAACAAAGATACGCCGAGAATCCGCTTTTAATGTTTATGTTTTAGATTTAGATTGAGCTTTTATGTTAGTTGAAGACAGACCATTATTTCGTTTCGAGATTTTGGTTGTAGCTAGGGCATTTGTTGAGATTAAAATTTAAAATATTTCTATAGTATCAAATACATACTTAGTTTTATCTATTAGACCTCTGACAGCGATCATATGATAGTCGAGGTAGTGGCGGCGGCGGCGCAACGCCAAGTTAAAAGCTCTGAACCGGTCGCGTCGGAAGGGGCGGGCATCGCCTCCCGCAATCACGTACTTGTCGCGTTTTCATCACCTGCTCGCTAAAAGTGACGTAATTACGGATGCAAATCGATCAACAGCAGTTATCGAGTCGACGAGGGTTGACGCTGGAAATTAGCGCGATACGCCAGTTAATGTTTATAGCCTTCCGCGATTTAGCGAATATGGTATTTACGACGATGTAGCGGCAAGCAAGGTGCGCAGTTATGAGCTACTTCTAACCCCTTTCAGTTGTAAACTGATGATTTATATTTTCTCATAATGATGTTGCTTTTGAAGTTTACATTATTTATAAGCTACGCAGAACCTATAAGAAAGGCATACCTGCTAACAGCTGCAGGCACTGCCACACCTTATTAAAATCACGTTTATCTTTCACGACGAGTAATCTGAAGGCGCTCCCACATCGGAAGCAGTCGCCTGTAATGTAACAGTTCAGGTCCGAGCATTACAGAGCGCAAACTGTAATGATACAATTTGTAACATTGCATTCACCGGTAGCATTTGTCTGTATTTAATGTAACAGTAGTGAATAAGAGCACCCGTGATACAATTTGTAAGATGAATGAAAACAACTGACTTGACTACAGGCGAATTGTCGTCAGTCAGGGAGGCAGTATACTAACGTAATGCGAATTAGAGATTCGATTTGAGGAAGCGCCTAAATGTTCCCACTAGAGCTGAAGCACAATTTTGTGTTTGTTTTTAATAGCAATTTAAGTACTGATAAAATATCAACTAGTTGCCAAATCACTAAACTATCTTCCTGAATGATTACATCACTTCTGTCTACAAGGAGTTGCTCATTCTTTGGATATTTCTTTCTTTGACTTTCTTCTCTTTAGGATCATCTTTAAAACAAAGTTATATTAGAAGCACCATGCAAAGAGAACGGTGAAAACAAAGGATAAATATACGAAGTTGATCGATGTCGGAAGCGTGGATTCCATCGCTCATTCGGATGACTTGCAACTAGTGAGCATGCTCTCATTGACTCCGCCATTGACCTCGCGTCAGCCAGACTTAGCGATCACAATAATATAAATTATGGTATTACATCCGTCTCGTGGGTATTAACAACTGTAAACATACAATAACGTAATATAAAACAGAACTTAACAGATCGGCCCCTGGGGTAAACAAGGCTGCAAGCATAACTGGAACCAATTATTTGTAAATAAGATGGCCCATTGTCATCTGCTTTAGTACTTTTCCTCAATGAAGATTTTAAGATTTACGAAATACACGCGTGAATTCAAAGGTACATTATGTTAATCACAAAGCCAATACACATTCCTCGTGCAGGGAATGCAGCTAGATATAATGTAACACGTATGACAACGGGTTGCAGGTGATGTAAATAGTTGTTATTCAGCGTATTCTAACACAGGTACAAAAGCAAACTTCGGTGTGTCTGGAAAGGCACTTGCTCCAGTTGAGTGAATGAAGTGTAACGTTTCATTAACAGAGGTCTGTGGCCCAAGCAAACACCGCATATCGGTGTCTTGTTTCAAAAGTTTTTTTTCCATCATAGTGAAAGGCGCCCGCGTCTCCTTAAAAGCCTTGTGGACTGTATTCGTTAGCGCACCTTTACATACGGAATATAGCCCTCAATGGGAAAAAAAACCTCTCAGAAATGAGTACAAGTGTGTATACGCCATATTTGTTTGAATCCTTAATTGATCATGGACTGAAGTTTGGCTAACATCTTGTCTAAATAAGATTTTTCTTCATGACGCCTACATTTTTATTTGTTAATTCTTTATTGAAGATTGTCATTGACTTAAACTCTTTGTAAAGGTTTGTATTTCGCCTAAAATAAGAAAGAGATTAATGTTTAAGAACTTCTCATGACATGATGAGTTCTTGCTCACAAATAGAATTTGCTAACGAGTTGAGGCGATTATGGCTGGCAACATTTCATACCTACTATATTAGAAACGAGTGTCTGTGAGGGAATGTATGTGTTACCGCGCCTTGGCCCCGCATTGCACTGACGACAGCCGCATTAAGACAACAAAGGGTGATATTTTTCGTGGACAAACATTAAAGGGCTTTGAACATGACAGACAGGTGATGCACCCACACGATGCATATTTATGATATGTTCGACAGCTAGTACGACACTAGGAATTATGGTCAGCTAATATTTGTAGTGTTTACATGCACACACCGCAGTGAATAGCTATGGGACCAATAATATTGTAAAGAATCTTCACGCGTGAATAGCGGTGACTTACAAGATTAATAAGATATATCTAATAATTAATGGGACTGTAAGAAATTGGCTAAGTAATCAACACAATCCGTGGTCTGCAACATCGGGCCGTATCTGTGCTATATAATTACGTAGTCAATCTAATACAGGTTGTAAAAAGTTAAAAAACAAAATGGCCGCCTGGGCTAGTGATTCACACGTTGCGGTTTCTCTGACTATTTGTGACTGAACATAACAATCTGTGAGAAATCATTCATCGTCCCTCCCAGCACCATCCACCAATCCGAAAAAAATATTTCATTACCATAAAGACAAGGTGTTACTCTGATACAATCATACAAGGGATATTATACCGACTAATTTGTACTTTGCAGAGTGGAAAATGTTCTTTAGCTTTGACTCAACCAAACGTTTTTGGAACGCGTCATTTTTACAGGTACCTAAGTATGATGGGAAATAAGGCAGGCTATAAAAATTGAGCATTAAGTGGTCTTATTTTAACTTAAATGATTTTGTGTGCCGTTTAAGTCGTCGGGCGGACTAAACAGATCTGCAACAATAATAAATGTACTCGGTCCGTCACTAAATTTGAATGTTTACACTTTTAAAATGTTTACATTGTTAATGTTTTGGTTAATACAGGCAATTTTATGTACTTATATTTTTTTTGTAAGTTTATAGGAATGCTTTAAAAGTTAGTTGTATACATTCATACTTTGAGATACAGGTAACTCGTCTAAGGTGCCTACGTGAACCCTTACCCAACACCCTCGCGTAGAAATCTTTTGGGTTCGCGTGAACAAAATGAACGGTCGGCATTACAAAAAAATGCCCTTAAACTATTTGTTGTGGTTTCCACAAAAAGACAAAAAACGGGACATCAAAAACCAGTCAGCATTGGTCGGCTTTTCGACTCTAGTGGCCTTGTAGAAAAAACCATGTGTTAAGGAATGTAAAGAGCCATTTAATTATCCTAATATATTGTTATGGTCGCGGAGGGAGGTGGTTATAAATTAGCGGCAAGTCCGAGCTAGGACGAGGTGGCGAATGGTGCCGCGCCATGGAGACCGCTTGTATGGGAGAACCATTTAGATAATATGAGAGATAGGAATTTTAGCGACATAATATTTTATGTACATTGTATTGGTTTAAGTGGTGTTCAGGATGTGCTAGTATCTAATAATGTAAGTGCGTGCGTGCGCTTGCACAGCGCGGTCGCAGACAGCACTCGGCGTTCTCACGTTACTGCAGCCGCTGTTTCAGTGCGATGATCCTGAGAGTTTTTATTCCATTTTTACCTCAGTTCCATCGAGCGGCCTTCATTATGCGTCCGCAAGTGCTTCGGTCGCCACCGGTTCAGGTAGCTTGGAGTTTCGCTTCAAAACTTGACCTTAGGTATTCGATACGCTTGTTATATTTTTTGTTAATCAATATAATTGAATATGAGCTTTTGATGTGGTGTAATTTGATAATTTGCGAAAATAAATTTACGTAAATTGACTTGGTCGTAAAAACTGGTTTAATATTCGAATCTTATTGGATGTGTAAGTTCATGTATACATGTATGTAGGTGCATACCGAGTGATTATAATCGTGATATTAGGGTATGTAGGTATCGACCGGGACAGGGCGAGGTGTCGGAGGCAGGGCTCCCCGCTGCGCGTGAGCATTGTGATCGACAGCTTGTTTACTAAAAATATGCATAATGAATTTATAATAGCCTATCGGGCCTGCCACGTCGCCTCGCCCCTCCGTGCCCATATGAGGTCTGCTTCGTCTGCCTCTTTGGATGTAAATGCACAAATCGATACCTGCCTAAAGTTTCATACAAGGTGACCATATGTTAGGAATGAACAGTTAGATAGTCTTGGAAATGGCCCACTAATTCAAATGACGCCATGAATGCCAGATTTATTAAAAAAACACCTCTAAAAGATATTTAACTCATATTATTGAAGGTTGCCAGTGAAAGAATGTTGGTGTTACGATGGTGAGAGATGCTTAATTGCGCCACCGATGTGTTCCCACGTTTAAATGCAGCAAGTGTTTGTATAAGCATTTAGCATTCGATTGTTTTAGTGCGGACCGAGACGTCTGCAGAGAAGCAAACATTGAGCTTCCTGAGCGTGCAGCACCGTACCCTCCCCTCCACCCCCCGCACTTCACGCCGATGTCTTCGTCTCTCTGATAATAGGCATACTTCGTTAAAGATAAGCTTATTAACCAAGACAATTATCAATTATCTTATAAAATAATCGTTTTCAGCAAGAAAAGCGAATCCAGCATGAGGAATTTTGATGCCGTGAAATGTCAAAAAATAAAAGCATCGCCGACGATGCTAAATATGTCGCAGTTCTCGCAACTCTTTATTAGGCGGTTGAAACGTTCGTAGAAGTAATTATATACGGTGCTTCAAACTATCTGTCGCATGAATGTGGTCGGCTACACCGGCCAGGCGGGGCGCCCGCCTCGGTTCCTAGCCTCGATTCGTTACGTCAATCTCCAAATTTTTTCACATTGAAATCTGCATAGAGTGAGTTGACATCGCACACAACAAAGCCGCCACGCGGTGCGCCGAGCTTTGTCCGCATTTCTTTATAAATATTTTGACATTTCCCCCATTCGTCCCGCGGAGCTGGTCCACAAACAAATCCGTGTGGATCCTTTTGTGCAGCGTGTGTAATTTGATTTATTCTTTGACGACAAACGTCCGACATCCTGTGTTGTGAGGCGTTGGCGTTGGGGCGGCGGCGTTTGTCGATTTGTTAGCACATCTATTGGTATTTTCTTTAGTAGGTGTAAACAAAAAGTTTCGCATGTCTTTAGAGCGTCGATATTGTTTCTTAGAGGTGCATTGAGTGCGCACTCCACTTACGGACCTTTTAGGTGGTCGACGCGAATTGCGATGTAAATATTAGATATCATGATGTTTGCCGAGGGCTGTTAACACGTGGAGCTTGAATTGTTACAATATGCACTAACATTCGCGTTCCTTTGAATTCTGTAAACTCTGCGAGCTTTAGTAAACGCTTACGATGTTGAATCATTGTTTATGTCTGGGCGTCTACAATCTTTGGATGAAAGGAGTATACAGAGATATATCTAGCTAGGATCATGCACTTTCTTACGTAAATGTTATTCAAAATGTAGCATTCCTTTTCATTGCACTTCATCGTGCCGTTTCCGCGCATTATCGCTGCTCCAGAGATTACTAGTCCTATAACAAAGACTGATTCTTAAAGTCGCACATTTCAGAGATGCAAGGAGAAGCTGAACACGTTGGCGATCAGCGTGATGAACCAGTGGCCGGGTGTTCGCCTGCGGGTCATCGAGGGCTGGGACGAGGAGAACTCGCACCTGGAGCACTCGCTGCACTACGAGGGCCGCGCCGTGGACCTCACCACCAGTGACCGCGACCGTGCCAAGTACGGCATGCTGGCGCGTCTGGCAGTGGAGGCCGGATTCGACTGGGTCTTCTACGAGAGCCGCTCGTACATACACTGCTCCGTCAAAACAGGTACTTCTTTAGTTCTCATTTTTCAAGTAAGTAATAATAATAATAGTTAGGCTTCATTTCATTTAAACCGTTTCTGCGTGTTGGCTTCCCGAGAAATATCGGAGACGTAAAAATTATATTAATAATAATTTAAAAAAATATACGTTTCAGAAAACACGGTACAATGTTACAAAATTATAGTAATACATTAGAGCCTTACGCGCTAGATTTTAGCAAATTCTCTGGACCCTACTCTAGAAATTCCGGTCTCGGGTAATTAAGTGTTAACATGTGATACGTTGAATTGTGAGACACAAAAAAATATCCATTGAAGCAAAGCCCTGGAGGCTTGCGCACCAACCGATGAAGTATTTAATTACATTTTTACAGTTACTAAAGTAATCTAGGAATATTTTAAATCAGAACGAAATATAACGTCCATTTTAAGAAACTAGGTTCTATAACATACCGTACTTTATTTTAAGAAAGCAATTTCAATAACTCGAACAGATTATTAATCGTAAATAATAAAATGCTGAATTTATTATTACAGATATAGATAATACCTACTTGTATAACATAATCATAAATGTTTTTTTTATAAGAGCTGCCTATTTCGAAATGCACACAAATGCGTTTAAGTCTTTTGTATGGCGGCGCGACGCCGCTCCATATTTGGCCCTATTTGAGGAAAACCTATTTTGTTTCTGCAAAAAAATCTACATGTTTACACAATATAACTTAAGTTTTAGTAGTTCAAACTGGTCTTGAACAATAAAAAACGCGGTTATCAAAATTGGTGTTAAAAAAATGGGAAAATTATTTGCTTATCAATTTGCGGTCCCATATGCTCAATATAATTTATTAAAGTATCGGTTTAGTACTATTTTGCTAATAAAATAATAATATTTGCCAGGAAAATGCGGTATTTCTTGACATTGTTTGCTTTCTTTCGTAAACAAACGAGATTATGTCATTGTATCCTACGTACATTATGTTCATGGTTTTCCCAAAAAGAAAATGCTCAAGAATATTAATGTGTCAAGTCATGACATGTTATTGTAACTTGATATTAGTGATATTTCACTAATGTAAAGTATACGTATTGAGGGAAAATTGTGGTTTCCCTGAAAGTGTTTACATTAATCTACGTTCAACGTTGACAACTTTGGTGCTAAAAATTGTCACGCGGGAAAAGCCGAGTCTTCGTCAATTACGGGTACATAACTGTATAATGTGGGCTACAGGCTTCGGGACGGGCCAAATATATAGTTGAACTTTACAAGAAGAATGCATCTCAGACAGCTTCCCGCGCCCGCGCCCCGGCGGTGTCGATCAAACGGACGAACGAGCCTCTTGTTAGCATCCCTCTCTTTCATACTCGCGGAGAAAACTATAACCGTCTCTTGCGCACGCGGCCGCATCGCAGCCAATCCCCCACTTCTATAATTACACCGGTGATTCAATGGCTACTTATATCTATATATATGTATACGGCATAACGATGAGAGAAGCGCGTATTTATATGTATGCTTGTGTTTTTAGATATTATGGAAGCATTCCGGCGCGTTCGCAGTTCCAATTAATTTCGCAGATTAGTCTATAAGTGGTTCAATGTTCAGGCCCAAGAGCAGAAGTGTTGAATGTAGGTAACGTGGCTAACGATAACACCTTACAATTGTAATGAAGTTTCAATAATTTATCTTTGTTTTGTTACGTCAATGAATTACTAATTTTATTTACAATGCTGTAAGGTATATTTCATATCTTCCTATTTATCTTCCAAGTGTTAAGCTAATTACTAATTGTATTAACTATCCATTCTTTCCTAACTGTTTCTGCATCTAAAAGTTCTTTGCCAAAAGTTATTACAGAGATTAATTATGAATCTTATTAATCAACGACCATTCTGTAGGCTTTAATCTTTAGAAATATTAGGTTTGTGCTGTTCAAGGTGTGTACGGTATGCCTTCAATGCTTTCTACTAAATGAATAGAATACCTACCTATTAAACAAGTTTATTAATTAATTTTGTTCCAATGTAGCTATAGTTATTACATCGTTGATAATAATTAAAGTGCCGCAATAGCTTTTTATCTTTAAATATGCGATGCGTGTCTTTAGAATATTAAAATTAATTCTAGTCAAAAGTTGTAGTTTACTATATGCAACATTATTTAGCTAAAACCTAGGTATATCTAAATCCAGACTATATTTCTCAAAAATCCGATCATATGCCTACGCCATATAGCGGCACCGAATAAAAGTCGTAAATTAATAAAAAAAGATACCTAAAGTCATCCTAAAACGATAAAGAGCATTCATTGTTTCAAAAGCTCGACCACTGATATCCGACGGAGTCTCCCGCGGCCGCAGGCAATTTGTTTCGATGTTTATTCATTTATTCCGGCGTTTTGTACGATCCGAGTCTTTTAGTATTAATTTGGATCTTATAAATAATTAATGTGCTTTGTGTAGGTATGTGTGTTGCGGTCGTGGCTCTCTGTTGGTCGCGGTCAAGGCCGGATCGCGCACGACCATCCTCCGCTCCTTACGCTCTCCCCTTCAATATAAAAATCTTCTTCAACCTGCTGTATTTCATTAAAATAATCTATCATTTAGCCATGTTGCTCACTCACATCCGAATAGTACGTTACTATTTGTTTATCAGTTAATAAATATATTTTTATTAAAATTTTACATCACAGAGTTTTTTTTTCACGTTGTTAGTGATATTTTATTGACAAATGTAATTAACATTAAAGTTCTTTGTCAATATTTTTAACGTTCAGCTATAGACTGATTCAATCAATTAACACAACCTCAAAAGAGCATAATTCATAAAAAAATACTGTTGTAAACTATTTCTGCCTATGGGAATTCAAAGAATAATCATGAATATTTAAAGACAGGAATAGTTTTCGCTCTATCACATGGGATGAAAAAGAGACAGAGAAAAACTGGCCCATTATATGCTCGTATATTAAATTAAAGCATTCAGTGATCAACTCGGCGCCAATAAAACTATACCGAGCATTAATTTTTTGTGTTGGACTCGATTAATTGATTTTCATTGGTCGGCGATGATTGTTTTTTTATTCCGATCATTGACTTATGGTATTTATACTAACGTCATCAGTTAAGGCGTGCACTGAGACAAAGTATATACGAACTAGATAATACTTATGTGTCCAAATTTGTCGCCTACAACAGGATCTCGACACAGACATTATTCGTTTATTTTACTATTCGTCTTGTGATTGAATGTTTAGATTATAAACGACAACATTTTATTACGCCAAGAAGCGATTGCATTTTATCAATTATATCATCAGTTACTATAAATTAACTTGATGCTTGGCACAAGCTAGTTGTGCAACATAACATTCTTAAGTAAGACATTAATAGAGCAATGTTTAATGTATCAAACTAGATTCGTTCGTTCATATTTTCGCTTTTTGCGACTATTAAGAATTCTTTGAAGCCGGCGGCGGCGGCAGTATAGAACTTGTAGAGAGATACGTTAATTTATGACTATTGGAGTTGTTTACCATTATGGGGACATAAAATTAATGTAGATTTTTATCAGAACAAGTGTATAATGCTTTTGAATCAGTTCTACGAATTGAAACAATGCTGCGGGCATAGTGTATGAACAGTTAAGGTCCTACACAGAAGAGGCTCGCGGTAAATGGGGCGTGACCGCCGGCGACCGGGCAGGTCACGACTCACTACATGTCACCACCCTAGCTTGAACTGAAGGACGAATTTTAATAGCATATGGACATGAGGTTTTATGGAGATGCTTCCTACCTTGTGTAGGAATGTTATAAATAATCATTTAAATGTATTTAGGGAACATGGTTGGAAATTAAGTATAGTTAAATCCAAAAGGCTTTGCCGTGTCGATTCTCAGTTATTTACTCGTAGTGTACGATATCATTGTCAGGTGTTAAAGTCCCCATTGAGAATTCTTAACGAGCACTTACCGTTTTAACGTAGCCTTCACTTTGGATTTTATCTTTAGAGGCCTACGTGTAAATCCTGTCTCAATTGCGGAAAGGAAGAGTTATTGGTAATTCAATGTTTAAATGACACCTCAGGGAAATTAAAATTTTATTGATTTTAAATGTAATCTAATCAGCTGAATGTTATAAAATAAAGACTAATAGGCAATAACAATAAAATATCTACCTCTAATTGGTTTCGTTTTGATCATATAATTTTTGTTTTTCTTTCTATACTAATCTCGACAAAATGAATGCTGAAAACAGAATGATTTGATTATCTAATTAAATTAATTTAATTTAATGGACCCGACGAAGAGAATTAGCAAGTTAGGGTTAGGCCATCGGTAATGATGGAGACGTCATAGCATGAACCACAAATTAAGCAAAATTCTTGAATTTAAGACACGTATGTTCAACGCGTAGCGTTTACTTCATTCGAAGCAATCGCGATAAAACCAGTCTATATACTAACTATAACATGAGCTTTTGTTTTGTTGACACAACACAAAAAGAGAAGACTTGAATGTTGTATGAAAACGTTAAGTAGGTCGCGGCGTTATCAAAATAAACTGTCCGTACGTAAACCATGCAAGATGTTATACGGATAAAACAAACTTTGTATTATCTGGCATAGCATACATAAAGACATGAAGAAACAACTAAACAATCAGTTGAAATTGATTAATAGATGTTGATGAATAATAGATTAATAGAAGTATTTTTTCTGGGGAGGAGATTATAAGTTTTATTGCAGGGGAGTTTATTGTGCCACTTCTTCTTCCCAGCTAAAGCATTAGAAACTTGTGGATGGCGGGTGGTTTGGATGTGTTATGTAATTTTGACGTTCAAAAAGTGCTGATTCTTAACCTAATTTGAATATCTGATCAATTCATTGATTTGATATGTCGACCACAAAATTGATTCGAAGACGAGCAATATTTTTTATCAGCAGTGAGGTAGAGGATAGAAGCGTGAGTGAGCGATGTTGCGCGGTTCAGCGCGCGCAGGGCATGCGTGCGAAAGGCTCGGGGTGTGACACCCGAGACGCCACATCCCGGAAGACTGTGGCCGAACCCCGCGAGGTTCCCACACACGCTAGCCTGATACCGATTACCGATCAATTTGTTGAGCGTATCAGCGAAATATCAGCAGCGATTATTATTTGTGAGGCTCACTTCGCGACTCGTGTTATGTACTTAAGAATGGGACAATCATAGATTGCGCTGCCTTTTTTGTGTTGATTTTTGTAATGCCAAGTCTGAATAACTTTGAATTGACGAGTTTGCAATCTTAATGGAGGGTTAAAAGCAGTACGACGCTTGTTGGACAAGACAGAATCCTGAATCTTTCTAGTAGTCAATCGGATTCTTAACATCTATGTACAGTACAGCTTCATTTAATAAAGCGAGTATTAGCTTTTACAAAACGTGTTTCTCTCGCTTTTATTTAAGTTAACAAGCCGGATATTTTTATTTTGTGCCCATTAACATTAATTTGCGGGTAAATATATAACATTGATATAGTGAGCAGCTTACATACTGTCATA
Source organism: Lithophane semibrunnea (assembly GCA_947363905.1). Classification (NCBI taxonomy): domain Eukaryota; kingdom Metazoa; phylum Arthropoda; class Insecta; order Lepidoptera; family Noctuidae; genus Lithophane; species Lithophane semibrunnea. The sequence goes on along the minus strand of OX376194.1, from coordinate 7,986,916 downwards.
TTTTATCAGGCAGGCGTATAATTTTATATTAATCATATTTCAATTTTACTTTCGCACTCAGTTTCGTTTTATATCTCAGTAAAGGGTCTTAACGTCGTCAATTCAGAACTGGTGAGCAATAAATTCAAACGTTAAGATCTCAGTACCACATTACAATTCCAGACGCTACATATTGCATCAGAGTCAGTGTCGCTTACTTGGCGTTTAAATCATTCTGCTACTGCGCCGATAGAACGTACACACAAGTGAATTACGAATTGGCTAGATCAGACTTTGGAGAGGCAGCTTTATAAATATTAATTTATTGAAAGACTAATACGTTTAATGTGTTTATCTATCTACCGTTTAAACATATAAATATGTAGATATTTCATCTTATTACGTGCCAGTATGAATCTTTCAATGAGAATGCTTATTTTATATTTCAAATATTTGAATACTGCTTAAAAATAATTCAGCGTGACAAAATCAAACAGTGCGAGATGCAGTTACAAAAGATGTTTAACATATTGACAACTTGTTGGTACTTACATCTTTTTGGGAATTTCATACTGATCAGTACGATTTTAAAACGTTTTCTCACGCTTGCCTAGTACCACAGATAAAATAAACCTTCCCATATTTATTTATTTTCTTTTTACATTGTAAGATACGACTCGCGTTCGGCTGGGGCATGAATCATAACCGGCGCGGTTTGGCATTTGCATGACCACGCTTCGGCTAATTGCTATTCTACACGATATAAATCAGATATAGTTCTACTGATACCATGCGAGCATCTCGATAGCCTTACATCTCCTAACAATAAAAGGTTGCGACGGCCGACAAAACCCTATCGATAACATTACTTTTTTATCGAGTGTAGCCGAGCTTTTAGATCGGATGATGCGCTTCTGACAAATGTTAAGGTTTCATAACCGTGTAGCTGTTAGAAAAAAACTGAAAAAGCGTCACATTTCGCTGGTTCGACATGTCATCCATCGAAGAGATAAATTATTAATAGTGTCACGTGCTTTGTTGAGTTGGTAATGTATGGTCACGCGCGGCCGGCGCGGGCCGAACGGCGGGGCCCGGCGCGCGCGCCGCCTAGCTCTCCCGGTGGTCCACGCGGGGCGGGGTCTGCGCGGCCACTCGGCTGCGCCGGCGCACCGGCCCCGCGCCCCCCTCCCTCGCGACCGCGCCGCTTATCGCCGCATCTTCAGCCTAATGTTACTTACGTCACTATGAAATCGCGTGTGACTGGTTTTAAGGCTTTGGATTCGTTAACTTTGAAGCTTAATAAGGTCGGGAATTAAAACTTAGATAAAATCTTCTGCACTGTAAGTCTGGACATTTTATATAAGTACGAAGGGAATTATTTAGGCGGGTACATAAGTACATTATATGATTAGGCGAGTACATCATTTTGTTACTATTCACTAGATCCCAATGTATTTGCTAATAAATAAAATACGCAAGTAACTTTATCTACAAAATGAATAAATCTGCACCCCACCTAAATTGTACAAAAACGCAAAGGTGTCCGACGCCTATTCAATAACTCGTGTGATGTGTTCACCGGACAACAAACGCATGTTGACAATAAGCGCTTGACTTTGAGCAAAATCTAATTTGTGTAGTTATTGTGTAATGCGATCCGCTCCGAACCCATCGCTTTGAGAACAGCTTGTGCACAAGGATCGACTGAATTTATCGGTCGGTTACACAACAAATCAAAATTTAACGAGTTCGCGCAAACCAGAGGCTTTGCAGGGTATCTTTAGCCGTGCTCATTTGCGCGTGTAATTGCACCACCCACTGTAACTGTAAGTTAAGTTAAAAATATGGACGGTTAGGTAATACAATTGTTATAACGTAACAGTGGCGGCTGTGCTCTGACTTGGGTTTTAAGTTAAGCCATTTTTATTTATCTTTTGGATACCATTAAGTTGCACGTAAATAGACACTTTTTTGCTACAGCAACCAAAGATCCTAACGAATTAAAAGATTACGTACAGGTACAGTTTAAGCTGGAAAAGGATTTAAATAAATACTATTAGATTAAATACAAACAAAGTTCAGCAAATCATTTTGTGCCATTTTTTGGCCGAAGTTTTTACGCACAAACAATGAGTGCAAGGAATTCGCAAAACGGATTGAATTAACTTATCTAACGCTTAAAAAGTTTGTTCAAGAGATTACGGATCCATTTCCTGGAAAACTTTTCTTCATTATTGAATTTCGTAGATGGATAATATATCTGTGTAGTATCGGAGCCGGTCTGAGACAATTGTGGGTTTAAGTAAAAGACAAGCTCGAGCACACAGTGGTTGGTAGGTTATTCTTGCCGATAACCTGGGCACAGTGGGAGCTGTCCGCGACTCTCTTTTGTTTCGTATCTTATCCGATTTTAATTACGGGCGTAGAGAAATCTCGTTATTCCTTAAAGGGATATGACTGCTCCGAGCTAATTTACTATCGTCTCTTGCACGATTTTATGTTCTCAATTTTATTTTATTGCTTTGGTTCACGGGATGTAGGCATACCAAATGTGTAGCATAACGGAATCATGAATCTAAATGCTTACTTTAAAGAAGTATACTTACGTAAACTAAATTAAATATTTTTGTGTGAATTTAATTAATTTCTTTTGTTGTCTATTTCAGAATCATCTGTGGGTACAGGAGCCGGTTGCTTCCCTGAAGGAAGCATGGTGTACACAGAGACGGGTCCCCGCGATATCGCTACGATACGAAGAGGAGACAAAGTGCTGTCAGCTTCTGATGATGGCAAAATGATTTATTCTGAGGTAGGTAGACAACATGAAACTGAAATCCAGAATACTAAGAATATCTGAACGTAACTGAATCTTTTTAGAAATTGGACATGGAATGATTGTTTGCGACCCGACCTCACTTGAAAAGTTATATTCACAAAGCTATTGTCTTAATTCCAGGTGTTGACATTCATCGACCGTGATCCGAATACGACACGGCAGTTCATCGAAGTGACGGCAGAGAACGGTGTGACGATCACGACGACACCGTCACATTTGCTGCTACTGGCGGCCGCCGACGGCTGGCGGGAGGCATTCGCGTCCAACGTGGATGTCGGCGACGTACTGCTCACGAGGGGGCAGGCCGACGTCATGCGGCCATCCAGGGTCGTGAAGACCCGAATGGTGTCGAAGCGCGGCGTGTATGCGCCGCTGACGAGGACCGGCACCATCATAGTGGACGACGCGCTGGCGTCGTGCTACGCGCTGGTCCGGAGCCACTCCCTGGCGCACGCGGCCATGGCGCCGCTCCGGTGGATGGCGCGGTGGAGCGGCTCCAACGAACTCTCGCGCGGCGTCCACTGGTACGCGAACGTTCTGTACTCGTTCGGGGACTTCGTGTTACCGTCCTCCTACAGGTATCGCTAGCAGTGAGTGTGTGCTGACAATGAGTGGTCGCTGTGAGTATAAACCGCGCGCAGGACGTGCACAAGGACACTGTTGTAAATATCGGTCGTGTAAATAGTAGAGTGAGTATGACAAACTAATATGTAAATACTTAGGTCGCGAACATTAAAATGTTTAATATTATACATATGCTCGCCGTTAACGAGCTTCACTTACCCTCATTGAAATTTATTTATTAAGTAGTTTTAGGAACTTTTTGCAAATTTTGCATATTATTTAGTTAACTTACGAATATTTTTTGTAAATTGTATCGGTATTGTTATTCTGCACAATGCAGAAATATTTAAATGTATGCGCTTATGTTATTTTAAGTAACTGTATAAAGATTATGAATAAAATGAATTCACTTCTTTAGCAAATCCGAAGAATAATATTTCTGCAATGCAATGCAAATGTTTTGATTGCAACAGTGCACAGTATTCGTATTCTTGGTACGATATTCAGCTGTAACCAGACATTCCATAACTCTAATCCTTTGTCTACTTACACACGTTAGAAATGAAATTGTGATCTTGGTACCTAAAAACGTGCCTTAAGATTTTATTTATTGTAATTTATAAGCTAGGTGTCTATTTATGAATTGACGAAAGTATTTAGGTCTAACTTATTCTATCATGTCTGATACCGTCTTTATTTCTAAGTGCTTTAACTATTTATTTAATACTCTTCCTTCCAAGTTTTCTTTTCAACGTTTGACATCGTAAAATGTTTCCTTTAATTTCAGAACGTCTTTTTTATATCTCTAACAATGCATGAGTTTTTCTGAAACTTTGACTTGATGATAATACCTACTAATATAAACATGTATGCATTAGCTACTGTAGTGTTGGTGGCCACGAAACTTATTATTAGTCGACGTCACGTTGAAGCGTCACCAGAGAGGCGACTCTTATAGATCATTTGTTAGATCTTGAACTGAAGTATGGGTTCCTATAGATTGAATTTAGTGGAATGTTGTAAGACTTGTGAGTGCAACGATAATTTTTAGAAATAATTTATAGGACAAAATTGTTTGAATTATTTATTATATACATTCACATCTATGCTAATTGCTAAATGATTGATGTCAGCGACAAACGTTAACTAAAACTCTATATTATAAAATAGTGATTAGTGCTTATGTAGACGATACTAACAAATTTTATAGGTACATACATAAATCGGAAAGCTTTAACTAATATTTGGACAATACATTTATGCCATATTAATATAACTTAGTTTAAAAAACTAAATGCTATACAATGGATGTAACAGTGCAGCCCTTTCAGTGTACATCGATGAATAGTTTTATTTATAATTTGATATCATAATATGTTGACAGTCACTGTGGCATTCAGTAGGTGTGTGTAGATCTTTTGGAGTTCGAATATATCATAGTTTTACATTAATATCATAATATTTTCCTTACCATTGTTTTCTTTTCAATCAAATACAATATGGTTGTCATTAGGATAACTAACACCCGTTACAGTAACTGACGATTTATGTTTGTGAATTAAGGTTGACTATTTATCTACTACATCTCGAATTTTAATTTTCTCAGTGTTCGTTTTGATGTTGGATATTTGGAATGTACTACCCACCAATCACATGATTTGTACTAACACGCAATTACAATGCAAAAAATGTAAAACACAAATACTTACTCAAGTTGTATGTCATTGTGACGTCAGAATGAATTTGCCATTATGGATTTTAGCAAGTTCTTTATAGTATGGAATTTGGTAGATTTTTTTTATAAAACAGTGTGACATTCGTGACTGGTCATGACCGTTACTATACCAAAATAATTTTATACCAATACTGTTTTGTAACTTTACAAATATGCAAAAAATATTACAAAACAATAATGGTATCGTATTTTGCCAAAAAAGAGTCTAATAAGTAGTTTTTTTCCTAGTATTTGTTAATAACGGTGGATTACATTCACCGGCTAAGTATAACGGTACGTCTGTTTACTTCTAAACTGAAAATTAGAACTGCTAAGTGCTAACATGTACTTAATTTTTTAAGCTAAGTTTAAAAATAAGAAGTAAATTGACGTTACTAGATTCCAAATTGCATTCATATTTATTTAATTTATATTCACCATCATAATAACTTCTTTTCCATTTTCTTATCTTGTTTTTTTTTGTTGTGTTGTTTAGTAGCTTGCTCATTCCACTTATTTAATTGGTCATTATTTCATTTTAGTCCCGTTTGCAATTAGTATTCTATGTAGGGACGTTAAAATATTGGATTCCGATTAGGGATTCTGCTTTCTAAGAACTTATAAACTGTTTTTTTTATGTACATGAATTGTGTGTATTGTCATTCTGTGACGTGGTGTTAGAATCTATATGATGAACCAACTCAAGTTGAAGAAAAAATACAAATGTTATCGACCCAAAAAACAACACCATCCCAAAACATTATACGAATTCTTTAAACCGAAACATTGTTTTTTTTTATTTTGTTTATAGGCCTATTTTCTGTGCTTCCATTGTGGTGCTCAGAAAATTCTAGTAAATATGTACTATATGATATTTAAATCCATAATAATGCTAGGTACTTAGAGCTTCTAAAATAATTTACTTGACCATACGAATAGGGTGATATTGATCGCTATGTAAATTACAATGATACGTAATAATTATGCTTTTACACTATTTATTTATTGACGTTATATTTGTATCAATATAAAGCCTTCAGTCTCCACGAGTTGATAATGGAAACATGTATATTTTAGAGCTTCTTGTAAAGAAAGAAAATGTTGATGATTTAATTTGATGTACCACTGTCATATTATCAAAATGTATTATAATATCAAAATAAATAAAATGTTGGCTTTGTGGAAATGGCTTTTGTTTTATTTGTAATGGTTCATTTTACAAAGTGTCTGATTATCACCTACAAATTAACACATCTTGTACAGTCAAGTCTAACCTACTCAAGTCAAGTCAACTCGAATCGGATTCGCGTAGCGGAACATGACGCGAGTCAGTACAAATGAACTACTACGGTTTCGCTGCTATGATTTCGCGGCGGAGGTGTGCTACCGGCGTCGAGAATCTAAGTATCTACGGCCAGTAACACGCTTGACGTAATATTAGGTCGAGCCTAATATTAGAGCAACTCTGTTCGGATTGCGAATCTATTAACGATAGTTTGTTTGTCTAGCGCTTTGAAGCGCGGCAAGCACGTTTCCTGTAGCTGACTCACGGTAGCAATTCATTTCATTGTTATTGTGTGTATCTATCTGTTACACACCAGTTTTGGAGTAAACATAGGTAAAGTGTTTTAGTTACAAACCAGAGGCGTAGCAAGCCAGTAAATAAACACATCCGTTTATTTTGTTGGTAGGATAACTTGTAATTTATGTAGGAACCTATACCCCATTTATTATAACATTCGAACGGTTTTAACCCTTTCGTTATTTCGATATAAACGTATAATAAACTCCGTTATTTCACGACAAAATACGAAGCTTTGTAATCTATTTACCATTTACATTAGAAAATAACTCTAAATTGCAGTATTTTCAACAATAATACAAAATAACTGTCGTTATTTTGCCGTTATTTTTCTAATGCTATAGTAAATGGAATACATCTATGTAAACTTCCTTTAAGTAATTTCTGTTGATTGCTTCATACTTAATAGCATTTCATACACTGTAATTGTTTTTATTTACTTAGACAACATTATTTTATTACGTAAAATCGGACATCATATGTTACTTTGTGCTAATATTGTAGTTGTTCATTTATCATTATTCAAGTCAGTGCTTGCTGTTACTCACAGCTGTGTCAAAGATGACTCGTCACATAATCGTTTTGAGTACTAGGACAAATAGAGCCAAGTCAGCGTGTTTCCCCAAATCTTGCAACACAGCGCCCAGCGATGCTCACTCGGCAAAGCAACGTCAATCGCACGCTGTCACAAGGTCAGCCTCAACCGGGCCACGAGCTATAGGCTCAAGCGACGCGCGTCTTGCGACAGCAACTGCGGAGACAATAAATGAAAGAAGTTGTTTCTGAGCATGCCACAAGCCACCGAGACGCGGTCGTGTCGCTTGACGCAAGTTGCCCCCCATCATGATGAGTGGAAGCCTCTTGCCAGAGTTGCCACAGTGATGACATGAGCTGCCGACTATTTAATTCTGAGCTCGTAATAATAGATTTGTTTTGTTTTGGGTACCAAGTATCATTTATTCGAGTTCACTATATTTTTATATGCACTGCACGTATTTCTGTAATAATAAACCAATTTTCCTGTCTTCCTTCTTACGTTGCGTTAATTTTATTTATTTATATAATTAATATATAATATTTATTTAGTGCATACAAAAGAAATAGCACACAATAAATTATAAAAAATTAGGTAGATAGATACATACATTCAAAGAAAATACTACGGCATTTATATTATGGACGTGTTCGAAACAGTCATATCCAGTTTTTTCGGCAAGGCGATAATAAACTCGTCTTAGTCGAATTCTGTATAGGTACCAAGACATTCGAAAAATCTGATACGGATAACCATAATTACATTTTTTTCTCTTATTAATTTCCTCAAAGTTTTGACCTAGTTTTAAATTCTCATAAGGAAGTCAATCCTGTGAAACGACAATAGATCCTTGACTTTCATTTAGAATCCAATTTCATAAGATTTTTTCAGTAAAATGTCAAAAGGCTCGGCGACTGAAAAGGTATGCTTTATTATCTCGTTAAGCCTAAGGGCTAAAAACCCTTTTGACAAACAAGAAATAATCTTAGGTACTGCTCTAGTAAATATATTGTACATAATGATACATTGATATTAGAAATTGTTCTTATTAGTATAAAGGCTCTTACATAATGGGGCGATTCGTCGCGCGACGCGAAGCCACCGCATTGTTCGCCGTAAAGTTTTCTCAGAAATTGTTTTGTTAAAATTCGCGTCGCGCGGCGAATTGTGGCAGTATGTAAGAGCCTTAACAAATACCCATAATATTACGCCTACCCACATTCCTCGAAAGGGTACGCAGTGCACCCACTCATTAGTCTACACTAATATTATAAAGAGGAAAGATTTGTATTTTTGTGTGTATGTTTGTAATGAATAAACTCAAAAACTACTGCGCCGATTTCAAAAATTCTTTCACCATTAGGAAGCTACATTCACCCTGAGTAACATAATTTATAAAGATTACACGCGGGCGAAGCCGCTGGCGGCAGCTAGTATTCTATAATTTAACTATAAATAATATCAACAGCCTATTACTGTGCCACTGCATTGCAAAGGCCTTTTCTCATACAGGGAAGCCACGAGCATTGATCACCACGCTTGCTCAAGAGGGATTAGCGACTTCAAACTTATACGAGTATTAACTAACTGTATGTCCAGGTTTCCTCGCGAAGCTTTCCATCGCCGATGTCAGTAATTTCCAAGATAAACTCAGAGAGACCTTATGAATTTGAAAGTCACGTTGGTAATTGCCCGGATTTGGACCCATAACCTCGTGCTTAAGAGGCGAGACACGCAACATCACAACTATATACAGTATGCAAGGGTAAACACCGTTGTCACTCAAACCATGGGTAATTGACTTAAATATAAAAATAAATGACCCAGTAACAACAAAAAAATACCTATTTTCATTAAAAGATTTTTAAAAGTAAATATCCGTCACTGTCCTGATACTCATGGATACGCCCTCGAGAGCTGCGAAACAGCTGACTGAATAGGGGCCGCGCACCCGCGGCCGGTCATATAACGTCCTGCGCGCCCCGCCCGCCCCCGCCAACCGCCGCCCGCCGTGTTGAGACACAAGTTCGTTGCCCTTGTGGGTGTGCCTTGTGGGTGAAATATTCTTGTGGAAATATGTAGACTTTCTTTAAAAAAAAAAATGTTGTTTTTTTCCATTGATTTTACGTTCTATAAATGAAACCTCTGGTTTCAAGGATAACGGTGTTTACACTAACCCTTTCCAACTCGCAACTCCTCCCTCAGTTCCCCAATTTTTTTCGCGATTTCTGGGTTGGTCCCATCGTGAAAGTTGTTCATGATGATGACCCCTTAAGAGATTTCGTGTATGAATAGATACACCTTATATATACGGTTACCAACATACAGATAGATACAGCTTACCTTTAGGCAAGCTTGCCCCATCGTCGTCGTCGGGCGCATTATCGCTAATCATCAGGTGAGATAGGTCAAAGGTGAGCCTACCAATTAGAAATAAAATACAAGTTAGAAAACTCAACGCCTCATTTCAGGAAGAAAAAGGTGTAAATAATGAAGAAAACGGTAAAATGATTGTTCGAATTTCACACAAAAGAAAATTCATTTCATTCACCTTAATGATGAGGTATTATTTTTTTCCAAACCTACATAAATTCCATTCCATTACTGAAATAAACGGCACTTAATGTATCTATGAGAAAACTTGGACATGTTTATTACTGATTAGTCTCACAGTGAGACCACTAAATTGTCCCAGTGGGAGTCGTTTAATATTATTTTTCTGGTACACTACACAAACAAATAAACTAACTTAGCGACAACTCTCAACTAAGTTACGTTATTTGTTTCTTACAATTCCGTTTTCCTTCGAGCTTCCTATTCTAAATAAATGAATGTTCTATTAAAGTGTAAGGCTGAGATCACAGACGACCGATTTATTCTACAGTTTTTTTTTGCCTAATGTGAAGATACATTACATAATTATCTGATTAGAGTGCTATTCATCAAATAGTTCCTCTGACGTAATGTTGGCTCCACTGTTAAATTTAAAAAAAACGGACCAATTATGTAGCTCCGTAGCGGTATTCGTTTTGGTCATATAAAAGTACAGCCAACATTACGGCATATACATCTGTTGAAAAACGCACTCTAATATCGTTGGAGCTATGGAAGTAGTCAAAGATAATTTGAGATAACCTTTTAATACTTATATATAGTTCCATCGATATTAGTGTATCTTATACGCCTTACACTGTTTGTCTACCGCACCGTGAACGGGACATCAACGAGAAACGAGATTAAGCGGCCTTAGTAAACGCACTGTCGCTACTTTGGCGTCGTCATCTCGTTCCCGTTGACGATGACTCCATGATAAATTATCAACATTGACACATTTTGTACAGAATTGTTAATAACTCCCTTTCAACGATTTGCCTACCTATGGTATCGATAAAAGGGAATAGGTAACGAGAAATACGTCACTATCTCGAGATGTAGGTATCGCTATATCCAATTATCGCTGAAGATTTTGTGGAAATTGGGAGGCGACGGCTACAATCAAAGACTTATCGGTGTTGCAAATGGATATCGTGCGTGGAAATCCTAAATATACTAATACTTACTTGTACCGTAACGTACCTCAGGCTGTTCCAATTTCAAAGTATCTACTATTTGTTAATTAATTTGTAGCGTCGCCTTCCTATAACTTTGTGTTGTTCTATCAGCTGTTTCTGTGTTTGATTATACTGCATGCTTAACATTTAAGCTACATTTGGTGAGAGATAAGTAATTATACAAGACTAGCGACCCGCCCCTGCTTCGCACGGATTTACTACTTGACAAAATATCGAGATTTCTTTATATGCCAGTTTAATATGCATGTATTGTAAACATCAAACAACAACTAATAAACAACAAGAAATAAACTTTTATCCGGATTATTTTTTAATTATGCTGAAATCTGCATCATATCCTTTGCGGAGTTTAAAAGAAGAACGCGGTCACACAGACACACGAGAAGTGATTTTTTATAATTATACTAGCTGCGCCCCGCGGCTTCACCCGCATAAGTATCAATCCCGTGGGATTAGAAGTATCCTATGTCCTAATCCAGTTCATTGTCTACCCATGTGCCAAATTTCATCCAAATCCGTTCAGCCGTTTTAAAGTGAATAAACAAACTCAGTTTTTCATTTAAAATATTAGATAGGATGTATCGAAGTAAAAATGCTTTTTAATGTGTTCATTCAGTAGGTAATCAGATTAAATAAGAGAACGTAGAAACGGAAGCAGAGTTTTATAGTAGATACACCCAAATATTCCAGTCTAATGTTAATTTGAAACAAAAATTTTTAGGAAGGAAATCTTAGTAGCATTCATTGCGAAGTAGACAATAATACTGCTAAGATTCGTATTATGGCGACCTACAAGATACCTATGCCTTTCAGTTAAAAATTTAAGATTCATACGAAGTGGAATTAAAGATTTTGTACAAACATAAACTTTCAGTTTAAAACAGGAAAGTCAAAGTCAAATAATTTATTTCAAATAAGCCTTTAAAAGGCACTTTTGGCCGGAAAAATTCAAGGAATCCTACTAGCAGTACATGAAATATCCTACCAAAACTTAATTCATAAAGCTTCAGAAGTTTACTGGTGGCAAATATAATATCTTCAAGCTTTCAAAGCTTCATAGGAATAAGTATTATGAAAACTCAATAAGTGATAGGGACAATGGACTGACTATCTACCAGTAACGTGAAAAAATTAATTAAGGTCTTAGGACCTACGGTGGAATTCTGCCTGATCTTAAAATTTGGGACTGCCTTTTTACCTTTGATACCTACGACGTTTTCAGTTATTGTGATAGTCAACTCCGACATAACTTCACTATCATAATAACCGGAAACCTCGCAAAGTGTTATTAAGTTTTTCTATCTGGAATTTCTCTCAGTAACAGCCCAGAGTCTGGGCTGTGCCCGGTTGATGGCTCGCCCCCTATTACATGGTACTTAATCATAACTGGCGAAATGTGGCTGCACCATAGGTACATCTGCCCAACCCTTCAGGGAATAAAAGCGTGATGTTATGTTGTTTGTTAGTGAGTACGTTGAGTTTCTTTATCTGAATCTACAGACCTCTTTTTATATCAGCAATAATAGTAACGATGCGGATCACAAAAAACACCCTCATAACAGATTCCAACGAAATGATTGCGATGTTTGCTTAACATTAAAATAAACTTTTATCTTTCTGAATACCTTTTATTCGATAGGACTCAAAAGTAACAGAAGTGTTTAGTTTTTAATTAATTTTACTGCTTCCCAAAACAAAAGCCTTTCGATAAATATAAAAGGAACCTAAAAGAAAATCGAATGTCATCACAACATAATGGAGCAGTAGGGAAAAATAAAATCTGAATAAAGGATTTTATATGAACCGTTATTAGCAATTAATTTAGGAATTGTCTAATTGAAAAACTTAACGAAACGCCATAATTGAAGCAATCGTTTCTTTGGAAGCTTTATTCTTGTCGCTTTTACTCAATGATCGCGTCTGGTTTATACCTACTTTACGGCTTCGGTTTCCTGTTATTAATTTAATTTTACTTCGAAATATCGAGCGTTGTGTAAGTTCCATTACGGTTCCCAAATTCAGTGGCAAAAGCATTGGGTTCCACAGCGCAGAGATGGATAACATTCGTCTCAAAATAGTCGCCACCATCCTGTTACCAAACGTAGAGTGGTACTGTGGATCTATGTGAACGTTCATCAGTATTATTTCAGGCTCGAGTGGGAGCGCACGTTATTTTCCTGGATTTTATTTTTGGAAATATAACTGTACAGTACTTCAAAACATCTGTTGAACCTTTTAATTAAATTAACAATAACTTTTCGGGAACTCGTTAATTTTTGCCGTGACGTTGGTCCCCAAATTAAAATTACTGTCAAGTTTTCATTGTAAGTCTTTGATCCTAAAGTTTTGTATAAGTGAAATTTCAAGAGATGCTGTTCATTTAATAAACTGTATTACATAATGGTGATTTTCACGTACTCAGTGTATGTAAGGTGAGTTTTTTGAAATCCATCACTTGGTTGACATTGATGATATTTTTACCAGTCACTGAATTTTCACAAAAGAATTTTCTCTTTGAAAACGAATGAGCTTTTAGCCAATGTATGTATCATTATCATAAATTGTGTACCGAAAGAATATTTACATCTAAATATGTTAGCCTTATTTGCGGTATTTTTATTCGTTAGCTTAATAAAAATGTTTTATTTTACATAATTAAGACTATTGAACGTTGTGTAAGTAACCGCATAATTAGCATATTTTTTACAGTATTCAAATGAGTCTCATGTTATTTAAGGTCTAGGTATGTGTCAGGTAAGTCTTGTATTTTGCACGTTTTAAGTTCGAAAGAGTGAAAATTATTATTTTAGACTCTTGATGTAGGAAAGTTGGATAAATTCAAATTCTATACGAATATATAGGTTTCAATGATTTACTGCAACTGTGAAAAGTTGTGTAACTTTATTTTCATGAATAGCCTGTTTATCATTGTATGAGTTTTGTTCCTATCAACGCGATGTTTTTCCTGTTTTAATTACCTCGTACCGCCATTGTTACGCGAACTTATTATTTAAGATTTTCGTTCCCAATGTTTTGTATGTGTTAAACTAGTGTTTTACACCCAAATATACTCTATTACTGAAAAGGTGATGTACTTTTTATGCTTGAGATAATGTATGATGACAAGACAATTTAGGGGCCGAAAGTAATAAAAAGACTGTTACTAGTCGTATGCTGTAACTTTATACATATAATGTGTCAATCGATCAGCAATATGTACCAGCCGTCTATACAACTTTTTAAAGCTTTTATCCAGATTTCTAGATCCTAGACTTATCTGCATATTGTATTCGTCCACGACGTAAATGGATCTCATTTAATTTTGATAAAATGTCATAAGTGCTCTAAGTTTTCGAAAAAACAATTGTACCTACTATATGGACTAAGTTGTCTGAAATAAAAGATATTTTATTTTATTTATTTATTTATATTGATGTATGCAGATAAGTCTTGAAATCTGGAATCACAATAACTTCCGTGCATCGGATGTGAAACAGGTCTGATGTGAGATCTACCTTATTTTACATACGGTGCATAATCAATTACCTACATAGTTTCTACTCTGAACTTCATCATCTTCATGTCAAATTCAGCACTTAAGTTATCGCAACTTCAAGGTTCTAACCGAGGCTTTGTGTATCCTTACCACAATCCAAATGATCTAACATAAATCATTTGAGCGTCAAACACTATTCTGCGAAGCTCTTGACAAGGATTATTAAGTACTTAATTCCTTTTAAACAGAAGAAAATTAAGTAAAGTAGAGCACCTTGTGTATGGACCCGTCTGAGGAAGTAGTATAGCCTATTTTATGGAAGGACAGGCGACCGGGTGAATATCCGACAATTTTTGTACAAGTTTCTTTCATACAGTTTCTTTAAACAACACCTGTCGTGAACATGTGTAAACTATGTTTTTTTTTTGAGAAATATTTCGAATTATCAGTTATATTAAAATAGGGCCTATGTCTATTTCTGCCGCTAAGTTTCCATTTCTTAATATTTTGTTGGGTCTGTTCTAAAACCGGAACACGATAAACGAGTGAACTTACAAATATGTACCAGAAAATTGTGAACTAGGTCCTCGTTCCGGTGGCATAAAAAAAGCGTGAAATAATAAATTATGTAAACTACTAAACATGGGCGTTAGGGTGTAAGTATATTAAAATTAAGTGTCACTCCATGTTGTAACCGTGTTAGTCACATGGAGTAAAATCAGAATAATGAGGCTGTACAACGTGGTCGCTAGCTTGCATGGTTAATTTTTGCAACACAATGATATTATACACTTTTCGCCACAAAAAAACAAAAGCTAGCGCATGAATATCGCTGTTAAACGTACGTTTGACGACCTTCGACATGAAAAAAGAGAAAAAATATATTTTATCTTTAGATTTCGTAAACAAAACCAATCTCACGAGTACGAGACATTGGAAATACTTTTTTATTATACATTTAATAAAAACTGTGAGGACATGTCACTCCGCTCGCTAATACAGGGTGTTAGGGTGAACACCGTTATCCTTGCAACCAGTGGATTGGTTTCATTTATAGAACGTAAAATCAATGGAAAATTACAACTTTTTTTTTCTTTTTTTTTAATCTTCATTTTACCACTAGAGACGCAAGTTCGTTGCCCTATGTGCTAGGGCAACGAACTTGCGTCTCAGCACGGGCGGGGGGTGTGGGATGTGACCTGACCGACCGCGAGCGCGACCTCTCCCTCAGTCAGTCAGCTGTTTCGCTAGAGAGCACGGCGTCGGATAGAAACTTTTTAAAATATTTTAATGAAAATAACGTTTTTTTTTTTTGTGTTCGGTCATTTATTTTTATATTTAAGTCAACTACCCATGGTTTGAATGACAAGAGTGTTTACCCTTACAGCCTGTATAATAACGTCAAGTTATCCACAAAGCGGTGAAACCGCTCATCTCGAAAAGAAGAATGTTGTCCAAATCATTGAATACTTTACTTTCACTTAGACAAAACTGTCAGAAAAATTTGAAACCTGTAAACTCAACCGTGATTTATGGGTAGCAGGCAGTTTCAACCGCTGTTCCATGTAACCCAAAAAGTATAAATGAATGTTTAAACCTTATTTATGCAAATAAATGATTTTGATTAAAACAGAACAGAAAGTCCGCTCAATGTGTGTATCGCCTCTAGCCCAGACTGAGACGCCCGCCTTCCTTTTGGCTACTGATATCACTGATGTACACTAATTGGGTCGCGCAGACTGAGACCGCAATGTACTTCGTGTAAAATCGACTGAAAGTACTTTCGGTATTTCACATGAAGTTTATTTACATGAAGTTCTAACGATATTGATATAGTGGAGGCGGAGACACAAAGGGCTTTCCTGTTTCTTAAAAGTTCCCTAGTAGACGGGCTCAAGAGTCTATATAACTTTTAAGTTTCGTAACAACAACGCAATATCATGTCACTTGACACCTACGATCGATTGACGAGGATATGAGTTAACTTTGAACAAGAGATAGAGCACGGCACGACTCTTCCGGTTTTGATAGCACTTACACTTATTTTCAAAGCACTCTCGTTTCTTCCTGGAAACGTTAATAGCTAACGGATATATCTCAGAGAATAAGAACGACATTCATTAGCTCTATCGGACGTTTGGCAATGTGTTTCCAAACATACGTTTTCGATTTACGAGTGAATTTATCACCGGCATCGAGCGAAAAACAGTGACGAAACCCGTGCGCTTCTTGATATATACGAAGGCGTGTAATGGCATGCGAACTGCTATAATGTGGAACGAACATACATCCGCAAATTCACGGTCGATCCTAAACTGTGTAGCAACATAATTTCTCATAGAATTACGATATAAAAAAAAAAATAATGTAACGTAAATTCTTTTATGTTTCAAATAACTCAGGGTATTTGTGATAACAATATATTTTTATGATGAGGAAATGTATTGGAAAATGCAAAAAATCAGACGTAAACACGTCATAAAGCTGGGTTATTTATTGCGTAGTATATTTGAGGAAATAAATAAGTGGTGGTTGTAGAATTTATTGGGACTGAAACGTGCTTTGCTAACGTCTATTTGTTGTTCGTTTGATTTATTTCTAAAATAAACTGGCGTTGATGCAAAATACGGCTACTCCTAGCTAGGTGCAACACGTCGTACGTGCTAAATCCCAAACCATCCATTTTCGTGGTTCGAGTAGTTGACATTTCATGGCGCTTTTCATTTCCTGTGGTATCCAATATTGGTGGTCTACGAACCAACCTTACTGAGTGGAATAAGAAATGACGTCAATTTAAACAGAATTGATAAAAGGAGAAGGTTCTCAATTCGATCGTATTAGACCGCTCCGTGCCAAAATTGGCTCAAGTGTGTACTTATGTGGCATGTCTATCAGTCGATTTTCTTGGAAAAGTATTTATTATAGAATGAATTTAGTGGCACGAGGTGACATGACTAAGAAACGCTATTAAAGGTAGGTAACTTTTAATAAAGGGATTCATTTATTACCTTTTTAGATCGTAGCGATGCTTGAAAGTATTGATAAACATAGACTTTAAAACAAGTACATTAAATTCGAAGAAAATACAATTTTACAGCAACAGTTTTTTACATTAAAATTAAGCTCAATAAGGATCGTTGTTTTGCCTTTATAGCCGGACAGTACAAAACACACAACACTCATATAAAATACAAATGGTTCCTGGATTAGTAGCCGGTTAAAAATGAATTATAAGACGAGTAAAATAATCGGTCAAGTGCGTCTCGGACCACGCTCACTCTTGTGACCCTCACACTAAGCCCTTTCATTTGGTACGTCACATGGTACAGTAAGCAAAACTTTTTTTTAAATTTTCTAGGTTTTGACCCCCATATTCAAAATTAATTTATTTACGTTAGACGTCCGTGTTCGGGTCACAGAAATTCACAATCCGTCCATTATATTCGAAGCAAAATTGGCTGTGACAGACAAACAGACAGACACTCGAGTGATCCTTTATGGGTTTAATTTTTTCATTCGGACGTACGGAACCCTGAAAACACTAAGAAACTCATGATTCCTCAGAATAAAATATACCCGTAATATTTTAGCAACAATATGCGTAAGAAATGAATACAATCTATTTCGAGAGCAATCTCTTTGATTTATAGTATAACATTCGCAAACATTCATTCATGATGAGGGGAAAGTCCTTAATCTAAACGTTAGATAATAATAATGTAGGTAATCATAATCAGATGGGTCAACCGCAGGGAGGGTTCTATATAAATACTTTAATATTCATCTCATAAACCCCAGTTAGTAAAGGATTTTCTCGTAGAGCTTTATGTAGTACATTGGGCTGGTTAGTAGTTACATAATATTATGTTAGGTATACCGGACTTTCACAAATACGACCAACAACTAACGAAAAACTTTTTTTTTTACTTTGTAAAGCTCTCTGTAAATCTAATATGTTGCTAACCGTACAGATATAAGTAGTATGAATATTTTGTTTAATATAACGATGTAAAAAATGATTTACATATGCTTGTGGTCTTTTCTAAATTAAGTCCACGTTCAAACTGAAAAGACGTATGTTACTCGCACTCTATAATGCCTGCTTTAGACCAGTCGATCGATTCGATGGCAGTGACTGGACCCAGTGACTCGGAATTTTGGACCCAGTCAAGCTACGATCACACGGAGACATGCCGGATCTGATTTTTGCAGGATACGGGTTAGTCACAATATATGTAATTGCCTTACTATGAAGTATTAATGCCATCATTATTCCACTGCAAAAAAAGGATGGTGCTAGCGGCCTTGTATAGCTCCGTCTCTCGCTAACACCGAATGCACGTGTAAACTCATACATATAAATTATATTGTCACTAAACCGTATCCTGCAAAAATCATGTCTCCGTGTGAACGTAGCGTCAGTGGGTTCATCGCTTCCACGTTTCTGTAATTTCCAATGTGGATGCACACGTCATATGCTGACGTACAATGCTTGCCACCGGCATTGACTTAGCTCACAACAAAAATAGGCATAAACTTTCCACGGTCTTAAAAGTTGCACCTGTGTACAATCAGCCTCCAAAAGATTTATACATCAAAACGAATTCATTTGATCGTCTACAATTTTTTTTCTATAATACTGTATCAATGTGTTTGAATTTGCAATTGGCCACACATTGATACATTAAGGAACACAGATTGTAGACAATTAATTCAATTCTCGTCAATGTACCTATACATCTTTTTGAAGTTGACTGTGCCTACAGATATACTAAAATCCTAACTACATAATATATAATGTATTTAATATTATAAATCCCAAAAAGTGTTTGTTTGTTGCGCTTTCACGCTAAAACGTCTGAACGCGTTTTGATGAAATTTGGCACACGGGTAGACCATAACCTGTAACCATAGAATACTTTTTATCTCGGTAGTACGTTCCCGTGGGATAATTTCTGACAAGCACGCGGTCGAAGCCGCTGGCAAATATAGTTACGTATATATTGAAGTGAAAAGGAATTTCTTTTCAGTCTCACAGAACAATTGCTCCGTAGGACTTAACGGATAAAAGGGTCAAGGCACTCGAAATCCAAGTCATTTCGTCCCCTACTTATTTGAACACCCGACACATTATACTGTTTACTTCTTTTGTTTAAAGAAAAAGACAGTTTTTTTTTAATATTCGACAAAGTTATTGTCTGTCTAGTTACCAATTAAAATCAGTAGTGGTATGAATTAAATCTATTTCTCACGACATTTGAAGTTATTGTTTCTTTGAAAACTATTCCAAGAACACGATACAATTTATCTATTATTTCACTCGGCTCGTTTTGGAGACTTGATCACACAAACAACTACAGACTCTTTCACATTTTGTCTTTCCCAGTATTTTTCCTATAAGTCGGTTGTTTTGTTCTCGGTACTTTACTTATTATTATCCCTTATTGGAACGGATGCTAGATAACATGTAATAGGTCTGTCAACTGATAGTGACATTTTCTGAATACTGCGTAACATGTATACAGACAGTGTAGGTCAATTTTGGATATCCATAGTAATATTATAAATTCGAAACTAACTCTGTCTGTCTGTATGTTACCGTTTCACGCCTAAATCATTGAACGGATTTCGATAAAATTTGGCATGGTGATAGATGGCATCCCGGGGAAGGACATAGGCTACCTTTTATCGGCATACCACGGCGGAAGCTAGTTTTGGATATTTCTTACAAATAATAGTAATAGTACCCTATAGACTTAACAAGAAAACCTTTCAGTGACGGCAACATTAGCACAGTAGCTAAATGATGAGGGTCGCGGACTCGATCTCCGGATGAATTTCATGTTTGTTTGGCTCACACACACTTATTCCGAGTCTTGACGTTAACGTGCGTGATCTCTGTCGATAAACGTCCCAAAGAAACAGGAAAATATAGTGTGATGATGTGTCAAATTTCCCTTTTGTCCCTCAAAAGGGTCAGTGACATATTGGCGTAGCACCGTAGCGTCGTAGCCGCGTAGCATGCATCTACGAAAAAAGTATTCATGAGAATAAACAATGAAGTTTTGTAGTTTATATTCATCTAGTGGGATAGTGATGTGTCGAATTTCCCTTGTCTTTCAAAAGCGAAGTTCAGAAATTGTCGTAGTGGCGTAGCGTTGTAGCCGCGTAGCAGGCATCTACTAAAAAGTAATCAAGAGAATATAGAAAGAAGTTCTGTAGCTTATTTTAATATAGTCGGTTTATGACTTATGGCTAAATTCGCTTATTTCTTTCAAAAGCGAATTTCAAAAGGTCCCGTGTCATAGTGGCGTAGCATCGTAGCTTCGTAGTCGCCTAGCAGGCATCTACGAAAAATTCCTTTGAATGTAGGAATAAAGAAAGAAATTCTGTAGCTTATTTTAATCTTGTGGGATGAAAACATGTATGTTTATCTTATATCCTACAAAAGCGAAGTTCAAAAGGATCGGTGTAGTAGTGACGTAGCGTCGTAGCTGCGTAGCAAACAGCTACGAAAAAAGGATTAAAGAGAATTTAGAAATACATTTTGTATTTTCGTAGCTTTTGTTGTAGCTTCAGTAATAAAGCAAAATGTGATTTTATACGTAGGTATGTTATCGATGTTCATGATATTAAAATACGTAACATCTACTTTTAATTACTTTTCAAGCGCTCTTCCAGATACAAAATGTTTTCCACTGTGTAACACCGGATATTAATTATTAGTCAAGTTACAGATGAGTTACGATTTGGGCTTTATTAGAATCCTTCGAGTTAATAAGTATTTGCATACTATGAAAGGGAAATCAATATCTTGGACTGAAGCGAGATCTCAATCAGAGGTCTCAAATCAGTCTCAATTTATCACTGTCTCTATACAATTGTCGATAAATTATATTATACGAAGACTATCGGAATTTCCTGAAGAAATTTTAGGATTGCTTATTATATAATTATGTTTTGATATAAAGCTTACCCGATATTACTAGACGTAAAGTAAAATAGTACTAGAGTAAGTACTAGATGAACTACGATATTAGATCGTACATTAATATTAAGTCAAACCACAAACCTGTATCATCTGGGATTCCTATGAAGCTTGCTAGTGTATGGCGGCGATATTGTTTAAGTTTTCACTTTCTATGTAGTCACAAGTAGAGAGTGTTAACATTTGATAGATAGATAGATAGATAAAACGTTTATTTGGTGCACACAAAAGACAGCACTACATACAAAAACACGGTTAAATTATAACTAATTAGGTACATTAATAAACAGCTGGGTGCCAATATACAAAAAAAAAATTGAAACAATAAAAGAAAACTAGACACAGTTATGACAATTGTCTATGACACACTTTAAAAAAAAAACGAAACATACAAAGTACGGTGTGCGTCTCAACGTTGCACCAAATGGGAGTCCAACTCAGCATGTGTCAGGCAAATACACCTGACGCTGATATTCTGCTGGATCCCTGCAGTGACATACGGACATACAATATCATATATGTATGTATGTATTTCATACATTTCGCCAACATAGAGATTTATCACAGAACTTTTCCTTTATACACTTTAAAATAAAAACTGAACGAACAGTAGTTCAGTTTATATATATTTTTTACGATTGGACTGGGATATAGGTAGTAAATAAACGTATATGGTGAGATAAGCAATCCTACGAGTAACTAATATTATAAATGCGAAAGTGAGTTTGTTTGTTACGCTTTTACGCCAAAACGGCTGAACAGTTTTGGATGAAATTCGGCCTCGGACCTTGACCTGGAGAAGCACATAGGCTTCTTACTTTATCGCAGACGAAGTCGCGGGAAACACATAATCAGCCTATAATGTTCCCACTGCTGGGACACAGGCCTCCTCTCTATGAGAGGGAGTGGGCCGTAATCCACCACGCGGGCCCAGTGCGGGTTGGTAGATGTCACATGTCTTCGAATTTTTGGTTCTAAGACATTTCGGTTCCCTCAGTTTCCGGTTTCCTCACGATGTTTTCCTTCGTCGACATTTTTACAACGGGAACGTATTACCGGGATAAATAGTACCCTATGTCCTAACCCAGGTCATGGTCTACCTGTGTGTTCCATTTCCTATTTAGAATTTTTGTAGGTATGTTTAACCTGTTATCAGCTTAGTAACCATTTATGTCACTCGCAGTATTAAAATGGATTGGCTATTTTCAACCAGACTGACTGGACGGATTTAACCCACATGAATGGGCTAAATCGAAAAGACCTTGTACGTATAGTTACACTACACTTATAGTTGATAACCCGTTTTGCAAGCAAATGGGTAACATTGTTACTAGTATTTGAGATGGAAGTCATGGAAGTCATTTCTATAGGAAGGAACGTCCTCATGCCTCGTTTACTCAAACGATCCTTTGCTATCATCGATTGTTTACTACTGAAGGTGAAATGTATATGGAAATGTTTGGATAAACGTGCCTACTTAAGAATTAATTACCTACAATTAATTTCGTCTAAGATTCAATTAGAAAATATAATTTTTGAAATAATCAGAGCTAATTTAATTAATTATTTCAATAAAATATACAATCTAACACTAAACAATTTTCTAACTAATATTAAATAAAACTAACTGTACAAATAAACAACTAATATCTAAAATATGGCGTCGAAAAATTCCTCCGCATCGCTGTCGGCTGGTAGTGTACCCAAGAGACTGGCGACTGCGTTGAATGGCAATGCTTAGCCTCTGACCAAGGTAAAAGCCAGCCCTTGGGTCACGGGAAGTGTCAAACAGCCGTTTCGAGATTTCATTAAATAAACTATGAGCACTCGGACCCCACGGCCCTAGGGTTTCAACCCCAAACGGCTCGAAAATATAATTGCCTAGTATTTAATCCAAGCCATTACACCTTACTGGATAAAGAAACGTCAAATCCTTACTAATATTATATATGCGAAAGTAAGTCTGTCTGTCTGTCTGTCTGTCGCACTTTCACGCCAAAACTACTGAACCGATTTAAATGAAATCTGGTACACAGATAGTCTAGAGCCTGAGAAAGGACATAGGCTACTTTTTATCGACATACTACGCGGGTGAAGCCGCGGGCGGAAGCTAGTGGGGAATAATAATCTTATTCAAGAATCGAATTAAAATAATCTCTCACAATTATTACGTAATCTCGTGGAGGAGGATCTCGTGGCTAAGTAATAACAGCCGCACGGATCGATCCATCAGGTTAAGCTACGCTTGCCGGGGTTGGTCCGTGGATGGGTGACCATCTTTACATATCGAGACTCCTCCGTGCCTCGGAAAGCACGTTAAGCCGTTGGTCCCGGCTATCATTTGTGGATCTTTGACAGTCGTTACGGGTCGTCAGAAGCCCGAAAGTCTGACAACCAGTCTTACCAAGGGGTATCGTATTACCAGTTACTTTACTATTATCCAGTTACTGGGTTGTGGAGGTCAGATAGGCAGTCGCTCCATGTAAAATACTGGTATTCAGCTGCATCCGGTTAGACTGGAAGCCGACCCCAACATAGTTGGGGAAAAGCTAGGCAGATGATGAATTATTACGTAATCTGTAGCCCTATTCGGCCCACAAGAAACGCGTGCTATTAGGTAGCAAGCAGTTTTTTGTTTTCCAAAACCACATACACCCTTTCAAATAGGTCAAAGTTTAATGCTAACTAAGTCACTGGCTCAAACTAGTATTAGCTGTAGAAGTTCAACAAACTTTGTGCATCGTAACTAAACTGTAAATTATTACGTTTACAAATGTTGACGTGTGAACTGTGCCCTGGAGACGACACATTTATCATAGAATAATCCCAACATTACTCAACCATGTTCGAACAAACTTTTCATTCGATACACATATGTCACAATACGTGCACTGATACGATATCTCGTGTCTGCCAAAATTAATTTGCTTATCGCCTGAAATTAAATATTTATGCGTACTTAAGCGCATTATTAGATACGTATATCGACTATGTACATATTGGGTATACCATCATGGATAATATGTCGCGTTCAGTTTGCATCATACGTAGTGTTTCGTACACGTTATGGATTTTTACGTTCCGTGCGGAAATTGAAAAAGTTGAACACTTATTGAAGTTTTTTTAAATAAAGAGTGATAGCCCATATTTTTGATGTGAAAAATTTCAAAAATATTGTCTGGCGGCGTAATTCAGGAGGTAAATGGATATATGGAAAAATCAAATTGAGGGTACCATGTAGTTAAGTCTCAAATTAATGCAACTAAAAACGGTAAACAACTTGCACAATGTCTACTAGACTACAGTTATATTGTAGGTAGCCATTGTTGGACATGGTTGTTTGCATATCGATTCCAAATTCCGTCCGTTGTCAAAGGAACACCTTTGACGGTACGGACAGTGGGAATATTCACAAATTGTAATTAGTTTGCGGAAGGCCGATGCCAGCCGCTTCCTAGTTTTGGTAACGTTTTTTTTTTGATAGACAAATAAAACTTACGACATAGTACTTATAAAGTAGTAACATGCTTACGTTATTCACAAAATGTTTACCTATTTTAGGAGCATTAGCACATAATAGATTATATTTGTAGTGGTTCTAAAATCGAGGGCCAAAACTTAAAAGATCTGAAAATATTTATGTGCTATACCAACTATGCTATCTAACTACACTGGGTGGCAGGAGATTACAAAATATAAATAGGAAAAATATGCTAGACGACGGATATCTAGTCCAGTTTTTATCATGTACATGGTATTTATTACGAAATTCACAAAACCAATGGAACATATCCAGTGGAATTATACCACTCAGATAAGATTACCTTCCTGTTCTAATTCAAGTGAACATGTCCTGTTTTATTTTATCCTCCAATCAATTTCTGATCACGTAAAATATGTTTTATGTATTAACGTACATTATCATAATTTATTGGCTTCAAAGTTATTTCGGAGCATGTCTGTTTTTCTGAAAATGTAAGATAGATAGAGAAAAGATAACGTGACTGTTATTATTTTATGCAAGACGTAGGTACTTAATATTTATTTTCATACATCATTTGCGTTTGAGGCATTATTAAATGTCCGTAAATGTCCACTTTTCCAGCCCTGTGAGCGTCCAAACCCTCGAGATCGGTACAATAAACGGTCGTGAGGAGGCCAAAATGAATGGGGATCTTGGTATGTACAATATACCCTACTGCTGAAAGAGATAAAAAGGTCTAAGTTCTCTTGTAACTATTTAAAACTTACATCATATCAACTCGGGAACTTTTCAGGACTTTAAACTCAATGACGTAAACCAGTTTCGTTATTATCAATTCAATTCGTGTTGTGAAGAGAAAATAAATTATTTGAATTGATTTATCAGACGTTTCGACCTTTACCATCTCGTCAAAAATCTAGTCTTATTGTATTACTGTTTCAAAATATTTCAAAAATATTATGCTCATTTAATTTAAACATTAATACATCTTTATGATTGTTTGTTTATTAAAACAAATCCACATATTTCTCTTTAATCATTTGTAAGATGAATCTTCAAACAAATATATGTATGAAATCACGTTCAAAGCAAGACATTTCACAGAATCTATTTTGATTCTCGCTGTCGTATCAGTTTGTGACTTTTTTATTCCAATATTTCTTTATTGGACGCTTTACTAGCTTCTATGAAATTATTATGACGGGCATTCGACGTCTTATGGACGTTCAATGTCTGACGCTTCGAGGCTTGTGTTATTATAATATACTCAGGCCAATGGAAATGTCTGGAAATTCCGAGGCCAAACTGAATAAATGGCAAAAGATGAGTATAGCTTTAAAATTTACCTAAGCCAATACGAATATTTTGATAACCACTTTTCTAAAACTACATTATTCGTTCAGTGTTCGAAATTAGAATCCTGTATGTTTCTCCAAGATAAAACCTATATAATTGCCTTTCACAAATCTTCGGCATATAAATCCCTACAACTTATCGCAACCCTCTGTTCGCAACATATTTTCTGAAAGCGACTGAAAGTAGCAGCCCTTTCTGGGTCATCAGAATTTAATCTGCGGTTATTTAAGCTCCATTTGACCTCTACCACAATAAAAATAGATACAGAAATGGCAGAACCAATAACTAGGATTTTCTTTAATAGAGATGCTACTGAACGGGAGATTTTTTGGGAGGAAATGATGTACAATATTCTCAGATCCGCGGAAAATTTGCGCATTGGCACGTCATTCGTTAAACTGTCTACGGACGATTAAAAATACGCGCCATTTAACAGTACAAAGATAGAGCATAGTTGATCTTTCTTTCGTTAAACAAACAGAGGAAAAATAGAGTTATATCTTTAGCCATACACACAGTGTTCACGTTTTGTTTCGTGCAAATATCTATATGTCTTGTTCTTTCAGAACAGAATGAATACAAATTTTGGTTTACATGATCAAAATAACGTCTTGTTTGGTAAAAGGTAACGAAGCGCAAGCATGCATGACTATAAATTTCGTCGGACATTTGACGTTTGCTACTTCATACATAATTCACCCCTATTTGCTTATTCAAGCACTTTATTCTCTTTGTCAAATAAGTACACCATTTAGTAAAGTAGTTGCACGTAAGTGATACTTTGTTTTTGCAAAATAAAGTGAGTTCAATATACATAGTGTGTCAATGCCAGACCAATAACCTTTGTTTGGTATCGGTATTATTTGGTAATGTATATTCTAAAATAAAGTATATAATAACACAACCTGATAGACTGTCTTACATTCGAAACACGTGGTTAATGGTCAACTGCAGTCCATAACTCAACCTAGAATAGGCCACTCATCGTAAGGAAATTTTGACCTATGACTCCACTCCTACAGGTCAAAACTTTCCCATCAAACTGTTACTTACCTATGGAAAATGGGGACCAAATGTCAAGTTCATTTGGTTTGGTCCACCACCGCCACCGACAGAATGACGCTGGAACACACCTCCGCCGCGAAATCATAGCAGCGAAACCGCAGTAGTTCAATAAAATTGTACTGATTCATCATCATCGTCATGTTCCGGTTCGAGCAGCGGAACATGATGCGAGTTAGTACAATTGAACCGCGGCGGTTTCGCGTGAGGGATGTGCGATTCCTTATTGGTTGGGCAGGTCTCTTCAGCTGGATGTTATGCGTTGAGCCTGTAGGTCTCTCAGGAAGTTAATTCATTAATCAGAAATATTTTGTGACTGTATTATTGTTAATTGGAAAAAAACTCCTAAAAAATACACACAGAACAAGTCAATCATATTCTATAATAGTAAGTAGACTGGGCTATTTCTGTCATTCACTCTCATTCCACCTTCATCATTAACTTGTCAAACTTGAAAATTCATTATTTTTTTTACATAAGTACATAATTTTTTGATTCGATAACTTCAGGCAATTGAGTTATGGGGAGTCAGGGTATAAATTAATTAAAATTCTCTTTCATTTAAGGGTTCCATACCCAACGTGCGGTTTTATAATTTTAACGGACGATTTATCGTGGATGGTTTAAGAGGGTCCTTATTTCTATACATTTTACGGTCCGGGTCTTCTTATTTCCATACATTTTACGTCCTTGTGTTATGTGGACCCTATTTCTAAGCCTATGCCGTCTGACTGTCCATCTGTCTGTCTGGTGCCACCGCTGTATCTTTACAACTCTTTTATGCAGCGAGTAACAAGGACCATGACCAAGGTCCTATACATGCATACCCTTACTAAAACGATCACAAGCTGCACATGGTGAATTTAAAAGCACTTTTTGACCTACATTTTGAAAGAATTCCTCCTGTTTCAGATAAACTAGCAGTTTCTTGTATATTCGGTAACAAAAAAAACTTTTTCCTGGCATTTTTGATCCGTTAAAAAAACTATGCCGTCTGACTGTCGATCTGTCTGTCTGGTGCCACCGCTGTATCTTTACAACTCTTTTATGCAGCGTGTAAAAATTTTCACCGAATACGTGTTACATTTTATGATGGCAAATAATAAAAATAAAGTATCTTAAAAAAAAACCGGCCAAGTGCGAGTCGGACTCGCGCACGGTTCCGTACCATTATCTATACTTAAAAACGGCAAAAAAAATCACGTTTGTTGAGCCCCCTTAAGTATTTATTTTATTCTGTTTTTTAGTATTTTTTGTTATAGCGGCAACAGAAATACATCATCTGTGAAAATTTCAACTGTCTAACTATCACGGTTCATGAGACAGACGGACAGACAGACAGACAGATAGACGGACGGATAGCGGAGTCTTAGTAATAGAGTCCCGTTTTACCCTTTGGATACGGAACCCTAAAAAGGATTGTAAGGAACTCTTCGTGTGGGAGTCAGACTCGCACTTGGCCGATTTTTTTTCTTAACGGCAATACTAGAGCAGGTTTCCAATATTCGTAGCGGAAAGCCTTGTAAGTGCTTCAAGTTGTAACTGCGTCTCTAAGGGTTTATTGCGATAAGTTATTTCCTCTGAACAATATTCCTGATATTGGTTTTATGAGAGTTTCACCTTGATTCGCAATAACGCAAAGGTACTGGTGTACTGTACAATATGTGGCGATAAATAAACAAATATTGTTCTCATTCAGGAACTGTGAAATAATTTTTTTGTAGTGTTTCGAATATCATGATAAGCAGGTAAAATATGTCTCATTTTCACCTACAATGTTTTTTAGGTAACGATTCGACGTTATCTTCTACGTCATATCAAATTAGGCAACTTTTTTTTTTTTTTTTTGTGTGTATGTTACCCGATTACTCCGCCAATTATGAATCGATTTTGATGATTCTTTTTTTGTTTGGTAGGTCATGCTTCAGAGGTGGTCCCATATAAATTTTATTAATTTTGCTTGCGTAGTTTTTGAGTTAGCTTCAATAATTACGTAGTTTTCCCACTTTGCGATGTTGATGACATGTTAATTGACTCCGTCACATAGCAGACAACGGTATACGAATTTGTGTGGGGTAGTTACCACAACTAAAAAGTGAAAAATAAAAACTTTTTACAAAAAAAAAAACAACCGACTTCCAAAAAAAAAGTGAAAAATAACTTTAATTTCGGAAGTCGGTGAAAAAACGAAAATTGAAAACCAAAGACACCGACTTCCGAAAT
This sequence comes from Lithophane semibrunnea, assembly GCA_947363905.1. Lineage (NCBI taxonomy): Eukaryota > Metazoa > Arthropoda > Insecta > Lepidoptera > Noctuidae > Lithophane > Lithophane semibrunnea. Next base: position 7,957,525 of record OX376194.1, on the reverse strand, counting down.
TAAAGTTATTTTTCACTTTTTTTTTGGAAGTCGGTTGTTTTTTTTTTGTACTAAAGTAGGTATGTTCGTTTCACATGAATTGTACAAAATTGTTTGAATACTAAAATAAGATATCATATAGTTAGTAACTATCTACTACATTCAAGATAAATTCGATTTCCAAATCCCGCTACAGAATTTTTTGTTTCGAATTTTATTCCTGCTGAAATGCGAATTCTCTGTACCCAAGTAAATAGATCCTCTTTCAATGTTCTGCAGCTTCAAAACCTTGCGGGAAAAAAAAAAGGAAATGTACTTTCTGACTAAGAATTTTCTCATTTTGAAAGAGCGTTGAGCGCATTATGCAATTTAAGAATCAAGTATGATGACAGTTTAATTTATTAACCCATTTTTCTTTAGGTCAATAAACCAGTCAAGTCACACAGGAAATGTGCGAATAGGAAGTAAAAGTAATAAAGCGATCGCTAACGCCCATACATACTAAGAACGAATAGGACAAATGAACCGACATAGCAATTTTTAGAACATTGTCTATTCGTTCCCTCTGGATTGCAGATCGGGCTTTATCCGGTTTTCCTAGAAAAGATTTGATTGAGATTAAAGTCAAGTATTATTTCTTTTCATCCTTTGAACATTACAGCTGAAAATGGGCCTCTCAACGACAAAATGAAATGAGGAAATTGGCATAATGACCAAGAGTTTCTAAAGAGTTATGATTTTAATAGCCTTTAACCAGTTCCCCCTTGATTAAAGATGCTCTTAAGGGCGAATTTCACCAAACTTTTAAACCGAGTATAAGTCTTATCCTGCGAATAAATTCCGAATTTTTGACAGTTTTTCCATACAAAGACTGTCAGACGACAATTTTATTCCACGAATAAAAGATATCTGACTTTGATAAAATCAGCCCTAAACAAAATTAATCTGCCAAAAAGCTAGGTTAATTCTAGGGCTATACCAAAGCCGATGAAAGAAAGAAGATGACCGTTTTGTTGTATATATAAACTAGCTGTGCCCCGCGGTTTCACCCGCGTAGGTCTCGATCTCGTGGGAATGTAGGAATAAAACGTATCCTATGTCCTATTCCAGGTCATGGTCTACCCGTGTGCCCATCCTATTCTCTCTAGAGTAGGGAACGTCGCGGAGGCGCAGTGCCGCCGTCGGCGTCCAACGGTTCGCCTACTGCATTTTTATTTATACTCGTTATAACTTCGAAATTAAATGTCCGATTCGAATGAATTAAAAAGTTGCTACATAAATACCCTTGATCTTAAAACTATTTATTTAAATAATAATTAATTATTATGTTGATAAAACCCCTTCTCAAATAATGCAACAATTTCGAACAAATTTGATTACCATAAAAAAGGTTATAGTGAAGTCAATCTTAAAAGATAGACATATGCCGTCGCGGACTTTTATTTAGAACTTTTAAAGAGAAACAATTTCATCATACATGATAATATTTGCGTAACTTTAACCGTTTACGCAGCGCACGCAACGGAAGCTCTCAAAAAGGAATATTTTTTCCCGTTTTTGCAACATTTTTCAGTTATGCTCCACTCCTATTGATCGTAGCGTGATGTTATGTAGCCTATAACCTTCATCGATAAATGGACTATCTAACACAATTTTTTTTCATTCCAACCATTAGTTCCTGAGATTAGCGCGTTCAAACAAACACACAAACTCTTCAGCTTTATAATATTAGTATAGATTCAGCCTTATAATATTAGTATAGATTAACTAATTCCATTATAATGACTAAAACTACATGTGACGCAAAAATCCATGTGAAAAATAATACGAAAATAATACGAAAAATAATCAAAAGGAGGATTATTTTTCGTTGCTCTCTGGGGACGTGCACATCTCTATATTAACATCCCTTCTGGCGTGTTATCACACGCAAAAGTTTAAAAACGAAACGACTTTTTGAGCCGTACTTTCAGCTCTATATACCCCGTGTAGCAATTTGGATGAGCAACGTAGCACACAAAATATAAGTCTATATCCTCTGAACAAGTCATTAGTACTACGCTTGATAACTGTAGCAATTACGAAGAAGAATTCCTTAAGTTTAATGAAAAAGAAAAATTGCATTCGTATCGTATCTACGTGAACTCGGAGGTAAAAGTTAAAGTAAAGATAGTTTTATTTCACTCATTTAATGAAGACGGTTGAGAGGTAGGTAGGTAGGTACACACGGCTACACATCAAGCTATAGCTTGCGTAATCAATGTTCCGTTCCGTAATAAATTTTGCGATGGAGTAGTTACTAGTTTTAATTATACTGCCAACGCTGTCCGACTATTCCAGTCTGCTAGAGCTTTTGTACATAAGTTTGAGTTTATTGAAGTTTCAGAAAATATTCTGTTTTTTCATTAGAATTTGTACTAGTGATTTTTTTACTTACAGTAACGACACGCAAGGTTTGGATCGAGGTGGCCCTTGAAAAGGATATTTGGAAAGATTTGGGGGAGGCCTTTGCTCAGCAGTGGGACAGTGCAGGCTAACATAAAAAATGACACTTTTCGTATTTAATACTAGCTGTGCCCCGCGGTTTCACCCGCGTAGGTCTCGATCTCGTGGGAATATAGAGATAAAACGTATCCTATGTCCTATTCCAGGTCATGGTCTACCCGTGTGCCCATCCTCTCCTCTCTAGAGTAGAGAAAGTCACGGCGGGCAGCGCGGCGCCGGCGTTGAACGGTTCCCGTATTGCATTTTTATACTCGTGACAATTTCGAAATTAAATGTCCGATTCGAATGAATTAAAAAGTATTTTACTGCTACATAAATACCCTGGATGTTAAAACTATTTATTTGAATAAGAATTAATATAATGTTGATAAAACTCCTTCGCAAATAATGCATTCATTTCGAACAAATTTGATTACCATAAAAAAGGTTATAGTGAGTCAATCTTAAAAGATAGACGCTGTCGCGGATTTTTTTTTAGAACTTTTAAAGAGAAACAATTCCGTCACACATGATAATTTGCGTAACTTAAACCGTTTACGCAGCGCACGCAACGGAAGCTCTCAAAAAGGAATAATGTTTCCCGTTTTTGCAACATTTTTCATTTATGCTCCGCTCCTATTGGTCGTAGCGTGATGTTATATTATAGCCTATAGCCTTCCTCGATAAATGGACTATCCAACACAAAAATATTTTTTCAATTCCAACCAGTAGTTTCTGAGATTAGCGCGTTCAAACAAACAAACAAACTCTTCAGCTTTATAATATTAGTAAGTATAGATATAGATATAGATATTGACACTAAATTTAATTATCTGTAAAAATGCCTTTATGAACGTGAGCAGCTTGTAAAGTAGTACTTTATTAAAGGAGAATAATGAAATCGCTGTCTGTCAGCGGGCTGTATCCCATAAACCGTAATAGATAGTTAGACAGTTGAAATTTTCACAGATTATGTATTTGTATTGCCGCTGTAAGACCAAATAATAAAAATTAAATAAAGTTAAATTAATGATAGTATACTAAGCAATTAGTGAATAAAGGACGGATTTAAAGCGAGGGCCATAGATGAATCACGAGCAAGTGAAGGATTCTAACGACTGAATCTTGACCGTAGGGAGTGATTCAAGTGTTAGAATCCTGAACGACGCGAGTGATTCATGGCCCTTGATATAAATCCGTTTTATTCAAGAGTTGCATACTATACTTTATACCATGACTACGAGAAAAAGAACTTGCAACTTCGAGTACGTTGTTATGTCAATGTTATGCCTTGGTTTTATAGTACCACCGTAGCATAGAATACATACTCCATAATGTCGATGACTTCTTTTTCTTCGACAACTCATTAAAATAAGTTACGAAAACAGACTGAAAATGTGCCAGAAGCTTGATTTTCATTTTTCCATTTGCAAAACTCATCGTAGGTTGATGTGAAATTGTGAACCAGCCGTGATTTGTTGGGTAGCTAGTTTTCTACGATATCGGCCGCCCTCTCTTTCATAAACTCAGGTGTTAACACATCTTCTTCATCACTTGAATGCATTTTCAATCTATTTATTATTAAGTCACACTAAACTTTTTGTTCGTACAACTTACAATATTTAAAATATCGCCAATTTACCTACTAATGACAGCAAAGAACACAAAACAGTTATTATTCTAATGCTAAACTCCTGTTCGAAAATCAAATAAGTTTGCATTGAGATGGAGTTCGAATATATTGGTGTGCTCTTAATTTAAACACCAAAACAGTGAATAAAAGTGCTTTTTATTCACTGTTTTCAGTGAATAAAATAAGCTTTTTAGAGGGGGAATGGTATAAAATAATTTAAGAGGGTCACCATACAAGAAGCGTGTTTTTTTCGGCGTTTTTGCTCGATCTTAAAAGGGTACGGAACCTTTCGTGTGCGAGCCCGACTCGCACTTGGCCGATTTTATTTATATTGTTTATTTTGAGGATTCTATGAGTACTTAGTTTAAAACGTGTCCGTTTTATAATTCGACATTTCCACCACACACATTTTGAATGTAGATGTAGTTTGTGTATTCAGGACTTGGGACCATTCTACTACTGTTAGGCAGGCATGGATGGTTTATCTTTCTCGTTCTTCACTGCATTAGCACTTAGCAGATTTTTTGGCATTAGTAGTAGAAAGTAATACGTATTAACAAATCTAAAAGGACGTTCATTTAGGTGTCTCCCTTTTTTTTTGTAATTTAACGTCCATTAATACATTAAAGCTTAATCAAGCATCGCCTAAGTTTGCAACAAAAGTGCTCTCTGTCATGATATTTGAAGACGGTCCTATTTTATTTACATATGTATTTTGTTTTTCAAGAAAAAAAATAGTATATTATGCAATTAGTGAATAAAGGACGGATTTAAAGCGAGGGCCATAGGTGAATCACGAGCAAGTGAAGGATTCTAACGACTGAATCACGACCGTAGGGAGTGATTCATCATGATTGAATCACGACGGTAGGGAGTGATTCAAGTGTTAGAATCCTGAACGACGCGAGCGATTCATGGCGCTCGATATAAATCCGTTTTATTCAAGAGTTGCATACTATACTTTATACCATGACTACGAGAAAAAGAACATGCAACTTCGAGTATGTTGTTATGTCACTTTTATGCCTTGGTTTTATAGTACCACCGTAGCATAGAATACATACTCCATAATGTCGATGACTTCTTTTTCTTCGACAACTCATTAAAATAAGTTACGAAAACAGACTGAAAATGTGCCAGAAGCTTGATTTTCATTTTTCCATTTGCAAAACTCATCGTAGGTTGATGTGAAATTGTGAACCAGCCGTGATTTGTTGGGTAGCTAGTTTTCTACTATATCGGCCGCCCTCTCTTTCATAAACTCAGGTGTTAACACATCTTCTTCATCACTTGAATGCATTTTCAATCGATTTATTATTAAGTCACACTAAACTTTTTGTTCGTACAACTTACAATATTTAAAATAGCGCCCATTTACTAATGACAGCAAAGAACACAAAACAGTTTTAATTCTAATGCTAAACTCCTGTTCGAAAATCAAATCAAATAGGAGTTTGTATATCATTGAGATGGAGTTCGAACAAATTGGTGTTCTAAATTCAAACACCAAAACAGTGATTAAAAGTGCTTTTTATTCACTGTTTTCAGTGAATAAAATAAGCTTTTTAGAGGGGGCATGGTATAAAGTTTATTTTCCATGAAGTTACTTATTACTCGATTTTGCCAGGCGGAAATGCCAGCACAGTTGTATTCACTTTATTACACACACATTACACATTACACACTGTAATAACTAATAACCCTACCATATCAAGAAGTAAACACGTAAAAGCATATGTAAGCGCACCCTTACTTATTCCTTTTAATATTATAATGTAATTTCATTTCCTGTCATCTCACAACAATATTTTATTAACTTCGCGGATGGAAATCGGAAGTCAATGTAATGAACATATCAAGTCTCAATACACGATAATATCAGTGTACATTTAACTTAAAGTTTCGATATGTTGTGCAAGGTTAAATCGATTTAGTGTTCAATGTTACTGAATGCTGTGGTTGTCGTGCAGCCAACCCACAGCCTGCGGCGTCACAAACGCAATTATCTGAGCACTTTGTCTTAGGCGCGTCTGTAAGTGTCTATTAGCAAGAGAATTGAAATGAATGCGAGATTTTCAATAACGTTGTTTCAGGTATACACCAATCTGATCGATGTTATTTTGAAGAAATCTCTCTGAAATACCAAAAGATTTAAAAGCCAATTATAATATTACCTACTAAAAAAGACAATATGCCTTTGAAATTATAGATATCTGGGATTCCTGAAGTCCCTTTTAACTTAGTACCCTTCCGAACCAGTGATTGAATGCTAAAAATTGTCACAATCGGATGAATCAAACGAATCATATAGAACCTGATAAAATCTTGTCGACAAATGACCAAAGATTCAGTTAGTTTGGGTTTTATGTGCTTGGAATTCAAATGAAGTAAAGCGAGGGGCTAATACCCCATTTTTCCTCTCCACGTGATCACAACTTGAGAAGAAATATCGCCCCGTGTTACTAAAATGCTCTAATAGACTTTAGGTATCTGATAGTAACCCTTATGTACCACCTCTTATGATTTTTGAAGCACAAGAAATGACTTTTATACAAAATAGTCATCTACAGCTAAAGCTCTCTATTTCTCAGTAAGTTCTCTTTACTGATTAGAAAAAGTGCCAGAATTTATGACTATGAAAACAAAAGCTATTCACGACAAATTGTACCAAACAGTAATAAACGTAGAGAGAGAATCATAATTCAAGTGAGTATTTTTTCACGTTTCGCACGGAACGTTTAGTGTGCTTTGATTCCAAAGTTACTCAAGGAAATTGAATGTCAACAAACGATAACTTTGTTCGAGTACTTCCATTGTGGTCAAAGGAATATTCTTTCGCCGGTAAAGAAAATATTTTTAGACGGTTTCTGCTTGATTTTCCAGATATATGATTCGTAGCACTGGGGATATTTTGAAGTTAATAACTTAATTTTGTTCCACGTGTATGTTCTTAGTATCCTCGTGGGTAAGTAATAACAGCTGCACGGGTCGATCCATCAGGTTAAGCTACGCTTGCCGAGGTTGGTTCGTAGATGTGTGACCATATTTACATATCGGGACTCGTCCGTGCCTCGGAAAGCACGTTAAGCCGTTGGTCCCGGCTGCCATTCGAGGATCAGTCGTTACGGGTCGTCAGAAGCACGAAAGTCTGACAAAACCAGTCTAACCAAGGGGTATCGTATATCCTCCACAACCCAGTAACTGGGTACTGGGTTGTGAAGGTTAGATAGGCAGTCGCTCCATGTAAAATACTGGTATTCAGCTGCATCCGGTTAGACTGGAAGGCGACCCCAACATAGTTGGGAAAAGGCTAGGCAGATTGATTTTTATTGATTGTGTATGGTCTTAGGTTCCTGATGTTATCTTATTAGTAAAGATAGTTGTTCTAAATACGAGTACATTCATAGATTGCTATATCGTAACTAGGGCTCGGTTTACATTGAAATCTGTGCTCGAAGGGTTGCACGTCAATACCTATAGTTATTGATGTATCTCCATATGCTGTGTGAATATCAACAACATCTGCGGAGTATTGCGTTACACACTTGCAGTAGCAATGGCTTTCATTTTGATAGTTAAACAACATTCACTGCGTTATTTACGTTGTTGAGGAGACAAATTTTTCGAACATAATTAAGAAGCCATGGATTAGTACAATATCTTTCAAAATCATTCAGAGAATACGCAATTAGGGTGCAGGTCTATGCAATTCGAGAATTAATTGTTTGGTGGAAACGACGTTAATTTCCGGCTTCACATAAAATATTTAGCATCTGAATTTCCGCGGACTGTTTTCCGGAAATTAATTATTTTAAAGTACATACCGTCACAAGATCCGACATCCAATAAAAGTATTTCTCGTGGCTTTTTATATACATATATTTTTTTAATCCTTTTTGACCTCGTACATCCTTTTTGCTGCAAATTCATTGTTAAATAATATCCCCCTATTTTATAAACGTTACTTAAAGTTAAGCAATGCTCAACGTCAGCTTATGCATACATTTGTTGACGTTTAAACGTGTCCTAACTTGATGCAAAGTTTATAAATAAAGCAATATGTGTTTAAAATATATGCCTTAGGATTCTTAGTGTACGGACGTAATCCACAATTATAAATAGGCCGTTAAGCCTAACATCTCAATGCAAAATGTTCAACCTCGCTAATGGTTTAGGTAAGCTAATATTGCCATAGCTAAGTGCTCAGTTACAACTGCTTGCTCGCAAAATATGTGCATATAATTATAACTATGTGTAACGAGCAAATGAGCAATACTTAGCATTTACTGAAGATTACTCGCCGGTATCAACTAAAAACAATTTATAGTAATCAGTGCCTACATAACTACCTGTTTCAAACTTTATTTTGTTAGATATATTGTTATTAAACATTTTCAGATAAAGTATTAAAATGAGAGCGAAATTGGCAGAAGTAAAATTAATTTGAACTGTTACGTAATTCTTTGATTTTCGACTTCTACAAACATATTTGTAATAGGAAGCATTCTTCCGTAATATAGGTACGTACTTATTACGTAAAATTACATTATAATAAAAATATGTATTTAAGCACGATATCATGTGGATGTTCAGTCGTGGGTTAGGCAGAGGTGTTGCTATTTACCCTGACACCCCTCCACCACTGAGGCACGTTACCTCCCTAGAGATAGAGTAGTACCATAAAACAAAACATCACGTCTGCAATCCCCAAAGGATTAGGCAGAGATGTACCTATTTTACACTCCCATTTCGGCAGTTAACTATTAATAAGTCCCATGTAAAAGGGGGGCGAGCGTAAAGCTAGCAATCGGGCACAATTCCAGACTCCGGGCTTCCGGGCTACAACTGACAAATTCCTAATGAAAAACCCATCCCAACTCGAAGCCAGGACCTCATGCTCAGCAGTAGCACTTGCGACCACTAGGCCAACGAGGCAGAGTAGTAGAAAGGCTCTTACATACTGGGGTGATTCGTCGCGCGACGCGAATTTTAACAAAACAATTGCTGAGAAAACTACACGGCGAACAATGCGACGAATCGCCCCAGTATGTAAGAGCCTTAAAGTAAGACAAGTATTAATTTGTTCCGATTTCTTTGACCTAATATTTAAACCTAGAACCTAAGGTTGGTTGGTTGGTTAACCTTAACAGCGAGATTCCAATCACCAAAACTGCATTGTATGTTTCCAACAGCATTTAAATACAACAAATATAAACCAATATAACAGTTAAGTTAGTACCTAAATATTTTTTTTTTTTTTTTTTTTATTTATAAGTTGTTATGTGCCCATATAAGTCTTTTAATATTGTAAAGATATAAGATTTGTATTTTTGTATGTAAAAGTGAATCAGATGAGAATTCTAAGACCAACATATTTCCTAATCTAAAAGTCAATAGGGAAAGTTTCAGGATAACATTCGTGGGAGCATTGCCACATAGAAATCAATAAGCTACCAATAGAATTTATTCAGTCTTTTCTAGCATAATCGTGGAGGTATATGATAATATGTGACTTTTTCTTTTCGTGAAATGTGGCTCAGAAAGCCTAGTCAGGCTCTTTAAGTAAATATAAGACATCATTGCACAGAGTAAAAATGTATGATTGAAATACAATACAAAAGTTTCATTCTTGTTATGTGATCAGAGGACTATATATTTAGTAAACCAAGAGGCGACAATCCGACAATTTTTCAAGTACTTTTCATAGTTAATTGATTCAGGCGTGAACGGGTGTGCTGAGATATGTCAAAGACATTTTTATAATAATAATAATTAACCGTTTATTTCACCTTTAAATAAATACCTTAATCTAAACATACATTACATTTCACATTATACACGTCTTGATCCGGCTTTAAATGGGACCCCCACTGTAAACACAGAACAGGAAATTCGTATTGCCGGTGTGTTAGGTATCCAATGTTTAATAATTAAATCTAGTCCCTTGTGACGGTGCCGTCAGCCCCAGATTGTTTTTATTCTAGAGTATTTTCATTTCTATCGTAAATAAAAAAAATCCTAGCTTGCTCTCGAGTTTAGAATATACAACTTTAGATTTATTACTTTTGCAGTCTCTTCTATAAGAACATCAAACAAAAGACTTTATTATTACTTTTTAAGTCAGTTGTTTATCAATTTACACCCCTAGTGTGCTCAAAGTAAAGTTAAATGTAAAGTTAAATATTTGCTATAGCGTAGTTTGTATTTAGAAAGTTTTCAAACTATGCAGATAAATAATATTGAACATTCAGTTAGGAATGCCTGAACCTTTTAGTAACTTATCCTACGCAATGTCTTCAAGCGTAAGACAGAAATAAATTTTGATTCGAAGTACCTATAATAAGATTTTTCTTGGAAAGTGGCTACCTTTATCGTAATTACTTGCTTTGAAAGTCAAACATAAATAACATTTAGGCACCTATAAATCAAATCCTTTGACACGGCGGCTGCTTTTCCAACAGTTTCAATTCGAACTGAATTCATGTTTCCGACGTATCTAGCTGGGTGCTTCTATCGTTGGCTACTATGCAAAGCTATGTAAAACAAAACTTTTTCGGCTCCTCGTGGTCATACAAATGGCCAAAATTCCATTTCTGGGAAGTGTAAATAATTAAAAATAAATCCTGTAAAGTTAGTAACTGATTGTTATATCTACCTACCTAATTATTTCCTGGAGTTATGATGTAAATAAGCTACGGCAAGCACGAGAAGAAAATATTAAAACGCTCTTTTATTAATTTTCACAAATTAACTTGTTTCTAACGAGTCACGCTTAGTAAGCGTCGTGTAAAGATAATTGGGTGTGTGAAGTATGTTCTAAATTGCGTCGCCTCACAATTTCGTCACTTGAACTCAAAGCTCTAATTATCTAACATCTGTGAACTAAATATTCACATACAAGTCGTGGATAAGCTTTTTTGCTCGGCCTTAAAAACAGAGCTTTTACAAAAAGAGAATAAAAACGACCAGAAAAACCTACTTGTACATTGTTTCAAAATAAACAGTGAGTTTAAAAACAACTTGTATTGCAGTTAGGGCTTTCTCGGAAATTGAGGAATTTGTTTTGCCCACTTTCTCTATTCCTCATCGTTTCCAGTTACGCTCCGCAGTCCCATTAAAAACTCCCCGTATATACGAGGGGTGTTCAATAAATAGTGAGAATGCGATACATTCTCCTTGGAAAGAAAAAAAAAATACTGGCAGGCATAGTTCAGACATTAGCTATGATCATAATAAAAAAAAACAATCAATTCTCTTTTGTTTAAAAAAAATAGAAGTCATTTGTTTGCGTCGTTTCGGAACGTGTTCTGAAGGCCAATTCTGCTATTTAACGGGCAAATTGAAAATCATGCGACCGGAATGCGATGACATTGTGAATAGATCAAAAAATGGTATTCTGCTAACCTTAATATTCGGTTTATTCACATTCCGATCGCAATATCTTCGCAGTCGAGTCTCACAGCGGTCGAGTATGTTTTCGTTTACGAAAATAAATATATTTTCATGTTGGTTCAATGCACGCAGACGATATTGTGATAATTAGTGATACTTCAATTTTTAGCAACCTTATTTTATGATTTTTTAAATGTATTAATTAGTTTGCTTGGATAAGTACATAGTTTTAGTATTTTCATTTCCCGTTTGTTATTATATATCTTTGAGAATACAAAATCATTAAAATAAATATTCAGATAGAAAGATAATTTGGAACGTATTGAAATCGCGACGCGCAAGCGCGATGGTTTAAGATGTCAAGAAGAGACGTCATTATATTGAATGTCAAAGTATAGTATTATATCTTTTTTATTTATTAAATTCTTGGTTTATGAGTGAAATAACTGTAACTATATAGCACTATCACAGCAAGAAAGAGATTTGTCGAATATGGTGCCGAAATAGCCATCAAAAAATTGTTTAGTTCCTACATAACTATATTATCCATGAGGAAGGTTTTTTATTTGGTCCGAGTGAGGAATATCATCGTATTTCGAAACAAAACCCGAGCATAGCATCCAGGATAGATACCTACTGTTGTAGTCGTTCTAGTGCGTTGAGTGAAGAGTTGCAGGGAAAATCATACAGATATAGAAGTGCCGTTATGATAAAAAAACTTCCGTACCCTCTACAACAAACACAAGGGTTTGTTGTTAGCATCAATAGCAGATTTTTCGATATCCTGACGGGAGATGAAGTTTTGCAGCGGATTTAAAATCCTTTACAGATGAAAGTGCCAAGCTACCTTGTAAAAATATTACAAGTATACTATATTGTAAAAAATAATTTATACAAGGTACTAGTTACTGCATACAAATGTAGCAAAATAAATCAAAGTATAGTTTTCATTTGCCTTTTTCATTTCTTTATTATGAACTTTTGCTCATTTTCGCAAGATCAAACGATCGGTCTGTTCCTTTGGTAATAACAAATAATTTACACCCTTTCGGTACGGAACCCTAAAAAGCATGCAGTTATTTTATTATTATTAATATGGAAATCTTGATGTATCAAAATAGTACAAAAATGAATTACAAAAAAACAAAAAAAAATAACAATAGTTGAGGATCGAACTCACAACCTAGGTCATGCGAGGCAGACGTCGAATCGCTTCGACTGTACGATTCTTTGACATGTGATGAAAATAGCCTTTCTTATATCTATATGTCGTAATTGACTGTGTCACTTGCGCAGTGGAACCGGGCTGAGCCCATAAACCGAAGAAATGATGGACTTTCAGCAGTTTGAATACTATTTATGAACAATCAAATATAGGGTATCAAGTAGTTATTATACAAAAGCTAACTTTGAAAAGACACACATGACACATGACACTTTCTTATAGTATGAGAGCCCATGACCAACATTTTTGCCTTGTCGTTTTTCGACCAAAACCCTATAAAATTGATAGATCTGAATCCAAAATCCTGAGGACCATTCACGTCTCATACAAAGTTGGGCCAAAAGCACAAAGTGCAGAGTGCGAAAAAAAAATGAGGTACCTTGGTCGGAGAAGTCCTCCTAATCATTTTATACCATGGCGCTGAATCTCAAAGACTATTCCTTCAGCTGTTTTCTTCAAGTCTATTCTACGTACTTACCTTCATTTTTTTTAAATATAAAACTAAAACTTTGGGTTTTGGACTCAAAATAAATGATCTCCTTTCAGAATTTTTCACAATCAATCAAATAAATGATCTCCTTTCAGAATTTTTCACAATCAGAATTTCTCAATCACGTCTGAGCTGACCCAATTTTCAAATATTATGCCAAAAAAAGTACCGATCTATTTTTTAACAATCTGTCTGATTTTGAACGATAGATTTTAGATTTACAAATAAAATTAAATAGAAAGAATACGAACGAAGGATTTTGAACGTGTTGAAAAATTTGTCAACAACAACTTCAACGAACTAATGATTTTATACGGTTTTGGCCGTAAAGCGATGCGACATGGTTTTGGTCGTGGGCTCTCGTACTAATATGTCAAACGCCAATTACCTTATGAGGCAAACACTTGCTAAGAAGATTCCACAAGGCTGTTTGCGTTCTTACTATTTTCCAACATAGCTCCTTGTAAAGCTTGTCAAATCCTGTCTTGTATTGTACAAGACAGGATTTGACAAGCTTTACAGCCCGCAGTAAACTATCGAAGAACAGGAACAAAATAGAATATTCATCTTCCCTCCATAGGAAATAGCGTAATAATGTGTAGGCTGTCAGAAATGATGATGATGATCTAACCTATGTGTTGGTCCGACCTTCATCATCTGCCTAGCCTTTTCCCAACCAAGTTGGGGTCGGCTTCCAGTCTAACCGGATGCAGCATATGGTTTTGGTCCGACCTTAAAGATTATTTTTGCAAGAATCGTACATACTTAATCTATCAAGTAGTATTTATTCAGAAGCTTGGGCATACATTCAGACAAAGAGGCTGGAGGAAATTAATGTAATACATTTATACAAATCTATATAAATATGTATTATGTTTGGAACTGTGACCATCTCTCACGAGCATAGTGAAAGAGCAAACGTGCCGTGATGCAGTTGCAGGCGAAGTGCTTACTTAATATAAAGTCAGCCCTATAGAAGTGGAGTCATCGTCATCATTTCAGCCGAAAGACGTCCACTGTTAAACATAGGCCTCTCTCAAGCGTCGCCTCATCGACGGACCCTGTGCTTCACAGAAGTGGAGTGACTGTAGAAAAATAAAATGACTACCCTACTGAAGTGAATATTTATTATTAAATAGGCAGGTAACTATTTATACAAACAAAAAAATATTACGCAAAACAACATAAGTGACACTGTGTATTAGGGCGCTTTTAAACGGTTTTTTATCAGACGTGGACCGTCCTTTTCGCTCTTATCTAGGTCGAACAATGGCAATCAGAACGACCGTCCTGCTCATTTTTCCCGCCATGTGTTGTCCGCGTGATTCCTCCAAATAGTAATGTAATAGTGTGACAACCCCGTGCCTAGGAAAGCACGTACAGCCGTTGGTACTAATCTCTTCCCGGTTACGTCGTATTGCCGACCCATCGGACTATGAGAGTGAGGGAAGAGGTTGTGTACATGTTGTGTGTGCGCACAGCCTCGTTTTCTATAGTATCTCCTGTATACTTGGCTATCTCCGTTTAAATTGGCTGCCATGACCGCAAATAGGTCGGGACTTCGTATCTCATCTAAATGTAAGGAATCTAAAAAGGAGAAATAAAAGGTATAATAAATAGTGAATAGACAAACAAATTCTATTACTTATTCATTTCGCATAGATTTTAAAATCACGGTTACACTTCCAGCCTTTCTACACAACTGTGAACCTGAAGGAATAGAGTTTCGACCCTGTGGCTGATAAGTAGATGCGGTGATGAAGATGCTTAGAATATAGCTGTCTTGTTGCATATCAATCGATAATTCCCTATTAATATATCCATACTAATATTATAAATTCGAAAGTAACTCCGTATGTTACTTTTTCACGCCTAAACCATGGAACGGATTTCGACAAAATTTGGCAAGGAGATAGATGGCATACTGGGGAAGGACATAGGCTACTTTTTATCGACATACCACGCGGGCGGAAGCTAGTTTTAGTCTTTCTTTCTTTCTTTCTATATAAGTATTATAATTTGTACTTGTAGACCAACCTTGGCTGCAACACCCAGTCCATTTCTTCGCTTATCCTGTAGGAAATGCGGCTTCAGTTCGTAAGACTAAGTTTTAAAAACGCACGGTCGCTTATGGAAAATGCGCCTGATGTGTGACCCCGGCGATGCCGGCGATGCTGAGAACAGCTACTGCTGTGCTCTCTACGTTGTTGCGCCGACGATTCGGCGTCTGCACGTTGTGCGAGGAATGAAAATAACTCCCACTGGCGAACCCACTCGTTTTGTATTATTTCACCACACAAACACAAAAGTATTTACAACACTGTTCCTGTATATGTTTTTATTTCATGAATATTGGATTTCAAGATGATTTCAAGGACAAAATGAAAATAAAATGAGAAATTGAAACTGCAGAAGCTAAAATTTTTCGTGACAGTTCAGTCAACAAATAATCTCATGCTTACGTCAGTTTTGACGGTTGCTTAGGTACGGGAATACCCACGGATATCGATTTTATTTTCATTCGCTACTCGACAATTTAGCAGAATACCGTTTCAGTACATTTCTTATTTTCATTCAATTCGCAATATCATCGCACCAAACGCCACCTTTGACTTAGTTTTTTGGTTTAGCAGAATACCTTTTTTGACGTTTTGGAACTTTTGCGGCACTGCGACTTGAATTTGAACGTTTTTTAAGCACGAGAATTGGCCTTCTGAAGGCCAATTCTGCTATTTAACGGGCAAATTGAAAATCATGCGACCGGAATGCGATGACATTGTGAATAGATCAAAAAATGGTATTCTGCTAACCTTAATATTCGGTTTATTCACATTCCGATCGCAATATCTTCGCAGTCGAGTCTCACGGCGGTCGAGTATGTTTTCGTTTACGAAAATAAATATATTTTCATGTTGGTTCAATGCACGCAGACGATATTGTGATAATTAGTGATACTTCAATTTTTAGCAACCTTATTTTATGATTTTTTAAATGTATTAATTAGTTTGCTTGGATAAGTACATAGTTTTAGTATTTTCATTTCCCGTTTGTTATTATATATCTTTGAGAATACAAAATCATTAAAATAAATATTCAGATAGAAAGATAATTTGGAACGTATTGAAATCGCGACGCGCAAGCGCGATGGTTTAAGATGTCAAGAAGAGACGTCATTATATTGAATGTCAAAGTATAGTATTATATCTTTTTTATTTATTAAATTCTTGGTTTATGAGTGAAATAACTGTAACTATATAGCACTATCACAGCAAGAAAGAGATTTGTCGAATATGGTGCCGAAATAGCCATCAAAAAATTGTTTAGTTCCTACATAACTATATTATCCATGAGGAAGGTTTTTTATTTGGTCCGAGTGAGGAATATCATCGTATTTCGAAACAAAACCCGAGCATAGCATCCAGGATAGATACCTACTGTTGTAGTCGTTCTAGTGCGTTGAGTGAAGAGTTGCAGGGAAAATCATACAGATATAGAAGTGCCGTTATGATAAAAAACTTCCGTACCCTCTACAACAAACACAAGGGTTTGTTGTTAGCATCAATAGCAGATTTTTCGATATCCTGACGGGAGATGAAGTTTTGCAGCGGATTTAAAATCCTTTACAGATGAAAGTGCCAAGCTACCTTGTAAAAATATTACAAGTATACTATATTGTAAAAAATAATTTATACAAGGTACTAGTTACTGCATACAAATGTAGCAAAATAAATCAAAGTATAGTTTTCATTTGCCTTTTTCATTTCTTTATTATGAACTTTTGCTCATTTTCGCAAGATCAAACGATCGGTCTGTTCCTTTGGTAATAACAAATAATTTACACCCTTTCGGTACGGAACCCTAAAAAGCATGCAGTTATTTTATTATTATTAATATGGAAATCTTGATGTATCAAAATAGTACAAAAATGAATTACAAAAAAACAAAAAAAAATAACAATAGTTGAGGATCGAACTCACAACCTAGGTCATGCGAGGCAGACGTCGAATCGCTTCGACTGTACGATTCTTTGACATGTGATGAAAATAGCCTTTCTTATATCTATATGTCGTAATTGACTGTGTCACTTGCGCAGTGGAAGCGGGCTGAGCCCATAAACCGAAGAAGTGATGGACTTTCAGCAGTTTGCATACTATTTATGAACAATCAAATATAGGGTATCAAGTAGTTATTATACAAAAGCTAACTTTGAAAAGACACACATGACACATGACACTTTCTTATAGTATGAGAGCCCATGACCAACATTTTTGCCTTGTCGTTTTTCGACCAAAACCCTATAAAATTGATAGATCTGAATCCAGGATTTTGGATTGAGGGAGGACCATTCACGTCTCATACAAAGTTGGGCCAAAAGCACAAAGTGCAGAGTGCGAAAAAAAAATGAGGTACCTTGGTCGGAGAAGTCCTCCTAATCATTTTATACCATGGCGCTGAATCTCAAAGACTATTCCTTCAGCTGTTTTCTTCAAGTCTATTCTACGTACTTACCTTCATTTTTTTTAAATATAAAACTAAAACTTTGGGTTTTGGACTCAAAATAAATGATCTCCTTTCAGAATTTTTCACAATCAATCAAATAAATGATCTCCTTTCAGAATTTTTCACAATCAGAATTTCTCAATCACGTCTGAGCTGACCCAATTTTCAAATATTATGCCAAAAAAAGTACCGATCTATTTTTTAACAATCTGTCTGATTTTGAACGATAGATTTTAGATTTACAAATAAAATTAAATAGAAAGAATACGAACGAAGGATTTTGAACGTGTTGAAATATTTGTCAACAACAACTTCAACGAACTAATGATTTTATACGGTTTTGGCCGTAAAGCGATGCGACATGGTTTTGGTCGTGGGCTCTCGTATTAATATGTCAAACGCCAATTACCTTATGAGGCAAACACTTGCTAAGAAGATTCCACAAGGCTGTTTGCGTTCTTACTATTTTCCAACATAGCTCCTTGTAAAGCTTGTCAAATCCTGTCTTGTACAATCCCGCAGTAAACTATCGAAGAACAGGAACAAAATAGAATATTCATCTTCCCTCCATAGGAAATAGCGTAATAATGTGTAGCATATACTTACTCAGCAGTGAGCGGAACAAGGCTGCCAGAAATGATGATGATGATCTAACCTATGTGTTGGTCCGACCTTCATCATCTGCCTAGCCTTTTCCCAACCAAGTTGGGGTCGGCTTCCAGTCTAACCGGATGCAGCATATGGTTTTGGTCCGACCTTAAAGATTATTTTTGCAAGAATCGTACATACTTAATCTATCAAGTAGTATTTATTCAGAAGCTTGGGCATACATTCAGACAAAGAGGCTGGAGGAAATTAATGTAATACATTTATACAAATCTATATAAATATGTATTATGTTTAGAACTGTGACCATCTCTCACGAGCATAGTGAAAGAGCAAACGTGCCGTGATGCAGTTGCAGGCGAAGTGCTTACTTAATATAAAGTCAGCCCTATAGAAGTGGAGTCATCGTCATCATTTCAGCCGAAAGACGTTCACTGTTAAACATAGGCCTCTCTCAAGCGTCGCCACATCGACGGACCCTGTGCTTCACAGAAGTGGAGTGACTGTAGAAAAATAAAATGACTACCCTACTGAAGTGAATATTTATTATTAAATAGGCAGGTAACTATTTATACAAACAAAAAAATATTACGCAAAACAACATAAGTAACACTGTGTATTAGGGCGCTTTTAAACGGTTTTTTATCAGACGTGGACCGTCCTTTTCGCTCTTATCTAGGTCGAACAATGGCAATCAGAACGACCGTCCTGCTCATTTTTCCCGCCATGTGTTGTCCGCGTGATTCCTCCAAATAGTAATGTAATAGTGTGACAACCCCGTGCCTAGGAAAGCACGTACAGCCGTTGGTACTAATCTCTTCCCGGTTACGTCGTATTGCCGACCCATCGGACTATGAGAGTGAGGGAAGAGGTTGTGTACATGTTGTGTGTGCGCACAGCCTCGTTTTCTATAGTATCTCCTGTATACTTGGCTATCTCCGTTTAAATTGGCTGCCATGACCGCAAATAGGTCGGGGCTTCGTATCTCATCTAAATGTAAGGAATCTAAAAAGGAGACATAAAAGGTATAATAAATAGTGAATAGACAAACAAATTCTATTACTTATTCATTTCGCATAGATTTTAAAATCACGGTTACACTTCCAGCCTTTCTACACAACTGTGAACCTGAAGGAATAGAGTTTCGACCCTGTGGCTGATAAGTAGATGCGGTGATGAAGATGCTTAGAATATAGCTGCCTTGTTGCATATCAATCGATAATATCCCTATTAATATATCCATACTAATATTATAAATTCGAAAGTAACTCCGTATGTTACTTTTTCACGCCTAAACCATGGAACGGATTTCGACAAAATTTGGCAAGGAGATAGATGGCATACTGGGGAAGGACATAGGCTACTTTTTATCGACATACCACGCGGGCGGAAGCTAGTTTTAGTCTTTCTTTCTTTCTTTCTATATAAGTATTATAATTTGTACTTGTAGACCAACCTTGGCTGCAACACCCAGTCCATTTCTTCGCTTATCCTGTAGGAAATGCGGCTTCAGTTCGTAAGACTAAGTTTTAAAAACGCACGGTCGCTTATGGAAAATGCGCCTGATGTGTGACCCCGGCGATGCCGGCGATGCTGAGAACAGCTACTGCTGTGCTCTCTACGTTGTTGCGCCGACGATTCGGCGTCTGCACGTTGTGCGAGGAATGAAAATAACTCCCACTGGCGAACCCACTCGTTTTGTATTATTTCACCACACAAACACAAAAGTATTTACAACACTGTTCCTGTATATGTTTTTATTTCATGAATATTGGATTTCAAGATGATTTCAAGGACAAAATGAAAATAAAATGAGAAATTGAAACTGCAGAAGCTAAAATTTTTCGTGACAGTTCAGTCAACAAATAATCTCATGCTTACGTCAGTTTTGACGGTTGCTTAGGTACGGGAATACCCACGGATATCGATTTTATTTTCATTCGCTACTCGACAATTTAGCAGAATACCGTTTCAGTACATTTCTTATTTTCATTCAATTCGCAATATCATCGCACCAAACGCCACCTTTGACTTAGTTTTTTGGTTTAGCAGAATACCTTTTTTGACGTTTTGGAACTTTTGCGGCACTGCGACTTGAATTTGAACGTTTTTTAAGCACGAGAATTGGCCTTCTGTTGTTTGTTTGTTTCACCAAGATAACGCCCCCGCGTACAAATCCAGAGTTGCTATGGCTGCAAATCAAGAAGCTGGCTTCGAATTGATGGAACATCCTCCATAATCACCGGACCTTGCTCCAGTGATGTTTACGGATTTCTGCGGTTAAAGGAACATCTCAGGGGCCAGAAATTTGAAGATGAGGACGCAGTAGTCGCCGCCGTACACGATTTTTTAAGGGATCAGAAAGATGATTTTTTTAGAAAGGGAATTTTAGTTTTAGAAAAAAGTTATACAAAGTGTATAACCCTGAAAGGTGACTAAGTTGAAAAATAAAATAACATTTAATAACAGATAATTGCGTCATACTCATTCTCACTATTTATTGAACACCCCTCGTATTATGTTGCTAAATTCCACAACGGATTTTGATACAGTCAATGAAAACACAATCAAAACTTTTACCAGATACAGACAACATCCATGGAAACTGCATTGAAACTAATCAATTGTTCACAAATTAGTTTCTTCACGTGTACACTCGATACGAAATTTCCATTTGGAGCATTATGTACAATGGTAAATTGTTCCTGTTGACTCCAATGTTCCTTCTTATTCCTCTTTGTATGTCAATAGATTAACTTGTGGCCAAACACATGGCCGAATTCAGGGTCGAGTCTATTTAGGTTGCCATCGACATGCTAGGAAGAGGAATAGATCAACTCATTTTCATCCCACTATGTTGTAGCGACATCGTTCGTTCCTTATCAGTAGGTCAACTCATTCATATCGAGTATGCAGCGATCGACATGGACAGTTCTTTCAAACAAAATTTTTATGATCCTACGCCCGCGTGATATGTCGATAAAAAGTAGCCTATGTCCTTTCCCGGGATGTCATCTATCTCCTTGCCAAATTTTATCGAAATCCGTTCAGTGGTTTAGGCGTGAAAAGGTAACATACAGACAGACAGACAGAGTTACTTTCGAATTTATAATATTAGTATGGATAACTGAAACACTCTTACTACCTGGAAGACATACCTATATATTGATTAAAGTGCTCTAATTTTCATTTTATTTGGAGACGAACTCCAAAATTACCTACAAAATATTTATAAAAAATATTATTCTAATACATTTATTATTAAATAAAGCAGCAAGCAGGATTTTTTTTAAGCTCACCTGTTTTAATAAGGACCTTAAAGGTTTCGTAACCCGAGTTGGTTGTTCATTAAATGGAAATCACGGACTTTTTATACCCATTGTTGCTTTCATATCAAGGTTTATCACGATCGATTAATTGTCAAAGAGATAAAGAGGCATGACGCTGAGGTAAATACATTACGAAGATTTAAACGAGAAATAAAATACTTTTTAAAGATAAATTTTGTTAAATAGGTATAGCTATAGCTAAGTACTCGGTAACTAACTACTATGCTACCTACTAAGTATCTTATATGCAGTATTCTCCAGTTTCGATTAACTTTTTGTAATGCTACGGCTACACTTCGCTTTATCGCGAACTTTTCTTCGTGCGCTCTCTCTCGCACACCCCTCGATTACTCGCTGTAGCCGTAGCATAAAGTACAAAAGCATGAACCGAACAAAATACAAGAATGGCCAGTTGAAATGAGTCCTGGGCAAACAATAATCACTCCCACTTAATCTTTTAAGCTTTGGAGCGTGTTCCAATGAAACACAGAGGTTAGTATAAATAAAATAAAGTACTATTTATTTACTTGTTTAGTACGAGTCTGTTTCAAGAGTACTTATAGAAAATCAAGCCGAACTCCGAACCAGCCAATCTAAAAGTTTGATTGCTGAATCCGTTTATTATATTACTTTTCATCAAAATCAAAGTACTTATCATATTATTTACTACCGATAAACATGGATATCCCAACAGATTTGGCGGATTGGGTTTGGGTTTGTATCTAAATTACCTATCTACATAAAGAGTACCTAATGAAAATGATCCAGCTGTTTAGATTTAGTTGGGGACCTGTCACCTGATTCTAGGTCATTTTCTTATTGATATTTTTATCCTACCTAGATGGCCGTGACTTTGATACTAAACATTCAATTTACTAAGAAAATACAACGTCAACACGTGTGAAGATAAATTAAATTGATTCTTTCCTAAAGTATAGTATACTAGCTGCCACCAGCGGCTTCGCCCGCGTGTAATCTATATAAATTATATAGCCTATGTTACTCAGGGTGAATGTAGCTTTCTAATGGTGAAAGAATTTTTGAAATCAGCGCAGTAGTTTTTGAGTTTATTCATTACAAACATACACACAAAAATACAAATCTTTCCTCTTTATATATATAAGACATATTGTACAGGAAGAACATATCTGGAGGCACTCATAATATCGAGTATTGTTTGTACCTACTGAATATCAGAAATTCTAATGAATAATTTGGAACAGAAGTTTTTGTTGATTTTGCATGTGTAAAGGTACCTAACTAGTTTTTGCACCTGACAGATTCTTGATGATAGTTTTCTCGATAAAATAAATATATGTCTTTAAGAAAGGATGGTAACTGGAAGCCAGTTAGTTGACGCTTCCTATCTCTGTTTCATGCAACTAAAAATATGTCGTCAATTTTTATTTGAACACGCGTTTCCTATTGAATAACGCTATAAAAAACTGGAGTTATCAGGGAAAAAGTTATATTTTAAAAGGTTTTTTAAGAATTTTATGATTGTTGGTGGTTGATTTATTTTATATACTAACATTTTACAATTCCATTCGGCTACATACTATAAAATTAATAAGTATTAAAATGCTCAAGATCGAACAATTCAAGATGACGCAAAAGTCAAACCCATAACAGAGGAATTGAAACATCAGATTCAAAACTAACGAATCAACGATTTGTTTTACCATATTTTTTTTTTTCGTTTTTTTTTAAGAACTGTGTGATGTCCAAGTCAGGAATACGAGCTCAATCAACTTGCAGGTTATAAGGTAGGTACTCAAACTCAAAGCAAGCAACAATGCAAATAGCAAGGCTTATGTGAAATATTTTTTTTTTTTTATTTGATTATTATGTTTTGCTGAATACATGACGTGAAACCTCATTAACTTCACCATGATTCCGAGCTGTGGGTAGATCGACGAAACTCTAACAAATGC
The DNA here is from genome assembly GCA_947363905.1 of Lithophane semibrunnea. Classification (NCBI taxonomy): domain Eukaryota; kingdom Metazoa; phylum Arthropoda; class Insecta; order Lepidoptera; family Noctuidae; genus Lithophane; species Lithophane semibrunnea. The sequence goes on along the minus strand of OX376194.1, from coordinate 7,933,953 downwards.
TGAAATATTTATGTAAACAACGCTTCAATGTGCATTTCATCACAACTCGGTATCTATGTAGTGCCAAATTTGATTGAGAAAACGAGATTTCCTTGTTTACCACTCCAAATTGCCAGCGGCGACCAATTTGAATTTTGTTGTTTTGTGGAAGGTCTTGTTTTTGCATCAGACTACATAAATAACGGAAACAGAAACAACCAGGGCGCTTCATGAAATATTTGCCACTCACCCAATATCACCCTTCTTTTTCGCGTGGTTATCAGAGTTTTTATACCGCCCATGGGCCTCTGACTTGGCTTCACATGCCGTCGAAATATATCTCTCAGGCATGCCGGTTTCCTCACAGCAGACACAAACAGCCAGTAAAGTATTATGTTTCACATTTAGATAGAGATAAATATCATAAACTTCTAACCAAACCAATAAAATGTTGAATGTGTTTGAAACTGTAGGCACGGTTAAGCAAAAAGGCACTCGAATTTGTAGAGAACATAAATGACTGTGGCCAAAGTTTTTAGACCTAAGTTTTTCTTATAAGTTTTTTTAATATAACCCGAATAAAAATATTTGGACGAAATAAACTGAAATTGAAATGCCTACCAGCATACGATGAGGAATTGACGAATCTCTAAAAATGCTGAAATATTTATGTAAACAACGCTTCAATCTACATTTCATCACAGCTGGGTATCTATGTAGTGCGTTGAGAAATACGAGATTTCGTTACCACTCCAAGTTGCCAGTGGCTGCCAATTTGAATTTTGTTGCATACGATGAGGTATTGAGAGGAGCTCGTGGCTAAGTAATAAGAGCCGCGTGAGTCAATCCCTCAGGTTAAGCTACGCTTGCCGGGGTTGGTCCATGGATGGGTGACCATCTTTACATACCGAGACGCCTCCGTGCTTCGGAAAGCACGTTAAGCCGTTGGTCCCGGCTGTCATTCGTGGATCTTTGACAGTCGTTACAGGTCGTCAGAAGCCCGAAAGTCTGACTACAAGTCTTACCAAGGAGTATGGGATTGCCTAGTTACTGGGTTGTAAAGGTCAGATAGGCAATCGCTCCATGTAAAATATTGATATTCAGCTGCATCCGAATAGACTGGAAGCCGACCCCAACATAGTTTGGAAAAGGCTAGGCAGATTGATTGACGATGAGGTATTGAGAATAATCCCAAAACTTCAGATTTTCACTTATTTGTAATAAAATGTGAAAATGTTGGATTTTCTTAGGGATAGAACTACCTACAACAATACCTAACTTGCAGTCACGACGAAATTGGTCAAATGCCTGACAAGTAGCTACACCACACCAAAACAAGATGATAATAATATTGCTAAGTAGGTTTGTATTAGAGTTAGCCTATATGTTCTTATCGCATTTACCAAGTCCGTGGTCCGCAAAGATTTATGTTGATAACATAAAACAAGGATAAATCGATTTTGATTCCTCATTAACGCGTATAAAAGTTCCTCTATGATTTCTTCAGCGAGTTTACGCTTCATCTGAACAGTGAGCAATAATGACGTCATTGAGCCACTGACCCATTTATTTTACTATTGCGATCATAAAACACAGGAAAGTGATAGATATCCTTCAGCTAGCTATTTATTGGATGCCCTTATCTTGAAGAGCAGCCATGTATCTTTCTGTTAATAATACCGTCCTACTATCTTCATGACGTAATTTATCATTTCCTATGAAGAAAAATTGTTTTTCTTTCTTGTTTATTTATTTAATAAACTAAGTTTCATTTCTGAATGGTTTTGGGTTTTTGGCCTGAAATCTATGTACCTATCTGTAGTCGATCTTTTACAGACAATGTTATCATTGTTTAACAAAAAAGGAAAATATTTTTTTTTACTAAAGAATATAAGTTTGCCTCGTCTTGTATTGTCTGTCTTACAATAGCAGTTTTACTTTTTACACAAAACCGAAACCTTTTAAAAAGCATTGTGTGGGTGTTATGATTCCATAAAATTTATTTTCAAAGCTTTCTCACTTTTTATCCGCCGCAGTAATCCGCTATAAAAGTCTACTATACTGTTGGCAATACTGGCAACTTTTTATATCAAGTACTTTAGCGCCATGTTTTATGTCCAGCGCTGGGCAAAGGTTAGGTACATCCGACCATTACCTCGGCGCCCACTGCTTGAAGTTGTGTGACAATACTTGTTCACCTCCACAGGTTTATGTCTGAGATATGGCCAAACCGTTAACTTTGGAGGTTTACTCTCGTTCAACGGGATTTACAGTTTCGATTCCGCTATTATTTTAAACTAGCTGCGCCCCGCGGTTTCACCTGCATAAGTCTCTCTCGATCCCGTAGGAGAATCGGAATAAATAGTACCTACCCTTTGTCTAATTTTCATATACATATACTTACGATAGTGATACCAGTAGATAGTCCAGAGGCCCTAGTGAGTTTCTTTTAAGGGGGATGCGCTAGGGTGGCAGAGTGCCAAATGTCATGATTTCATGAAATAGTCATTCAATGCACTTACATGAGCTTAGAGAGTTGTATTGCTGATTTGAATGTTTATAATTCTGGACATCCATATTTGTTACGAACGCTAATAATATTTAGATCAACATACAACCTGACTGACCTGCAAATTGCAAAAAACGTAAGAAAATTTGAATTTCGCGGGATAACCTAGCGCATCCACCTTAAGGTTTATGCGCTAGGTTATCCCGCGAAATTGACTATTGAATGACTATTTCACATGAACTTTCACGTTGAGCATTTATGTATTAGCTGAGTAAGGAATACCTAACTATTAACTTGCTTACTTTATTTGCGTGTGTGAGGCTGACTTTATACACGATCTCGCGGCCACCATTTATAGTGTCATCATTGTCCCCATAAAAAGAAGTGGGGGAATAAAACCCCGAATAAGTTAGATATATTACTTATAATAAGTTATTTCCACGGTGAAGATGAAATAGAAGAAAAAGTTCGTGACTCATTTTCTTAGCATTAACAGATTAAACTCAACTGAAAAGGTTTTCTTCCACTGGCTACTTAGACTTATACTGAAAGCGATCACTAAACCGCGTTCAAGAGCTGTCAGTATTATCTTTGATAAGGAATATTGACACTGACAGCCCTTGAACGCGGTTTAGTTTTGTGCTGATCGTGTTCAGTGTCATTGATGAAATTCGACCTGGGGGCCAAGTCTACTACTTTACAAACGTGTCAGTGGTCTCACAATGATCAGTTTTTGACAGCTACGTCATACAAAATCTGTCAAAAAGTGATCATTGTGAGACCACTGACACGTTTGTAAATTAGTAGACTTGGCCCCCTGAATCGTTTAATTTATTGTTATTGTTAGTAAAACATAATAACTGTTTCGTAACATTAGTTGGTAATATGTCACATAAAAGCTACTAATAATTCACCTGTTTCAGTAAAAGCCGAATTAACACCTACATTTCTAATCTTAACTGCAGTCGTTAGTCTTCAATATAATGTATTATTTAGTAATAAATTGTAGGGCGTCTGTAATCGGTATTATTAAGATAGTTCAAGACTGAGTTATAAACGCATAATAGTACCTACCTACGTGAATATCTATTGAAGTAGGTACTGGGTTTCCATTAATTAGTGTGGTCTGGATAGAAATGAGGTCATAGTATGTAGGTATATTGTTATAATATTAACTATGGCGTACCTACCTAAGCTAAGGTCTGGCCTCATAAAACTATTATTGCGGCTGCTACTCCCATGGCTAAACTAAAAAAAAACAGAAATTGTAGGTATACCTTAGTTCCAATTGATTTTTGATCGAGAAGGATGCAGAATAAAGATTTCGGATTAATTTGGATTTGCTTTTCAATTCACCGACAACTTTTTATAGTGGATGGAGTGTATGTGTACCTACCTACCCATGTTGTGTGTGATGTGATTTGAATATATCGCAAAACAACAAGAATACCATAAACGAAAAGCATTTAGAACCACCGAATTTATACATAAGAAACTAATCATTTGGAAATATGTCTTCGTTCGGAAAATAACGCATTTTCCCAATAAGTACGAGATTGTAGCGTTTATCCTTCTTCGATCTTATGTGGGTGATAATTCTGTTTTATATGAGAACAAATACTTTGAGGAACGTACCTAAGCTTTATCGCGTAGTCGCGTGGGTTCTACAAACGTTTACGCGACTTGAGAGCTGCGACATAGGATGAGTAGATACTTAGTTACCTTCTTACCTTTGTGAGAAAGTCTAAGAATGATATTTTCAAATAGAGTTTTTTATTTTTCTGCAAACTTCTGACGTAGGTACATCCTGACTAGCTGAAGGAATGTCAGAGGACGTGCGCTACTGTTCCCCAATTCCACATCATTGTCGTTTAGAACATCACACTTAAACTTATATGATTTATAACGTATAACCACGCCAGTATTCCCCGCGGGGGCCGGCAGAATATAGGTATAACACTCCCATAATATTTCACCAGTTATGTTTACCTAAGTTCATAGTATGACGAATAGTTAATGGAACGTAGGAAAGGATTGTAAGGGTATTCAAAAAGTTTGTGTAGCGTTACATACAGTCTAAACCCGATCATTTTTCATTTTTCAATACGACAGGAAAGATTTGTCAAAGGATTTTGCGTTCGAGAACCGATAAAACGTTTTGCTTCATTCGTGCTCCATATTCAGTCTAGCATTTACTCGTAAATCAAAAATCGTCTCAGAAAGATTCTTATGAATTGAAGTTTTATATGAAATTTCTTCATTGAGAATCATAAACACGTTGGAACCACGAATCATTAAATACTTTTAGCGCTAACCGAATTTAGTGATTAGTGGTGCAATTGGGCCTAAGTCTATGATGAACTTTTAATTAGGAAATCTAGATTGTAAGGAAATCGCTCAGCACCGCTCCAACACGGCAAATAACTTGTCATTCAACTTAGGATTTTAAATCAAATTCATTAAAGTTTTACGTGCTGGAGCGGTGCTGTTATAATGAGCGATGTCCTATATTCACTTGAAGACCTACTTGTCTAGGTGCTAGTTGTACCTATTACTTATGTCTTAATAACTAAAATACGAGTTCTAAATTATTAAACTTCAAATACCTACTTATTGTAATTTTAACGATTGTCATAAAACTTAGTCTAGAGTCGTCTACACAGGAAAATTAGTGTGTGAACCTTAAACGTATACTTAGGTGTACAAAAAGGTCTATATAGATAGAAATAGCAAGACCATACTGACCAAATAGGTACCAACGTAACAATATAGGTAGGACTTAGGTCAGAAATTATTTCGGAGTGTTTGTCTGTGGTTACGCGTATCTTTATATCTACCGATAAGGGTAGATGCAAGGTTACGGTGATTCCGCAGCTCAAAAACGACGTTAAAACGTGTTAGACATGCTTTTAGCTAGGAGTGGAGCCTTTATTTCAGAAAACGTATAGTGCCTCTCCATTCTGAACGATTGAATTTCCTCTTTGTTTCAGATGAGGGCGCGGTGAGCTGTGAGAATGAGTCGGAACTCGAGTGTAGCCGACTCCAATGGAGAACTCAGAATATTACTAGTAGTGACCGTTATCATCGGTTTACTTCTTATGTTCTCCCTGCTTATGTGCTACGCTTGTGTCCTCAAACGACTGTGCTGCGGGACTCCCAGAGAACGAGCGAAGAATGTGGGCTGTGCGCGAAGAACTGAGAGCTACCCGATGGGTGACGTCACTCTACTCTCGCAACCGACGGAGAGCGAACGCGTCTAGCAATCAAATATAGCGCTACAAGGTTATTTTGGCGCGTGGCCTAAATTGGAACTAACGCCGCCATCTTGTTTTTTTATTATATTTCAAGTGACATTTTACAAATGAATGTTCACCAACAACGCCCCCCTATCAACGTCATTCGAGCGCCAAAAGATCCATAAAGCAGTGTACAATTACATAGCAATCAAAATAATGTGACCGCAGAACATTAATATTTATACCACCATAATTCAATCTGAATGTGGAGTAATAAAATAATGTATCACGTTAACCATTAACCATGTTAAGTAATTGCCCTCGTATATAATCCCGAAAACAAGGGTAATTTCTTTATCTGCTAACGTTATTCTTAGTTCTGTCACAAAACTCGTCAGTGGGGTAAGGTATTAATTCAATCTAAGGCCCTTGTACACGTTTTTCTTGCCGTGAAAAGCTACGGTTTCTTCAACTTGTGAAGGCACGGTCATCAGTCATTTATGGATCACTAAGTATAGAAGCTTGTTGACAGACACGTTTTTTCTACGGCGCGATTTATACGTTGCCGCGCCGTACCGTAACGAAACCGTGCCGTGTACAAAGGGCCTCATAGGTACCTACTAATTTATACTGCATTTGATGAAAGACTGATTTAGGTATCATCTTTGTTGCCTGGTTTTAATAGACGATCGTCTTTTATATTGTTTAGCAATTTGTGACTTCTATTTATATTCAAATTGTATATGAGTAAGAGGGTTCTTCGTCTTTATTTGTAAGTAAAGTACCTATACAATAATAGCATAGAAACCGATAAAGGAACAGAAAAAGTGATCCTAATATTTTCTCTTAAATATTCTCTATGTAACCTAGCGTAACTTATCAATCGGTTAATCGGTATGTAGATAATAGGTATCCATGGTTACCTTATCCATCGAACTAAGCTAATGTTTTGTGGATGAACATATTGAATATAGCTCTTTCCTCCTGTTTCATGTTTATTATTGTATTGTTTATATATATATAATATATTTATATAGATATATTTATATAGATAAGTATATGCTTTATGTATGTATGTATTTATTGTATATGTAAATGGTACACCACTGACTACCTGCAGTATGATCTCTCCTTCGCGCTTTAATCCATCCAAAGGTTGTCTGTAAAAGATCGCTCTTAGCGATAAGACCGCCCATTGTGTCACCCTATGTTAAATTTCTACATTTGTATCTGTATTTTTTATGGTGTACATAATAAAGAGTATTCTATCTATTGAACATACAAAAACAAACCTAACTAGCCGTTCACATCGAGTTGGCCGTCGTCGACCGTTAAAAACGACGCCGACGGTACAACTAGGTACGTATTACTAACGTTGGCAAGTATTACTACGTTGACAATTTTTTTTTTTTTACTTTACCATTTTGTAAATAAGAAAAGAATGATATAAATATGATCTTGAAATTGGAAATTGGACTTAATAAGTTCATAACCTCCTCCTTTTAGAAGTCGGTTAAAAAGGTCGTTAACAAGTTGGCGGCGCGGGCGGAGGTAACGGCCAACAGGAAGTGAACGGCTAGTACAATTCGATTCAAACTTAATGGCGGCTCGGAAGTTAGCTACTGGCTGCGCAGTCCTCACCCCCTCTGACACAATGATATTGTTACCTACTGTGCAGCGAATCGCCTCATGTTCCGAGCCGCCATTAAGTTTGAATCGAACTGTTTTTAGGTACTTACTTATCCCTATTTAAAGTATTTAATTTACTGTTTGATTTCATTTGAGTTTAGTACCTATTGTATTTCTTACCATAATGCAACTGTTGGTGTAAACATAGTGTTACCTAAATTCGAGCGTTGTGTTGTACAGTTTCCTGAAAGTTCTGAACATATGTACCTAAGTATGTACCTACTTCCCTATCTGTTATTCTGTAAACTTAGGTCATGTATGTATAATAGAGTAGACATTTACCGACTTTTGATATAATGTATGGTGTTGAAAAGTGGAAATAAACTATTGCCCACTCGCTGTAGCAGCGTGTTTCGTTCTCGTTATTTTTGGAACATCTATCCTTATCTATATAGTAGGTATAATACCTATGGTATATAAAAAGCAATTGTGTTGCGTTAAGTCTCGCAAAACTCGAAAATGGCATGACCGATTGTGATGAAATTTTGGTAAGTTGATGCATGTGCGCCGGAATAGGTTCCTAAAAAAAATGAAAAAAAGGCATTAGCTAGTTTTAAATATTCATAGTTTGCACTGCTCGTGGTAAACTGATATGACTCATCAGATTCGGTAAGTTTATCATAGTAGCAATCACCAAACGATTAAAATAAAACTCCGTGCAGATCACGACACCGCCAAAACAATGTTAAAATGCTGGTTAGCTATTTAAATCTTATTCCGTAAGTTCCCACTAAAATATTTGGTGCCTACATTAAGTACATTAATTATTGAAGAAGACAGCTTCATGATGATTAACTGATTATTGATGATTAGATGTATTAACTTGCAAATTTCGTTCCTGAAACTTTGCTATTAGCAATTTATAATTTGACCAACAACTTGAGGAACTCCCTTGCCAGCACAAGTTTGCATTGGCATATTCAACGAAAACTGATATAAGTTGGATGTGTCATTGGAAATACCGGGAAAGGACGTCCTTGAAATTGAAGGATATAAACTGATCTTATTGATGAAGCAATTGTATGCGTAGTTCTCTGCTGGCGAATGAATGGCGTGAACGTAAACAAAATAATCAAAGGAGTATCGTCGAGGAGGTTCAGTTTTTACTGCCTAGGTGCCTTCCTACTCCAATACGAAAATTGGCGTGAGTTTATGGATAAGTTAAAGTTTTTAATACAAATACAAAAAGATTTCGATTTCTACAAAAATGGGTAACATAACATCGTCTCGAATCAAACGGTTTTTACAATTTTGCCGTTGCTACGAGCTACGAGGCAACCTACGCAGCTACGCTTCGATGACGCTACGCGTCGCGTAGCGCGTAGTCGTAGACCCCTATCTGCGTCACTTTAATAAATTAATTATTCTTATGATGGTCATTTGCAATCATAAGAATAAATAATAAAACGGAAATGACTCATTTCCGTTTATTCTTAGAACAGTAATGTGTAGGTAGCTATAGCATACTTCATAACGGTAAGGTACCTACGATTTAAAGAAATGATTTGTGTAACACGCTTATTTACGTCTGCTCCATTAAACCCGCCTTGGGCCCTGTGTGGTCCCAACCTGTCGGGTAGAAGAAATACTAACACTTTATACTTAGGTTTTTTAACCAATCAAGCCTCGACCAATGGGACTCAATTATTATTTATTCCACAAATACACACAGTTACCGGCTATTTTTATTTGGCTGGGTTATTATTTATTGTTCATGACTCTTTTGGAAATCTCCGTTAGGTAGGTGGACGGTTCTGTTATAAATTAATGTTGGACAGGATTTAGCTGTATGCGTTTGCGTTGTTGGTGTCATGCAGGATAATCCTACCGACCGCCGGGGCGGTGGTAAGACTTTAAAAATACTATGGAAAAGATACAGATACTAAACTTAGCGAAAACTTACGGTTCTTATCATACCCAAGGTTCTCGAGAACAGCAAATGGTTCGGGTCCTTACCCAAAGGATGCGAAAATCTGTTAAATTTTTACAATTTAGTTTTCTTCTTCTTAAGGAGGAGCTCGTGGCTAAGTAATAACAGCCACACGGGTCGATCCATCATGTTAAGCTAAGCTTGCCGGGGGCTTGGTCCGTGGATGGGTGACCATCTTTACATACCGAGACTTCTCCGTGCCTCGGAAAGCACCGTTATTATGCCGTGTTATGCCGTCGGCCCCGGCTGTCATTCGTGGATCTTTGACAGACGTTACGGGTCGTTAAAAAAAAAAAGATGTCATACAAATAAAACTCAATTGTAACGAAACATGTATTTATTTAATTTTATTTGAAAACATCAAACTGTTGAAGGCACTATCCATTATTGACATTCGTTTTCTTGAACAAATCCTCTAAGGCGAACTCCTTATTATCACAAAGTTACAAGTTTCAAAAATAAATTGTTTTCTAACAAAAAAATAAATAGACTCTTGGACTCTGCATATTATCGATAAAGAATAAAAATTATGTTCTTATACAAATCAATTCCTGCCCAATAATAACTTTAAGAATATTCAATTTACAAACATTACTGTATCTATCTTCTTCATACAGGTAACTCATAGAAATATCTAATTCATTTTCTCTTTTATTTTGGGCTTATAACCCTATAATTCTGTTACAGAGACTTCGTGCAACATGACTAACAATAAAAATAAACAAATAAGTAATAGAAATCTACTTACATTTTCTCTTATCACATTGAATATACGGACGTTTATCGCCTGCTCTATCGTCATTATCAGCTTAAGTTTACTTGGCAGATAAATAATAAACTCTGCAGTAGTATAAAATATGCCATCTATGTCACAAAAGAAGATCAAGTCAACAGTGTTATGTTACATATGAATGAAATAAGGACGAAAGCCAATAGATTTTTTTTTGGTGTTTTGGCTACATTATCGGACTTTAAAAGATTACTTCATTTGAATCTTTTGATGACCATATTATAAGCCATCGAGGCCATATCGCGTTACTTTTATACACACAGTAAATGTAAACAGAGATATAGATTAACTAGTATTTAATAAGCTACAGAATGTAAGCCAAATCATTAAAGAAAACTACCAATTGTAAAATTTTCATTCACAGAATAACCTTTATCAAAGCCCAATAAGTGAACCTATACCATAGTTGTATGATTATGTACAAACAATAAGACACGGTGGTTACGTTATCTATGGCGTATAGCTCTGTTCCCTAAGTACTCCATGCACCATAGTTCTCAGCGACTGCGGCTTGCAATATTCTTCAAGCCAGTTGAAAACGCCTGCTGAAAACTCCGCGAAGTTATTCGTAGGCACCGACTCGAATGACTCGAATAGCTTGTCCATTATACCCTGGAACTGAATTTAATAGATACATTATTATAAGTAGGTGTGACAGTTTTAGTAAAATATGTACGACTATATAAAAATACAGTTTAGGTACACACGGCTACACATCAAGCTATACATTTCCAGTATAAGCTGACCTCGCATCGTACGAAAATCCTATACAATGCGGGATCAGCATAAACTGGAAATGTTAGCTTGATGTGTAGCCATGTGTACAATCGAACAAGCTATTTGGTATACAGGCAGATAACTTGCAACTACTTTAAACAATTTTTTGAGTGTTTTCAATAGTCAACAATCCTTTTACGTCACTCTCCTAAGCCATAAGCTCAAAAAGTTAAAATACACACAAACAAAACGGATTTTGACAGTGTAGCGGAAAATGAATATATTTTGCCTGTATACCAAATAGCTTGTTCGATTGTACAAGTGTTTGTGTGTATAATGTTTTGCTTATACGAGGGCGGCACTGAAAATTTCGGGAATCAAGGAAGTGACACAACATTACTATTTAAAAATGTATTTATTGCTTTTCGAAGTATTCTCCGCGAAATTTGACACATTTTTCAATACGATGGAACCAATCATTGAAGCAACCATTCCATTCGGAAGTTGGGGTCTCCAAAATGGCCGTTTTGTAGGCGTCCACAGCTTCTTCAGGTGATGAAAATCTCTGTCCACGCAATTTATTCTTTATTTTAGAGAAATTATAGAAATCATTAGGGTTTAGGTCGGGCCTGTACGGCGGATGGTCTAATAATTCTAAGTTTTCTTGCTCTAAAAACTCTTTTGTTCTGTGCGCGGTGTGAGAACTCGCATTGTCGTGATGGAGGATGATGCGGCGGTTGCAGTTCTCTTTACGGAGTTCAGAAACGACCTGTGGCAAACAAATGCTAGCATACCATTCTGCATTAACCGTTCTTTGTCCCTCAAGAGGAATAGTCGTAACATGGCCGGTTTTGAAGACAAACGTGGCCACTATTTTTTTTGCAACACTCCGTGAACGAACAATTTTTGTTGGCTTTAACTCATTTTTGAACACCCAAACTCGTGACTGGTTTTTTGTTTCGGATTCGTACGCGTATATCCAGGATTCGTCACCTGATACAATGTTGTATACAGCATTTGAGGATCCTGCGTGGAATCTTTCGAGTGTTCTGACGCACCAAGTAACGCGAGCCGCTTTTTGCTCTTCACAGAGCGAATGCGGTATCCATCGGGAAAACAACTTTTTTACACCTAATTGTTCATGCAAGATTATTTGTATTTGACTCATGCCAATGTCTAAAGTTGCCTGAATTTCGCGGTATGTCACATGTCGATCTTCCTCAATCAGCTTACGCACAGCATCAACGTTTTCTTGGGTGATCGCAGTTTTTGGACGACCTTGACGGGGATCATCACTGAGCTTGACACGTCCACGTTGAAATTCAGCAAACCAGCGATAAATTGTGGTTTTGGATAGGGCTTAATCACCAAATGCAGAAATCATCCGGTCAACACACTGTTTTTGTGTTAAACCACTTCGAAAGTCATAATAAATCATCGCTCTTGAATTTTCTCGAGTCAATTCCATTTTCTCAACGACTAAACAAGTTTGACAAAACCTTGTAACAAGACCGAGAATCTTTTTTTAAATAAATAAATGGTATTCGATTTTTAAAACCAAGGAATTTTCAATTAAAAAGATTTTAATATGACAGGAACAGTGGAAATATTCCATTCCCGATACTTTTAGTGCAGCCCTCGTATGTCTTATTTTGTACAGAAAGACGGTAGGACGGTAAATTACCGAGTTTTCGTATTAAATTAGGGCTGCCCCGTTGGCCTAGTGGTCGCAAGCGCGACTACTGGGCGTGGGGTCCTGGGTTCGATTCCGATCGTGCAGTGTTATTCGGCTCTTTCCATCAGTAAATTCTCAGTAGCAGTTCGGAGTTTGGATTTGTGCCCGGTTGATGGCAATAGGCTCGCCTCCTATATCATGGGATTTAAACATAACTGGCGAAATGTGGGTGTTGTAAGATACCCTTCGGGGATTACAGACGTGATGTTATGTTATGTTACACACTTTTGGTAGGTATAAGCGCCTGTTTATGTAAAAGTAATTGAATTACGCAATACTGTCTATAAGTTCAGTGATGAAAAATAAGTCATGAACAAGGAAAATATTTTGTTTTTGGTGATAACAATGTTTAAGTTTTGTGATGGTAAACAAGTTCAATTATTTGCGAGTTTAGTTATGTTTGAGAGTTTGTTAGTCAAAATGCAATCTTAAGTTGACTGGCTTAAGGATGAAGTTTTGGAAAATCTTTTCCTCAATAGTCCCTAAATATTTTCCCATGACTTTATATTCAGTGGTTTAAATAAGCTATTCTTTGTTTGTCATCCCATTGATCAGCGAGTCACGTAACTCTTTTATAATTATGTTTTGACTAGCGAGGTACCCCTGTTTACTTGCTGAAAACATCGAGATTATATGCAAGTCCTATATTAATGTATTATACACATAAATCCTTCTGGAATAAATTCGCTAAATGATGGTCAAAACCGCATCAAAATCCATTGCATAGTTTAGAAGAACAATTCGATCACATAGACCAGTGTTTTTCAACCTGTGGGTCGCAACCACTTGGGGGGTCGCGGAGCCTTACTCAGGGGGTCGTGGACAAAATAAAAAGACAAGTGTGTCTAGGTCCTACACTTCACACTAAAAATAAAATTTCAGTCAGAAGGATGACCCTAGAGCCTAGGGGGTCGCTAGAATTTGTTAACTTCTAAATGGCTCGCGTATTCAAAAAGATTGAAAAACACTGACATAGACAGACACGAAAAGCGACTTACATTTATAATATGTATGTTGTATAGATTATATATATTTTAATAACAATGTTATTCTGACGCAATTCCTATGACGACCATGAGGTCAGAAAGTACAGTTATCTTCGAAAAAATGCGTAACTTTCATACTTACAACTTGGAACTTATCCTGATCAGTAAGCCTCTGTTCATTATGGCCGGGAACTGAATGCTGTGCCTTCACTATCTGCTCGTAGTTAGCTTGCATGATGCGCAGTGCCACCACGTCTTTACGCAAAGCATTCCGTTCATCCTCTTGCCTTCGTCGCTGCTGCAGTAAGTATTGAATGTAGTCTATGGATTTTTGCAATACCTGAAAAAAGAGTTTTTAATCAATAAAAATACGAAACTTGAGCATATCAAACTTATCTACCCAACTATTTTAATGCGGTTTGTGTAATAAAGTAGCCCCCAAGACTGGCATAATCAGCCTATAATGGTCCCACTGCTGGGACTGGGACACAGGCCTCCTCTCAGTGAGAGGAAGGGGGCCGTGGTCGAGCCCAGTGTGGGTTGGAGATGTCACACGATGTTTCCTCACGATGTTTTCCTTCACCGTTTTGAGAGCAGTGGTGATGAAATAATTAACACAAAGTAAAGACCCTGTCAGGGTTTGAATCTACGACCTACAACTCCGTAAGTCGCGGCCGTTACCACTGGGTCACCACTGCTCTCTGGGTCACCACTGCACTTCTGTGCAACCACCAATCTACTGGGCCACTAGTGTTCTACTAAGCCACTGCCCCAAAGAATGGCGATACTTAAATGTATGTAGGTACGTCGAACGAGGGGACCCCGGTCAGTTTTGCTACCACCTTGCTGGCTGACTAATAGGTATACGAGGCATGCCTTTTAAGTTTTGTCGTTTGAAGAAAAAAACAACTAGAACTTTATAGTACTTTTTATTGTTTTTCAAAGTATTCACCACGTAGCTTAATACACTTTTCCATTCGCTCAAACCAGTTATTATAACATTTATTCCACTCTAAAGTAGGGCTGTTCAAAATGGTTGACTTGAAAGCGTCGACTGCTTCTTCACCGGACTGGAACCTTTGAACACGAAGACTTTTCTTAATTTTAGGAAATGTAAAGAAATCGTTAGGGCTTAGGTCAGGACTGTATGGAGGATGTTCAAGAATTTCTACTTTTTCCTGCTTCAAATACTCAATCGTTTGACGAGCGCTGTGTGAGCTTGCTTTGTCGTGGTGCAGGATGATGCGTCGCTTTGAGTTGGAATTTCGAAGTTCGGCGATGACTTGTGGTAAACAAACTGTGGTATACCACTCTGCATTAACCGTTCTACGATCTTCAAGTGCAATAGTCGCAACATGGTCGGTTTTTCCAACGACCGTAGCCACCATCTTCTTTGAAGTGCTTCGAGAACGAACAACTTTAGTCGGCTTTGGCTCGTCTTGAAAAACCCAGATTGTAGATTGTTGTTTGGAATCAGGATCGTAGGCATAGATCCAAGATTCGTCACCACTGATGATATCGTAGACGTGATTTGACTGTCCTCGGTTGAACCTTTGCAGCAGGGCCGCAGCTACCCTACAAGCCGATTCCTATCGGCTTCCCTTCTGGAATTCGAAACAAAACCACTCTATCGTCATTGAAAAATGACACAGTCAGTAGTGTTTAAAATGCCTTTTAAGTAATCACACTATAGGTATTTAATACACCATATAATTAAAACTATACAAAACGCCTACATTCAATGTTTTGTCTTTGTTGTCTCCCAACAGCAAAAAAAAATTCTCTAAAATAACTCGGCGGCGCGGCTGGCTTATCGCTCCTTCAAAAATCAAGGCGTCATGACGTCACTTCGGTCACGTGACACCCCGGTTTTATACGCTTCAAGCAAGCCGGTCAAATACGAGTTATTGTACCTAAAGCGATCTAAACTTGCGTTCGCGTGAACGAGATGCCGCGATATCGGTTCGGTAGTTTTCGTTGAATTTCGTAATGCGTTCGGCTCGGAGTTCGTCGGACAGGACGCTATTGTGTGGTTGCTGTTTGACGTAATCGCATTATAATTTGTTTACACTTGCAGTTAATTTGCATTTCGTTCGTATTATTTATTGAATACATTAGTTTATCAGTACGAGAATCGTAGTAGTAGTATTAGTTTGTTGGTATAAAACAGTGATTAAAGTGTTTTGACTTTAGTGAAAGTGTACGTTGTAATGATGTATTTGGGGTAAGTAGATAGTTTTTTTTTCGTCAAGGACTTTCTAATTAACTACAATGTCTTTTGGCCCGCGTGCTGCCCGTCTGGTAGCTTAGTGGTAGCCTATACATTGTTGTTTAGGATTATTTTCTTTGTGAGGAAACATGCTTTCCAAGGTTAAGTTTTTACGTTAGGCCGTGCTCGCTCAGATATATAAGTATAAATTACAAACGACGTGATAGTTTTTTCAAACATTCTAATGTTTCCCTTTACGATAAATATGAATGGCTGACTGGCAGTTGTAAATAAAATAAAATGTATTGTTTCCATTGTTTACTTTTCTCAGATTCTAGTAGTTTATGTAATAATGGGGTTTTTACATTCATAATCTGACGATTTTTCGCTAATTCGTTTGAAGCTCTACACCCGCGCGGCCAATTCCCTCTAGTGGCCGTGAGCGAAAACTCTGAATTGTAAAATGCCACTCCCTAAAAATTTCTCGTTAAACGCGCCCTCTGTTTAATTATTTGTGAATTTTTTGAATGGAGATATCTCGTTCTTGTACTGACAAAATGCATTGCTTTTCTGATATTTTCGTTAGATGGCGTTGCGCTATTAGGAGCGTAGGAGCTTAGTATAGATCTGCGGTAGTGCGGTTGAAATCACTTGTTGAACTGTGTGAGTGTGCGTGGTTTGTGAAAGCGGGCTTTTTGAATGTGAGTTTATAAATAAGTTTGAGAATAGTAGATCAAAATAGGAATTTAATGAAACGGTTTATTGACACCGTTCTTTTGTTAGGTAAACAAACAAGAGTTAGCTTTTCGCGGCCACAAGGAAGGTCCGAAGTGACATCATAACAAGTATTATTAACCGACTTCTTCAAAAAGGAGGAGGTTCTCAATCCGTTTTTTTTTTTTTCTTTATTTTTTGCTCCGGGTTCCCACCCCCGAAAAATCACCCTTCGCCACTGCTTTGCAGAGTTTTCTTACACCATCTGACGCGGGCCGCCTTGTGATCGTCGGAAAGCAGATGCGGTATCCAACGGTAAACTAGCTTTCTCACACCAAGCGCTTCATGCAAGATCTTCTGAATGGTTGTCCCTGAGATGCCTAATAGAGCCTCTATCTCTCGATACGTCACATGACGATCTTCGAGAATTATTTGTCTCACAGCAATGATGTTATCTTCAGTAAAGGCGGATTTTGGGCGTCCTTGGCGAGATTTATCACTAACACTAGTATGTCCACGCTGGAATTCTAAATACCAGCGTTCGACAGTCCATACACATGGGGCTTCATCAATGAACACAGATGTTAGCTCTTCAAAACACTGAAGCCGTGTCAGGCCTTTTCTAAAGTTGTAGAAAATTATTGCACGAACATTTTCCTTAGCAAGATTCATTTTCGTACGTAACCTGACAGATTCCAATCGACGCTGTGACTAAACAATAGCATTCATCCTAATACTTTCAACTGTTTTGAGATTCCAAATTTAAACACATTCGAATATAGAATAGTTCCAAATTCAAAATTGCCGGGAAATATGGAAACGACAGGACTTAAAAGGCATGCCTCGTATCAGGGAGCGATCTCATAAAGTTCGTTACAATACGATAGAGGAAGAATGCCGCTGAATGAAGCTATGAATACAATATTCTATGTTTTTCTTCCCAAAATACCTCAATACTCAACAAATATGTCCAGATTTGTTTAAAAATCATTAAACTTGGTTGACTTTTTATATGAGAAATATTTACTATTTTCGAGGTTAAAAAAACACGTGTGTGGACACATATCAGCAGCTTTGTTTGTTATTAAATTAGGCTAACACGTGCTTAAAACTTAGGAAGAATAGTTTAAGTAGGTAACTAATCTGCTAGTTAGGGCCAACAAAATCGAGAGGGTCGTGGGTACTCGATACTTCCGGAAAGAGACCCGGGGAGAGGTAGGTAGCGTGTATAGTCTTCACAAGCTAAAC
Source organism: Lithophane semibrunnea (assembly GCA_947363905.1). Lineage (NCBI taxonomy): Eukaryota > Metazoa > Arthropoda > Insecta > Lepidoptera > Noctuidae > Lithophane > Lithophane semibrunnea. Next base: position 7,916,211 of record OX376194.1, on the reverse strand, counting down.
GCCTACCCGAGAGTAGGTACTGTGGCAAACAACTTTTGTTTCTCCTAGAGGATATGCCAATATCAACCACTGTTATACATCTCACCAGAGACTGGATCTCTCCCTAAACGGAGCCTCCATCTAAAAGTGATAGCCACCCTATGGTTTAAATAGGTGGAGGTATGATATAATCCCCAACCTCTCTTCGCCTAAAACACGCGGATTTCCGCAAGATAAAAAAAAGGATCACATAGACAGAAGAATAGATTTGATACCGATAAAACATTGAATCACCTCTACATGCAAACTATGTCAAATTCTAATTCGCCTAGTAACCTATCGCATATTATTTACGATTACGAACTTAGATCTAGCACGTGCTTGCCGCATGCTACTTCAAGAGGTGTCACTGGCCTCCATATCTATGCCGCGACAAGACAGCAAAATAAGACTGTGCAGTAAGATAACCAGATAGCAATGTAAAGAACTACTTAAGGAACCGGATGCAGATACCTAGTTTATTTTGTCGACTGAATATTTGCGGTATTAAGCTTAGGGTCCAATTGAGAAAAATTCTTTGTAAATAATTAAAAATACGTTCAAAACACTATTAAAATTAAAAGTTATTTGCATTGAATAAAGTATTATGCAACACAAAGAACATAGTTACCTAATGCAACATTTTATAAATAGCACTGCAAATATTACGCAAACAAGCTACATCGTAATACTCAATATAGTCAATATTGAGTATTGATTAGTAGCAAGGTCGGTAAAACAAAATTGTGAGATAACCTTCGCCATATAAATACGAACTGATAAGAAACTCACGGCTGCTTTACTTGGCTTGTACCCTGATGCGTCCGTTTGCTGGCAAGTCGGCACCAACTCCTGAAGAGAATCGTAGCCCTTCTTTATGGCATCCCTCCTTTTCTGTTCAGCCTGGAATTAAAAAAAAACATTGTGTGTTCACTACTATCTATGTTTTAATCGTGCGTTAGTAGCAGTGACTCGTTTGCCAAAACAACTCCTTTGACCACAACCTTGACAACAAAACTTTCACCACAAATTCCATCCATCATTTCTTAGGTCTTCCCCTATTCTTACAGACATTCACATCATACTCCATGTAAATCTTGTTCACATGGATTTATTATTATTTATCTTCGTTATTTTTATGGATGGATTAATTCAATACCCGACCACAGCGAAAAAAACGGAGGGTTATGATTTTGACTGGTATGTATGCATGTTTGTGGGTATGTATATTCATCTGTTTCCTCATAACTTCTAAACTCCTTATCATAATTTCACAAATGAGGTATCGTCGGAAGCGTGTTGATCGCTAGATAAAGGCTATGTTGCATTAAATTGAATTTAGCGCCCTCTAGAGGACAAAAATTCGTGAAGTAAAAAAAAACATTTGATGATGCCATGTTGGGTATCAAATGAAAGGGCTTAATTAGCACATTAAAAAAAAAAATAATTATATAAGCCAAAGTAACAAACCAAAGTAATTTAAATAAAAGTTATAAAACTAAAATTTTATGACCAAAATGCCAACTAAAAAGATATAAATAAGACATCACAGAGAGACAAATTAAAATTCCAGAGCCACACATAATCCACTCAATTTATTTTTGTGACTCCAGTTTTTTTATTTGTCTGTCTACATAATATATTTTTTTATGAATGGTTAGATAGTTTCCTCTCAGATGTTGATTGGCCTTTAAGGCAGATAACAATTAAAATTCTATTATGTCTCATTAATGACAGTTGGAGGTTTAATAAAGATTTACCTGTGTATGGGCTTCTCTCCTCCTTTCCTTAAAACTAAGTGCAGAAGCCTTGTTGTCTCCGCTGTCATCTTCATCTTCTATAAGGTGAAAAAGTGTTGCACAAAAATTATAACACTCTTATTTAATGTGTTTATATATTGCAATGAGCATAGTCAACATAATGTCAACAAAATGAAGTTAGACAAGAGTAAGCATTAGTTTTATTTCGCCAGCAAGCCATTTACAATGTGGAAAGAGCAAAACAATGCAACATCCAGTAATGTTCTGATGGTGTAATGTGTGCGAAATTTAACATAATAATATGGGTCAGAAGGTCGTCCTAGGAGCGGAATTTTCACATAAGTGAACAACAATTGAGTTTCACTCTAAGCCATTTATATAAAGTATTTGAATGTTACATCTGATAACAAAGTTCACAAAGAAATTCCAGACCTTCTTCTTTGAAGATGTCTCAGATCTCTTACCAGTAACAGATCATAAATGTCTTATTGGTTTCAGTCTTTAGAGATCTATGATTAAATTTGAGACTGATGAAAGTCCAACATCAACACATTAAAAGATGATTAAGTAAGTATACTTTGTTATTCCACTTACCTGTGTTCTGGTTTGAAGACGACGGTGTCTGGTGTATATTTTGGATTGAACCATTGCTTCCACATCGTGGATACATTTTTAAAATATGTATATATTAAAAATCTGCTGATAAACTAATCTATGAAATTATAGGGACTTATAACTAAAATTGAACTAAAACTAGGTTAGCTATGCAAACAAGAAACTAAAAATCAACATGACACTATTTAAAGAATTTGCATATTGATATAAATTTAAAGTGCTGCTTGTAAACAATTACGCACTTTATTTTCACCCGTTCTCTTGATTCCATGACAAATAATGGAAAAATGACAGGTGACTTTTATCATGGAACTCAAAAGTCAAACATACTGTCAAATTGACCAACTCTACTAGCAATGCTAGAGTAAAGTAAGTGATAGACGTGCGTACTTACGGTACGCGGTTTTTATTTATTTGTTTTATTATTTATGTAGGTACACACGGCTACACATCAAGCTATACATTCCCAGCATAAGATGACCTCGCATGTAAGGAAATTCTATACAATGCGAGATCAGTATAAACTGGAAATGTATAGCTTGATGTGTAGCCGTGTGTACACACAGTAAAATACATAGGGATACGAAACAATTATATTATGAGTGTGTTTTTATATAAGTTTGGAACCTTACTCGGCTCGCCGTCGTCGGTGACGCACGTGAAGCTTGCTCAAAATTTCATTGTTGGATCGCTGACGAACTTACTCAGCGGTTTTAGAGTCCACGTACTTAGCATGACACATGGGCACATAGCCATAAATACGTGTACTTGTTCGCACGTCTATCACCCCTTTGTATGTTCTGTGTAGCAATGGCGCAAACGGTGCTGTCAGCCCTAAAACTCACTATTTTATTAAAAAGGTTCCTTGGCCAAAAAAGTTTGAGAACCGCTGGACCGCAGAGCAACGAAAGTGTGGCAAAAACGAAAATTCAAAACCAAAGACACCGACGCGACGTTTTAAAGTTATTTTCCACTTGTTTTTTCTGGAAGTCGGAAGTTACTTTTCACTTGTTTTTTTTGGAAGTTGGAAGTTTTTTTATACCCGACTGCACTAGAAGGAGGGTATTTTTTTGTAAAAAGTTTTTATTCTTTGTAAATACGTTTTCTTTTTCAAACTAAACCAAAAATAAACTATCAGGCGCTGTCGCAATAGTCGCGTAGTTTTAGGTCCTGGCCTCAGGCCCAATCTATTACTATACTCTATGGGTCAGGCGTGCTTGAGACGTCTCAGTGCCTCACGTCAGTGTGATTACTCTGAGGTGTGGTAAGTATAGCCCAAATCTAGTAGTAAGAGTAACTATTTCATTCGAAATCGTATTCATTCACTCATATCATCCGTGTCTATTCCATATTTCCATGATATATCTATTCTTCAAGTAAAAAAAAGAATATTTTTTGTGAAAGCGTAGCGCGTTTGTGACTACTGCGTCTAATTATAATTTTGTTTTTGAAGATAATCACGATTGAATTAACAAAAGATGTGCATGAATTCTTCAGTGGGTGAATTGTTTGCAATATTATGATAGTTTCAATATGCAATCCGTAAAAATCATACTTAATTTCTCAAGCGATTAGGTACCGATCTAGTCATCCATGGCCACCATTTTAGAATTTACTCGGTGGTGCTCTCAAGTAATTTATTTTTGTTGTATGAAAAAGATGCATTGGTTTTATTGAAAATGTAACTATTCTAGTCATTAGTTCTTTACCTTTGTTTTTAAATAAGTCATGGATTGCATTTGTAACAAGAAATTGTATATTTTCGAATTTTAAGAGAGTGACTCCATAGACTAGCTTAGTTTTCAGGAATATCTAAGTGAAGACTAAATTGTTGGCAAAATGGTGTCGACGAGGCAAATGAGCAGCGTCGGAGGTGGCAATGGAGGCAGCGACGGTGCGGGTCCCTCTCACGCGGAGCCCGTGGCTGTGTCCCGCGTCACTCGTCACTCCAGCACCTTGATGCCGGGAGGTTCCTCGCCGCACGCTAGTACCTCCAAATGCACTTTAGTGCCTGCCCCCAAGACTTACACTACAACCATACTTGATTTGCCAGTTGAAGTTATTGAGAAGATTATTTGCTATACGGGCTTCAAAAGTGTCTCACAAATTAGAATGGTTAATATTTTTATATGCTTGATTACTCTTTAGCATTTAGGCAGGAACCAATTGCATTAATGGGTTTTGTATTGGTTTTTTTTTTTTTTGTTGGAATTATGACTAGGTACATGAACTTTTCTCATTACTATAGCCCGGGCACAATGTCTTCTTATATGTTGAAAACTGATAAAAGTACATGTTCAATTGAACAGAGTTGAGATACAAGCAAGATTTTATTCAACATGAATTTTAAATTTCCATTTGAATTTCTATTAGGTTCTGGACATACTTTTGAGTATTTTAATATTCTGTAGAATAAAAAATTTTCTTCAAATCCTTAGCTATTGTTTTACAAAAATAGCTAGGTACTAACTCCACCTTTCAATGTTAGTCACTTAGACCATGTACATGTGCATTATTTTCCTCTTTTGTTTACTGTCATTTTAAGATATTATGTTATAAGCATTGGCATACCTCTACAAAATGCAGTTTTGCTGATGTAATTTTGAGAAGAAACAAATAACTAATAGCTGTTATTGTCTTCATAGGATTCAGTACTCTTTTTATTTCCAGGTTAACCGTCAGTTCAATTCTATATGTAGCAGTGTATTGAACTCTACATTTCAACGATTACAAAACCAGATGTTGCATAGATTTCAATCAATCAAAGCTAAGATGCCTCGCCGAGAATCTGCCCGTAGGAGCCACCCTCTGGCATGCGAGTCAGACATCATTGAAACTTTACACATGAGACTAAGTCTTCTACAAATGACTTTTGGAAAACACATTGAAAGGAAACATTGCTGTTTCTTCCCAGGAGAGGTAAGCATATATAAGGTTCTCCAAATTATTTGTTTTTTTACAATATTGAACATAACTATTTCCACTAGGTACTAAATTAAATTACTGACTAACTAATCATACAAATAAATGCAAAAACAACCAGACACTTATGAGTCGAAGTACTCCTCTGCATCATTGTCATTAGTTATATAAGTACCTTTAATTTTGATACAAGTTTATTTGGTTTCTACTTCATCAAGTTCTCAATCTGTTAAGCCAGTGATTCCCTGGGGATCTGGGTCTTAAAACCCACAGAGATGGTCACATTTAATTTAGAGAATTTGCCATCTCTTATTCTTGTCTGTCATGCTTGTAATTTAAGCCTGGGTATGTCCTACTAGTGAGACATAGCATTCTTAAGTCTCTTATTTTTATAACCTAACGGTATAATTCAATGTTGAACAGTATAAGTGGTTGTTTTCTTTTATCAACAAAGTTATCTTCATACTATACCTACAATTTAGAAGTTTAGTTGATTGTTATGAATATTTGAAATGCTTGAAGTACTTGAAACTTTATTATATTCAAAAAACAGAAGTGTGAATCATTGGTAAACCACATGATTCTTGTGATTGTGTAGGTAATTATTAGTTGTAATTATCTGTATCAGCTTGTGCAATGTGAATACTGATTAGTCTGAATTGCATGCATATATAATATATATCTTTGTATTTTAATTATATTATCTGGCAGATGGTAAAAACTAGCAGCTACCTATCTTCCTAATGACCTAAGTATTTTTTTGTCTAGACACGTACATTTATTAAAAAGATTTAAAATTAGGACTCACTTGCGCAGAGGAAAGAAGAGACTGTCCATGCGAGTCTCGTAGGAGAGACTCGCCTCGAAAAGCTTCATCAATGAGTAAGAACCAAAAATTGGCTCAAGATCATGTCATACAGACTTCTCAGGCTATTTTCTCGAATTGCCATATGATTCGAAGACTCAAAATACAGGTTTTTGTTTAGGCTTCCAATATTCAAAGCCGAAGTGTTTCGCGCCTTTCCATAATGCGAGTGGTGTTTACACGGGATTGCACGAGTCAACTTAATCTCCTCCTTGCGACATCGGTAATTGTTCTACCGTGAAGTTTTCTCAGAAATTGTTTGGTTAAAGTCGCGTCGCGCCTGTTTTGTGCGAGCCTTAACTCCTCCTCGTGTCAATGAGCTTTAAGTCCAAAACCGTGCTACCATGGAGGCACGGAGGTGGCTTCGTGGTTTTAACGCAATGCTTTTTGCTCATGTTTTAAATACCTAGGTACAAAGCTAAAGTGCACGCCGCGGTCGCTGTTGCGGCCTAATCCACTTATTTTCTGTCTGTTTGTCAGCACATTATAGGTACCTGAATGTAGGAAAGTAGAAACGAATTTATTTTGCGATTGCTAATGTTATATTGTTCGTGTTTCGAAACATTAACAATTTAGATCGATTTGAAAATGTCTCTTCAGGGTCTTCTAAATGTTTTTGCTTAAGTACGCATTTATGTAAGTAGTTAGTTGCATATCTTGCCGTCGATATCGTAAGTTTTTCTCACAAATAAGAGTGGGCCACCGCTGTTTATTGTGAAGCCATTTCTTTCTAACTTTGACAGACCTTGAATAGTTTTGGATTTCGGTAGCCCCCAGCAAAGGTTCTTGTAGTCCAGGGCCGTATTAGTCACGTAGCAGGTGTAGCAATTACTACAGGCCCCTCAATTTAGGGGGCCCCGTCCTTAGAAGTACAAAAAAACCATATCTTGTTATCTATACCCACTAACGGTGAGTCCAAGAATTATAACGTACAACCTTCCGCCCGCGGCTTCGCTAGCCTGTCCTTCCCCAGGATGCCATCTATGCCCTTGCCAAATTTTGTCGAAATCCGTTCAGTGGTTTAGGCGTGAAAAGGTAACATACAGACAGACAGACAGTTACTTTCGGATGTATTAGTATGGAAGTATGGATGAAAGGTCAAAAGAAATCTAACCTCTCCGAGGCGGGTCGCCAAAATTTTTCTAGTTTGCTTCGCCCGCTCTTACATCCTAGTTTTTCTTATTTTTTCTACTTAAAAAAGTAGAAAAAATAAGAAAAACTATAAGACGATAAAGCAAAGCCTATTTCTTTATGAATTGTCAATACAACGTCTCTGTGCAAAAATTTTCGAGCGCGCTGCGCTCGTTTTCGTATCTTAGTTTCTCTTATTTTTTTTTCTTTTCTGCATTGGTCGACAAAGTAACTCCTACTAATACGCTTCGCTCGTTCATGCATCCAAGGTTGTCTTAGAAAACTGCCGGCAACAGCTATGCAAAAAATCATTGTTTTATGAAACTATAAAGATGTTATTTTCCTACTTGACCCAAATTATCTAAATTTGATTCAAGTAGGAAAATAACGTGTTTAGAAATATTGACTTGATTATTCTGTAAAAGTACTATTTTATTAAATTTTATCTCATAAAACCCTTGGTAGAATTTGCTACAGGCCCCATCCTGGCTTAATCCAGCACTGCTGGCGGCACAGACAACACAAACAATTTACTCTATCACAGCGACATCGATCAATTGTTATTTTATCAATGCATCAAAATGCAATCTTATTTTTACTAAATTCATCAAGGGAGTTAAAATAACGTTGTCTCTTGTGGTCTGGTCTAAAAATAGACTCCCAAATCGGCTACTGCGTTTACGGGACAGTAGCACGTGTATCGACTGCGTGGCGTCTTAAGAAAATGTGCCATCAGCCACTGACACACCATATCACACATATCAGACACACCATAACTAATCTAACTGCCAAGCTTGCTGACTGACATAAAAAACTGATGAGGTTCCGTCAATTGATTCTGTGACCATGCAGCAATAATTTTGTTTCCAAAGCAACTGTTTACAGCTTTTCGAGGTAAGTTGAAGTTTGTTTTAAAGTTTTAATTATCGAAAATTATGATTACGTAACGGTTTGTACAGAAAAAAAAGTGATCAGCCGCGGGCTACGGTGCACCTTGGTAGGAGGACAGCAACCAATTTTAGAACGCAGTTGCTTGGAAGCTAACTTACTTAACAAACTGTACCAACACTACCAACCAAGAGCATGAATATGACACAGACTTTAGTACTTCAGCCACTATTTAAGAGTCTAGTAGATTCGGAAGGAATTTCAAATATCCGTGCTTTCAATCCAATTGTTAACTTCTAAATTCGGCGACATGGTGCTACACCAACGGCGTTATCGAAAGAAACCACCGTCAAACCGCAGAAACCGTGCACGAAAATAGCGTAACAAGATAATAATAATGGATATCTAACCGCCGAATTCCTGTAGTAGCATTTTGTGTACTAGAACCATACAATTAGCTACCGGGTGGTTACCTAGTTACTTAAAAGGTACGAATTGGCTTTATTATTCTCCATGTTGTCAGGAACCACTGCTTAAATGCTTCGAATCTCTTGGTTTGGTTCGTGTTCGTGATATTACAACATGGTCAGAAAATGAGACTTCAATAAACGGGTTATCAAGTTTTCGGATACGGGCTGCGCTTTAACTAGTTCTTACCGGATACTTACTTAGTTGGCTAGAATTGGGTATGCGTAGTTATGGTGAATTCCGTTATGAGAATAAATTGTCCTACCGAGAACTTTGGTGGTAAGTACTCGAGAATATTCTTTTGGAAGAGAATTAAAAAATTGTACTTATGTTTAGTGTATCGATCTATTTTAAATGTAATGGTTTTGAATGCATCTGAACGTTCTACGAACATGATGACGTCGAAATAATCTACTCCATAACTTAAATTATCAATACTCAATACTTTATTGCATTCCACATGGCTGTCGGGCACAGCAAAATAAATGATTTAGGAGAGAAGAAGCATTTGTTAATATAACACTAGCTTCCGGCCGCGGCTTCGCCCGCGTGGTATGTCGATAAAAAGTAGCCTAAATGTCCTTTCTCAGGCTCTAGACTCTGTGTACCAAATGTCATTTAAATCGGTTCAGCAGTTTTGGCGTGAAAGCGCGACAGACAGACAGAGTTACTCTCGCATTTATAATCTTTACTCGCTTCCGCCCGCGGCTTTGCCCGCGTTGTATGTCGATAAAAAGTAGCCTATGTCCTTTCTCAGGCTCTAGACTATCTGTGTACCAAATTTCATTTAAATCGGTTCAGTAGTTTTGGCGTGAGCACGACTTTCGCATTTATAATATTAGTAAGGAAGTAAGGATTATAAGTCTATCATTTAATAGTCAGTAGCTTTCTTAAAATTTCGTAAGTTTATTTAATGTTAGATTAGAATTTTTGTAAAACAAACTTGATGATAATGATGATTTACAAATAACCAGGTTTAATTATGTATTTTTAAATAAAATATCCCACTGGAACGTACTACCGGGATTACATACCTAATAGCCGAGGAAAAGATCATTGTCATCAAAATAATAATCACGGTTTTTTTTAAATAGACATTGGTTTTTTATTTTAACGCGTGTTTTGTCGTTACATGGTATTGCCGTATTGGCAATTACATTTATTGCTTCCTGCCCATCATAAATAATTATTACTTTTAAATATTTAAATGATTTCAATATTAAATTCTCCATGTTCTGAGAATATTTTCCGTCCAAAAGAATATTCGAGATCGGAGAATATTCTTTCTGAGAAAATATGTGATGGGCCGAGCGAACCCATCACTGTGTGTGTGCGTATGCGACGCATCAACTCAGCTCTGCTTAGGGACTTGTACGCAGTGCACATAATTATCATCGTGGTATGTTGTGGCAGGCGTGGCAGCCTAAGTTGCATTACCTAATTGCCAGCGTCTTTATAGAAATCTGCGAACCCCTCAATTAACTTGGGCCGAATTTTTGATAAAATCATTCTTTTGTTACATAGGCAAGAAAATGAGAGTACTGCACCACCCTCTAAACAAAAACTCATTGAGTTTGAAGCTTACGATTTGCCTCGGTTCTATGTCGTAAACTCCTCCCGTAGGTACAATGGAAAATAATGCATTGCTAAAATAAACAATTGCCCTTTGCTGCGATTTTATTCTGATACAAGACCTAGGCAGGTATTGAAATGTTGTTCGCAAATTACTGATGAAGCTCATGCAGACGTAAATATGCTACAAGATATCAATGCGGCACAAGCGTCATAATTTCGATCATAGTATCTTTTGGCGTCGAATTTTGTGTACAACACGTCACGGAAATAACCTATAAAACACATGGACTCGTGAAGCGAGCTCAGTGCTCATTTAAAAGACATCCCGCATCGACTACAGACTAACCTAACGTCACGTTACAAAACGAGAGTAATAATTAAATACAAGCGGCCCAAGTTTTTCAGCTGAAAGTAATTCAAAGGCAAGTTGACGTTCTGAGGCTACTTCAAGATTGCGAGGACACGATTGAGGCTCAATAGAATCTAAATTTACGGAATTAGGAACTAATGTGTTTACTAAAATAAACTACCTACTTTAAAATAACGTGATTGATGACATACGTAATAATGACAAAATATGCATAGTCATGATAAAAAACAAAACCACAAACATTTAGCTGTACCAGATCTACAAATACTTTTGTAAACATTATTATAAACCCGTTTCTTTATCTTTATTATAGATATTAGATGAAGTATACAGTATTCTGTCATACTTAAAAAACACTACAAAACTGGCAAGACCTTACAAGGTGACTGATGAACTCTTTGATTTGACCACAATGGCCATGGAATACTTTAAAGAACACATTGAACCAGCCTTGCCAGAGATTACTTACTTTGGGACAGATTTCTTCGATATTACTACAGCGTTTTCACGTGAGTATTATCACACTTATATTTATTGTATCCAAGGACAAGAACCAAACTTTAATTTCCTTATGCTAAGAAGATTTACTTGAAAAATTGTTTTATCATTGCTTCATTGTTTCATCATTACATATTAAATTAATTTCAGCTGGCGAAAGTAGTAAATCGTACATATGTTTGGATTCGCCGCCTCCGAGCGGCTTTGAGTCGTCTTCGTCGCAGCAGGCTGGGGCGAACGTGTCGGAGCGTCGGATGTCTTCTGTCAACAATATGTACATGGAGGAGAGTCTCCCGCCGTCCCCGCCGCCGCCGCAGAGCAATATGGTGCTGAGGAAACGGATACATCGCATCAAACAAGGGATGAAAAAGTAAGAGGCAATTTGGGCATGCTAAGTGTAGTTTTTAACTTATTGAAAAGCGACAGCCGCAGTTCAATTAATTGAGCCTTATCCAGCATTTTACAAGTCTTGGGTTATCACACCTGCTTCATTAGCCTTCAGCGTGGCCAAGCTGTGTCAGATCATGCCTCATGCTTTTGAGATTTCAGCTGAGGGAGCAAACTGCTTCAACAGCCGTTGGTCCGTCTAACCTATGATTGCTTAAACTGCAAGCTATTGTTTGTACGCAAAAACAAATTCTTTTGACGAATCAGTTTTTTTTTTCAAATAGCGTTCTTTTACCGTGGCTTTCTGATTACACAAATAAATTATTTTATATAAATTGTTTTTAATTGTAATTGATTATTTCATCTTCAGGTACAACGATCAGCTGTCGGCTTTGCGCAGTGATCTTCGCAGTTGCAAGCGCAAAACTGCTCTTCAACAGAAACAAATTGCCGAGCAACAGAAACAGATTGCCGAGCAACAAAAGCAGACCTTGGAATACGCCAACCGTCTGGATGATTATGATAAGAAGAATGAAGAAACAAGCCGCAAGTTTCAAACTTTGTTGCAGGTAAAAATGTAGTATTGGTATGTAGTGTATTTATTTATACATTATGTTTTATGGACAGACAAATGGGCTCTTGGCGATAGCTAAAGGAGGTTCATCAACTAAACACTAAAAAACGTAATATTAAATTGTTAATGAACTGTCACATACGTTACGATCGCTGTGGTTGACGAATAGTGTCTTACCAAATATGTATTTACCGTTAGTTATCGCCATATATTATGTGCCTCAGTTACATGTTGATACCAACCCATACCACTTACTTTTTCAAACAATATCCAGTCATTCTGATATCAACCCCGAATGTGGATATAGGTACCTACAAAACTGTTCGGACTTTTTGCAATGTAGTCATTTTGAGATTTGGACTAAGCGCGACGTGGTCAATTTGCGATCCAGTCATTCTGATACCGACCCTGATACAAAAAGGACTGAGCGTTTTATTTACACAATATTGTTTTTATGTATATTTCTTTCTTTTGTGTACTCATATTGGTATGTAACGAATAATTATTTTACTTTTTGCAGGAGTTAAACAAGTGTAAAACTGAGCTACAATACTGGCGGTCCCGCTCCCCGGCCGTCCCGCCGCTGTGCGCTGAGTGCGGCGCCTCGCTGCGACTGTCGCCGGCTCCCTCGCTGGCACAGGTAAATAAAACCAGCGACATTCAAAAAGGCTGTATTAGTAGTCACAAGCCTTAAAGGCTCTTATGTATCAGATTAGTTTGTCTGCAGTCCTAAGAAACGTTTTACTTTTTCGCAGCTATGTTGTAGCTGATATTTTGTGCCCAGATTTGGTGCCAAATAAATTGGTTTGCGAATTTCAACGTTTTGTACCATTTCAGTGGGGGGCCGGCACAAGTTCAGAGCCGACAGAGTGTGAAGTGACCACAGCCGACGCGGAGGTGGTGGCCGCTACCAGCGCCGTACCCGAGACCACCACGGAGTTGCCGCGCGCTGAAGTCAAACCTGAAACGAAGACTAAACCGGAATCTAAATCCGAGTCCAAGTCCAAACCGGAATCTAAAGTGGAGACGACAACGAAATCTAAACCTGAGGTAAAAGCCGAAACCAGCAGTAAGTGTAAACCGGAGCCGAAAGCGGAGAGCAGTGCGATGGAATGCACGGCGTCCACGCCGCCCACGCGCCGCCGCGCCTCGGCCGACGCGGCTGGCGCAACTCCCGAGCGCAAGAAGCGCCGCCTCACGCGCCCGCGTAAGCTGTAAGCGCGCGCCCACTGAGCGAGCCTGTACCACTCCGCAACAATAGAGCTGGATGGCACATTCTCGAATCTTTGGTGAGTTGGATCATTCTTGTTTTATCTGCGGCCCGATGTTATGACAAAAAAAGAGGACCCTGAACTTATCGCGCGATTTGTTGCGCAATATTTATGTTATTATTTATTTTCGCCCCATATCCACTTTAAATAAAATTGTCAGTGGATTGATGCACGTCATACTACAATACGCTGTTACATGTGCTTAACTTATTGACCTGTGATGTATTGCGCATGGAAAATCGAAGCTTTCTTTTATTAATTGAAATTCAAAGTATATATTCTGGTTTTAGAGATAATTTTCTTTTGAAATATCTTATGCACAACTAGTATCTAGTACCTATCGGGCATCTAATGCTAGGTGCCGTCTTTCGGGGTCCGTGAAAACGCTAAAATGAACTGAATAGGTATACCTATTCTTTTATGATTATTTGCTTTGCGTGGTTTATACATGAATATGGTAGTTTAATGGAGACAATCATATTGGTGTGCAAACCAATAGAAAATAGGGTGGGTTGGAAAGTTGTGTGTTGATAGTGTTAGCATTGAATGTTATATTTGGAGCGGGGTCTCCTAGTAAACCCGCTTTTGACGCGGGCTCACCTAGACCAGGACGTTGTTGAGTAATAATAAAACTTTATGTACGTACGACGATCCGCAGCCAGTACACGTTTATCTGGAGTCCATTATAAAATCGCATTCAATCATAGTAAGTATAAAATAATATTTTTTAGATTTATTGAAATTTTGTAGTATTTAAAATTGGTTTCTGTCTCGGAATATGATAATACTTGCTACCTAAACACATAATAATTTTTAGTTACTGACCAAACGGAGTATTGCTTCGATTTTGTAATTTATGAAACAACTTTATTCTCTAAGGTGAATTTATTGCATGCAGAGTTAATATCATTGTTTAATAAATTGCAAGATTATGTTGTAGAAAGTTTTTCTAAAACTTAGTTATAATAGTTTGATTGGTTTGCAATTTACTGCTGAGTTGACATAGATATTGGGCCAACCGTGAACAAACTAAAAAGTATTTGTTTTAGCTAGCCCTAAGCTTAAAAATAGTGTAATTATTATTTAATAATTATTTAAGCTTACTTAATACGCCTATTAATTTAAAATTTAAATGAAATAGAAAAGTAAGACAGTTACAGCAACTTATTCGCGTCTCAGTGGGTTCAAAGTAAAATAACAAATTTCTGCTTAATGTACCTAAATTAATATCTGCTGTAAACTTCATTACAAGGCAGAACAATATTTAATTACAGTTAATAAGGCTAATACTACATGACGTCAGTCATGACAAAAATAACTGATCCCCACTTGATTAATAAAAGGAAAAGGATAAATCTATGTTCAATATTTTTATCCATATTTCCTACATTTTAAGATCGCGTTCACACCAAACGTATTGTCAAACGCCAAATGTATGCGAGTGTTACGAAGTTTACTGCTCTTCCTCACATACTCAAATTTTGTTTGCACTGAACCGAAAATTAGTGAGCCTGCTCACAATCTGCGGGTGACTACGTTTGGTGTAAACGCGGCCTAAAACACTACACTATGAGTAATACAACTAAGAAGCAGTGGCATTTCTTTTCTTTTTTTTGTTTGTTTACGGTTTGTCATGGGTTCAGATGCATGCAGATATTGTTCAGGGCAGTATTCATATACCAAATGGCTAAATAGATTTCTTTATGATGAGATATGATGTGTTATAAATTATAAAACATATAAATGACTTAAGTACTGGTCAATGCTACAATTGTGTCTTTGAGGTGAAGAAAGGAAAATGTTCGTACATTTATTATTTTAAACTATTTCATTTTATATCTTGGTATCGAAAAATGCAGGTTGCTTGCACAACTTGGTCAATGTTAAGACATCTCCTGTCAAGTTAAAAAGAAGGCAATTTTAGTTAATTATTCTTAGTTCACCTCAAATATGCAATAAACTTATTCTGTTAAACTTATGTTTGAGTAAAACAGTGTAACTTCTAAATGACGTTCACAGCATCGGCATTAGTCGTTGGTATCGCTAAAACGGGTGCTGTGGTGGTTGTTCAGAGTGGTACAAATAGTTTTAGTTTATTATAGGTTTTACAGCCCTGATAATTTTAGTTTAGTAAAATAGGTTTTGAAAAATGAATGTGAATAGAGATGAAGGTTGAATGTTGTGTTTATTTGTAAATATTCTAAAAGTAAAATCACATGTGTAATGTACAAATGAATATATTTATGATTGTATAAATATACAACAGTGTAAATGAAATATTTTTGTGACATGGTGTACAGTGAGGTGACAGTAGATGCGGCATAAAGCTATTTTCCATACATTGTGTTTAAGAGATGTGCTCATGAGGCTTCACACAATTCTTGCATCATGTCACTTAACAATTTACGAACATATCAGCCAAATTCACCGAGTCATCATCGTGCAGGTTACCCAAACTATAAGCACTTAGTTCACTATTGTATTCTGTATCAAATACGCACAAGTACTACATATATTTATATTGACAGATTCATTTATTTAATTTGCTGTTTGTGAGTCATTCACCTTTAATTGCGTTTGTGGTTTCCAAGCTACATTATTATGTACATAATATTCTTAGTGCATATAGTATATAAATATTTCCGATGTTTTTTACATATAGAAATCACGAGTACAAATTATTTTTCGTTATAATGCCACCAAGGCTTCTATGTTTCGAGTGCAGTTGTAATATTGCTGGTTTAAAACATCCTTTTTACTTAGTTATTTACAATTTAATACTTCGAACAATACAAAATAATGACAAATAAGTAATAACAAACTACTAAACCTATAGGTATATTTGTAATCTCGAGCATATTATTCAGGTGAAAGAAGTCAAACTCGCCTATTCGGACAATAAGAAATCTTAGTTACCACTTGTCTGCCACAGTAGCGAATATGCATTAGAAAAACATCTACTTAAATGAAACTGCTTGGCGACTACCTTATTAGTGCTAGTGTGTACTGCTCACAATAAAATACACATAAGTGTATGTGGGAATAAAACGCTAATGCGTGTTCACAGTATAACAATGCTACTCAAGTTTGACACCTTTGCCATGTTATATTTGTGTATATAGTTACAATTGTACATACTATGTATGCCGTGTGTAGGACTGTAGGTTGTTTCACATTCTTACGAGTTGTAAGGCAAGTTTATAAAATAAGAAGTACACAGATTATTTTTAATTATTCTATATTATGATTCTTATTTGAGTGAAACGAAATCAGAGGTAAGTTGGTAAAGACGCAGGAGCGAGCGCCTTAGCCTGAGTCTTGCCGACTCGTCGCGGGACGAACCCAGCTCTGTCGGCCGTGCAATTGTGTACCTTTTATATGAAATGTTCATTCGATGGCTATGTTGTTTCAACGACCTAATAACGAAGTTTATAAAGTAACGCTTATCATTCTCGGAAACTCGGTACATATTTATTGGACTATTTTCTTTTATAATTTATTTAAATGTTAATTTCCTATTAAAGGTGAATGTTACAAATGAGTTTATTATCATTTAGACAATTGTTAGAGTACATTGTGTACATAATAACATACTAGGTTAAGTAGTCCACTTGTAATGGTTTTCGAAGTGCATGCAACGGCGACAGGCGACCTATATTCATTTGTCGCGTGGGACTAGCTCATGTCATGTTACAAATGATTAAAATGTATAATAATACTAATTATCTTATATAAAAATAATAATTTCGTGTCGAGTTTATCTTTAAAAGTGTTCCATTATACTTAAGTTGAAGATTGTAAGGAATAAAACAACTGTATTGTATCTGAAAGAAAATCGGGAAGTTTAACGTATGATAAAATATACTAATATGGTTAAACAATGTCATGTATGTGTTGTAGAGCTTAATGAACTTAAATTTTAGAATGTTACTTTAGATGAGAAAACGATTCGAAGTAAACATATTGTGCCTAAATTCAGTTAAGTACTTAATGTCAATGTAAAATAATATGTGGACCGATATAAGACATTATGGTCTTGTGTACAATATAAACATTATATTATGTATTTTAATTACAATCTCTTCTAATGACGCAGAACCCTTACTAAATATTTATTACAAACCTTGATAAATGTTTGTCTACAAAAAAAATATATAGTAAAAAAACAATATGTTGTCACCACTTTTGGTTAAAATTACTGCATTCATTGTAAGTATATCATAAGATCCATAAAACCTTAAAATAACAAGATTATTACATTAGATATGTGTAACATATTATTATTCCTAACAATCCTACAAATATTTCAGACGAAAGGCATCTAAACGCTTGTAGTTCTGATAAAAACAGACTAATTATCCTACACGATTCGTGGGATTGAAATCATACTACTGCAATTTTTCTGTAAACCTTTTCAATGTTCTATTTTTCTTCATTCAATAGTGCAATACGTGAATATATCCATTCAATGGTGTTATTTTGGCAAAATGTGCAGTTTTTATTCTTCGAAACTTTAAAATAGATGCGATAGGGCTGTAAATTAAGGTATAAAATAACGTTGTTAGAGAAGAAAATGATGTCCTGCCAAGTGCACTAAATGCATTACAGAAGTTATGTTGTGCTCTGGCAAGTGTGTACAACCAGCAAGACTGTCAATTGCTGTAGATATTCTCTTTATAATAGTTATATGATATAGTATTTTTATTAGACAAAAATACAATAAATGTGTGAAGTCCAATTAAATATGTCTTTTTTTTTCACGATTGAACCCAACATCCTAAGTAGATCATTTCCATCTAAACTGTTTCGTTATCATCAAACGTCCTTGCCAGCACATAATATCAGTATCAATATCAGGCTGTTGCTGACAGACGACAGTAATGTTATAGGTAATGCTCAATGCATTTCTAGGTGCCGCACTGACAACAAGAGCGTGGCTAATATGGTTTCCCCTAAACATGATTTTCTTGTTGTTACCAACGAGGTATGTAGACAGACTTATCAGCACATAGAAATTAATTCATTATGTTCTTCAGAAAGGTCAGGTGTGTAGTACTCGCAACCGGCGTGCGTATATGAACGTTTAGAAGAAATAATGAGTTAAATTGCAAAAAATCGAAAAGTTATTGCGTAAACTCATCAAATCTCTGATGGCGGCCATGCCAGTGTCAGTCATACGTTTTAGCGTGAAAGCGTAATAAACAAACATATTTACCCGTTGCCCGCGACTTCGTCTGCGGACCAGGATGAAAAGTAGCACATAATGTCCTATTCCAGGGGGCCAAGTCTACTAATTTACAAACGTGTCAATGGTCTCGCAATGATGAGTTTTTGACAGATTTTGTATGGCAAATCTGTCAAAAACTCAATATTGCGAGACCATTGACACGTGTCATGTTTTGTTAAATTTGTGGCACATGTCATGTGCCACAAATTTCATCCAAATCCGTTCAGCCGTTTTAGCGTGAAAGCGTCACCTTCGCATTTATAATATTAGTTAGGATTAGGTTTGCTACTGCTGATCCAAGACAAAAGTAGCATAATTCCTTCTCCAGGTTCGCATTTACAATAATATTAGTTACGACAGTTTTTTTTCTTTTATGTTAGCCTACACTGTCCCGCTGCTGAGCAAAGGCCTCTCCCAATCCATCCTTCCAGGGCCACCTACTCGATCCAACCCTTGCGGCGCGTCAGATCGTCTCGCCATCTCTACCTGGGCCGGCCTCGGCGGCGCCATCAGTTACGACACCGACAGTTAGGATATCTATAGATATATATAGTTTCTATAAGATTTACTGAGGTGTGATCCTATCCTTGACTTCAGCAAAAAATCGAAATTTTGCAAGCTTTGCCTTAAATGGTTACTTTTACTGCATCTTTACTACCTACGTGATCACCTCATTGGTCACAAAATGCTTTCATCGGAACCCTTGAGATTTTGAAAGTTCTCAAGATCAAGCCGAGTGCATCACGTGTGTTGATAAATCCTTACTTAATATTATAAATGCGAAAGTAACTCGTTTGTCTGTCTGTCGCGCTTTCACGTCAAAACTACTGAACCGATTTAAAAGTTTGGTACACCGATAGTCTAGAGCCTGAGAAAGGACAAGCACAGGCTACTTTTTATCGACTTAAGTACCGAACGCGCGGGCGAACCCGACGCTTCGCCCGCGTGTTGCCGATAAGAGGGGCGAGCCTATTGCCGAGCACAAATCCAGACTCCGGGCTGCTATTAAGAAATTCCTGACAGAAAAAACCCAACAACACTGACCTGTCCTGGAGAAAAATCGAACCCTGAATCTAAGCAGTAGCGTAGTAGTAGTAGTCTCAATATTTAATGGAGATATATTTCGTTTCAAGGGCCGTATTATGACGTATTTCCACATACAAGGTCGATAGCACCATCCTTTTTTCGCATTAGAATAATGATGATGATGATGCCCCTGGTAGTTATGGTGCAGGATAAGCAATAATAGGTTCCTACCTACCTGCATTTCTGCCCACCTATATTCGACCTGTTTAATAAAATTATGTGTAAACAAAGATTTATAAGACTGCCTTGTAGGTCTAGTCTAGTGTCTCACAAGCGCGACCGCTCATCATGAGGTCCTGGATTTGATCCCCAGGTTTTTTCCCATTTGAATTTCTCTGTAAAAGCCCGGTAGTCTAGATTTCGCCTGAATGGCAGCCTGATAACACTGCGCGATTTAATTGCCTGAGGCATACCATAAGTTGAAGCAACTAAAAAAATTGCACCGTTTAAACAGTGTTTAGACGATGCAAATCTTTGTTTATTTGATTGTAGGTACGCCACTGGCGCGAAACTTGCATCTTCTAAATGGTGCTTTACAATTTACATGGGGTTGCGCAAGGCAAAACCTTGCGATTAGGTACTTATCTGTTCACCTTTTCGGGGAATAAGCGTGATGATGTGTTGAGTGTGTGTTGTCAGTTCTGTTACCTCTAAGAAGTACGAAAAGCGACAAATAGCTCCGGTTATGGGTTCGAATTCAGGATCCGAACCCT
This sequence comes from Lithophane semibrunnea, assembly GCA_947363905.1. Classification (NCBI taxonomy): domain Eukaryota; kingdom Metazoa; phylum Arthropoda; class Insecta; order Lepidoptera; family Noctuidae; genus Lithophane; species Lithophane semibrunnea. Next base: position 7,895,843 of record OX376194.1, on the reverse strand, counting down.
GCAGCACAAATGCAAACCTAACTCAATCTAAATTCCAGTTTGAGTTGTTACAAAATAAATAATGTGTAATCCGAATTACTAGCAAAAACATTATTATCTATACCTAATAGCATACATAATATAATGTTTTTAAGATTTAGGTTTCGTTTCGTCAGTAATCAAACCCGCATACCCGCACCGAAATCGAAAGCGAGCACTCCACCATAAACCATTTCAGTCGCTCGCTATAACTTTCATAATAATTATATGAAATTATTATAAGTAGGTAAGTACATAAATGACCGACTGGACCGTCCATTAAATATTCCTCCTATCTAAGTATTCCTAACATGTCATAACACTGCATTTCTGCGTAGGTACACGCCAAAATACAGGGTTGCCGGTAAATCTTGATTAAATATTAACACATCTTCAAGGACTAAGGCATAAAATAAGCCCTACATATAACTAAGTACGTAAATTTGACTCCACACGTTTATAGCCCGGAATACTACACACCGAAAGCAGCTGACGTGCTTTCATTATAGGCAGGGGAATTTATAAGCGAGGGAAATCGGTGGCCGCGCACAGTTGTCTGTCGCAGTGTCGCGACGTCCACGTCGTCTTGCTACCGAACGTGATAGACACGCTTGTTTCATCGTGTTATTATTTGTAAACAATAGGTGCTTAAACATGAATTGTATTTATTGAAAACAACAGTTTATAAGTTTTGGGGATACAAGTGATTAGTTCAGTGACAAAATGCAAGTGGTTGCAGCTACAGTATTTGTGTTCCTGCTTTTGCAAGGTATGTAGAATATAGCAGATGCATTGATTTATTTTATTCGAAAAAAAAATGCATGACATAATAAAATTAGGAATATCTATAGGTAGGTACCTACTTGCAAAAGTACCTACTTAATCAATTGTGAGTAACATTACTTAATTTTATTTTTCTGAAAAGGCAAGAAAAATCAATAGCTTTAAAAAAAATGTTAAAGTCCTAGTTCTTTCTAAAATAAATTGCTCTATAGTTAAATGCAGTAGATAAATAAAAACAAGTGAAACTCTATTATTAAAAAATATATTTAAGCCTTTTTCATAGCATGATAAGGCTTGAGACCATTCAGCAGATAAGTTCATACAACCAAGACTATGAAGTTCTAAGCTTTTGAAAATTACCATGATACAAAAAATACTATACATAATATTAACAAAAAAAGAAAATCATAAACCACTCATAATTTAAACAAAGTTTTCTTCCTTATTCCCGATGGTCTTTTGGATAATTGACGCATCGCGATTCATGGAATACCTAACTGTTTCAATAACTTCAAACATAGGTAAGTGGTCCTGATAAGGTTGGACTAAGGAGGTCAACGTACAATATAATATTTTCTGACGCATTTCCGGTTCCCGGAACTACGGCAACATTATTTAGCTCAGTTTATTATTTTCAATTAGGTTCTACTTTTTCATTGTCTTAGTAGGTAAACAATAGGTATTTATTATTGGTGCAGATTCTATTGTTCACAAACTAAACTAAATTTAAGTTTAGTGCATCTTTTTCTTTCTATTTCATTAAGAAAAGGACAGAAGATAAATTTTAGTCACTACTCCTTAAAAGTTTAGACGTGATTAAATACTTGCCTACTAAAATTACGTCAGGCGCTGATTAATTTGACAGGACTAAACTAAAATTTATCTGTCCTTTTCTTAATTAAATAGAAAGAAAAAGATGCACTGAACTTAAACTTAGTTTAGTTTTTGAACAACAAAATCGGCACCATTATATATATTAGATTTTTTTATTTAGGTAGGTGCATTTAGGTTTCCTTGTTGTAACGCCGGCGATAATCCATAGATATACATATTTTTATATTTGTATGCCGGCATCGAATATCAGTCTTTACTACATTTGTCGGTAGTCTCTTCTTATTATGCTATTTTCAAAATGTATATGCTGGGAACCTACTTAGGTACTGTAAAGGTTGTCTGCAAAAGGGAACCTTACATCATGCAGGCTAGTAGAAGAATTACACTGATTGCATTCGATCACTCAAGCGAATTTAGAATCAGTATCAAATTGAAGAAAAAGTGGCTTTGGTGTATTATTGTTTAATTTGTTTAGCTACGAAATAAAACAATAGCAATCAATGTTATTTGCAGACAGGTAGCCTTCCTATGTGGGAAAAAACCCCATAAGTATGACAATTATATATTAATCATGCAATATTAATTTGACTATGCTATTGAGCGTCATTCGATATATTTGTTAGGTTTCTGGTTTTTGCAGCAGGTAAATACTTAAATAAACAGGATGGTATTTATAAACAGTTATTTATGGTAGAGATTTAGGTACCTTCTTTCCTGGATTTCTATTAAACAATCCAATCATCATCATCTGCATAGCCTTTTCCCAACTATGATGGGGTCGGCTTCCAGTCTAACCGGATGCAGCTGAATACCAGTATTTTACATGGAGCGACTGCCTATCTGACTTCCACAAGTTCCACAACCCAGTAACTGGGTAATACGATACTCCTAGGTAAGACTGGTCGTCAGAAGCCCGACAGCCTGGGATTCTGAAGTTCTGACGACCCGCAACGATTGTCAAAGATTCACGAATGACAGCCGGGACCAACGGTTTAACGTGCTTTCCGAGGCACGGAGGAGTCTCGATATTTATGTAAAGATGGTCACTCATCCACGGACCAACCCTGGCAAGCGCAGCTTATCCTGATGGATCGACCCGTGCGGCTGTTATTACTTAGCCACGAGCTCCTACAAACAATCCAATGTTTGTTCTAATTTATTAAACTTATTAGATTCATTAGTAGGTGCTTAATAAATGTTTTTAGAAAAGGACAGAAGATAAATTTTAGTTTAGTCCTGTCAAATTAGTCAGCGCCTGTCACTACTCCATACAAGTTTAGACGTGATTAAAAACTTGCCTACTAAAATTACGTCAATTTACGTCAGGCGCTGATTAATTTGACAGGACTAAACTAAAATTTATCTTCTGTCCTTTTCTTAATGAAATAGAAAGAAAAAGATGCACTGAACTTAAATTTAGTTTAGTTTGTGAACAAGGGAATCGGCACCAATTTTTCGCTATCGCTTCATCGAAATCGTTAGAGCTGTTTTCGAGAACGTGATTACAAGTAGGTTTAAATACTAATACTAACTGTTACCCGCGACTTCGTCTGCAATCCAGGATGAAAAGTAGCCTATGTCCTTCTCTGGGTCATGGTCTACCCATGTGTAAAATTTCATCTAAATCCGTCTAAGCCGTTTTAGCGTGAATGCTTAACAAACAAACAAATTCACTTTCGCATTTATAATATTAATTAGGATTGCTCATTTAATAGTTTATGATTATGATGATGATGTCGTAAAAATATGCTACTTATCGCTCCCTAATAAGATTAAAATAATGCGTGTTTATGTAATCTAAAACTTGCAGTTTTTAAATAACAGGTACTTACACTTAGTTTTACGGGTTTCACCATAGCATAACCAATCGTATCGTAGGATTTATTAGTCTGATGGAAAGAAAGAAAGATGAAAATGAAAATAATATTCCTAAGCAGGAAGTGGGCCTGCTAAATTATTTTTGATATCTTTTAATATAACTGATTTGATGTGACGGTTAACACGTTTTCTATTTTAATGATGCAAGCGACAATGCGCCCGTGTCGTTGACTCGTTGCTCTGCATGGCTGCACTAGCATCTGCACCGCCGCTGCCGGTCCGTGAGGGGCACTCCAAAACCAACATGTTTGTTTATTCCCAAACAAATAATATAACAGTAGCTGCGCCCCGCGATTTCACCCGCGTAAGTCTCGAATTCTCGATACCGTGGGAATATCGGGATAAAAAGTATCCTATGTCCTATTCCAGGTCATGGTCTACCCTTGTGCCTAATATCATCCAAATCCGTTCAGCCGTTTAGCGTGAAAGCGTAACAAACAAACTCGCATTTATAATATTAGTCAGGATAACGTCTTGTTTGTATTCCCAGAAGTGTATCGACAGTACGTACACTCACATTTATAATATTAGTCAGGATAACGTCTTGTTTGTATTCCCAGAAGTGTATCGACAGTAGGTACACTCACATTTATAATATTAGTCAGGATAACGTCTTGTTTGTATTCCCAGAAGTGTATCGACAGTAGGTACACTCACATTTATAATATTAGTCAGGATAACGTCTTGTTTGTATTCTCAGAAGTGTATCGACAGTAGGTACACTCACATTTATAATATTAGTCAGGATAACGTCTTGTTTGTATTCCCAGAAGTGTATCGACAGTAGGTACACTCACATTTATAATATTAGTCAGGATAACGTCTTGTTTGTATTCCCAGAAGTGTATCGACAGTAGGTACACTCACATTTATAATATTAGTCAGGATAACGTCTTGTTTGTATTCCCAGAAGTGTATCGACAGTAGGTACACTCACATTTATAATATTAGTCAGGATAACGTCTTGTTTGTATTCCCAGAAGTGTATCGACAGTAGGTACACTCACATTTATAATATTAGTCAGGATAACGTCTTGTTTGTATTCCCAGAAGTGTATCGACAGTAGGTACACTCGCATTTATAATATTAGTCAGGATAACGTCTTGTTTGTATTCCCAGAAGTGTATCGACAGTAGGTACACTCGCATTTATAATATTAGTCAGGATAACGTCTTGTTTGTATTCCCAGAAGTGTATCGACAGTAGGTACACTCACATTATAATATTAGTCAGGATAACGTCTTGTTTGTATTCCCAGAAGTGTATCGACAGTAGGTACACTCGCATTTATAATATTAGTCAGGATAACGTCTTGTTTGTATTCCCAGAAGTGTATCGACAGTAGGTACACTCACATTTATAATATTAGTCAGGATAACGTCTTGTTTGTAATCCCCGAAGTGTATCGACAGTAGGTACACTCACATTTATAATATTAGTCAGGATAACGTCTTGTTTGTAATCCCCGAAGTGTATCGACAGTAGGTACACTCACATTTATAATATTAGTCAGGATAACGTCTTGTTTGTAATCCCCGAAGTGTATCGACAGTAGGTACACTCACATTTATAATATTAGTCAGGATAACGTCTTGTTTGTAATCCCCGAAGTGTATCGACAGTAGGTACACTCACATTTATAATATTAGTCAGGATAACGTCTTGTTTGTAATCCCCGAAGTGTATCGACAGTAGGTACACTCACATTTATAATATTAGTCAGGATAACGTCTTGTTTGTATTCCCAGAAGTGTATCGACAGTAGGTACACTCACATTTCGCCGGTTATTTTTGTTGAGTATGTCAAATAAAGGCTCTTACATACTAGCGCGATTCGTCGCGCGACGCGAATTTTAACAAAACAATTTCTGAGAAAACTTCACGGCGAAAAATGCGGCGGCGTCGCGTCGCGCGACGAATCGCGCCAGTATGTAAGAGCCTTAAATATTTTTTTTTAAACATAATTTCGTATATTGGATAGGCTTTGATAGGCTTGCAAAATGGTAGGTATGCTCTATAAATTGATACAGCTCATACTTAACTTCTTTGTACTGTTGTACCTATCTATAGGTGGCTAATTAAAATAAAGAAATATTCGAAGCCTGAAGAACAATAAGTCTTGACGTCATTTATTATTTAATTCCTCAGATGCAATGTTTACTATCACTTAACCAAAGGCCATATAAGAGGTGTTAAATATGAGAAAAGGAAAGTAATTTGCGCTGCCTGTGTTGCTTTGCTACGAAAGTAAGTAGGTACCCACTTCCAACGTTTACTAAGTTAATGTAAACTTAAATGGATTGTTTCTACAATTCTCTAGAAATAAAGTTATGTAAGTAATTCTGGTCCAGATTTTCTATGTTTACCTAGCTTCCTAGATTACTTTAGCATGGTACACGTACGTCTTAGCGTTACAATACTGAAGAGAAAGTCCGGACGGGAAATCTTAGCTGCTATAATAAACACTTGGCTGTAGGTAGGTGTACCTATTGTTTATTTTTTAGGGTTCCGTACGCAAAGGGTAAAACGGGACCCTATTACTAAGATTTCGCTGTCTGTCTGTCTGTCCATCTGTCACCAGGCTGTATCTCATGAACCGAGATATTTAGACAGATGAAATTTTCACACATGATGTATTTCTGTTGCTGCTATAACAAATACTAAAAAACAGAATATGATGAATATTTAAGGGGGCTCCCATACAACAAACGTGATTTTTTTGCCGTTTTTATAGATAATGGTACAGAACCCTTCGTGCGCGAGTCCAACTCTCGCCGGTTTTTTTGTTTCAACCTGGGTAACCTACCATTATTATACCTACTTTTTATATCCAATTATGTAGGTATATTTATAGTAGGTAAACTTAAGGCTCTACTGGGCATTCTCATAGGTATTTCCTATCATGATCTATTTAATCCGATAAGTCAGCTTAATAAGTTTACATAACCGGGTTGACAAAGTGTAGGTACATATACTACCTAGCTATCATCTCAGCAGTATCTATCAGTTACAAAGTTACCTTCTATGCATAATGCAATAGATCTTAACAGACACAAATTGGCCAGTATCTGTCACTTCTAGTTTTCAATCAACTGATAGAATAGAACCTTATATAAGAACTCTATTTAATTAATCGTAAAATCAGAACTTGTAATTACTTATAGGTTTTACTTGTTCGAGTAAATGCTGTTGTAAATTGATTGACATTATTGCTGTTAATTGGTCAATTAGTGCCGTAAAGTACGTAAGTAGGTGGGTACCTAATTAATAATTAAATAGGTAAATCTCTAAAAAAACTTATTGATCTTTTTAAGTTGATCGCCTTTTTAGATGCTCTAAAAACTTTATGGACTTCTTACGATGATCGCTTTTTTTAAATTAAATAAATTAGCTTATTTTTAACTTTCTGGCCTTTTTCAAAGTCGGTCGCAGTTATCTACTAGTCTAGAGCGCATCACGTTTGGTCGGAAATGTGACCGAACACGTGCTGGTCGAGCCAGCGCGAGCGAACGATGCCGATGCCGCGGCAGGCAGCGCAGCGACCGGCGAGCGCTACATGCACCTTGGTCGCAATATTAGTAGGCTTAGGGCACGTCACAAAGAGACGGCCTAGCACGACCTTTATTAGTGTATCGATTTAGTACTTGGTGAAACGAAAATGGGTATTATTTTGAGGATCACAAGAAGAGGGTAGTACGCTACTTAGGTACTAATTGGTGTATACCTCCTGAAATGCATTCCGCCGCTTTTTGGAATATATTAGTAACTAGCTGCGCCCCGCGGTTTCACCCGCGTAAGACTCGATCCCGCGGGAATATCGGGATAAAAAGTATCCTATGTCCTATTCCAGGCCATGGTCTACCCCTGTGCCAAATTGCATCCAAATCCGTTCAGCCGTTTTAGCGTGAAAGCGTAACAAACGAACAAACAAAGTCACTTTCGCATTTATAATATTAGTTGGGATAAGATAATAGGACACCGGTAGGTAGCTAATTAATAGGTAGGTACCTACCTATTATTTAACTAAGTACTCGGTACCCATAACCCACCTACTTACATCAATCTCTATACACTAAAGGTCGAAGATGCAGAATCTCGAATGAATCACGTAGTACGGTATCGATTTATCAATTCGCAGAATAATCGCCAAAATTGCAAATTTGAGTTTCCGACAAAAGACACGCAATCATGAACAACATGATAACACGCAGGTTTAAATTGATTATGGCTTTTATGAAATCGTAAAGTTGTTGCTGGTAGAGTCGGAGTCAAAAAAGTTCACAACTCGTTCATTATATTATAATATTCAATTACTCAGTAACAATAATTTGTATCTGAATATACACAAAATAAAATTACTTACATATTTATAACATAATACATGAAACAAACATCGTTGATTTACGAAATTAGTTCAATCGCATAAGTTGATCATACAATTTTTTATCAGATATGAATTACAAATCTTCAATGGCATATAATATAATTATATTTATTCAATAGGATTTTTTGAGTGCTAGGGTAGCCCGCGAAATTCAAATTTTCTTTCGTTTTTTGCAATTTGCAGGTCAGTATCAGGTTGTATGTTGATCTAAATATTAATAGCGGTCCTAACAAATATGGATTTACAGAATTATTATCATTAGAATCAGCAATAAAACTCTCTAAGTTCATGTACCTAGGTACTTAAGTGCATTGAATGACGATTTCATGAAATTTTCATTCCATTCCATTTATAACGTGTATACCTATGTGTATTCAGAGATAATGCGTGTTCAGCCACAAGTGCAGTTATACTGAATTAGATAAATCATTTTAATATACCTACCTACTGAGGTGAATAGGTAGGTAATAGATGCCTATGTAATATTGTTCTTACCTACATAGGTACTGAAATTCTAGCTATGGTTAGAGATCTTATCTTATTTACCTACTACTACCTACTCCAACGTGAATACCGTGAATAACAATTAAGTGTCTGAATCAAACAAAATATTAGATGAATATAGGTATGCATACCTGTTATCATCATATTGTGTAAGTTTATAGGCAAGTAGATCCTTAAGTAAAATATTTTTTGTTGTTCAAGTTCGAGTGGATAGTATTATTTGCTTAGGTAAAAATAACCGGTTGAAAGCTAGTCAGCGTTTTAGGATATCATCAGAATATTTGTGTTTGTGTTTATTTCTCACTATAATGTACAACAGATATTATTTTCCAGAACAATATTTCAAATTCCCATGCATCGCATACACAGGATAATACCTATATTTTTGCAGCTACTAATATACCTACCAACTTATGATTGAATCATATGTATTTTATTTATAGACAATCACACAATTATGTCGTGTGTACCTGCTGTGTGAAGTATGTACCTACCTATACCTACTTGAAATTGACATAATTTGCTTAATCATTACCTTAATGTGATTTTTCTATCCCGTCATACCTAAAGCTAATTTACGCTAGGTACTAAATTAAATAAATAATTTATACCTATATATAAAATTAGCTAGCGAAACTCCGTATAAGTGTTGGGTATCGATATCTAAACACAATAAGAAACTTAAAAGATTTGATGATTTTTACATCCTGTATACAGTGATTTATGGGGTGCAGGAAAATACCAGCTTGCTGCACTTGACTCGGTGGAACTCAGAGTTAAAAGGCTCATATCCGACGAGGCGCTGGGGGTAGGCTTCACAACCTATACAGCTCATCGGCCTAATATTGCTTGCCTATCGATGTCGGTCTTCTACAGACTGTACTTCGGAGAGTGTGCTACCATCCGCACTTCATCGACTCAGTGCTTCACCTCCACATTTATTATGCGCTCGGCCAAAGTGTGGAACTCTCTGCCAGCGTCTGTGTTCTCTTCTACGTAGAACCCGTCAGCCTTCAAAGCAAGAGTGAAATGGTATCTTCTGGGCTTGCTCGTTCCATCGTAGACTTCATCAATTGCTTTCCAACAGACGAAATCGAGGTCAAGAGCAGGGTCATTTAGAAATAGAAATTAAAAAAATAGCTAACGTTACCTAAGCGTCGAAGTATCCGGATCCGCATTCGGAATCGTGCCCAGAAGACTGACAGCATTGGCACGTTGGCCAAATCTTTGGCCAAAGAACGAGCCAATAGTCCTTTAGGGGTATGAGGAACAGGGTGTAAAGTTCACTCATCCCCCATAGAAAAGGGAGGATCCTCCGACCAGACGGGTGTTGTGTCTGGCGGGCAACTGCCCAATGATTGATATTGGGTTTTTGTATATATGTTCACTGCACGGTAAACTCTAATTGCGCGATGCAGGATTTATGTGACGTCAGGTCTTCGATGCGTAGTTCGCATGTGGCGATGTAGATACCGCCACAGTCCTATACTATTCATCATCATTTAAGCTGAAAGACGTCCACTGCTGGACATAGGCCTCCCCCAAGCACCGCCACTTCGACCGGTTCTGTGCTCCTCGCATCCAGCGGTTTCCCGCGGTCTTCACCTTTTCCGTCTTCAATACTATATTTGTTTATTATATACCTAGGTTATATATTTGCAATCACGTTCTCGAAAACGACTCTAACGATTTCGATGAAAGCTTGTAATATAGGAGTTCATAGGGGCGAAAAATAGGTCTCATATTTTATCTTGAAAAATTCTTTTTCTAGAGCTCGGTAGACCAGGTACAAAGTAAAAAAAAAAGGAAGCTCGTTATGAAACTGGTAACCTGTCTTGACCTACTATTGTGAATACGAATATATAATGTTGAAACGATAGTTACGTACTGAGTCTTTATTTCCCAAACTTTACGGTGCAGGCTACAGAGAGCAGAGAGCACCTATAGATTTATAATTATAATCTATGAGCACCGTTAAAATGACACAAAAACGCTCTATTCAAAAACCTTGCATCCTTTTCCCGAAGCTTGCAAGGTGGATTAAGACTTCGTGTCAATGATCCTTGCGGTCAATGGTAGTCAGTATTTTTTATCAGTAAATAAATAAAATATAAAACTAGCAACCCGCCCGTGGCACGCACGGTTTTTACGACTTGACAAAACATTGAGATTTCTTAATTAGATTATGTAAGTTTAGTATTCCTAATATACTAAATGAGCAATATTTGTATATATTTATATAAATTGTTTACCCCTTCCTCTGACAAATTGAGGCTACTGACTACTGTTTGATTGGATTACTGGTGGGTTGGTTTTGATGAAGATATATTTGTTGTCATCACGTTCTCGAAAACGGCTCTAACGATTTCGGTGAAAGTTGCAGTATACAGGGGGTTAACGAGGGCCAAAAATCGATCTAGCTACGTCTCATATCTGGGAAAATTATTTTTCTCCATTTTCACCCAAGCAGAGCTCGGTCGCCCACAGCCCCGGATCTAGGGGGGGGCAAGCCGGGGTCTATGCCCCGGGCGGCAAGTTCAGAGGGCGGCAAAATTCACACTTTACAGACGAATGGACAACTATCATCATTTACTTAACTTTGACCACAGAATAAATAGTAGTACAAGTACAGAAATTTATATAGTGCCGTTTCAGCTCTCCTTAAAGTGACTGACGATATTAGGCGGGGAATGGAAGACACTAAAGTTACAGTCTTAGTGTTAATTGACTTCTCCAATGCTTTTAATACCGTCAGTCACGAAGTCCTTTTATCCATTCTTTCCTATCTTATGGTCTCTCCGGAGGTATTGGAATGGTTTTCTTCTTATCTTCGGGGGCGTCAGCAGTCTGTTCATGCTGGAGACTCGTCGTCGAGTTGGTGTGATCTTGCGGCTGGTGTCCCTCAAGGCGGTATATTATCTCCTCTTTTGTTCTCCATTTTTATTAATCTCATTACCACCGTGCTTTCAACTGCGTATCATCTTTATGCTGACGATTTGCAGCTTTACTGCCAGGCAACCGTTGACAACATTTCCGATGCCATCGAGGAGCTGAACCGGGATTTAGATATGGTTAAAAACTGGTCTGATCGATTTGGGGTGGCGGTTAACCCTACCAAGTGTCAGGCCATCATAGTAGGGAGCCCCTATAACATGAGGAAGCTGAATGGCATAACTGTTCCGCCTGTAATTTTCGACAACTCTGTAATTCCATTTAGCTCGGATGTAAAGGATCTTGGTCTGCATGTCGACACTTGTCTTGACTGGCGAAAGCAGGTCATGACAGTTAGTAAGAAAGTCACCGGAACATTGCGGTCGCTCTATCGGTTGAAAAACCTTCTCCCATCGCACATAAAAGCAATGCTTGTACAGTCCCTAATCTTTCCCATAATTGACTATGGTGATGTGTGTTACTATGACCTGAATGCAGATCTCCTGAATAAACTAGATCGCCTTCTCAATAATTGCATTCGATTCGTTTTCAATCTTCGTAAATATGACCATGTATCAGCGCATCGAGTGCTTTTGAAATGGTTACCCATTCGTCAGCGCAGAGAGTTAAGGGCGTTGTCTATGTTGTTTTCTATACTCGACAAACCCACTTCTCCTTCTTACCTGACTTCCCATGTTCAATACTTATGCTCTGCCCATAGTAAAAATCTTCGTTCTACCAACAATCGTCTTCTACGATGTCCTTCTCACCGCTCTGGTTTCATCCACTCTTCTTTCTTCGTCCAAGCGGTCTTTCTTTGGAATGCGCTCCCTCTGGACATCAGGACGGCAACTAGCCGCTTATCCTTTAAAGTGCAGGCACGTGAACATATTCGTAAGAAGTTGGCAGAATCATCCCAGCGTTAATTTGCTGGATTCGTTTTCTCCCCTACCTGTCGTTATTTCTCCCAACTAAGTTTATTTTGTTCATATGTATGTATCTATGTATGTTTATTATGTTTATGTATGTATGTATCTATGTATGTTTATTTAATTATTATTCATTATTTTCAAGTTATATGTATTATCTTATGTTGCACCTGCCATGTCTGTCTCTGCATCACCCTAAGGTTGACTGGTAGAAAATGTCTCAGGCATTAAGTCCGCCTTTGTACAGTAGTTTTTTACTTGTGCATAAAGTTTTAATAAATTTCACTCTTATTTTACTGTGGCCATCGCAACTCGACCGATACCTAGGGGCTTAGGTACACACGGCTACACATCAAGCTATACATTTCCAGTATAAGCTGACCTCGCATTGTACGAAAATCCTATACAATGCGAGATCAGCATTAACTGGAAATGTATACATTTCCAGTTAATGCTCGATGTGTAGCCGTGTGTACTCTACGCTTCCTACTACATCCTATTTTAGCAAACTAAAACTAATTTTAAATTATTTGCGATCTTCTATGAGGCAGGAATGCTTATCGAGTCTTTGCAATAGCGATAGAAAATCGAATTGAACAAGAGCAAAATTATGACAAATTATGATTTATTTGCAGAACAAAAAGCTCGAAATGTAAAATTGTAATTTCAATTCAATTCACAAATGCAATATTTGATTTTTATTTTAAATCCTATCCTGTGTTGTTTATAAAATATATATCCTACAGTGTAGGATATACATATATTTGAACGTGTATTGACTGTAGGAGGTACACATTCATGTCTATACAGGGTCTAAGGGTAAACACCGTTGTCACTCAAACCATGGGGAGTTGACTTTTAAATATAAAAATAAATGACCGAGTAACAACAAAAAAAAAGTTATTTACATTAAAAGATTTTAAAAAGTTTCCATTCGACACCGTGCTCGCTAGCGAAATAGCTGAATGACTGAGGGAGGGATCGCGCTCGCAGCCGGTCAGGTCACGTCCCACGCCCCCCACCCGTGTTGAGACGCAAGTTCGTTGCCTTAGAGCATAGGGTGAAAGGGTAATAGTATAAAATAGTCTTGTGGTAAAATATCCAAGATAAGAATGCTTGGAAACATGCTGGTCTTGCTCCATAGGACGATTTAGTGTCTAGACAAAATCAAACTGATAGCTAATTTAGTTTTTTATTTTATTATTTGTATGTCATACACTTTTACACTCTGTCAGTTTAAGTAAACTCACGCACTGACTTATTACTTACTTGTAACAATGTTAGGACTATTGTAATATCATATACTTTTACAATCTTTGTAAATATGTGAGCACTATGTATCTGGTAATTAATTTATTAATTATTGCTCCAATTATAATTCTTTTTACCTTTTGTGGTACAGTAATCTTATTGTAGGTGCATCGTCTTCACATATAAATTATATAATTGATGTATACAAAATTTTGTAAAACATTTTTAAAAAGAGTAACGGTGGAGTTTCTTGCCCATTCTTCTCCATACGAAAACTACCTTTTGGAAGGGGCAACTAGAATCAATTCTATTTCTTTGTTTTGACGTTCAAAAGTGCCATATATGTGCCTATTTGAAATAAATTATTTGACTTTGACTTTGAATGTAATTAAAATAAAAAAGTTGTAATTTTCCATTGATTTTACGTTCTTTAAATGACACCAACCACTGGTTTCAAGGATAACGGTGTTTACCCTAACACCCTGTTTATCTGTAAATAAATAAGCTTAAATAAATTATAAAGATAGGTAAAAATAAATATAAGTGGGCGGGGGCGGCACTTTACCAGATTTTGCCCCGCCTAAAAAAAATTGAAGATCCGGGGCTGTCGCCCAGGTACTATTGTACACATAAACCTTCCGGAATTAATCTCTAAATGATGGTGAAAACCGCATCAAAATCCGTTGTGTGGTTTATACCTAAGAACAACGCGGTCACACAGACAGACGCGAAAACTGACTTCAATTTATAATTATGTATGTATAGATATAGATATGCCACTCGCTGATTGAGGTACCTATTCATGTTTTTTTCTACACACTGTGGTTACATGGAAGTGGAGGTTCATGATGACGAGTTACTGCTCGCTACCGGAGACAACGTTAAAAAAACAAATCCGTGATCGGATACTTATATTTATTATCTCGATCATTTTAACTTTTTTATCTCGTTGGGAAGAAATGTTAACAAAACTGAGATCGGTACGTTAGATGATTTATTATAGGTTCTATTGTATGTAAATACTATTTGTGATGATTTGTTATTTATATGACATGTCTTCGTTTATTAAATTGGTGAATGATTTTAATTTTTGACATTCGATAAAATTTTGGTACGACATTTTAAATATCGAATGGTGTATCATTATTATATTTTTATTTTTATCATGTTGACATTAAGTATATTGTGATTTTATTAATTTGATTTGACATAGTGATGATATATTTATGATTTTATATTTTTTCTATTTTTTAATAATCAAGTTATGTTTGGTTTATTTAACTAATTTTCAGTAATTAATTTAAACTTTAACACACTCAGACAATTGTTATTAAGAAAATGAAGTGAAATGTTAGTTATAAATTTGATTAATTTAATATTTAATTCCTAATGATATTTATGTGTTATTGGATACCTCTTCTGCAATATTAGTTTTAAGTTATCTTGCTGCGCCCTAACAGGGTCATGTACTCACTAGTTTAAGCTTAGCGTGTAAAATTGGTTGTGTACATTGTGCATTAAATAAATAAATAAATAAATAAATGACAATAATGATATTTTGGGACGTGATATCCATCAAGACAATAGTGATGTTGTGGTACCTACCTACACATTATACTTAATGTTACATACGTAGGTACCTATTAGTACCTAAGTAAGTATACAGGGTAGTTTCGGAAGAAGCCCATATACAGTGTGTAACAAACACCCTCCGATCCTTGAGGATGTTGTTAAGAATCATACTGAGAGTCTATTTATATGTTTTTTTTTGGGCAAAAAGAAAAAAAAACGCTTTTTTTGTCTATGGGTTATTTTACTGGGTAACATACATGGGGCGCGGGCGGCCGCTGTTTAGCGGGTATCTACAAGTCTTATCTTATGACCTCTGTCGGAATTTGCTAATTTATAATGAAATTAATGTAATTTTATTAGTGTAATTTTGGTACTAAAAACGTGAATTTTAAACTTACCTTTTTTTTTTCAGAAAAAATAAATTTTTGATTACTTTTTAGTAATGTTATTGTGGTACATACCTAGGCCTGTGGTGCCTTTTGGATCGGACAGGGTTTTTTTTACACGCTGTATAAGTAAATACCTACCTATATTAACTTATGTAGGTAAGTAGCTTTAATTTCGAGTAAATAGAAATGTCAGACATACCCTATCTAAGTAGGCAACTAGTACGTCGTGTAAACACGACACACATTCGTTGCAAGCATCTAACTTATGTATCAGTTCTTGAAAATGACTAATCGATTATAAGTAATAACATAGTTACTGGAAAATCGCATGCTACGTAGTGATAAAAACTGTAATTATTTGTTTTTATTTATATCTCTACCTATGTGAACTTGGTTTTAATTAATCTATAGACATGGTGCACGAGTGTGACCAAGTAGGTACCTACTTAGGCACCTTTTTTTTGACGTAATTCCAATATTCAAAAGGTCCGCCCGGGCTTAGGGGATAAGACCTAGTGTGGGATTTTCCTCACTCTAAAACCACTCGGTGGTCACCATCTCCTACATGTAGGTATGTAGGAGATGGTGAGTGGTGGTGCCCTACGTTCATATAGAACGAATCATCGATACGAATCATATACCTAACGAACTACGGATACTTTGTTAAATCGCCAAGTACCTACCTATATTATATAGCCTAGATCACGATAGATTACTAATTAATAGTGAGTTCTTTGCATCCGTTACGAGGTGCAACGTAATCACGTGTTTACTTTGTTAATTATTATAATATTAACAATTATAATATTTTATGACAACCAATAAATTACAATGGATTATTTTTATGGCAGGTTACAGTCCTAACACAATACAAATAATCATTAATTTAAATATGTCACATGGCGTTAAGCACGTGTCTTGCATGATAGGATTATTTAATCATGAATGAAAGAACTCATGTCTTCATCATCGTTCATGTCGTCATCAGTCTTAACCTATTTTTAGTACATATTTGTAGATATATTGGATCCGATTGTCTATTCATTTGTTTATTCAATGTCATTTCAACATGCGAAGTTTAAGTTGACTGACTGCTGCCCAAATCTACAGAATAGTAACTCGAACCAGGCATCGAACATAAATCATGACGTTATGATAGTGAATAGATAGATAGAGAAAAACAATTTTCACACTGAAAATAAAAACGGTCGTTGACAGGGAAGTGAAAATTGTGATAACATTTTCATGGTGTGGTTTTCATACCTAAGTACCTATATTTATTACTAATTATGTTGTTTTTAAATAATCCTAATAAGAATGTCTCGAAAATATGTAGGTATGACATGAAAATTAATAGCCAAATATTCTTTGAGCTTGCTTATAAATAATAGTTAGTTAAAGAAAAAATTTACCCACGGGTTTTAAAATAGATAGATATTACGTCATAGACTTGCCTATAGGTGTATAAGAAAAAATATGTAAGATAGATCCGTAAGTAGGCACCTCATTATACATGGACGCTATGTACGAGTAGGTACGTACAATAAATTAAGTACATTATACATGATTGTCTGTAGATCATCCAGATATGAACATATTTGCGAAATAGAACAATAGCTAATTATTAAGTTTTACAGACATTAAATTATAGTTTGGTACAGGTAAATAACTACTAATGATCTTCGAACTCCACCAAGATTGATGCTAGGTGCTTACGAATATTTCTCTCAAAAGAAAGAGAACATTGTTTTCGAACTTTTCATAATTATTATTTTCATATTTTCATAACTTTTCGAACAACGTAACAGCCATGTATGTAGACCGTACTTAATATTATGAATATAAACATAATTATACTGATTTCACAGTTTGGTGCGCAAACATGTTACAGTATTGGAACAATAATGTTTTTATGTTGCTTTTTTTAAGATGTCAAAATATTTTTGGTGGACTTAGAATTTATTAAGTTGTTTGGTACCATAGGGTTGTAGGTAAACAAATTAATTTTGACATGTTTTGCGCTATGGTTTGGTATACACTACTAGTTTTTGTACCGTAGACCGTATTCCAAGATTATGAGGGTAAAGTCAGCATTGCTAGCAGCGCCTTACTTAGGTAGGTATATACCTACCAGAAAAAGGCGGAAAAACATTTCAGGATCACAGTTGAGGCCTGAAAGCGAAATTTTATCCGTCAATCTATTAGCTGCTCCCAGCGGTTTCACCCGCGTAAGTCTCGATCCCGTGGGAATAACAGGATAAAAAGTATCCTATGTCCTAATCCAGGTCATGTGCCGAATTTAATCTAAATCTTTTTATCAATTATACCGTGAAAGCGTAACAAACAAACCACCAAACAAAATCTAATATATCAGGGTGTTAGTGTAAACACCGTTATCCTTGCAACTAGTGGTTTGGTTTCATTTATAGAACGTAAAATTCAATGTAAAATTACAACTTTTTTTTCTTTTTTTTAAATCAACATTTTACCACAAGAGACGCAAGTTCGTTGCCCTAGCGCATAGGGCAACGAACTTGCGTCTCAACACGGGCGGGGGATGCGGGATGTGACCTGACCGGCCGCGAGCGCGACCCCTCCTTCAGTCAGTCAGCTGTTTCGCTAGAGAGCACGGTGTCGGATAGAAACTTTTTAAAATCTTTTAATGAAAATGACGTTTTTTTTTTGTTGTGTTCGGTCATTTATTTTTATATTTAAGTCAACTACCCATGGTTTGAATGACAAGAGTGTTACCCTTACAGCCTGTAATATACTAGCTGATGCCCGCGGCTTCGCCCGCATGGATGTCGGTTATTATATACTTAAACCTTCCTCGAGAACCACTCTATCCATTGGTGAAAACAGCATGAAAATCGGTGCAGGAGTTTTTGAGTTTATCGCGAACAGATAGACAGACACACAGATGCGGCGGAGGACTTTGTTTTATAATATGTAAGGATAATAATCCTAACTAAGTATATCTAACTAATATTATAAACGCGAAAGTTTGTAAGTATGGATGGATGGATGGATGGATCGATGTTTGTTACTCTTTCACGCAAAAACTACTGAACCGATTTGGATGAAATTTGGCACACAGATAGTTTATAACCTGGATTAACACATAGGATACTTTTTATCCTAATATTCCCACGGGATCGAGACATATGCGGGATAAACCGCGGGGCGCTACTAGTAATATTATAAAAATGCGAAAGTGAGTTTGTTTGTTTGTCACGCTAAAACGGCTCAAAGGATTTAGATGAAATTTGGTACAATGGGTAGACCCAATACCTGGAATAGGACATAGGATACTTTTTCTCCCGATATTCGGACGGGATCGAGACTTACGCGGGTGAAACCACGGGGTGCAGCTACTATAATATAAATATATATTAGTTAGTCTATTTCTCGCAGATAAGAGAGACAATGTTTTTTTTTTAACCTACTATTACCTACTTATATAATTCAATTGCACAGAAGCTTTGCTGATTGAAGCTAGATGTAGCTATCAAAATAATGAATTAGGTTTAACAAAATAATGATCGTCGTTATTCAACGTATATGCTGTAAATCGGTAATGCACTGTAAAACGCGTTTGTAGTTGTTGTAAACCTAGCCTTGTTACACAACTTGAACTGACGTTGGTCAGTTGGCATGTTAATGTATGATACCTCTTCAGATCATACATAGATAGGTCCGAGATAATCACTACACCATTGTGTATTATTATTATGAATTTTGTGGCAGTGGTAGTAGGATCGAGATAGAGTTCTGGCAACACAGGAAGTAGACATATTTGCATTGCACTGGTTGGGATGTTGTTCTTAACTGATAAGAAAAATGCTTCTGAAACCTTTCTGCAAATGACAGTGAGAAGGGAATTTTATAACCAAAACAAAATGACAATACAAAAATAAGTAAGCAGTCCTTTTTTTTTCGTGACAATCGCCCAAATTATTCGAAACAAAATTGTTGTACTTAAATATAACATAATTATATGTAAATGTGTCGTAATTACGAAATAATATCTATTACGTGAATTCATAATCATTATAGTAAACGGAGGTTGTTCAGTTTTTTTAATGTCAGCTGATGTTGTCATTAATTTTTATTAAGGCTTTACTTGACAAAGCGTTTATCCACATTTGGGTTGGTAAGTAGGTAGGCGAAAACTGCAGTGTTGCAAAAGAACTTGAAATCGTTCGTTTGCCAAGAATTCCTTTAGCGTTCATTGCCTGCAGTTTCAACATATTTTAGTGCAAAATAATTATTAATTGATTCACTTCTGATTCAGATCTTCAGATGCATGTGCATATTGTGCATGTACCTACAAAACGACATTAAATGTGTAATGCAGTTTAAATGTTATAATTAAACGAAAATTGGCGCTGCACGCTTGGATCCAACGACCATAAAAAGAATTTGTGTCAGTTGGACTCGAACCAAGAGCAATTACAGCTTTTACAGTTACGTTTGTTAATATTTAAATAAACAATGGCGTTTGATTTACAGGAGAGCGCTTGTAGCTACGCTAGGAGTTATGAAGGTTAATCATGCATTGAAAGCTGACATAAAAATATAGGTAAATAGTCTTGACGTGCCTACTCGAATTCTTGAGGGCCTAAAACGGCCACTTTGGCAGAATCGAATCGAATTGAATTGAGTACCTACATAATAATATGATTCAGCTAATAATAATGTGTCACCATTTTGTGTCAAATTAGAAGAATTGCTAATGATCTGTTTGGAATTCAGGAAATGAAATGCTTTTAGAGGAATTTAATGTGGCAGTATTAGGCCCCCTGTCCTCCCGAACGAAGTCTCGCATAACTCACAAGCAATGAGGGGTTTTTTACTGGAAAGGTACCTAATTATACAATCATTATCATCTGTCTAGCCTTTTCCCAACTATGCTGGGGTCGGTTTGCAGTCTAACTGGATGCACCTGAGTATCAGTATTTGACATTGAGCGACTGCCTAGCAACCCAGTTACTGGATAACACAATAACCATTGGTAAGACTGATTGTCAGACTATCAGGCTTCTGACTACCCGAATCGACCGGCGACCTTGAAAGATCTACGAATGAGTACGGGACCATCGGCTTAACGTGCTTTCTAAGGTACATAGAGGTCTTGGAATGTAATGGATGTTCACATCCACGAACCGTCCGTCCAGTAATTTACTGTTTTGTGGTCCTCGGCAAACGTAGTTTAACCGTCTGGAAATTACTTAGGTGGTCCCGACACATGGGTAATATTGTTAAGAAGTCTTTTTATACCCTCCTATAAACCTTACTAAAAATAAAAAGGTTCCTGGGTTCGATTCCCAGCAGGCGTAGCATGACGCATTCTATCTCTACGAAGAATAGACATAGCTTTTTCTATACAAAGTGACAGTTCGTTTCTTCATTTTTGACATCGCACCGTAGGAATCCTTCTATAATCTGTCATTTTGTCTTTCATTTCTAACGATCTTTGTCTAGGTTTTTTTGTAGGTAGACTATTTTGGAAGAAAGTTTTCTATCCTTACTGTCAAAATCACACTGACAAACCGACATTTGGCGAAGGTAGTGAAGACAATTTAATTTTGGAAAAAAAAATTCTATGACAAAACAAAGAATTCTGAGTCGAATTATGTAAAAGAGTGAATTTCGTAAAAAGTGCAGTTGACTCTTTCTACTTTGCTACCGTCGCGTCGTGCTGTCTACACGAAACGTCATTTTTGTCTACTCTTCCGTCGACAAAACGGTGCTCATGCTACGCCTGTTGGTCGGGCAAGTGTTATATTATGTTTCTCCATTAGGAATTTCTCAGTAGCAGACCAGAGTCTGGATAAGTGCCCGTTTGAGGCTCGCTCCCTACATGGGACAACTTAAAACAACTGGCGAAATGTAGGTACACTGGTACACCCAATGACTATATAGCCTCTTGACTGCTCATGCGGGCGACTCGGGCTCACGACACATCAGTTTAATTGAACAGATATTAGATGACGATATGAGTGGCCATTTTAGTTTTGACCAATGGTTGGAACTCTGCACACGAGGTTATTTTGATCTTAAAAAACATAATAATAAACAATTATGAGTTATTGTTCGGTTAATTGGTGTGGAAAATCGTCTAGAACATCCAACTATAAAAAAGATAGCATTACTTTTCATCGGTAAGTAGAATATATTTGTAATTTAATAATATTATGAATTTATTACAGGGCTCAAGATAAACTGGATGATACGTAAAGGTTACAAAAAAGTACACCGCGTTGAAGTCTTTTTGAAAAGTCCCTTTCTCTCACTAGGGTATTGCAATACGTCTGTCCCTTTCTATCTGCACTTACTGGAGAGTGTTGTGATAACTTCATAATAAAGCAACTATATTATTGACGATAAAAATACGATGTTTCATAATGGTAAAAAATTAAGTAGGTACTTAATGTTTACATTTTAGATTTCAAAATATTCCGTAACGAAAAGTGGATTAATGCAGTTCACAGAGAAAATTTTATTCCAAATAAATATAGCGTTGTTTGTTCAAGGCATTTCACAGCAGATTAAAAATAAGTAATAGCAATGTCATTTCCTTTCGGATAGAACAATACATTCTCATAAGTGAAATTAAAATTAATTAATGTTCAATTAGGAAATCGTTGAATCGATATCGATATTATTGTTGCTAAACTGACTTGTGCCTCACTATGTTTGGGACTTTCGTCCTGACATTGTTGCATCGGCCAATCACAACCGCTATAATGTCTTCGTCCCCCGGCCCGCAGTGGGTCTATCAGCTCTCAAGTGGTTTAAAACTCTTTGGGTACACCTCTGCCTAACCTTTCGGGGATTACGGGGGTGTCGTTATGTTATGCACCTGTTGTTAGGGTTGTTAGTTAACACCCATTAAATAAATTACCTACGCGAAGTCAACCGACACCTGCATTTTACCACGCCACTAGCACTTCTCATAAATGCAATGATGTCACAAATAGTGAACGATGGATTCTAATTCATGGGGTAATAAGATTGATTGACAGAACAAGGTAACATTAATTATATAAACTATAGCGACTTGCTCCTGCTTCGCACGGTTTTTACGACTTGACAAAACATTGAGATTTCTTAGTTATATATGTAACTCACCTTTGTATATGTAACTCACCTTCCGGAATAAATTCTGTAAACGATGGGGAAAACCTCATCAAAATCTGTTGCGTGGTTTAGAAGACAACGCGGACATACAGGCAAACACGAAAAGCGACTTTAATTGAAAAATGCATAGATTACAATTTTGTAGAGTTCTGCTGTGGAATAATACTTATTTATTATTCCTTAACCGTATCTATCCTTATACTCTTACTTCATATGTGATTGTTATAATAAGTATTGCTATGAAAGAAGTAACAAAGTGTTAATATTATGTAGGCACGTGTATTGTGGGTGATTGTGGACACAAATATCTAATTTTTTATGCTCCATGGAGTTTCTAAAATAACTTTCAATTGTTTTTATTTTAACGTTGTGTAAATTCCATCCTTAGATTAGTCAACTGTATGTTTAAGAGATTTTAGTTTAATCACTATAAAAATTGATTGAAAGCCGAGACAATGGTGCACAGCTTTGCACTGTTTGTAGGTAAGTAGTTAACAATTGTTATACAAACGATCATAATGGCATTTGTTTCAATAACAAGAGAATACAGGTGTGCCAGCACCTCTATCTCATAATTACTCATAATTCATAGCAGAAGTGTCATCGAGTGTGTTACAATAATCAATGCAAATAAAATACTCTATGACGAATAACGTTATATTTGTACATGCACCTCTTTATGATATCCTGATAGATAAACCATTTATAGGAAAGTTATGATGCATTGCGCTATCATCACAATATGAATCATTTACAAACGCAAGAATGTTTAAGAAATCTAGTTCACAATGTCATACACATGCTTCTTTGTACTTAAACATGTTGTTGACAACCCTGCGCAGGCGCAATGTGCGTCGCCCGTCACCAAAACATAAGAATTATGTCTTCATCTGTATGCAAACCAGGTGTTCAGTAAGTGGTGCAGTCACAGAGGTCATCGCCGGCTGAACTTGACTAACGGACCTCCACCACAGATTACTTAATAGTTCCTGCCTTCTACGGAAACAATTACATAACATATCATGGCTTACGACAACAAAATAATTGCTCTAAGTGTTAGATAGCAACAATTAGACCTAGATCTAAGGTAATAAAAGTCTATTAAGTACTTTGTCTCGTTTACATTGAACGTTGTGTTATTTAATAGCAAGTAACAGAGGGACGGACGTTTCCAGAAAAAAAATTGTTGCATTCGAGAGTCACGATTGCTCGAACGCAACTTTTATGGACTGTCGTCTTCACGAGCGAAGATAATTGTAGCTATGTTAAAATGTTGTCAAGTCGTGCACCACAACACCAACTTTTACTTTTTATTTTTGGTGTTAACATAAATTGGTACCTACTCTATAATTTCTTAGAACAATGATGAACAAGGAACTTCAACGAATTGTAATTTAAAATAAATGATCAAAAACTAACTGAATTAATTAAGAATACCTTTTATTTGTTCGTTTATGCAATACTTACATAAAGTTTTAATTTTGAAACAATGATGACCTTCTGATAGAGGCGTGTGGCAAAATCTTGACGTCACAATTAGACATAGTTCCATATAGGTTTGTCTTATTTTATCACAAGTTGTAGGTACTACTTGTACCTCTTTAAGATATCCTGAAAAATTTGAAGGGGTTTCTCATTTACCTACCTTATGTATTACTACCGTGGCGGGCTAATAATTGATAGTGTCTTGTTGATATTTGTAATTAACTAATTTGTCCCTCATTTTAACAAATCGCCATCTTCGCTGATCAGTAAAAGCGGTTTCCTGGATAAATAGGTAATGGTATGAAATTGATTCATCCACTATGGGAAATGATGTTCATGTGAGACCTTTAGGAGTACCTACCGTTGAAGGTGGTTTGTCATTCACTAACCGAGGGAGATCAATGATAAAAGATGCCTTGACCTACTTGTCCTCGGAGCAAGACCTTGTAATTGCCGAAAAAAGCGCTTTCGCAAATCTTGAGAAGAGGACGAGAGCCAATGGACAGTGGACTGCCTTTGAGGATGCCGACGAGGGACAAAGTGGACAAGATCACGAGACAGCTGAAGGCGAACTGCCAGCAGTCTAGATCATCTGATAATCACGCTAGGTTTCAGAATTTGTGGGATCCCGAGAATGTAGATAATAGGGAACGCCAACAAACATACCGGACAACGATGAGCGGCGCCGGCGCAGTCTTCTGCGCCAAGTATTCATTTCTATTCGCATTTAAAACCAATTAGACGAATCACTGAACATATAATTTCAAGATGAAAGAGATGCATGCTCCTGTGAATTTCCTGTCTACAGTCACAGTCGTAAATCTAGATGGAATGAACCCGTAAATAATGCCAATACGCGTCTCATTACAATCGCGCAACATAAAGCAAAGCACATAGGTAATAACTACATGACGGTATTTGCCGTGCCGTGTACGAAAGATTGATTGTTTTACTACTGCACTGACGTAGTCAGACGAGTTAGAAGCCTAGAGTTCTCATAACATTTGCGGTTAAACAAAATTATCCATGAAATAATGCAAATAAAACTGTCATTCGATAACTGGTACCTGGTAATCATGACAATTTTATATGATTAGGGAATTACAGTTGAAATATCAAACTAAATTACACATAACGCTACAAATTGTTCGGTAAATAAAGTAAATTAGTTTTCTCTTGTCCTGATTTGTATCCTACTGATTTGTTTGAATGACATTTACCTTTGTAAGCTGTACCTACTTACCTGTACAGTCTGAAGTAGCGTCTATACATATGCCTTATTGGATTTGTAAGCTTTATTGTCTTATATTCTTTTAGCTACTTCTTTACTGTTTGCTTATCAATATTTCAGGCTTAGGAACTCTCGCTCTATTTGTTGATTTAAATCGTAGTTCTCACTGTCTTCTTAGAGATAGAGGAATAATACTAGATCATACCTTATCAAGAGGTTAATGATCGCTTGATAATTATGATTACTTACAGAGTTACAGTTATTGACTGATACAAGTGATCATTTGTTATTGTTTATTAACTTATTTAACGACAATATAACAAGTTTATTATTGTTTATTAAGCAATATAACGAGAACGACTATAGCAATACGAAGGATATAAACAAAGTATTCAAAGCTTTATTAATATCCATCACAGTAACATTATTATCACCTCACTATAGACATGAATCGTCACATTGTTGTTAACATATTATAAAATTCCGATGGTCCTACACTCTGTTATTATAAAGTTCTATAATTGTCGAACCTCCGAAAGTTAGGTCACCAACCCTGCAATTAAAATAACGTTGATATTGGTAAGACCTCCTTGATAATGAAGGCAAACATTGAACAGTCGCCAACGCCAAGGCGAACTAATAACCATGTAACTACAATAGTGCCGCGTAACAGTAATAACACAATGGAACAAAACCTATTTTCTTTTGGCATGGTATACGTATACCCAAACTGATTTCTGGGACCTTCGCTGCTTCTATGCCAATTAACGAATTAAAACAATGCGAAACCGTACGAAGCGTTTCACATCGCGTCATACCATAAGACAATCGGCTTTTATGTCCATTGAGAACAACGTTCATCCTTTTCATCGGACACGCCGTAAATAATAAACAATATTGTCATTGTATGTATATTTAGACTTTCAAAAGTAACAGCCTGGTTAGTGAAAGCGTGGCTTCACATAGACATGCTCACAATTGACCTTGTTCCTCTAATCCATGCAGTGCAACAGGATTCACACCCACCACCTCAAAGTGTAATATAATTGTCTCTCACATGCCCATGAGCATTGGCACTTGTAAAAGGTCGCTAAAGCTATTATTGTCTTGAGTGATTTATTTTTATCAATGAGTTTGACACGCGTCACTAGTTGTTACGGTATAATTTTGTTTACATAGATTTGATTTGTAATTTAGTGAACCTTAATGTTCAACAACCGTGAATATTTTATTTATCATTTATTAAAATAAAAACTGGACAATGCAATGTCAGGATTCACATGACTATCTGGCTGCTTTGCTTTATCTTACGATTAATCCTTTGGAAGGCGGTAAAAGAAAAATATAATATAAAATTTTCCTAGTGTAATAATTCACGGCCTCCAGTTACATCTCTGGGTCGCCGAAAAACTGGTGGAATAAAAAAAGATTGATTGAAACCTTGAGCCGCTGTCACAAGGTGAATAAGAACTTAAGAAGACATCGTACCCTTCAAGGCGATATCTTTGTAACTTTAGGAACTTGATCATCTACACCCTTATCACCTTAGCCACTTTTATAGTTCTACAAACCCTTTCCTTCCTGAACTGATCCCGTTTTTATTGAGTGCCTTATTTGGACTAAAGCTAGATACGACAAACTCTACCTTGTTCATTACTGATGCTATCGAAGTAGTAGACTCCTAAATTGTTGGTATCCGACTTCCGACATACGGACATTTATGGAATCGTAATTGTAAACGTTGAAAGCCTTACTGAAGATGGTATAGTAGCATGGCTAACGATAATCCCTATAACTAATAAAATGCGGAATCGAAGGCTATAGAAGATTTAATGGGCTGGTCCGGCTCTTACGAAGCGGAAACATGCAAGTCACCAGGACAGGTCTTAGTTGAAGATTAAAATAGAATATTGATCTCTATAGTGTGAGTATATAGGGCGCTTTGTTAAGTTAGAAATAAATACCTACTCTGTCAGTTACTTAAATCGAATATTGAGAGGTGCTGTTGGAAGTGCACTTTCATAATTTCGAAACCAGCTACACTTTCGTACGTCTACGGCAAAAAATCTGATGGAACAATTTCTATGAAAACTTCACGGAAATTGTTTTACAATGCAGTGCCTATTTGCGGGACCCTCTTATTAATGCAGAAGCTTATTCAGCGGCTTCTTCTAAAAGGTTCGGGATAAATAAAACACTGATCGGTTGGTTTCGGTGGGAAATTCTGATCATGCAGAAATGATGTTGTAAAATAGATAGGAGATGATTATAGCGGAAGTGCAAACATGGAAATACAGACCGCCCCTAACTTCTAGATCACGCTATAAATTCATGAATGCTGATGTTCTTGACTTTCCTATATGCATTGCACTTAATTGCCTTCGGAAGTGGTTTTCCGTCATATTATAATGAACGCGACCGTAATCAAAGCAAGAGCCATGGTGTATATATCAACCGGTTGTCTGTGTGTGTTATATTCAGGAAACCCATGGACCATTTGATAATAAGTATAATGACAATGTTCCGTTGTTAAAGTTATACAAAGGCAAAACACGCTTGAACTGGCTTCAACCGTTAAATACCTACTATTTCTATGTAGTACCTGTAGGTACCTGTTATACAAGTGTAGGTACATTTTTTAAATACTTTATAAGGTTGTATGGGCTAGGTACTTTCTAAGTTTTTAGTTCCAAATTAAACTAGAGTATATAGTTCCTATTTAGCTTCTTTATCAAATTGTTAAGGTGTTAGGTACTGTTAGGTACATAACATTACCATTTTTCAGTTCATATTAATAAGTAAGTAGTTAAACTACTTTCCGTCTCTATTTTCACGCATACTGGCTATGTATTTCGGAGTTTCAGCATGCATATTTTGGTAATGATGGTACGCTTATCTCCACTCGTACCTATTCATGAAGGAAAAATAACCCATAAAAACTTTCAAGCGTCTGAAATTGAAGTTTAAGGTTCTTTATAAACCTTGTTACCACATTACATGTCTACTTCAATTTGTAACTGCTAACCATGCTGTGTAACAATCTCAATTTATTCTTTTGTTTTATTACAGAGCTCACGCATGGCGAAGAGTTTGGATACGATGGAAGTATCGGTAAGAATCAATTAAATGTATATTATATCGAGGCTGTATCACGCAAAAACTTGGTGGAAGTAAACGCTCACTATTTGCTCTAGTAAATTGCGATTGGAGTATCGCTGTCATAGATCGTTTTTTTTTTCAATGATCAGTCTTGGATATTGAATAAGAAAATAATAGATGTGTGATGTGTTTTTTATAAAATATGTAGTAACTCTCATGTAAGGATATTTATAGATTTGCAGTGTTTCAACATCTGAAGGAACAATGAGGTTTTTGTGATGTTTCTGTTTATGTTTTGTTTTATTCTGTAATTATTAAATAAATATGACTGCCTCGTTGGTCTAGTGGTCGCAAGCGCTACTGCTGAGCATGAGGTGCTGGGTTCGATTCCCAGGTCGGGCAAAGTGTTATTAGGTAGGTTTTTCATCAGGAATTTCTCAGTAGCTGCCCGGAGTCTGGATTTGTGCTCGGTTGATGGCAATAGGCTCGCCCCCTATTACATGGGACTAAACATAATTGGTGAAATGTGGGTGTAGGTAGTAGGTACCTACTATAGGTACATACACCTTTGACTAACCCTTCGGTGTTTACACGCGTGATGTTATGTTAAATATAAAAAATATAAGTACCTACTTACCTACCTACGTAATAATTACTGCTACGGCCTAGCACTATAGCAAGTAAATCAAGTCTTTACTGTGATCCATGGGATTAGAGAGGTAGACGAAGCATTTGAAAGATTCATTAGTTTTTCTTCCTTTAAAATTATAGGAAATAGACATCGTAGGACACCTGTGTCGGCTGTGTACCACCTGCTACTATTAATTACCAGAAAACAATTTCCTAGCCCGATTTCCGTTATATAAGCAGCAGCTGCAGTAGGTCCGTCTACGGGTGATTAATAAAGCATTTAGGGGCTATACATACTCACTATTATGCCCTGAGTTATTGCCGGTATCACGAGCATCGTGCTGTGTTGGTATTGGTACGGCTGCCAGCTGTCCTATCCCTTATTGAGCAACCCTGTGCAGTAGGTACCTATAAGTTAGACCTGTGCTATAGGGTCCTAAGGGGTAATTGGGTGCTAGCCTATAATTTTTCTCAAGAATAGTCATGATATGACTAAAATGATTAGTTTTAAATAGTTAATAAGTTTATAATATTACCTTAGTTAATAATGTTTATTCTTCGGAGGAAAATTTGGTGAGGAAAGTTTTGGGTATGAATGGCGATGGCTATAAGAGTAGACCAGAAAACCAGAGAAACGATGGATGGACTGTGTGAAAAATGATATGGCTAGAAAGGGAGTGACTACCGAGATGACGGCAAATAGAGAAGTATAAGCTAATAAGAAAGGGACATGTTGCGCTGACCACAAATAAATTGGGATAAGGGCAGGAGAATGATGGACTCTTGCAGTGGAGTCACATAAAAACTAGGTACCTATGTGGTATGGATACCTACGTGGTATGGATGGATACAGACCCTTTTTTTTTGTCGGTATGGTAAATCCACATGGATGTCTTCCGCCCTGGGGCGGGCGGAGGGGTCTGTCAGACTCTAACTGACTAAAAACCACACCGGTGTTCCCCTCCCACTTGGACCAGGGATCAAGGGATTTTGTGCACCTTCCACAAAATCCCCGGCTGGTGCCGGCCCGCTTTGCGGGCCCCTTCAGGTAGGAGGTGGTACGGACCCTTGGCCCAACTTGTTTGTTGAAGATACTTCAGCATGAACACAATAATTCTATTATGTAGCCGGTTACACATTGTTTTACCAAAAACAATGTAATTGCATACTTCCACTGTGGTTTTTATGGCGTGCTCAAATTAACTACACCTTATATTGCTGAATTATTCGTGAATAGAATGCAATTGACAAGGTTATATTTAATTAATGCTAGGTAATTATATAAGCTAGTGTTTATAGATTAGATTACAGATCTAAAAATACCGCGCAATTTACAGTTTTTGTACTTAGTTTTAGTTGCGTTCTATAAATAAAAATGCCATTGCATTGCGTGTGCTTTTAAATCGGATATCTAATTGTTTTGAAAGTTTTCGCACTGCTGGAATGAAGGCTATACATGAGTTACCTATTAGCGTGTAAAAAATCGTTAAAGAACGGAACACTTTTTGCTGGTACATAACTTGGACTCTACGCAAGTACCTACGCAATCATAGAACGCGGATAGAAGCAACAAAAGAGACCTAGGTCCCTCAATTTAAATCAATCGTATTCTTTGTAGGTCCTGAATACTGGGGTGAGAGGTACCGGGAGTGCGCAGGCAAGCATCAGAGCCCGATCAACATCAACGTGCTCCGAGTAAAGCAGGTCACTCTACCCGACCTTGTACTCGTGGGCTTCGACGACTCCATTGATGATGTACACGTCACCAACAATGGACACACAGGTAAGAAGGTTTCACACATGGAGGTGTTAAGACATAGTTACACTTACGCACAACGGAATACGCCATTGTGCTGCCGTATATATATGGTTCCCAGCAGTGAATAAGCAAACACAGTGGATGTTGTACTAGGCAACTGAAGGTTGCACTATAAATGTAAGAGCCTCGCTCATAGGCCACAGCTTAATTGGAGGACTCAATGGATCAAGTGCATGAGCAACGTATTCTTCTTTAGACCTAATTGCAACCGTGATAGATCCAAAACTTCGTGATATCATGAATTTAATTCCATGTTTTGAAACAGCGTTCTAGCCTGAGATGATGTTATTGTCTGTTTTTGACTCATATTTATTCTGTCTCTTACCTAAGGCTGCATGCATTCCGCTGAACCCACTTTAAAATGACCTGATGCGTGACCAACATCCTATGGGCGATGGAGTCATGCTTTTTGTCGCATAACTGATGAATTGGTTATTCAATGTATTGCGATGTAAATATCTGATAGCAGTTGACCTAGTACACATTTTTTGGAGCCAATGAAAGATCATTGCTAATGTAGCTTATGGACTATGAAGGTGGGCATCAGGGTGTCCATGCATTTGGTGACATTTTGTCAGTCGCAAGTTCGGGGAAATCTTAGCTCCAATCAAAGCGGGATGCGGCTATTCCAACTTTACCCCATAAAGTAGCCATATTATTTCACAACAATAGGTTTCGATAGAGCAGAGAGCGCTCTGCAAACTGTTGCAGTTATAGGACGATTTCTCTCAGTTGATTTCTATTGTATTTTTTTATGGTCTTTTTATTGGTTTAAAAATTCGCGTGTAAATAGTATCATTGATAATAGATAAGCAAAGTTCACGCCTATCACGGTTCAAGTTTAAATGGGGTCAAGGTTCAATATAACTTTATGAAACTTCTTTTAAAGCTAGCAAATGTCTTTATCTACTTAGTTACACCAGTAATACCTAAAGAGCTGCAACGAAGTTTAGGAGACGACCTAATTAAGTAGGTACTGTGGCGATATCTACATCGCCACATGCGAACTAGGTACACATCAAAGACGTGACATCTCACAAAAATCCTGCATCGCGCAATTAAAGTTTACCATGCAGTGGACATATATACAAGACACAGACATCAATCGTTGGGCAGATGCCCGCCAGACACAACACCAGTCTGGTCGGAGGAACACCCTGTTCCTCATACCCCTAAAGTACCTAACATCATGCCTGCATTCGCTTGAGGGGTAGTAACTGTAGTAGGTACACTCATATTTCGCACGTCCTATGTAATAGGAAGCGTTAAGGAGGATGCTGTTAATGACAGTCACTCAGATATAATGGAAAACCCTTCTTATAACATATTGCCTGATCTGGAAATCAAATCGACTACAAATTCAACAGTTGCACTTGCGAGATGTTTCGAATAAGTAATTATTATTGTAAACATCAAAGTATACTGCATTATACAATAATCGCATACCTGCAATTGCTGGTATCTAGCATATAGGTAGATATTTGGTAATTGAAATACCTATAGGTAGGTATCTAGTAATTGCAGGTATGCGATTAATGAACCATAAGGAATAAATATATGTATTTCCCACAGTTTTGATTGAGGTGCAGAACGAGCCACATCCACGAGTGAGAGGAGGCCCCCTCGACGGTGACTATGTATTCAGCCAAATGCATTTCCACTGGGGAGACAATGACACCTTCGGCTCCGAAGATAAGATTAACCATAGAAGGTGAGATCATTATTACGAATAACATTTAAAAATTATCGGTTCAGAAAAAACCAGTCCCTTACAAACAAGGATTGATTGTAATTTGTAAAAAATATTGAGAAAAAAAAATTAATACCTCGTGCAAGCAAACAAAAGGTGGTAAGTAGGTACATTTTATGGATCGTGATTTTGTAATTTTTACAAATTGTCATTTTCAGGTAAAATGAGTTGTGTTATTGACATTTGTTCTTCCATCTTTACAGTTTCCCGATGGAACTGCACATGGTGTTCTTCAAAGAGGAGTACAAGTCCGCAACAGAGGCTGTGAAACATTCGGACGGCCTAACAGTGCTCGCGTTCTTTTATGAGGTTCGTTTTTCACAAGCTATTACGTTCCTATTTTGTTTGTATTTATTTTCAGCTTGATCTATAAAATGTATAAAAAAGAGACAATCTTAATAAAAAAACAAAAAAACATCCTGACAATCTAATACTAAAGACAACATACACAAGGTATCGAAACTATTGCAACAAAATTTTAAAAAAAGTTAAAAGGGAATTTGAAAGAGAAGAAGTAAAAAAGGCGGGAAAGGACAACCGCCGCCTCTGGAAAGTAATAAATAAAGTTTCAAATAGGTCAAGACCCAAGACATCACCTAATGAGTTAATAAGCCCGGATGATCTACCAGTTCATTCCTTAAATAAAATAAACCACTTTTTTGCCAACATTGGTTCAACCTTAGCTAGTAAAATAACCGTCCAACAGCGGGATCATGATTACCAGCCTACTACTACCCACTTGCCTGCTTTTTCCCATTCCATGGTTATCCTACCCACTGATGAAGACGAAGTTGCTGCTACTATTTCCTCTCTGAAGCGCGACTGTGCCGTGGGCTGCGACAATATTTCTTCAAATCTTCTCATTGCACATAAGAATCTTTTAGTGCCAACCATTACACATGTCTGCAACTTGGCGATCGAATCTGGTACCTTTCCACTTGCGTTCAAAAGAGCACTTATCCATCCCATTCACAAGAGTGGGGACCGCCACTGTGTTAATAATTATAGACCAATAGCAATTCTGCCTGCCTTATCAAAAATTCTGGAACGGCTATTGAACAACAGGTTGGTGAAATACCTAGAATCAAATAACCTGCTGTCCCAGTTTCAGTTCGGGTTTCGTGCAAAAAAATCGACGGCCATGGCGGTACACGAGCTGACAAACTTTATTTTTTCCAAGATGGATGATAAGAAGAAGTCCTTAGCCATCTTTTTAGACCTAGCTAAAGCCTTTGATACAGTTTCAGTTCCAATCTTGCTACGTAAGCTTGAAAACCTCGGCGTTCGTGGAAATCAGTTGTCACTCTTCAAAGATTACCTAACAAACCGCACGCAATTTGTTAAAATTGATAACCACTTAAGTGACACTCTCCCCGTAGCTATTGGAGTTCCTCAGGGAAGTATTCTTGGCCCCACATTATTTCTGGTGTATATTGACGGCCTCTGCAATCTCTCTCTTCAAAATGGACGTATTATTACCTTTGCGGATGACACTGTCGTTCTTTTCAGTGCAGACTCATGGGAAGAGGTATATAACTGCGCTCAGGTCGGGTTTAATACTGTAAATGATTGGCTGAGAACTAACTTACTCACCTTAAATTCCGACAAAACCAAGTTTTTAGCCTTTACTTTAAGAAACAGGCCGCAGTCATCTCTCCAACCATTCTCCATTCTCGCTCACACCTGTTCATCCCCTCATAACGGTGACTGTTCCTGTTCCAAGTTGCAGAAAGTCGACAGTATCAAGTACCTGGGGGTCACCTTGGATTCTAAATTAAACTTTGCCGCACATATAAATTCTCTCACTAGCAGAATACGGAAATTCATCTTTGTGGTGAAAAATCTTCGGTCTATCCTTAACTCCAAGCAACTACTATCTGTATATTGTGCGTTGTGCCAATCGCTACTAACATATTGCATCACCGCATGGGGTGGAACGTTTAAAACTAACCTTTTACCACTTGAAAGGGCCCAAAGGGCAGTCCTTAAAGTCGCACTATTCCTTCCCTTCCGACATCCCACTGTAGATGTTTATAAGTCCTCTAAAGTCCTCTCTATTAGGCAGCTTTTTGTTCTCCATGTTGCTGTGAAACAACGATCTCTGATTCCTTTTATTAATACCCACCATAATTCTGACAAGAGAAGCAGAAGACGGAATGTATGCCAACCTGAACCAGTAAAAACTCAATTTGCCCGAATTTTTTTTTCTTTTCTTGGTCCTTTTCTTTACAACAGACTGAATGATTTACTCTCAATTCATTCCCTAAACAAAACAACTTTTAAAAGGAAAATAACTGACTGGCTTATCACTTTAGATTATACCCAAATTGAAGACCTTTTCAAAACGTTATCCTAACAGAATGTTCCCTTGCAACGCACTCACAATTACCCCGCACTACACACACTCACTTCACATCACACACACTCACCCCACACACCACAAAACACTCACCTACATCCTCCCTTGCATGTATTTTTATTTTTAATTTTACTTTATTCCATTATTTTTATTTTGTATACCAATTTTGTGAGCAATATTGTAATATAATTGTAATGTATGAGATTCTTATTTAATATTATATGCGAAATTGCGAATCAGATCGTCTCCAGTACGACGTAATAATGTAAAACTTTCTTTAAGGGGCCTGGTGACCTGACATACAGGTTTTGAAAAAAAACTTAGTTTAGGCACCAGTCTTCCACAAATTAATTATAAATTTGTCTCTGTAGACTATTTAATTACTTTCTCTGTAATTTGTGGTAAGAAAATAAATAAATAAATAGATCTAAAGGGCCTAGACAAAGTGAACGGTGATGGAAAAGGCAAAAATGTATAGGACTGACATAAACTTTCGAAAAGCTTATGTCAATCCCGTTGAAAGTCGTTGTAGAAATACGAAACGCTTTCGAAGCGATTGACATTTTGTCTAGGCCCTCAGAGGTCCTAGACAAAGTGACATTCTATCAGCGATAACGATGATAGAACAGGCAAAAATGTATAGGACTGACATAAACTATCGAAAAGCTTATGTCAATCCTGTTGAAAGTCGTTGTAGAAATACGAAACGCTTTCGAAGCGATTGTCACTTGTCTAGGCCCTCAGGAGACCACGGTATAGCTATAATTTGTAGAGTAGGTACTTACATATAAATAAATCAAATTCAGATAAGTATACTTAAAGATTTCAACCATTTGACGTTCATAACTGCAAGAATATCGATTCAATACTGTTCAGTTCTATCTGCTATGCATCACTCTAACCTACCTCTACGGTCCCGTGAGCTTACTAATAGAAGTAACTTATCGCAGCGTGCACGTGGACATTAATAGCATTGATCGATAGTAGTCTGTTGGCTGCCAAATGTATGTGATGATAATATGATAACGGGTAGATAAGTAGGTATAATGTATTTCATGTCTAATTCATCACGTTTGGCAATCTGCCGCCCGTCGGGTCTTTTGCATTCAGCGTATCAAATCAAAATAAGATGCTTACGACCATAAATTCATTGTTTCAGCTGATTAGGACCGAACTAAATGTAGCACCCAGTTCTCTTTGCACTTTTTGTAGACCTACTTTTGATCGCAGCGCGTTCAACCGTAGTTTTAGAATAGAACATACTTACCTAATCACTTCGGGCGTTAGCCCTGACTTCCGAATCCAAAGTCACGGTCAATGTTTCGAAAGTGAATGAAAGCTACGGTACGGTATAGTTTTGTTTCAAGCCCTAAAACTTATTGATTCGCGGATCCTCCGTATTTTTTTTTGTATTGTAAAAAACTGCCTTTTCACGCGTAGCAATAGGAGAGAAAATTAGGGAGAGGTGTAGCTTCCTTTTTACAGTGCTACACGTTTCCGGATGATAGATAGTCTTATATATAGAACAAGCGTGAGCACATTTTTTAAACATTACTTGCAACTTGATGAGACAACACGAACCTTGGACAGATTACCGCTACCACAAGCATCACAATTGAAAATTCGTTCACCTTGGTTACAAGATACGATTACCTACGAAATCCTTCTGAAATCTATTTTCGATAGCTACTACGCGAAATATCACTCACTCAATGATTAATCAGAGAATCTCAAGAATCACAGCTTTTTTTTTTCCATGGGCTCATGGATACCCTCCGTCTGGGGAGAACGGAGGGTTATGTCGGACCTTCTACTACCATATATCGGAGGTCGGGGAGATACTAGTACATTCGCCGCACCCCCGACTGGTATCAGCCCGCCACGCTTAGCAGGCCACATCACCAAATGCGGCCGATTCCACGACCGCACATCCTCCCATTATGGTGCGCATGGAACACTGCGTGCCACCTCTTTGGCCCTGTCTGTTCGAGGACGACATAGCCCCAATTTCGCCGCCAATCTCGATATAGAGCATCTGCTAACAAATAATGTTAGGAAAACCTACCCCTACAGGGGTACATA
This sequence comes from Lithophane semibrunnea, assembly GCA_947363905.1. NCBI lineage: Eukaryota > Metazoa > Arthropoda > Insecta > Lepidoptera > Noctuidae > Lithophane > Lithophane semibrunnea. The sequence goes on along the minus strand of OX376194.1, from coordinate 7,858,771 downwards.
AGTACCTACGCGTTGAAATTAATTGGAAGGTTATATGAGGATTGAGTCGCGGGGAAAGCTAATCTTTTTCCAGCTAATTTTCAAAAATGTTGCTAACTGAACATTAAACCATTTCAGTTGGATCGTCACCAGCATCCTGCCTACGACGATATAACGTCAGCGCTGGTGAACGTCACAGAACCTCACACCAGCGTGGTCATGAGCCATCCCTTCTCATTCCTCAACATCTTGCCGTACGACTTGAAGAGATACTTCACATACAAAGGATCGTTGACCACGCCGCCTTGCTCTGAAGTCGTCATCTGGCTTGACTTCGAGCAGCCGATCAGGCTAACACATGAACAGGTGAGAAAGTACTGAATTTTGAGATGATCATTTATAATCCTAAGAATATCTATTGACTCGCTAGGTTGGTTGACATTAAACTATGAATATAGTTATAATAACCATGCAATGAGTTCATTCTTTGTATAAATTCTTTGGATCATTAAGACTATGGTTTTGCAACCATTATTTCAGATAAAGACTTATATTGTATACAAGTACTATATGTCTTTTATGTTGTATTAGCACACTACTATTCAGTTAAATAGGTGCACCATAACCATTATTTTCTACAGAGTGGCAATGCAATTGCAGATACTACCCCCAAGGGCTTTTGTATGGCGCAAATAGTAAACTATTTAAAGTAATTTACATTAGAAAGGACCTAATAACTCTCTGCAACTGCACACTTTGTTAATCAGCAATTCAGTGGGCGTACATGGGAATACTGAGGCGTAAATTATGTGCCGTTATATAACTTTATGTTCAAACGCAGACGTGCAGGCGTCACGTGGCACATGGTAATTACAAACGTTTTATGTTGACAGATAGAGGCATTCAGAGAGATAAGATCTTCGCATGGGAAGATCACTCACAACTTCAGGCCGATACAGCCGATCGGTGACCGAGTAGTGTTCTACAATATTGACAACAACTACTATGTGTACAATGAGATCGAAGATCATGAAGAAACCACTACTCTGAGACCATCAAGGAGGAAAAAGGGTCGCAACAATGCTCATAGTATCGTTCCTACAGTTTTATATACAATGAGCTTTACTTTAATGATGTTGTTCAGCTTGTGATAATCTTTACCCTGTTTACTCAGCTACATTCAGTTAATATTTTGTTATTGTTAGAATTTGTTTATGTAATAGAGTGGTAGATTTGTTACTAAACAATGTCACTTATTTAATATTTGTTGCATCTGATGTAGGAAGATGAACTGTGCTTTAAGAAAGAATATATTTATAATTTATAATAAACTAAGTAGGTACTGTGCATAATTTATATAAAATGTAAGTAAACACTTACATATTTTATATTAAAACTAGAAATCTGTATTGAATAGATGAGTGGGTAGCTGCTCTTTGCTGTCATCTTTATGCTTCCCAGATGTGTAAACTTTTCGAGCACCTTGTGTTTATTAGCGAATTGAGAATGAAGTGAAATATGATATTGGCCAGTCATCATTAACACTAAATGTGCTTTCAAGCACACATTGGGTTGATAAATTGTGAAAATCTTAAACTGTTGACTGCCAAGCCAATTGTTACTACCTAACCTGAATACAGGACATACTTTATTTAAGCCTTACTATACACCATTAGAGAAATTTTAATATAAATTTTGATGACTGAGATAGTTAATTTTGTTTCTAACAAGGAGTATACAAATGTACACTATTAATTGTATTCTGTGATATTAAACTAATTGCTAGTGTGAAATTAAAGTTCTGTGCAATAAATTTCACTAATAAAATTCATCAACTTGCTTTTCTTTATCCCTGAAATGTTTGTCTCAACCTGATCCAAGTGAACTTAACAACATCCCAGAACACTATAAAGAATTAAAAAGAAATATTGTTCCTTATTGATTTTACTTACACATAACTTACAATTCATGTTATTCATACTTCAACAAATGTATGGAAATAGTTCAATCCTCTTCAGTAGCTCTATTATCAGTCATAGTAACCATGGCTCCCAAATTATCTTCACTGCCTTGTTTCAGTCTCTCCCATATCAGTTCTGCTATTGCCTTCTGTGTTCTTCTCTCTAGTTTCTCTAACTTCTTTGCTACATCTCTTTTGAGATCCCAGTCTGGTTTTCGTGGTGCTAAGCTTGAAATGTCCAGGTCTTGTAACACTATCTGTAATTGCAGAAATAAATACTATTATAATTTTTACAAAATATGTCTCATAGACAAGAGAAATTAAAAAGGTGTTAATGAAATTCTGTCTAAGATCTTCTTCACAAACAGCAGTTACTATAATCATTCTAATTTCTGCCACCAAGCAGTATTGCTATTGCTATATTCTGGTTTGAGGACTATGGGTGCCAGTGTTTATTGTAAACAGACAGACACATGAAATATTTCAGCTTGATTCTGGGATGGTACAAATCTGTGCCCAATCTGGTTCGGCAGGTATGCAGCGGTGACCACTTCACATCAAATAGGTTGTTGTTTTTGGCTTGTTCATTATCCAATAACATAAAAACCAGCCACCACTGGTTCTGTACCACCAAACAATATTTAGCAAAAAACGCTGAAAAGAACTATTTTATTGTATACAAAATAAAGTAAAAAAAAGGGGGTCCCTTTAATTTTAACTTTATTATATTATTTGTTGTTATAGCTGCAATAGAAATACACCATCTGAGTCACAAATTCAATCCTATTCTATTACGGTTCATAAGATACAGCCCGCTGACAGACAGACAACGGGCAAAGGAGGCAATAAAAGGGTTCCAGTTAGCACACTTCAGGTGCCCTAATGATGGAACCCTAAAAATGAACTATAAAGTTCACCTTCTTCATTATAATATTCCACCTATTTTCTTTGAAGGTAAAAGTTGATAGAGGTGTTTAGTACCAAGTAATAAGTTTTGTGATTTACCTTTTCTTTTCCTGCTTCAAGTAAATCCTTAACCTCAGCCTCTACGGCAGCAGGTTCTGCATCCTCTAATTTGGCTTCTTGCAGAGATTCATCCTGTGGCTTGTAACTTCTGAACTTTGGTCTGAAATTTAAAAAACATGCCGAATTAGAAAAGTTAAAATACTAGCAATAAGTACTTACTTACCTACTTGTTGTCATTTGAAAGTTGTCTACACTGTCGTTTTTGAAGAAGAGTTAATTATTTTTGGAGAATCCTTATATTCATACGATATATCGCGGACTGCAAATTGAAACAAATGTGTTTGCGTTTCTATTTATCACAAACAAAACATAACCTTAACATTTTCCCAACTGGAACGATACTCACTTGGGAAGTGGTACAAAATCACTGGGCGTATCATTCGAAGAACTTTCATGAGTAGGATTTTTGCGTTTAAGGTTTTTAAGCCTTTCTTTCCTCTTGAGAGCTTGTTCTTCTAAACTGCCAACACCTTCTGCCGTATCCATAATAACCATAACGTTACCGAGACTTTGTATTATTTAATACGTATTAGGCAAAACTGGTAATATTAAAACACTAGCATTGCCTTTCTAAATTCAGTTAGAATAATCTCAGGTGATATGAATTATAAACAAATTCTCAAGAGTGATTCTGAGTATAGCACAGAATTTACAGTTTACTTTTTGTTTGACAATTGCCATGACAGTGACACATGTGTATTGACAGCAACAGAATACCTATAGCTATTACGTGACCTCCGTGAATTAGTTGTTTGCAGTGTTGCCATCTTAGCTACTTTGTAGCTAGATCTAGCTATATTTCAGTGCCAGGCAATTAAATAAAAAAAAATATCAAACTTGTAGCTAGATTTTTTAGCTACTTTACACATGACGTAAATACTTTCGATATTTTTTATTAGGTATGCAATTCTTCAAAACACTCTTGCGTCATTTTGAAGTAGGCGTAAAACTTATCTTCATGGGATAAAATTTCGCGGCACAGTCTATGATACTCCCCATAATTACGACGTTTTTGATTTATTTCATGCACCCATTTCCGTTTACGTTGTTTTTTCTTAGCTAGCGCAAATAAGAGCAAGAGTGTTTCCACGTCTGAATCGCTCAACATCTTTTTGACGAATGAATCGCGTCGCGACTCGGTCGCCGGTCGGCGTGAGTGGGCGCGGCACGGCGCGGCGTGACGGGACGTGATCGCGCCCGCAGTGTGAACGCTCCCGTCGCGCCAGCGCCGCGCCGGCGCCCGGTCACGCCGCGCCCGGTCACGCCCCGCCCGCTGTGTGCAGAGACCTTAAAAGATCATGGCAGTTGAGAGTAGAGTCCGCGCCACCACTGAAGTCCGGCGAATAATAACGTGGAACTAAATTTTTTTAATGCAGTTTGATGCAATGACATAGACACTAGCGCCGCGTCAAAAGGACTTCAGTGGTGGTGCAGACTTGTCATACTTAGTAAATGTCTCGCTGGAACTCAGTCCCGCTTTGCCGACGCGGTGTTCGGTCCCATGTTACGGTCGCATAAGTGTGCAAGGTGCCTTAAAATTACACGAGCAGCGTCCGCCACGCGGTAGACGCTCCCGCTCCCAGGTCACACGCACGTCACACGTTGTTCTTCGCTCAAGGTTTGGCCGAAAGTTTAAGTTTTGGAATGGGCAACTATAGATTCAACTCTTTGAGTTTGATTAGGGCGACATGAGACGATCAATTTAGCGTTACGTCCGTGATTTTCATAATGGTTAGATTGATGTCGGACTGATAGTATAGGTAGCACAAAACTTCCGTGCATTTGATACATTTTGTTTTGTCTCAATCAGATTGTGCCAGCTGGATAGAATAAGATATTATAAGGAAATACAGGTGCCGTATTATGACTTCATAATGCCACCATTTTTCCAGTGTGAGAGAGAGACAGAGCTAGACAAGGCCGCTAGCACCATCCCGTTTTCGCAGTGGAATAATAATGGCATTAATATTTCATAATACTACCGCTGGATCTATGTAAATCAGCCTTATTATGAAGTGTTGGCAACATTTTTTAACTGGCCAATGAGCAAAAAACTTTACTTGCTGTCGCACCGGTGCTGGCACGTAATAACCTCGGTGAAGTTAGCCGCACGATTTCATTATTATGAACTTTTGTTAATGCTAATCGTTAGAGAGGGTTAGAGAGAAAAGAAAAATCGTTACAGAGTAATTAGTTTTTATGTAAAAACAATTTTAATTTTTCGTGTGAAGTTGTCCCCCCTTCCCGCAAAAATGGACTTAGACGTAATTTTATTTTTTTAATCGTTTGCGAATCGTTAGAGAGAGATTGAGAGCTACACAAAATCGTTAGAGAGTTAATATTTTATTTGATATTAAATAATTTCTAAGGGCGTGACGTTAGCCCACCTCTGTGAATTTTGCCCTCTATATAATTATTCTCAACTTTTGTTAATGCTAATCGTTAGAGAGAGTTAGAGAGAAAAGAAAAATCGTTTGAGAGTAATTAGTTTTATTTATCAACGATTTTAATTACTTTTGTGACATTGGCCCCAATTCCCGCAAAAATGGACGAAGACGTAATTTTTTTTAAAATATAGTTTGAGAATCGTTAGAGAGAGATAGAGAGTTAAAAAAATCATTAAAGTGTTAATATTTTAATTAAAATTAAATTATTTCTGAGAACGCGTTTTACCCTAGGACCTGAGCAGGTTAAAATTTAGAAACGTGCCGCCTCGATGGGGGATAGGGGAGGGAAGGGTTCGTAGATCCCCCCACTCCCCCCTGCCAGAGGTACAAAGTTTTTTTTTAATGATTGTTAAATATGACAAATCTCTTATATGCTGGGGCCACACCTACGGATTATCGCGGTAGACGTTAACCGTGGGTGTACTTCACCACGACTTACCTCGAGAATTTGTCAACGGCATTTACATTGGCGTTTGACGTTGGGTGATTGATAACTCTGGTGGCAGCATTTTAGGCAGATCAAAGAGATTTACCGCGAGAATTATTGCATTGAATGAAGCGGCCACACTTACTTTTCTCACTGTGCACCGTGAGCGCGAGTAGTACCGTGAGTAGTAGGTACTACTGATACATGACATGATGCGGAGGAACGTTATAGTTATGAGTGGCAGGGCCGCAGCTACCGTACAACTCGATTCCTATCGGCTTCCCTTCTGGAATTCGAAACAAAACCACTCTATCGTCATTGAAAAATGACACAGTCAGTAGTGTTTAAAATGCCTTTTAAGTAATCACACTATAGGTATTTAATACACCATATAATTAAAACTATACAAAACGCCTACATTCAATGTTTTGTCTTTGTTGTCTCCCAACAGCAAAAAAAAATTCTCTAAAATAACTCGGCGGCGCGGCTGGCTTATCGCTCCTTCAAAAATCAAGGCGTCATGACGTCACTTCGGTCACGTGACACCCCGGTTTTATACGCTTCGAGCAAGCCGGTCAAATACGAGTTATTGTACCTAAAGCGATCGCGTGAACGAGATGCCGCGATATCGGTTCGGTAGTTTTCGTTGAATTTCGTAATGCGTTCGGCTCGGAGTTCGGACAGGACGCTATTGTGTGGTTGCTGTTTGACGTAATCGCATTATAATTTGTTAACACTTGCAGTTAATTTGCATTTTGTTCGTATTATTTATTGAATACATTAGTTTATCAGTTCGAGAATCGTAGTAGTAGTATTAGTTTGTTGGTATAAAACAGTGATTAAAGTGTTTTGACTTTAGTGAAAGTGTACGTTGTAATTATGTATTTGGGGTAAGTAGGTAGATAGTTAATAAGTTGAAATTTCTTAATAGATTTGAAAAGTTATTAGTACTATCAGTAGGATTAGGATGGCGGCAATAATTCGTCAAGGACTTTCTAATTAACTACAATGTCTTTTGGCCCGCGTGCGGCCCGTCTGGTAGCTTAGTGGTAGCCTATACATTGTTGTTTAGGATTATTTTCTTTGTGAGGAAACATGCTTTCCAAGGTTAAGTTTTGAAATTAAGAAACACAATTACGTTAGGCCGTGCTCGCTCAGATATAAGTATAAATTACAAACGACGTGATAGTTTTTTCAAACATTCTAATCTTTCCCTTTACGATAAATATTAATAGCTGACTGGCAGTTGTAAATAAAATAAAATGTATTGTTTCCCTTGTTTACTTTTCTCAGATTCTAGTAGTTTATGTAATAAAGGGGTTTTTACATTCATAATCTGACGATTTTTCGCTAATTCGTTTGAAGCTCTACACCCGCGCGGCCAATTCCCTCTAGTGGCCGTGAGCGAAAACTCTGAATTGTAAAATGCCACTCCCTAAAAATTGCTCGTTAAACGCGCCCTCTGTTTAATTATTTGTGAATTTTTTGAATGGAGATATCTCGTTCTTGTACTGACAAAATGCATTGCTTTTCTGATATTTTCGTTAGATGGCGTTGCGCTATTAGGAGCGTAATCACTTGTTGAACTGTGTGAGTGTGCGTGGTTTGTGAAAGCGGGCTTTTTGAATGTGAGTTTATAAATAAGTTTGAGAAAAGTAAATCAAAATAGGAATTTAATGAAACGGTTTATTGATACCGTTCTTTTGTTAGGTAAACAAACAAGAAGTAGGTTTTCGCGGCCACAAGGAAGGTCCGAAGTGACATCATAACAAGTATTATTAACCGACTTCTTCAAAAAGGAGGAGGTTTTCAATTCGTCAGTATAGTTTTTTTTTTTTTTTTTTTGCTCCGGGTTCCCACCCCCGAAAAATCACCCTTCGCCACTGATGAGTGGTAAAGTTGTGTATTTGATCAACGATCATTTAACAGTGATACCTGATAAAAATAAGAAATATTGTTGGTAGTTTCAATTTGATTCGGTAATTATAGTGCATCATCATCGGCTGAACGCTGACTTTTTTAAAACTGCTTAGTGCTTATTGTACCTTACATTTATATATATATAATATGTATATATATTATATTCTTTTCTATCGTGCTTGTTAGTGATCCTAAGATTTCTATTACTGTTTCAGTTTTTACCCGTGAGAACCTGTAATTGGCTCTGTGTTTCTTATAAAATTGTTATCCATTATTTATAGCTGTTGGTTCTCCTATAAATAAATAAATAAATAAATAAATAAATCATTTATGCTCAAAACACACAAAAGGTGGGTGCTTGTCGGGAGCTGGTCGGGTCGTTTTTAACCCACCGACGGAAAAAGAGGGGTGTTATAAGTTTAACGTGTGTGTCTGTATGTTACATCGTAGCTGCCAACCGGCTGAACCGATTCTGATATTTTTTATTTTGTTTGAAAGGTGACTTGATAGAGTGTTCTTAGCTATGATTCAAGAAAATCGGTTCAGCCGTTTGAAGATTATCAGCTCTTTTCAAGTTGATGAATGGATGTGAGCATCTTCCATAGGTTACATCGATTCGAAAGGACATGTCCAAAAATGGTTTTTTATTATTCAATAATTCTAACCAAGATAAGTTAAATATATTTGGATAGACATCCCAAAAAGTAGAAGCTCTAACTGTATCATGCATTTTTAAGGATTACCAATTTTGATAAAAATCGTTTTTTTAATTTATTTATTTATTCTAATCTTATGTACACACAGTAAAATACAAAATAGATACGACATAGTTAAAATATGAGTACAAAGGTACTGCTCATTTCTTAAGAAATACTTAATTAATTTAGTGTTAATTTACTCCTAAAACTTCCAAACTTTTCTAATTATCTAGGCTAATAAAGTGAACACACCCCAGAAAATAACAAACTTTTCATAATTGACACATGGTACTGTCATTACAGTCAATCAATCATTCTTTTTCAATTGCCTTATAGAACGAAAAAAAAAATATTTTGTTGTAAAGAATATGACAATGCAAACTAAAATTCTATTCAAGTTATTTACTTATTCTGAAATAAGATGAAATGGGATATTTTCAGTCAAAAATGTGTAGCATAATTCATTTAGACCTCTCTTTAGATTATAGCTAATAAGAATCTATAAGTGAAAGAAGTGCATGTTTCAGCATAGTCCACAGGCTTAGCAGGAGTAAAATGATAATAGTACCTACTGATCAAGAACATTTTTTTAATTACGATGGAGAATTCCTGTTTTATGACGTAGAATCGAGATCGGAAGTGGATGAAAAGCCTTTCGAAAATTATGATATTTAAAAACTGAATAATATGCTTTGAATGCAAGTCTTACAGATTTTTTATGAAATAAAACTTTTTTTTTTAGTTTTAAGTAATGATTTATTGATTTTCTTCATTTTCAATGTCTTCTCTTATTAAAATACTGTCGAGAAACTGAGCAGTTGGAGATATATAATTTTGATGCCGGCCCATCCAAGATACCAGAAAATAATGTAATACACTCTATAACTATAGTGGTGTGAGTCCTCTGATCAAAGCTGTCTCATGTGATGAGGAAATGCCTGGTATCTTCACTGACTTCTAAGTACAGTAAAAGTACCGTTCGGCTGAATATGTTGCCCATAATAAGAGCGAGCCTGTTTAATCTAAAACGCGTTCTCAGAAATAATTTAATATCAATTAAAATATTAACTCTCTAATGATTTTTTTTAACTCTCTATCTCTCTCTAACGATTTTCAAACTATATTTTAAAAAAAATTACGTCTTCGTCCATTTTTGCGGGAATTGGGGCCAATGTCACAAAAGTAATTAAAATCGTTGATAAATAAAACTAATTACTCTCAAACGATTTTTCTTTTCTCTCTAACTCTCTCTAACGATTAGCATTAACAAAAGTTGAGAATAATTATATAGAGGGCAAAATTCACAGAGGTGGGCTAACGTCACGCCCTTAGAAATTATTTAATATCAAATAAAATATTAACTCTCTAACGATTTTGTGTAGCTCTCAATCTCTCTCTAACGATTCGCAAACGATTAAAAAAATAAAATTACGTCTAAGTCCATTTTTGCGGGAAGGAGGGACAACTTCACACGAAAAATTAAAATTGTTTTTACATAAAAACTAATTACTCTCTAACGATTTTTCTTTTCTCTCTAACCCTCTCTAACGATTAGCATTAACAAAAGTTCATAATAATGAAATCGTGCGGCTAGCTTCACCGAGGTTATTACGTGCCAGCACCGGTGCGACAGCAAGTAAAGTTTTTTGCTCATTGGCCAGTTAAAAAATGTTGCCAACACTTCATAATAAGGCTGATTTACATAGATCCAGCGGTAGTATTATGAAATATTAATGCCATTATTATTCCACTGCGAAAACGGGATGGTGCTAGCGGCCTTGTCTAGCTCTGTCTCTCTCTCACACTGGAAAAATGGTGGCATTATGAAGTCATAATACGGCACCTGTATTTCCTTATAATATCTTATTCTATCCAGCTGGCACAATCTGATTGAGACAAAACAAAATGTATCAAATGCACGGAAGTTTTGTGCTACCTATACTATCAGTCCGACATCAATCTAACCATTATGAAAATCACGGACGTAACGCTAAATTGATCGTCTCATGTCGCCCTAATCAAACTCAAAGAGTTGAATCTATAGTTGCCCATTCCAAAACTTAAACTTTCGGCCAAACCTTGAGCGAAGAACAACGTGTGACGTGCGTGTGACCTGGGAGCGGGAGCGTCTACCGCGTGGCGGACGCTGCTCGTGTAATTTTAAGGCACCTTGCACACTTATGCGACCGTAACATGGGACCGAACACCGCGTCGGCAAAGCGGGACTGAGTTCCAGCGAGACATTTACTAAGTATGACAAGTCTGCACCACCACTGAAGTCCTTTTGACGCGGCGCTAGTGTCTATGTCATTGCATCAAACTGCATTAAAAAAATTTAGTTCCACGTTATTATTCGCCGGACTTCAGTGGTGGCGCGGACTCTACTCTCAACTGCCATGATCTTTTAAGGTCTCTGCACACAGCGGGCGGGGCGTGACCGGGCGCGGCGTGACCGGGCGCCGGCGCGGCGCTGGCGCGACGGGAGCGTTCACACTGCGGGCGCGATCACGTCCCGTCACGCCGCGCCGTGCCGCGCCCACTCACGCCGACCGGCGACCGAGTCGCGACGCGATTCATTCGTCAAAAAGATGTTGAGCGATTCAGACGTGGAAACACTCTTGCTCTTATTTGCGCTAGCTAAGAAAAAACAACGTAAACGGAAATGGGTGCATGAAATAAATCAAAAACGTCGTAATTATGGGGAGTATCATAGACTGTGCCGCGAAATTTTATCCCATGAAGATAAGTTTTACGCCTACTTCAAAATGACGCAAGAGTGTTTTGAAGAATTGCATACCTAATAAAAAATATCGAAAGTATTTACGTCATGTGTAAAGTAGCTAAAAAATCTAGCTACAAGTTTGATATTTTTTTTTATTTAATTGCCTGGCACTGAAATATAGCTAGATCTAGCTACAAAGTAGCTAAGATGGCAACACTGCAAACAACACAAAGCGTCGGCGTCCGGCCGGCGCCACGCCGGCGTCGCGCGACGGGTCGCGTCGCGCCGAGCGCGGCGGCTCTGTGAAGTCGTCCATAGTAACTAGTACATTACAACTGCTCAGCGTCGCGTCGCCGCCCGGTCACGCTGCGCCCCGCCCGCTATGTGCAGCGACCATTATGTCAAACCGTGGAATTAGTATGTACTCAGTACAGTCACGAGCATAAATATATTACTATGGACAGCTCGGCAATGCTATCCAGATTTAATTATTCATTCATTCATTATCTAATTAATACAGCTGTGTCGTAAATAGTGGTGCAACGTAAAGAGGTCAACAATCAAGCTACTTATCACATACCATGTCTCAGAATAATGCCATTGATGCGCTCACACAACATACTGTACATACTTTTTATTAGTTTACACAGGATGTGACCAAACATAAAAATACCGATAACATCTTCACAATTTACCTAGAGGAATACTTTTTTTTGGGTTTGTAAACAAAAGCCATTTTGACCATAGACTTTACTGAGTTTTTTGACAGTTCATTTACACAATTTGGCGGGAATCACAAATAAATAATATTGCTCGTCTTTATCTAAACTTGACTGTGTCCTACTGTTGGAAATGAAATGCTGATAACTGTTTCAAAGTGATTATATTTGATAAGCAGTAACAGAAAACCAGCAGTCGATAACTCCAGCAAATTATTAGTCCAATACGTGTGTGGTGCGAGGAGAAGACGCAAAATACGCCAATCCTTCTCTCTCAATCATTAGGTACGAATTCTGGTAAGCAAGTTTGTTCTTTTTGTCGATACTTGTAATAGTTGTAATTCATACGCAATACCACAACACGCAAACACACACGCACTTCTGAGTTGCGAGTGCGACTATATTGTCTCGCACGGTACCTACAGCACAGTATAAATAAGTAACAGTATTATATCTTTATAGAAAACGGCCGAAACGACGCGCTTCGAAATCTCAGAAGGTCTTTACCTATGAAATTGCCGTTTTGTATGAAAAAATTTAAACGAATTTTTTTTATGTATTTTTTATTTGTATTAGTCGAAGTAATCACCCATGCAATCAATGCATCTTTGCCAACGCAGTGGCAGTTTATTGATGCCCTTCTTAAAGATATCACCTGGACGGCAACAAATTCTTCAAAGGCATTTTGTACTGCCTCTCGGGTATTGAATTTTTTTCCCGCCAAGAAGTTATCCAAATTCTGGAAAAAGTAGTAGGCTGTAGGCGCAAGGTCTGGTGAGTAGGGCGGATGACGGAGAGCTTCCAACCCCAGTTCTTGCAACTTGGAGACCGTCTGCTGTGCAGTATGAGGTCGCGCGTTGTCGTGCAGGAGCAGCAGAGACGAGCGATTGACCAATGCTGGTTGGAGATGTGCCAGCTTCTCCATCATTGTGTTCAGTTCTTCAAAGTAAACATCTGCAGTAATGCTCACCCCGTTTGGTAAGAAGCTGTGATGAATCACACCGGCGCTAGACCACCAAACAGTAACCATCACTTTTCTAGGGGTAAGTTTTCGTTTAGAGCATTGTTTAAGTACTGAACCAGGATCCAACCAACTTGCTGAGCGCTTGCGGTTATCAAACAGAATCCATTTTTCATCGCAGCTAACAATGCGGTTCAAAATTCCTTCATTTGTGTGTCTGTTGAGCAGTGCAAGGCACGCCTAGACGCGTACTTCGCGCTGGCAATCATTGAGTTCGTGGGGCACTCATTTGTCAAGCTTTTTTACCTTGCCAATTTGACGCAAATGGACCAATATTGTTTTGACGCTAACGTCGAAAGCTGCTGCTAATTCAGCCGTAGATTGTGTATCATCAGCTTCCACAATCGCCTTTAATTCGTCATTGTCGACCAAAGTCTTCGGACGACCGCGAGGTTCATTTTTCAGGTCGAAATTTCCAGAACGGAAGCGAGCAAACCAATAACAGGTGGTGCGTTGGTTTGTAGTGTTAGCTCTGTAAACGTCGTTGATGTTGCGTGCCGCTTGTGCCGCGTTGCTGCCACGACGGTACTCATATTCCATAATTACTCGAATTTTTAACGTATACATGATGACGAAAAAGATTGATATGCGATGAAAATGTAACAATAATCATTAAACAAATGACTTCTTTTGAAAAAAGAATTCCATGTTTTTTAAATAAAATTAATTTGTAATTAGAATTCTTAGCCAAACAAAAATTATTTTGATTTGAAATGGCCAGTACTGCAGAACAGCAATTTCATAGGTAAAGACCTATTATAATACTGTTACATTATGACTACTAACTATCCTGAGAGCTTCTGCGTTTACACACGCATTCATAGTGTTTTTACACTTGGTAACCACGAGTAAAGCGCGCGTCGCTTCGTCAGATGAAAATACTGTACCTACTCCTATTTAGACGCTATTGGATGGACAAGTCGTAGGACGCATAAGAGAGTGGTGCCGATTCTCTTGTCACAAATTCTCTAAACTAAACTAAAAATCACTAAAATTTAGTTTATTCCTGTCAAACGACGATTTCCCATTCTGAAAATAGACTAAAGTGACACAACTTAACTATAATTTAGTTTGACAGCACTAAGATGGCACTGAGTTTTAATTTAGTGAAAATGCTATTCTGAATTTGACGTTTTAACCAAAATTTTTGTTCTATATCTAAAATCCTCTAACTAACTCTTACTATTTTTAATCACGATTAACGAATGACGAATGTGTGGAATAAAATTAGATGTCATGAACTTAAAATTCAAACCAGCATAGCACCTCGAATTCAGTTGCAAAACGGTACTGTATATTTTTTTTATTTTCTTTTGCTTATATCTCGAAAATGGTGTGTCCTATCGCAAAAATAATTAAAAACCCCCTTTGTAACCCGCAAACCCGTAATACTCAACATGTTGGTATTTTTTTTTTTGCTTTCTTTCAAAAAGTGAAAAATTCCATAGAAAAATACGTCGAGACGGCAACATTGCGCGCCTCTCCGGCTCAAAAAAATCACGTGGTAGGCAAACAAGTAGGTACCAAGTGGAGTCGCGATTGTCAAATTCGATTTTAACAACTAAAATCGAATTTGACAATCGCGACTCCAAATAATTTTTAAATTTAGAGATTTTTTTTGGCAGAATAGCTCTAAGATTCTCATAGTAAAAAGTAAGGAATTTTAGTGATAGTTTAGTTAGTTTAGTTCGGTGTACAAGAGAATCGGCACCAGTGACGGCCTCGTTGGTCCAGTGGTCGTAAGTGCTACTGTTGAGCAGGAGGTCCTGGGTTCGATTCTCAGGTCGGGCAAAGTGTTTTTGGGTTTGCCTTTCTCAGTAGCAGCCCGAACTCTGAATTCGTGCTCGGTTGATGGCAATAGGCCCGCCCTCGATTACATGGGACTTAACCGATATATCGGTTGTACTAAAAGGTACCTAACCTACCTAAACCTCTGCGCAACCCTTTGCGGAATACAGGCGTGATGCTATGTTATGTTACGAGGGTCATGCTAAAAGCAGTTAGATATTCTTTACTCATTTGTTTGACACCGGCAAGTTATTCACTATCCTATAGGCTGGTTATTTATTGACATATTTGAAACAGTTTGTCCTCGATCAGTAATAATACTTAGCCTGGTGTGACAAGCGACCGCAGTCAGGAATCTGGCACCTTCTCGGACACCACAAAAAAACGTGTCTATCCTCCCTCACCCACCATATTCTCTTGACCTAGCGCCTTCTGATTTTTACGTTTCCAAGAAACAAAGAAAAACTGAAGGGGAAAAGGTTTGAAAGCAAAGAAAACGTTAAAGTCAAAGTCAAAGATTTATTTGCAGACTAAGTGGACATTTTGGTGTTCGTTTATAATATAGGTACTTACAACTTAGCGGCCTTTTCCAGGCATCGCAAATTTGAGGGAAGAATGCACCGACTGCCTGTAATTTCGAGATCGATGAGGTGTCTAAAGAAGAGTGGTCAGAGGTATTTTTCAATTGGTTCAGACGTATGGAAAAGTGAATGTGAACGTGCTAACGGTGAATCCTTCGAAAAGATTGATACTCGTAATAAAGAATAAATTTAATAATTTTTTGAGTATCTAATTTCTTTTGGCATGACCCATGTATTGACAGACAGCCCACCTTAGTCCTAAGACGCATAGGAGAGGCAAACTTTTTAAACGGATCTTTCTAACACGGTCCCAAAGCTGTGGCAAATGGCGTGATTTTGAATACGTTCGGAGCGAAAATTTCGCATCTAAGTACTTCAAGAAGTATTTCTTGGTCTAACGCATAGAGCTAGACTTAGCTTTATGTGCTTGTTTAACTAGGTACATATGGACCAACTAGGTAAATAAGTTCAATGGATAGAGTTGACTGACAGTAGGAAGTTCAATCGTTCTAAGCCCATCCTGCGTAAAAAAAGTAAGGAAAAAAGTAAAATTGTAAGGAAAAGTCTGGCTGCAACTACGATAAAAAGAACACTATCTTTATAGGAATTTCAATCCTTTTCATCTCATCACAAAAAATCATAAGGGATCTCAATATAAAAGCAATCAATAATCAATCAAAAATCTCAATATAATTATGCCTGCCTATACACACCTTTTTTTGTTGGTTTGTAGGAACATGGGTAGTAGGAATAGTTACTTACTTACTTAATATTTTGCAAAGTCATGTTTTTCCATTTAATTATCTGTGTGTCTAATCTGTAAGGGGTGTTGCAATAAAAGAAACTCATAATTAATATGTGAATAAAAATATATTTACACATTGTATTGTAAGAGGTTTAATATAGTAATGTATGACTCTATAACATTCTATACCGACGACACAAATGGTACAATTTATTGCTAACTTAAATTGGTCAATAAAACTAATTACTTAACTCAAGGTTTATTTGTAAGTAATCAAAACATATTCTACAGGGTACTTACCTATAGACCGTCTAAGGAAAACTTGCGCGCCCCTTCACTAAATTTTCGGTACAAAATAGTAAAACGGTGCCTACCCTAGGTAGCTCTAGCTACCTAAAGGTAGGTATTTAAACAAGCAGTGAACGGGTGCCCAATTTTAAATTAGATTATTTAAACCTTATTTTAACTTGCGTTATCGACTGTTATCTTTCCGTAGGCAAAGGACGAGAAGAATAAATTTATTGTAATCGGTATAAAATTTCGATGATGGATAACCGTATGTAGGTAAGATACATACATCATATTTACTTATTTGTTAACCTCAAATGTTTGAAAATATGTTTGTACAAGATCAGTTTTGAATTTGAGTTTATAGCCTTTTAATTAACAGTTTAATGTAATGTATTTCGTCGTTTGTAAGAATCTAAGATCTAAGTATCTCATACTCATAACATACTTACCTACTTATAATATAAAGCAAGACTTATAATTAGCTGTAATTACGGGTATACATAAGCTGCTTCTTACGGTTCCGTAGTAAACGAAGAACCCTTTCGCCGTGTTTAAATATTAGGTTCGTCAAAAATGCAATTTAAAAATAATTGCAATATTGACAAAGGGCATGACATTGCTACTATTTCTAGCGCAAGAGTCAAACAGCTCGCGGTAAGCGACAATTAAATATCGATTACCTACCCATCTTCTACCCGTAGGTATTTCTTCAGTCAGCAGCTGGATCCGGCTTTTATATTTTGAGCAAACCAGGTGCCGATATAATATTATTTTTGATGAAAAATATTCTAACTATCCTAAGCGTCTATAGTCTACCGTTAGACTTGCATGATCTCGCATCTATGTCGTAGGATAATTATAAAAATAAAAATCTTTGCAAAAATCCTAGCATTATTGCAAAGGACCGAATAAAGGAAACTCAGAAAGATTTTATAACGATACGAGCTATTTTATCTTGGAGTTTTAAATTAAATAATGAGTATATTAATTTCTATTTCAACTTGTACGAACCTTATCAGTTCAAATAGATGAATGAATCGGCTGCATAACATTATTTTCATCGTTCTCTTATTTATACTACTTATGGCAGTTCGTAAAATATACTAAAGTAAAATAAATAATTATCTTAAACTATTATAAAACAGTTGTGGAAGACGGAGTTAGGGGCGTGCTGTAATTTTTTTTGTAAATAAGTACATAATGTTTCAGTATTTCTTTGGTTATTTTATGTTGTTAAAGGTATATGATTTTGTGATTGTTTAAGATTATGTTTAAATTAATAACGGTTCTGACCCCATTTGGTAATACTTAAGAATACCTCGTTGGCTTTAAAAGTATCAATATAATTTAGAACTCAAAACTTTTCGAATTATCAAACTAAAAATACTTTTCACTAATCATTGTTAGTTTTTAGCCTTAGATGATTTATATTAGTGGTCTTACATGTCTCCGACTGTCAAAGGGTAATCTATTGGAAATATTGTTATTTACCAATACACCATGGTTCAAAGACAAAACCTTCGATACAATATTTAAATCTTCTTGATTCCTTCCATTTAAACCATTCTGTAGTAACAATTGTTTTAATTCTGCATCTACATTGTACTGGTTTTGTGAATTTATTGGAAAGAAACGATTTGCATGACTTGGGTTAAAAGAGTTAAACGTATTAAAATTTTGATTTTGATTGTGATTGTTTAACCCAAAATTACCGACTCCACTATCATGACGGAAAACACGATGGTTTTGTTTTTGTTGACTGAACTGATCAGGTCTTACTTGATTAAAACTAATTCCTTGGTGAAAGTTTTGACCAGAGTTGGGATGTAGAAAATTACTTATTCCTTGAGGCAAATGGTTTTCCTGTAATGGAAACTGATCGGGCTGCTGACTGTGTAAATGAATAAGAAAATCGACAGCCTCACGATTAGGCAACTGTTGATTTGTTACTGCGCTGCTTGGTTCTAAAGGTAAACTGGGTTGAATTGATACACCATTATTTGATCTTATTGGCGTATTCTGATTTATGAACTGGTTCTGAGGAATATTTTTCTGGACTTGAAAATTATTTACAGAACTCTGTGCTTGAAATTTCTGTGAATTTGAAAAAAGTTGTTGCCGCTGTGTTTCTTTTTGTTGCAAAAGATATTGCTGTTTCCTAAGGAGTTCCTCTTGTTGTCTTTGTTGTTGTTGTAAAAGATGAAGCTGCTCTTCGAGGATTCTTTGCTTTTCTTCAAGCTGTCTTTGTAATACTAACTGTTGGTTTATGTATTCCGACTGGGGTAGTTGATTTAAACTAACGCTAGGAATTAGTTGACCTAAGGATTGAGATGGTGAAACTCCAGATGCCAAATTTGTAGCGGGTAACGGTCGCATAAAGTGATGTTGACTGTTCGTTTGCTGATAAAGTGGTATCACTTTTTTCGGTAGGCCTTGTGGATCTTGATGAACTGTAAACGCTGCAACCAAAGGAGCTTGATATACTTGTACATCACGTTGATTTACTTCTTCTATATTTTCTCCATCATCATTGTGGGTTGGTTTCGGAGTAGTGGTCGTTGTTGTGGTCGTAGTTGTCGTTGTAGTTGTAGAAATTACAGGTTTCAGTGTGGGTTTCTTAGTACTAACGGAGCTTTCCGTGCTCAATTTAGAGGAACCGGCTATACTTCTTGTTTGTAAAAAATTGTTGTCGCTCTCCCTTGTTTGGAATATTTCGGGAAATGGTGCTGACGTTGGTAAGGTCGCTGTTACCTGACTTTCAACATTACCTGTAGTAGTGCTCAGAATAGAAATGTTATTGTCAACTATTGCTGGTGTGTTTGTACTATTACTAGCAAAAGCAGATTGTCCATTAACGATGAATGAATGAATCTGTATTCCCTCTTTGTCTGTCTGAACGTCTGGATCAGCTTCACCTGTTGTATATGCATCTGAATCTAAGCCAGTAGTTTCATCGAGTTCCGATCCTGTAGTTGAGTCTTCAAGATCACTAAGAGCTTTTAGTAAGGCCTTTCTTATGTACGGATCCAACCGCACCGACGGCTTAGTCTCTATGGTATTAAACTTGTCATTGTAACCATCAGTAGTAGTATCTTCACCCAAACCCAACGACAACAGAGAAAGGAGCATTAACGCCAACATCTGAAAAGTAAAAAAAAAACAAATTGTTATTATCAAAATACATAGCCTAGTAATTTAATAAACATTTAATATTTTGTGCAAAACTAAAGAAAAGCCAGACACGTTAGATGGAATGTCTTGACTATAAGTGGGCTCGCAGGTTTTTATTTTAAATTCGGTACCAACAACTAAATCAAATCATATAACTTTTGTAGGGATAACTTGGATTTACCTACTATGGTACATGAGAAAATTCGCATAATTGGTTTATGAAAAACTAAATTCCTAAAATTTGCATAAAAGGGAGCTACATTTAGGAAGTTTCCAATCCCGCGCGTTCAATATGTGGTTACGATAGCTATTGATGC
Organism: Lithophane semibrunnea; assembly: GCA_947363905.1. Classification (NCBI taxonomy): domain Eukaryota; kingdom Metazoa; phylum Arthropoda; class Insecta; order Lepidoptera; family Noctuidae; genus Lithophane; species Lithophane semibrunnea. The sequence continues at coordinate 7,838,959 of OX376194.1, read as the reverse complement.
TTCCACATTTCCAACATCTTATGTTTTTACACACAACGGTGTTTAGTTACACTGTTGTGTGATGTTGAACAATAGCTGTTTTCTTATGGATCGATTACACAACTTGAATAGGTACTATCTTCTGACGTACATCGATAATGCCGAAAGTATTAAAATGAATGACTGCATGTGTCTCATTGATTGTGATCTAAATAATGACAATAATGATGCAGGTCAGTAGGTACTTATGAATTCTAGATAAGTTAGTGCCTACTTTGTAGAATAATAAAACTATTACTTTAGTAAGATAGTAGGAGTTGCCTGGTTGGATTTCGGATCACTTAAAAAAAAAATCCTAATGAGGGAGACTAAAAATTATATTAGGTAAGTAAAGGTAGGTATGACAAATATTCAAATAATGAATGACGTTAATTAAATGAGCCTTGCAAAACTTATAATTTATTGAATCTTTTGTTGGATATGCGTACTTAGTTAAGTTAAACATAAAGCAATAGTGTTGCGTACCTATGCGTGACCCCTGAAATATGCAAACATGCGTTGATACATCATTCATCATCATCCGATAATTAATCTTATTGTAAAGTTTCTATTGTGTGTGCCGTAACGTAAGTGTTGAAGTGTACGTTCTCGTACAGTAGGGAGCGTGACATTTTAGTTAGCACTTACGAACTTTAATCATATCTTAGATTAAAATCGTCATGGCGCTAAAGATGGTTTGCCGAATGGTGCCCGCAGACGTCGAAATTGTTTGCAAAGAAGATTGATTACCTTTTATAGGTTAAAGTTAATCAAATATTAATATACCTAACATATAACTTAATGATTTTCTAGTACCTACTTACAACTAAAGCAATTTGATTTTATTACCAATGCATATATAATATAATAATAAAACCAACCACTAGTCTCTACCTACAATATAAATTTAGTTACGTTATAATTTCACCAAAATTGACTAGCCATTATTTCATCAAGTCATGATTTTTGCATATGGTTATGTAATAAAAACTATTAAGTAATAATATGTGAGACAACGAAATGCATGTTTATTCATAGACGAATTTTTCGTGAGCTTCCTTAGTAAGTAAGAGATCTCTATCATTTTCCAACCAATTACTTCCGAAGAGGGTCACGAGAGGCTGCAAGTTGTAATACATAATGAGAGCTACCTATTGTTTCAGTGCATCAAGTGATTGTATTAGGTAAGTTATGTGTTATTAAATTAAACTAGGTACTGGATAAGTATGTTGTGAAATCTTGTCACAAAGACGAATACTTTGCTGAGCAGAGTACCTACACCAAAAATACGAATTGTGTTACTTACAGTATTTTTATCTCACGGAGCGACGCGCGCTTTAATTATGGTAACCAAGTGTACAAACACGCTGTGAATGTGTGCGCGAAGAAGAGTAGCGTCGGCAAAGAACACACACATGCACACTTCCGACTTCGTCATTTTGTGTCGGACGGTACCGGGAGCTCCTGCGCTTACACATTCACAGCGTGTTTGTATTGTACACTTGGTAACCACAAGTGAAGCGCGTGTCGCGTGGTGACATAAAAATATTATACATCATCCTTACTAATATTATAAATGCGAAAGTGAGTTTGTATGTTTGTTACGCTTTACGGAATAGGACATGGGATACTTTTTATCCCAATATTTCCACGAGATCGAGACTTATGCGGGTGAAACCGCGGGGCATAGCTAGTATTTAATATATACAAGTTCAGTGCACAGGTATCTACTTATATGGAATGGATATAGAAATGGTAAAGATCCTGCTGTCTATGACCTATAGAAAGTTAGACCAATCCAGTCAGCCAGTCAAAGGTCAAGATATTGGCCATTGCTTTGTTTGTAACTCGAGCTAGTGGTTGAGGCATCTTTTTATTTATTATTTTACCAATATTTAAAGAGAGTTTTTGCCTTTATCGTCTAAGAGAAGGTTAAATTAAATGTACCAGCGAAACTCTCATACTACTAATACTACTACTCATACTTTAAGTTAAGAGTAACTACAATACCAGCGGGCGTTGACCCTTTTTGTTTGTTTTATCATGTTTTGATATCGAGACCCATCACTTCTCGCAGAGTGCCAGTAGTGGCTAATTTATCGTAGATATTGATAGGCACGAGAGTAATTATCGAAATATCGATGGAAGCCGGCGACCACTTGCAAAAGTTATGTGGCATCCGAATCATCACTTTCACCGAACATAATTCACGGAGAGACGTCTCTCGGCGAATGTCAAATTCAATAACGTAGGTACCTTTGGCACACCTACACGTGAGCAAGCGAAGACGGTGACATAAGCCCACGACACACACTTCTCGTGCATACTTAACATATTACATACTTTTATCTAAAATGTGAGAAAAGCAGTACCTACCTACTTGCAATAAAACTGTGGTTAAAAAATACAATTGGCGAACGTAAACATTGTTACCATATCTGAACTGCATGTGCGGGGGTATTCCGGTGTATCATACCGTAGGTCGGTAGGCGTAACACGATCCTTGATCTTCTTTTTGGCATTGTTAAAAACGACAAACGTAATTGAATGTCAAAATATTAAAATTTTGCAAAACGCCCACATTCAACGAATTTGCCAGGTAATGTAATTTAATGGTAAAATAAGATATAAAGCTGCCTTATAAAGCCTAGCCTAGCCTTATTGTTGCTGAAATAAGTAGTAATCACAGGGCTCGTAGGTAAAGACATAAATAGAACAACAGTGAAATATCAATGAGACTGATTTCAGAAAAATAACATTAGGATAGTTATATTATATTACTTGAATTTAATAGAACCTTGTACCTACACGTAGATACTATTAACATTGATAGGCGTTTCTCTCTATGCTTCAAATTGGAAAGATCTGGGGGCCAAGTCTACTAATTTACAAACGTGTCAGTGGTCTCGCAATGATCAGTTTGATAGATATGCCATACAATATCTGTCAAAAACTCATAATTGTGAGACCACTGACACGTTTGTAAATTAGTAGACTTGCCCCCCTGGTCCATTCCAGGTACCTTACCATTTTTCGCAATTACTTGATGGATTGGGGCTCTATTTAGTGCGAACTTCTGGATGATAAATGGCACATACCCAAATTATAAAATCTCAACTATAACATTTATTGATTCGCACCCAGATATAACACGTTTTGAGAGTAATTTACCTACTTACATAGTAATTAGCTAAGTAGATAGAATACTTAGGAAGTATTCTATTCAATGTTTGACGTAACATTATTTGTACAACTATGACAAATATCTGTCTAATTACTCTCAAACAATCCGGATGCGAATATCGTCGGACGGAAGCAATTTAGTAATAAAGAGTGGTTTCACACACGTTTATGTCCGCAAATCCACAGCGACTACGAAATCGAATTCAGGTGAATTCCTGCATTTATAATGTTGTTTTTATTTACTTCTTCTATAAAATAACCTAAATCCTAAACAGTCAGGATAGTCATATCTAGCTAATAGCAATACTTAGATACTGGGATTTCCAAGCTTTCCGCAGTACACTCAATAACAAAGTCTTTAGAATAATTACTTAATAGTTAGGTATATCAAAATGGCTAGAGTTACAACTTAGATTTTTGCGAACCTCTACAATAGCTTTAGCGAGTACCTAATTACATAATGTATGTTGTTTGTTGCTTGTCGGTAAAAACAGCCCGGAGCAACTTTAAATGATGCGCCTGTTATTCGGTACCAAAGGTCGGACGTGAAGTCGTGAACACTTCTTATGTCAAAACAACGTCGTCAATACATTTCTCCTAATGCAGTCACGTATCAAACCTCCATAATAACGACTGATGAAGTACTTTAGCTCAGTTCAATTACAGCCTGATCTACAGTATTGAAGAAATCAATAAACTGTTCTTGGAAAAGTTGTTAAAGTGGTTGCCTACTTTCTTATTACGACGTACTAAGAGGAAAACTGTTTGACAACGTTTTTTCCACATAAACGTAAAGCATGACGTTATATAATATGCTTTACAAGTCAAAGTTTACCTACATTACATAAGAAAGTAACTAAGTGCGAGGAGCAGTATCGGTGAAACCTCCCAGTCGACTTGAAATCGTGTGCTTGACCCGCCATTGCACCCTTGCAGCGGCTACCGATGAATATCTAAACATACGTTTTGCTATCTAATTGCGTAACTTATTTTCTTAATCGATTAAGACTAATTTGCTTCATTTTGACAGTTCAACAAAATTCACTGCGTTATTTATTTACGTTGTTGAGCAGATTTTTTTTTCGAACTTATGATGCTATCTATGTATTAGACATTTGTTTCAAACCGATTCCGATTGTGATTGATCGTGTGTTACGCAATTCGGGTGCTGGATAAACGCAGTACCTATACTCTTGTCTTATTTACATACATATAAGTAATACATACTCTTTTGTAATTTTAAAGATAAATGAAGAAAGGGAATGTTAATATGTTTTGTCAGAAGTCAATGCAGAAGAAGACAAAGCATTAATATTTCACTTTCCCTTTTAATAATAGTTTTAAAGGCCTTCTTCAATATAAATAATGGTTAACGATTTAGCAGGTAGGTAAAAGAAAATTGAGAAGATGGAATGTTAATGCGCAGAGGTCACTGACATTCCGTAAAAACGTGAATAAATATGTACTCAATCTCTGCAGTTACCAGCATCACGTGTGAGTGACCGGTCTCAGATTGTCGTTTGTTTTTGTCGCGTTCCTCCTACATGATGCACTCAAGTTAGTGTGGGAACTAACACACCGAAGCCGGTTCTAACTTCCAGAAATAGTTGTAATTTTATTATGCCTATGACCAAGCCAACCAACAACACTGTTTAAGCACAATGGCACGTAATTATATAAGGCGCTATTGACAACAAATATGAAATTCGCTTTCTATGGTTGGCAAATATTACAATATTACTTATACTGAGTTACATCAAAGGATTTGGTATTCGTCGTGCACGTATCGATTATTATCTGTTGACGACGTATTCATCTCATCATCGAAGCTTTGAATGCTCGACCTCTTAATCTATTGAATGGGTCGGACTGGATTTCCTCTTACAATGTATAAATTGACACTAATCATTAGTTACACGGATTTGTAATGTCTATTTAAACGTGCGAAGCGACGTGTTATGTCTTCATTAAGGCTGTAAAATAGCTTTAGGTTGCACTATTGAGGTTGTTAGCTACCGCATTTTAACATATTAATTATTATATGAATCAAAACTCTGAACCAATTACTTACTACATAGGACCATTTGGTGGAACAACAATTGGTCATATCATATTATTATGATTTTTCGCAGTACACGGGGTGATCATCAATGAAAATCTTTGATTTTGATTTGATTCTATGCAATCTCTTCTTACTCTAAAATCGGCAATGTTTCCTTAGAACGAACTACTACTACGAAATTACTTATCTGTAATAAGTAAGTAGGTACAGTCACGGACTTTAATTGATGAGCCACCTGGCACTGTTCGTATTTTAGCCGTGTAATGCAAATCGGGTTTATTCGGTTCCCGACACGCAGTCATATTATGTCTTCGTATTAGAAGAAGAAAATTATATTTCATACCGGTTGGCTAACCTGAGAGCAGAACTAGAAACTTGACAGCAGAATGACTACTCAAAGTCAACCAATTGCAGGTCTAGCAACAGTAACCTAGCAACGATAAATAATTGTTGCTAGGTTACTGTTGCGATAGTAACGTTAGCGTACGGAGAAATTCTCTGACATCAATATTTCAACTGTCACTGTCTTCAGTTAAGTTTTCAGAATTATTGAGTTAATGAGCTATGATTCAAAGGAGGTCAGTATCAAATAGATTGGATAAACTTAATGCAACATTGTATTTATTTTTATCATTAAGAACTTATTAGTCAACCTCTATGGATAAGACTATTGCCGATTAAAAGTAATTTATTTGTCATCTTGATATTTCAACTGTCACTGTCTTCAGTTATGTTTTCATAATTATCGAGTTAATAAGCTATGATTCAAAGGAGGTCGGTATCAAATAGATTGGATAAACTTAATGCAACATTGTATTTATTTTTATCATTGTGAACTTATTAGTCAACCTCTATGGATATTTCCGATTAAAAGTAATTTATTTGTCATCTTGATATTTCAACTGTCACGGTCTTCAGTTATGTTTTCATAATTATCGAGTTAATGAGCTATGATTCAAAGGAGGTCGGTATCAAATAGATTGGATAAACTTAATGCAACATTGTATTTATTTTTATAATTGAGAACTTATTAGTCAACCTCTTTGGATATTTCCGATTAAAAGTAATTTATTTGTCATCTTGTTTACGAGCTTGCGATTTGAGTTCGTGTTCCATCGTGTAATCTCGTGAATGTATGAAAGTAAACAAGATGACAAATAAATTACTTAAAAAAATAAACTACAAGGAAATATACATAGAGGTTGACTTTATTAGTCAACCTATATGGATATTTCCGATTAAAAGTAATTTATTTGTCATCTTGTTCACGAGCTTGCGATTTGAGTTCGTGTTTAATCGTGTAATCTCGTGAATGTGTGAAACTGCAAAATTGAAAAGTTTGAAGGTGGCTCATCAATTAAAGTCCGTGACTGTACTTAGTTTCTTTTCCCATACTGACCTAACTCAATGAAATTTTGGTAGCTACTTATACAGGCTGTAAGGGTAAACACTCTTGTCATTCAAACCATGGGTAGCTGACTTAAATATAAAAATAAATGACCGAACACAACAAAAAAAAACGTTATTTTCATTAAAAGATCTCTAGCGAAACAGCTGACTGACTGAGGGAGAGGTCGCGCTCGCGGCCGGTCAGGTCACATCCCGCACCCCCCGCCCGTGCTAAGACGCAAGTTCGTTGTAAAATGTAGATTTAAAAAAAGTTGTAATTTTCCATTGATTTTACGTTCTTTAAATGAAACCAAACCACTGGTTGCAAGGATAACGGTGTTCACCCTAACACCCTGTATCTATCTACCACGATTTCAAACCAGGAATTTAAAGTTATTAATTAAAAGTTAAACCTAAGGTGGAATCATTTGACGGCAATCAAACCTGCTTGTTTTTATCATATCACCGAAAAAGTAATAGATATAATTATTTACCTACTGAGTTAATAAAACTTTATAAGTACCTATTCAAATAACCACGTTTCCTTGGTATGTTAATTGATAACAATATAAGAAGATAGGAAATAGATTGTGCAACGCATAAGTCTGTGCCTTGTGCCCTACTTTTTGTAGATCACGGCGCTCCAAAACTATCGCAATCCTTATATGCGATGACGTTGCGTTATTCGAGCAGTAATGTTCAATTGTACGATCTTGGGCATATCATATTCGTATATTACAGTTATCGATTACACGGAAACGACCTGCGGCTTAAACCAATTATTCTGTAGGCGTCGGCGAGTATTGTGCAAGTAAATAACATGGTCGAAGCTCCAATGCCTGTGATAATTATCATAAGAGCAGTGACCGCCACGAGCTCTGCGTGACACCCGCCTCTGATGCTTTTATTTCCGAAACAAGAACAATTATTCTTTATTGCTGTAACGGCCCACGATTTGATTTATCATTGCGCAACTCGACACATGTATTGTTCTGAAACAATTCCATATGATTATAAACTAATTTCACAAATTGCTACCTGTCTTTGATAAAGTTAATGTTATTATATTAATTCACAAGACCAGCTTTTGCCCGCGGCGTCGCCTGCCTTGAGGTCGGAAATCATCCCACCGACACTTACTACTGCCAGCAAAGCTCCCAGCCGGCATGATTTTTCCGACATCTTCAACAATCTCATAGTCATATTTCAGCCCATCACAAACCCTTTATGAATTATAAACCTAAACCTTCCTCATGAATCACTCCGTCCATTGGTGAAAACCGTTCGGTTCGGTAGTTTTTGAGATTATCGCGGTCAGACAGACAGACGGACGCGGCGGGCACTTTGTTTTATTATATGTAAAGATGTAGTGATAGTCTTTTGTGGAGAAAGTTACTAAACAGATATAGATATTTTTGCAAATTTTTATAGATATTAAAATATCAATTCAGATCAGTGAATACATTCATAGATATACAATACTCCCCGTATTGTATATCTATGAATGTATTCAGAGACTCGTAACAGTAGACTGAAAAGATTAAATTATACTCAAGTAGGAACATCTTTGTTTAGACGAGTACATATAGTTTGCAACATCACAATATCTTCCTACTTGACAATATTACTTATATTTATCAATATATATATTTAATTAAGTATTGGCAACATTAATTTGAAAACTGGCTATTGATATATTTATTGCAAAAAGCACGCGGAAACAGTTTCTCATTCAGCTATGCTTTCGAAGTTTTATGACATGTCATAAAACAAAATGTTCCATAGTGAACGCGGTTTGGTAATAACGTTTCTATCGGTACCTACATAGTACAATGTGCTTATATTCCGACACAGCAGAATTCCGGGAAATCCGGAACAAGGTAGGTACACACGGCTACACATCAAGCTATACATTTCCAGTTTATGCTGATCTCGCATTGTATAAGATTCCCGTAAAATGCGAGGTCAGCTTATACTGGAAATGTATAGCTTGATGTGTAGCCGTGTGTACGTACATAGCTACATGTGCATTCTGTCTGATTATCTTAAGTTACCGATGTCTTTAATTGGACATAGTTATAGAATAATCTGGTGGATTAGTTATCATCATTACAGTAAGGTTTACTGAGGTAATTCCGACGGGATTTTTTACGAGATGACTAGAGGTCTACATTTCGGTTAGTTACCTATGTAAAGTAGTTTCATATTTAGGTACTGCAAATAGTATCCGACTTCTGAAAGATTTAACTTACGGATATAAATTAGATTCATAAATATGTAGTTTAATTCGGTAGGTAAATAGAGCAGTTTGAATGATTGAATTATATTTTTTTGGTATAGGGGGAATCAACCAAAAATTGCGCGAAAATGACTCTTTTGACAAAACTTGGCACTACGTACGTAATGTTGACACTAGCTTCTCAGCGTGTAAACTAATTTTTCCAATAAGAAATATCGATACGATTAGTGGAATTTTTTAAGTTCCGAAATATACCCTTTTTCAGAATAAGGTTCCATTGTGCACTATACATAAAATATTTAAAAATACTTATTTGTATTGCTGTACGTAATATACTTTATTGTAGATATTAAAAGCTAGTAAGATGTCGTGCGAAATTGATTACAAAATACTACGACGTTTGTGGTAAACCACAAAGTAAGTATTCAATTTTCTATATCGTTACTTAGACCACATAGATATGGTAGAGTCTGTTTTCATACTTTGTTGAAATCATTTTACCCGGGTATGTGTCGTCATTTAAAGACAAGTTCGTAAAGTTTTTTCATATGTAGGTTTTAAGACCGAAATGCAATTGGTATTATATTGTCTTGGACTAGGTACCTTATAGGTATCCTACTTCAAAACGTCCAGTCTATGGGATACTTTCAGTTACTATGTAGGTACCTACAATGTCTCGATTCAGGGTCAGCTAGGTAAAGGTCAGGTCAAGCCTATGCATATATCAAGACTTCAGTACATAAACGATCATTGTCGCCGGAATAATAGTAGGTAGGTACTTACTTACGAGACTATAACTTACGTATGGGTGTTGCTGTTTTTATCGGTGTAACAATGTACGACAATGCAAGTCAGTAGCTTACTACGATAGGTTTCTCTTTCGCCGTAACTTAATGTAAATTTACATAAATAATAATTAACAGATGTGCCTCAGGCAACGTGCGTTATGTGTGTTCACGAAATTTCTTGCGAAATGGATTATACAAGTCTCTTAAGTGTGGTTTCTCTCAAGAAACCAAAAATTAATAAATATTTTCCGCTAAAATCATAAACATTATGTTTAGCTACAAAGGTGCATTGTCGCTGCAATATTACCATATTCTTGAAAGAAAGTTTACTTCGTTTGTATTGTGGCTCACGTTCAGGCACTTGGACGACGTCTTTTGTTTTCTTGACAAAGTATGAATGCAGGCTACGTTGAGCTTAGTTCGTGAGCCTACATCGCTCTCCCTCCGTGACTCGCGATGCATGCACTCAGTGCACTGTTAGATGACATGTGATTTCCAAATGTTGATATTCATCCGTGTAAAAACACGAAATCAGTGGTTTGTATAATCTCTGGGAAAAATATGCTGGGAATTCATCCTCATGTTTATACTCCGCGTAATACGACGTGAGATGTAACGTGGTAGCTATTATGAACAATAACTTTTTGATAGTTAAAACGCTTCCAAATTTTCATAATAATTGTTATTGCAGTAAGTAGGTATGATAGATCCTATTCTGGAGATGGAATAGTCCCTAAACTAGCACTTTAGCATATCCACGCCGTTTCTCTTGCTTTAGACGTTTTTGTTTTTACGTTGTAACTAATAATACTAACCAAACCTGTATGGCTGACCTCGTTCCGACTGACCCCCTGAAGATAATGTATAATTTGAAAATTCAATCATCTACTAGTTGTTAACTTTGTCCCGTACTGTTATTGTGACGTGACATACAAACAGAACAAATCCATAATGCAATGTGAGGAAGTTAATCCAATAAAATGTTCAAAATTGCTATACATAAAAGCATAACTGAGTGACTAATGTGGTTCACAAACCTGTCATTATGCGGATATTAAGATAAGTTACACGCAATCTAAGATGTTACGAGTATGTTCGAATTAAGCATTCATAATTCGTGAAGTTCGTGAACTGTAAAGTAGGTTTGAATAAATTTATTCAATGTTGATGTTTTTAATTAAGGCGATCCAGCAGCAGCTGCAGCTGTACCATTAATGGGTATGTTTCATAACTTTAATTTAATCACAGAAGTTAACTACATGGGCGTTATGGGAAATCCATTTAATTTTATTTAGTTTATTCAAATGTCAATATTAAAATTAAAACAGTGATTATTGACATATTTCCAATTAATAGAAAAAGCCTACTATTGCATAAAGTATTTAAATTTTAGTACAAAATTGAAAATACATCGAGAATATGGCCAACTATCTGTGGGAAAAAACTATGTAGCGATCATCGCGTTGGACGACGGTCGATCGGTAACGCCTAAAAGAAAATATGTACCTAAGGTTAGTTTAGTTGTAGAGTCCAGATTAGAGTATTTACTGTTTCCCTGAAACTACGGTCAGAGATAAATATTCGTCTGATCCGAGACACGATGAGGTTTCGATCTATGAACGACCGGACCCCAAGAAATATCAACATGCATTTGTTTTCAATGAACTTTCTTTTAAATGAAACACCCGCTTTGACAAACTAACGTCATTAGACGCCAGTGAAAGTTTACGTCATCACAATGCGCAGAATTTGCGCAAATTACCTCTTGTGTTGTGTCTAGTGTTCGTACGTTGCGCTTTGCTGCTGTGAGGGAAATGAGATTCTTCGCTAATACTATGGAAAGGGCTATTTAAATACGCACGTTAAGTAAATGCTACATAAATGGTTTGTTGTTGCGAGAAAACAGCGTGTTTGTAGAATTATTCATCAAGGTATTTGACGAGAAAAAAAACTTGTTGTGTAATATTTCAAAGAGACTACAATAAGTTAACTTTCAATAACTTTCAATTTTATTTGGAATTCTCTGCGATGTAATCTATGGCATTTAAAGTTGCGTTTTTTTTAATTGTTTCTGCTTTTTAAACCAGGTCATGATTGTTGCAGATAATTAAAAAAACACAGATTTTAAATGCAAATGAATCCTGGTACTTTTTATCATACATACTGATGCAAAAGTCAGGTTTAGCACAATTGGTTCGGCAAACCTGAAGAAACGGAATTGTTTTTGAAGTGCTAATTGCTGCTATATACACACGTGAATGAATTCCTATTACAATCGTATTTAGCCTAAATGGTGGACAATGATGCTAGGTATTCAAAGTCTTCCTCCGAAATGTATATAGTCACTGCTAAGTATAACGCAGCTAAAAGATCAAGCAAGCAGTTTGATGTTCACTGCTATGCCTCAGTAGGCAAATTACTTAAGTATCTGTTAGAGAATGGTTAGCTAGGTACTGCTAAGCGGAAACTAGCATGAAATCCTCGCAACACGTCTCGGATTGAAATATCTGGGAAGTCAACAGCGTAATGAGCGCATGCCTTTCTTTGCGTTGCGTTTTTGTGTTATTTTCCTTCTATGCGTAATATTTGTATTACTAAGAATTACAAATACCTACATTCTTAAGCATTTAACTGTTTAATGAAGATAACGATAGACCGGTATAATTACTGTAAAATTAACAAATATAATAATACTGAAAATACCAGGAACTTACCTGAGAAAAATAAATTTAAAAACCGAAATAATAATATTATTATTCCACGCCTTTTTTTGTTTTTTTTTTTGAGGGTGGGAAATCATCCAATGGCTTCTCCCGCTCTGGGCGGAGCGGAAGGGCGTGTCAGACTTTTACTGACTAAAACCTACCCGTGTTCTCTCAGTTGCCTGTTGCCAAGGTCCCGGTATCCCTTTCGGACTAACCCGCAACCCTGCCAGGATTATTCCACGCCTGGCTTTGAATTGATACCATAAACGTACAAATAACTACAATAAGTATGTATAGGTACTATCTCGCTTAAACTGACATATACCATATCTGCTTATTTTTAAATAGAAAATAGAAATAAATTGGGAATTCGTTGCTAAGCAACAAAGAACTTTCTTGATAAAAATCGCATTGTGAAATCTCTATCACATGGATTTCATCACTGTTCGGTTTTTTCAATTACATCATTCATTTTTCGTAATAATACACTGCAGAGATGACTACCGGCAAACCCGTAAAACGAAAGCTCCTTTGCCGAATGCGGCGCGGTCAGTCTTCGCGTTTACAACTTGCTGCGTAATCGTCTCATCAATGAACAGCATTCCTCACACGTGCACAATTCTCGTAAAATATTTGTTACTATATTATAATACCGTGAGAAATCTAATACAGCTATTTCAAAAAATAAGTAGTACAATCCAAGTGACTTTAACAGATATATCCATGAATAGCTTGCGACATCTCATTAATTAAGACCCAGTTATGAATGAGCATTGTTTTGCGTCCTAGAATTGTTTACAACCTTCTTATTACACTTTATCTGGTGTGATGTGCAATATTTTGTTAGTAGGTACGTGTTGGTTACTTATTGTCTTTTTGTAGCGGTCTAATTAGGTATAATACCGATAGAGCGATAAAATTCAACGATGCATTGAGAACTATGTGGGATTTTCTCTTATAGTTCGTGTGAACTATTTTTGTCCGTACAATTTAATGTAATTATTACTTAGATACAAATGGACATTTAACAAACTGTGTTTTTTTTTTCGAAATATTAATATTTACATAATACTAATAAATATAATATCTTATGCTATGAAAACCTGATTAGTTTTTGACTTTAATAAAAAACTGTAAATCGTAAACTCATTTGGACATGCCACGCCATAACGCTTAATCTTTCATGCATTCACGTGTGTTTCAGACTTATATAATATCTGTTTGCTAATTAGGTATAAATTTCCAATTTGCCAAGGGTTTCTTTGGCTATATATAGATCTGCAGAATCAACAAGTCCTAATTTATTTAGATTTGTTTATTCAACGAGTATGATAATGAATGTATGCTATGTTACGAAATATTTTTGCGTAGAGCCTCAGTCTTTGTATTTTATGTAAATCAAAGGATTAATTACGTAACCTCTAACTAAACTTTCTACTCGGCAATCAATTTATTTAATTACTCAATGTTGCACTGTCATTCGAATCTCAGTAGTATTGTTTGTTTGTTCGAAACTTCGCGGCACATTTGAATAATTCTTTGAAAGTTTTTGCATACAGCAATCATTTCCGCTTAATCTTTTCCATATAAAATTGGTATTCCCACCATCATTATCATCAACAATGTTTTCATTTGTCAACAAACGTTTCCATTAGGTAGGTCCTTTTAGGGTTCCGTAGGTACCCAAAGTTTGCCAACGGGACCCTATTACCTACTAAGGCACGTCTGCCCGTCTGTCCGTCCTTGTGTCACAGGACTGAAGAACCTCTTTTGAATCGTATTAGGTAGATGAGTTTGTACTACAGTTTAAAATTACAAGAACACAAAATAATATATGTCGTGTTAAATATTGTATGGTGGTACGGACCCCTTCACCACATGGCCACTTTTTTATTTAAAGTACAATAGTTGATTCGTGACTGTTTAATTAAATTTTTGGCAGCTTTATTATTCGTAATGAAATATTTTGTTTTGATTTTATAATATCTAAAGTCCTTGCCGTGACTTTCTATTTTTCAGAAATGCTAATTTTTATTTTTTGCTATTGTGTCATCCAAAAATGTCAACTTGTTTTTATTAATGCCATGATCTATGTTATAAGCAAGTATAATTTTTCGTTTATTGATTTTTATGTTAACCATTATATTTTTTATATTTAATAAAAACGGTGGACATTAGTTATGCATCTTGTAAATATCAATGATAATTAGTAGTAGGCTATCAAACAGTTTTCTTGGGAAACAAATTGGGTATCAAATCAAACAGTTTTCTTGGGAATCACGCTAGACGAGAAATTACAATGGGGACCTCATATAAAATCTCTGCTGGGCCGCTTATGCTGTTAGAAAGATAAGACAGTTAACAGATGTAGAAACCGCGCGTTTGGTCTATTTCAGTTACTTCCACAGCATTATGTCGTACGGCATTTTACTGTGGGGTCGGGCTGCTGATATTGAATCCATTTTTATTTTGCAAAAAAGAGCTGTCAGAGCCATTTATAATCTATGTCACCGCGAATCTCTCAGGGAACTATTTAAAAAGATTAATATCATGACGGTACCTTGCCAATTCATTTATGAGAATATTATGTATGTAAGAAAAAACTTAAATCTTTTTAATAAAATAAGTGATAGGCATAATTTTAATACTAGAAATAAAGATAAAATAGATCAACCATTTTTCAGATTAGCTAAAGTACAAACATCTTTTATGGGGTACTGCGTTAAATGCTATAACAAAATACCTTGTGATATATTGCAATTAAATGAAAGAAAATTTAAAACTCATATAAAAAGTACACTTTGTAAACAAGCTTATTACAAATTAGAGGATTATATCCAAGATAAGAATGCTTGGAAACATGCTGGTCTTGCTCCATAGGACGATTTAGTGTCTGGACAAAATCAAACTGATAGCCAATTTAGTTTTTTTTATTTATTATTTGTATGTCATAGACTTTTACACTCTGTCATTACTTAAACTCACGCACTGACTTATTAGTACTACTTGTAACAATGTTAGGACTATTGTAATATCGTATACTTTTACAATCTTTGTAAATATGTGAGCACCATGTATCTGGTAATTAATTTATTCATTATTGCTCCATTTATAATTCTTTTTACCTTTCGTAGTACAGTAATCTTATTGTAGGTGCATCGTCTTCACATATAATTATATAATTAATGTATACAAAATATTGTAAAACATTTTTAAAAGAGTAACGATGGAGTTTCTTGCCCATTCTTCTCCATACGAAAACTACCTTTTGGAAGGGGCAACTAGAATGAATTCTATTTCTTTGTTTGACGTTCAAAAGTGCCATATATGTGCCTATTTGGTATAAATTATTTGACTTTGACTTTGACTTTGCTACTACTGTAGCCTGGTAACTTTATTTGATTCGAGCATGCATGAACAATCTTCTTTGATGAAACTTTTTGCGTGAAGCAGTAATTCTGACCCACATTTGTATTTTATTTTTAGCATCATAGCATTTAGCTAAAAACAAAACGATTATTGCTAAAGCTTGTAAGCCACGCTGACGAATTTGCGTGTCTGAAATCACAAGTGATGTGATGTCATGAAATTGATCGCCGTCTAAGTATTATCTAAGCTAAAGAGATCACACAATCTTTCTCTTCCTCATGGCTATCGAGGAGTGATGTCATGTATCATTTAAATGTAAGATAGATCGTCGTAACAAGTACTTACAATTAGTAGGCGTTCTAATAATAGACGTACTTATCTAAACCACCCACTATGAGCATTACAATTGAATAAGCACTAACTCCGCCCTTGTGTATGTTACTCCAAATATCACATTGGCGAATGTATATCGTTATATAATTCAAAATTATACAATGAGTCAATGACTAGAGTACTCAAACTGATTTTTTAGAGTAAGTGATCGCCTAGAGCATATGTATAACGAAATTGTCTTGCCAGTAAAGATCATGTCCCCCGTAATGAAGGGAAACAATTCGATGAATATCTAGGGTACACATCATTTATCAAACATCAAAAGAATTTGATTTGAATTGTTGTTATTCTGACATTGTTTATCTGTAATGAATCAATGCAATTCATGTGTCCTTTCGAAAAGAAGTTCATGTCAATCATAATAACCTCCTTGATTTGTATTATGCTCAGAAAAGTTGAAATAAAGTACCTACTTATTAAATTCTAATGGCCTTACCACAAAAACTTAGACACTTGTTCAACGCGTGTTTAATGTCAGTTTTATGTCAAACTCCATACAGAAATGTCATATTTAAACGGTATTTAGGCTAAACAACTGATAAACACGGTTTTGTGGTAATAAGGTAATTTGTTAAGAGTTGGCGTCGTAATTATCGATCATCAATAAATTGATATCCAATTAACAAGTAGAATCGTAGATAGTTATCAGTAGGTACTATGTCTGCATAAATTCGAATCTCATCAAACTTGCAACATCTTTATTTAGATTATTAAATTATTTTGCTTAATTTAATATTTAGAAATATTGATTACCAATATCGTAACTCATTGGAGCAAATTACACAAGAAAACTGTGGTAAATTAGTGGAAAATATTAGATTAAGACAACAGACATAGTAATTAACCATAGATAGCAGTGTAAGTATATGATAATATCAGCAACGAGAAATTATTCAACAATGATCCATAAGATTACAATGACTAATTAAAAGAATTGTGTAAAATAACACTTAGAAATTACGAGCAAAGTGAGTATCAAGTAAGATTATGTGAAATATTGTTTAGAGTTGTTCATCTATTAGCTTTCACTGTCCCACGGTCAAAAGTAAAGAGTGAGCAACGAAACGGCACTGTGATGATTCAGCTTATCAGACAGATCTTAGTTGATTCAAAATATAAACTCCTTATAGATATAGTCTGACACGATAGAAATCAAGTACTTTTACAACTTTCAGCCCGGAATATAATAAAATAACGCCATACCGAGAAAGATAAACAAATCAAGTATCTTGACTTGGCTCACGAGGTTGTCGACATGTGGGATGTGGACTCTGCGATCATTGTGCCGATAGTCGTATCAGCCAATGGCTTAATTGCCAAGAGCCTCGACCAACACCTAAGGAGGCTCTCGTTGGGCAGCTGGATTAAGGGCTTGATTCAGAAAGCTGTACTCCTGGACACGGCTCGCATCGTTAGGAGGTTCCTCTCTCTGGAGCCCTGACCGCCGGTAGCTTGGTCCCTGTTCCCGATACCGGTGGGCTACTATTTTTTATATTTTTAAATGTTTTATATAATTTTTTATTCTAATATTTAAAAATATAATTTATAAGTATGAAAAATGAAATAAAGAAAATAACGCCATAGATGTTTTGCATTTTTGCTTATAATTTGAATCTACCAGGTGATTTATCGTTTATTTTTTATATTGGCACTGTATGGGATATCTATCGATTCCGTAAAAAAGATTTTTGCAATATTTCGAATCATCAATTCTTGTAGAGTCTTCGCATCTAGCGTTTGTCTAGCGTACGTTGTGTACTGTGTGTTGCGTCTACGCTGCTGCGTAGGCGCGCGTAGACCGCATAGGTTAGTTAATCTACTAAAAACGGCAATGGCGTTTTCAGTAAACTAAGTGTTTGGTCAACGGAGTATTTTGTCCTATTTCTGTTTGTTGCTTTTAATTGTCCTTCACTTTATACTGTAAGGCTGTACCTTTGTGATGTTGGTAAGAAAACGTAGCAAACACGCGGCGTCAAAGCGGCGCCAAAGTGAGTTCGCAGGGAGGTAACTTGTAAATTGATGTTCACTTTTCTGTGTGCGTATTCGTATCGTGCGTTTTGTAATCTGGATTGAATATATATCAAAATAGTGTTTTTATTCGAAAGATTTTGTGAAAAACACAGAAAATGTTAATGTAAGTAGGTAAGTTTCGTGTTTTACGACGTGAAACCACCTGTTTATGTTCGCGCGCAATTGTTACATATTAGGTAGTGTCAGCTGAGGACACATTTTATTTGTATCTGATAATAGTGAAATATTCCTTTATCCATTCTCTCTGTACTTTTTGATTAGTACATAAACGATATTTTCATGACCTTTTTTTACCCGTTCAGCCTGTAACGACATAGGTAGGTACTTACTGCTGGATATATAGCCAATTTTGAATAATCATTCTTAAATAATCACACAAGGAAAAAATTCATCGTAATGACTATAGAAATATTTTAACAAAGTAGTTTTTAATGACCTATTTTAAATTACGAGATTGATTCAACTTTAGCGTGTAATGCCATCTTAACAGCCAGTTTCACAGCAACAGAACAAGTGGAAAGTTTAACATAAACAAAAGCTAGCGCTTCAAGTTACAGCTCAAGACATCTGTTGGCTCTCGAGTCTCGGTCTAGACGTAGAAACTGGAAATGATGTGAAATGATTCAAAATTTCACCGATAAGCGGCTGCAGTCGTAACACGTGTGGCTCGGCAACGAATGATGAATCCTTAATAGCCATCATTCTCTTCCGACGATTCATGTAAACGAGCGCACCGCATCATCACGCACCAGTTGCGTCACTCGGGGAAAGTGCCTTGATGAATTTATTGTTTAAATATTATATTTAAATAAATTCACACGCTGTGGGATATAGAATATTCTAGACGGTAACGCCTCATTAATACGTAATTTGAGTTAAAACGCTTTATTATTTCACAGTCATACGCGAAAGAGTAAACTTGATTTTAACAGCTTTTAATTTGCACACACTGTTGGTGGGCTAATGTAACGCTCAGATAAAATAATTGAAGATATACAATGTAAAATATAATCAGACAAGCAGACCCTGTAGGTACTTGGTATAATCAAATGTCTAAGGCACCAGTTAGGCCATAATCGTAATAGTAGATTGAGAGAAAGGGGCAATAAGTAAGTACTATCAAGTCAATGGAATTTGCAAGGATGTGTCCCATTGGTGCTTAGAGTAACTTTACCAATTTGATAAGTTTCCGTACCTAAATATCCATAGTTACTGCATGGTTGGAAATAGAGCTTTGAAACTGTTGCATATAATAACCATAAACAATAAGACAGACTCGACTTAAAATCTATTACTTCACATAAACATAAATATTCAAACGGTGTGAGCGCCACATGCAAATTTCCGCATTACAGTCTACTTTAAATACATTGAAGAGTGCTTGCATAGGGACGCAGTCATTTACATGACAGATGACCATCTAAATACACAGAGATAAAGAACATAGACGTAACTTAGCATCATTTTTATACGAACTCAGTCGTTAGTTAATCGCAAATGTAGCTTTTACTTGACATGAAGACTAATAGAAAATCGTGCTGTGCAATATGGTGAAAGGTTATAAATGTTCACATTATAAAGATCATCAATATGATTTTCACATTTTAGTGAAGACAATTTATGAAGCTTACAAGTGGTTACGTAATTTATGTTAAATGTGGAGACTTTCAATTTGAGGATTATTGTATTAATGGAGGTTAAGAGAAAATAATTTATTCTTAAATAAAATGTCTTACATTGTACAACTAGGTACTGCTGTCAACTGTAATATTAAATTGCGAAGTTACAAGTAAAAATATTTAACCCAAACAAACGTCACCCTGAACCAATAAGCGTTTTCTCCTTAAAAAAATCAGTCAAGTCCTATCAAAGTAGTAAGTATCACTATAGTAAGTACGAGTATCACTCAAAATCAATAAAGTAAAAATTAAAATCAATGGTGGGCTAATTAAAATACCAAAGAGGGGACGTTAAATCCAAAAACGTCAAAAAATACTCCTTCAAACATAAAAATTCACGCGTCCAGTCATAAAGTTCACGCATATTCTGGCCTAACTTGAACAACACTGCTTAACATATAATAAATGAACACCGGTACTTACTGGGCGCATCTTGCCGGCTCTCGAGGAACACTTGTAGCACTATGTTACAGCAACGTGTATGTCGACGACGGCAAGGTGGTTGTCGCACGTGTGAATGCGGCCCGGTATCTGCGTGCACTGCGCCTGCGTGAGAATAACACAGCGCTCTGTCGACCACCGCTGCTGTTGCGCCCGCGAACCGCCCAAACAACCACTGATTGTATATAATGTGACATCCGATATACCACAAGGATGTTGTCACTGTGGCATTATGTATACATGGATAAACTAAGCACCGAATTAACGGAACAACTGGAAATAAAAGAGTTGATAAACATTTTCATTGGGTCATATTAAGTGGATCGTTTATCAATAGTTCACTAGTCGTTCCACGAATCGCAATGTGTTAGTCGCTTGAAGCTATGCGTTGTAACAATTTGTAAGTGCCTAATGTTTAGAATAGTAGTTATCCACACGAGTACCTAGTGATTAGCCCACGGCCTACGATCAACATAGTAACCTATTACCCTCACTTGATTCTTGCAACTTTCATGGGAAAATTAGTAGCTAACAGTAAAAAGCAAGTAGGTGTGTGCTTATTTCGTAGTTCCCAGATTAGCGTGGATCATAATTTACTTGCAAATAAAAAAATCTTTTGTTTAGTTACATCAGAAAATATTGTCGAAATATCTCACCACACAGTTAGATCGGGGAACCGGTACCTACTTAGGAACATTGTATTTTGCCTCCTGGACCATGAGGTGCTGATCGCAATGCTTTGGTTGCGTTGTTGCATAAACCTGTTAAAATCTTAATTCCATAAAACCTATTAAAGCTTTGACCTGCTTAAAAAGCATCCTTAGAGTCAACACGCGCTGTGACATCACACGATGAGTGTGCATAACGAAATAGGCGATACGCTCCATAGCAATTAGGTAGAGTATGGCGTCAACGCAGTTTTATCTCATTCATTGCACAATATCGGGATCTTAAACTGCACAAACGTTAGGTAAACACAGTAACAGAAGTTGGCACTTCCCCATAAAATGAACATGTTGTACCTTACTTAGGATTAGGACCTAACACGTTTGCACGGTATGTATTTTTGCTTTGTACCTAAACGACATTTTCATGTTTCGTGTTAATTCAGTGTGTAAAAGCATCAACGCGTTCTAGATTATTACAACTAACCACCTGTAAATCTTATGTGCAAATAAAAGCGCAAACATACGCAATCCTCGTCAAGTGAATTCGGCACGCCTATGTAACATTGTTTCTCGTGTAACCCCACTGAACACTACAAAGACAGTGTTAAAGATGTATGACTAATACGAATAAAATGAGTGTGAAGCTAAATTATGTCAAATTAGAAATACACGTGTCTACTTTTTCAGAACTGTTATACATAAGTACCCTATAACAATAGTATTTTGTGTTTAGGATAGAGGATTATAGACTTGGCTTGGATAATGAACTTCGCACCGATCGTATCTGAAAGCTAGAAAGTGGTTTTGAACGGCCAAATAACCTTGTCAATTCCCAGCTTTCATGCCCTATTGAGTAGCTCTACCTTCACCAATGTTCTAGGTTCTGTGCATCCTCAGTGGCAGCTTTGTAAGCTTCGCCATCAGGCGATGTTTTTGATACATATTATGTCAAAGTGGTGTTTGTTTTTATTTTTATCCAAAATTGCTAAACATTAATTATAGCCGTATCTGTTATGTATTTAATAATAAGTAATAAGAGACCAACTTAGCTGCTTTCTCTGCAGTAAAACGGATATATGAATATATAAATACAACAGCGGTACATAAATAAACTTAAGAATTATTTTTAATTCTGCCATGTCGATTACATTTTAATTTTGCTAAAAAACGTGGTGGAGTAAAATGTTTGTTGTATTTATTCGGGGTCAAAGCGCAGCGACCGAGGGGCGCGGCGCGTCGGCCGCGGGTTCGCGATGTATGGACTTTCTTTTCCGTAACCTTAAACCGGGTCCTCACAGCACAGGCGGGGCGAGAGCGAGTCTTTACGCCACAATCGAGATTTGTTTGAAAGTTCTAGCGGTTCGAAAGGATATTTTGTTGATCTAGAGTCGGAAGTGATTCCGGTCCTATTTACATGTCTCCGACGAACCGAGGACCGGTTTTCAGAACGATGACATAATTTGTAGGAATGTTGAAATTACAAATTGCAATTCTCAACCAAAACATCTGGTAAAAAAAAATATATTGAGGATAAGCACGAGTTGTACCATAGCATTATTATTCTTATATTTTGACAAGACTTTCTTCAACAAGTGACTGTGGCTGTTACAATCAATGTAAATAATTTACTTCTTTCAATATCAAAAATAAAATTGGCGCGGGTATTCTATAGAATAGAATAGAATAGAATACTCTTTATTATGTACACCATAAAAAATACAGATACAAATGTAGAAATTTAACAAAGGGTGACACAATGGGCGGTCTTATTCTATTCCTTGTATGTAGCGCGATTAAACGCTGGGACTGGGAAATCAAAATCAAAATATTTTATTTCACATAAGCCTACATGGGCACCTATGAAACGTCAGAAGCTAAGTGCACGGTTCCAATTGGTCGTTTCCTATGGAGAAGAGCCGGCAATAAACTTCATAAGACGCTCTCTACACTACTCAACTCTTGTCTACGGACTAAAACCGTGCTGGAACTATAAAGCTGAGCAGTCAGATTCTATTCTATACAAGCTTGAAGACCTGATATAGGTATCTGTTCTTGCAGAACATCATTAATTTCCCTAAAAAAATCATTTTGAAAAAGTATAGTATAATTTTTTTTTGGTTTTAACATTATTATGTAGTTACATGATTTCATGGTAAGTATAAGCAATTTTTAAACCAAATGACAATGTAAAAACAGGAAACTTATTCGATTAGGCAGAATATACACTAATGACTAAATCATAGGTTAGTACCTTTAGTTGAAATCTTTTGGTGAGTTCTTCTTCTCATGCCATGCCTCACTTACTAAAATTTTGCCATTTACCATGTTAGACAAAACTAAAATTTTGTGCAAAAATGCTTAAAATATTGACATAAGATGTTTGTGTTTACATAAATCAAACTCATTATAGGACTTGTTTTAAGCAAAGCGCATAAACCATTGTTTTGGTTGAGTAGAAACCAAGAGAGAGTTTATTTGACGCAAATGTTTCGTCACATATCATTAAAAAGAAGTAGGCATCAATCAGCGAATGGCAAATTGAAGTGTAAAATTCTTTGGTAACTCACGTTCTTGTCAATAGAGATATCACATAACAATTAATCATTTATTTGATGGGCTCGCCGCAAACCGCCTCCAAACATGACGGTCACTTGTGTGAAAAATGTTTACAGAATTCTTGGCTAGACTAAAAGCTTAGTTAACACGTTACTTATCTAATTAATAGACAAAACTAAGATGTAAAATTATATGTTTATTGGAGAGTGTCATTTATTTATTTCTACTGTCTCCAATAAACATATCGTTTTACATTTTATTTGGATTCCATTAGTTTAGTCGAGAAATGATGGCGTCAGAATTTATCGTAATGTTAAATAGTATATTTTATGAATGATTCCTGGGTCGATTCATTCTTATCTTTTGTTACAAACACACTTGACGGAGGTGTCGGTGTTTTTACAGTTTTATTGTAATTTCGTCATAATACGAGGCTTTCTCCGAATGTGTCATTTACATACATGCGCACATTTTTGTTTGTTTTACAGATTTCACCATAAGTCGCACGTACCCACGCGAGACCCGCGGTCTCGAGGGTATAAGAACAATTAGAGACTCATCAATGAACTGTTTACATTGCACTTAGCACCACGTAGTACTCGACACAATCAGAGGCTTGCGAAATATTTACAGCATGTAATGCCCGAAGGGCTGTTGGCATTCCAATTGCATTGTAATTGTGTCATGATATTATAGGTGTCGGTTTTGCAAAGTGTTGTAATATAATTATGAGCTAATGATAGGCGTTAAATCAAGATTTATTAACGGTAAATTAATAAAAAAGATGAGGCATCTAACCTTTATAGTTTAATTAGGGAGTTACTATATATTTTGTTTTAATCTAGCAATTTTGTTAGTCTTACCAACAATAAATGCATGCTTGAGCAGCACAGTAATTAAACCATCAATAAAGGAAATTATACGTTACAAGTAGGTCCCACTTGACATAGAAATAAATTTAAATGCATTGCTCTACTTTGTCATAATCATTCATAATAAAGTTATTGTGTAGTTTGCCTACTTGTTTAAATTACGCGTGAATTCGTAATATTAACAATAAAGTATGTAATAATACTTTACCTACATAGCCATGAGATAAAAATACGAAATGCTTAAGAATGAGATGACTGCTCATACATAGTTACCGCATACACTGAGATGTTACAGGTTATTAATTGAGTACCTGCGTAAGCTGCGTAGGTATGTATGGTCTTAGGCTTTTTAAAGCTGACCCGACAGACGTCCTGTAAATTTTCTAATTTTCTTATTTTTTTCTTTCATAAGAACCTTCTCCTAACAATAACAAAAACAACAGAAAAAGAATTAGCGAAATCGGTCTAGCCGTTCACGCGTGATGGCGTGACCAAGGGAAATAGGGATTTATTTTAATATAAATATAGATTAATCATCATTTCAAGCAATGAGCCCCAGGCCCCAGGGGCACACATGTTTGGCGTCGCGTCGGACCTATGATGATTGCAGTAGGTTGCTAAATACACATAGTAATGCACTAGATGATGCTGTAAAATTATCATTATCACGAATTAGAATAAATTAAGAACTAAAACTTAAATTCATTAAATAAAATGTTCCTATTCTTAATCACCAGTATCGTCGATTCCACACAGGTGGATCACTAAATAAAGTGGCGTAGGTAAGTATAAATATATTATGGTATGTAAGTATCGTGAACCTGTTCTTTGTTGAAAGTTCATCGTAATACAATGGGTGGGTGCATCTGCAGTTATTCTATAAGCGGCGCCCCGCGCGTGTGCCGTTGTTTATGTATTGTGTAAGATTTTTATTGCATTCAAAATGTCTAAAATAGACTTCATAATAAAAAAATCTTTATCGATAACAACTTCGATCAAGGACAAGTTCGAGATTTATTGGAGTTGTTGTTAATTTTGATAATTATTATTGGTTAATGTGAAAGTTACAGTTAGTTTAAATTTAATTTAATTATGTTTTAGCTTTAAATAGTAGGTACCTTACGTTGCATTGAGTAATCTTTTCTAATGGTGTCACTAAATCAACAGCGGAAAAATATAGCCAACCAGTTTGTCCCATTAAAATATTTCATTTCTACTAAGAAGGGCTATTAAATGGTAAAATAAAAATGTACAGGTTTAAATGTAATTTAGATCGTAAGTGATATATCACAAGAAAACACTTAATAGTAGTCATTTAAAAACACTTTATTCATCCATCCTTTCACAGTGCAAGGTTCATTCAACCTACAAATTAAAATAACACTAAAATTCGTGAAATAGTCATTTTCTTAAGTTATTACAATTTGCGGTATTTTAATTATTTTTACCAACTTGATATGTACTTCCTTTAATGCAAACTTTTTACGACATAATAAAACTAAATTCTTAAAGAGTTACAGTACATACTTTGGGTTTTTATCTATAAGAATTAGATAATAAATAGGCAAAGAGCAGCGAATACAAAATCAGAAAGAGTGAAATAATTACTTACTGCAAATGCTAATAGGTATACATACGTATTGATTAGTATTTGTTTCAAGTTAAATTCAGGTAGACAATAAGTAAGTTTAATAAAGGAGGTCAAGGTAAAATTACATCAAATTGTTGATTGATTGTCATGCAAGCTCAATAAATAAACATTTAGGTGGGATGATGACCAGAAAACCTATTCTTCACAGCAATATTTAGTATTATTAGATATTATAATTGAATGCATTATATTTTCTTGGTTGGCACTAATATTAATTATGGTTACTTCCAATTTCACATCAAATCCAAAATAAAGAAAGAATAACATTTATTTGGACAAAGTTCGTGAAACACAATATACAAAAAAAAATAAAAAGTGAAAATAATGTTTTAACAATAATGCCTCACGGCTGCGCCAAAAAGGTTCATTTCAGCATTAATGCCAGACAAACGGTGTTTGACGCTGGTTTTCTAATGAACTCTTAGGGACAAGTGAGTATCTTAGTGATGAATAATAAATGTTACTAGATGAGTAATAAATGTTCTGCCGTTATAAATTCATGACACTTTCGATGTATTTCAAAGCATCATCATCTAATGGTTATCAATGCATACTGATCTATTTCCCTTACAACTGTGGGAAAATCATTTTCTTGAGTCAGTTCATTCTCACTTCAGAACTTATCAATTTTATCTTAAAAACCCAGAGTGGGTTTCCATGTTTGTCATTCGTATTTGCTATCCCCGCCAGCCCCATCAATCCGAGAGATATATGGTGAGAGAGGGGGTGAATACTAAGATGACGATATGATATGAATAGAGAAGTATGGAAGAAGAGTACCTAAAGGTTGCGCCGACCCTAAATAAATTGGAATCAGGACAAGAAAATGATGACAGGGTCATCAAACCAAATTCAAAGTTGTTGAATGCAATAAAAATGTAATTTACAATTGGAGTATTTATCGACAATGTTTCCTACGTGTAATACCTATAGGTACTGAGCATTTGTCAGAGGTGCTACATAGAGTAGCTGCGCTAGGTTGTTTCTTGCGTACTTGCCCCGCAGTGGTGCTCCGTGTCCTTGCCTTCCCCAAAGTGACTCCCACGTTTCGTGATGCTTTCGGACGCTTTCTGCTGAATTAAGACGATGCTCCTGCAAAACCAATAAGGAAAATTTGTGCCCGTCATCCTCCAATGTTCAGATTCTTTAAGAAGTGCTGCTTCTATTTCTTACCTCCTGTTGAATACACTTTACTTTCATTTGATTCTTCAGTTCCCTCAAGTAGTCCATATTGACCGACTCGCGCCACCTGCGAAAACCGTGCACGTATGTCTGTATGTACCTTTAATTTTATCACAAATGGAGGCGCATAAAAATACTACCAGCCTATCAGCTTTAGGCGAAACAACTATTGTATTATCAAAACCAAAGATCAGCATTAACTAAAGCCTATTGTAAGGAGGTCACGGTTCAAAGGCAATGTGAAATACATTACCATTTATCTGAATTACGTAGTTACTCATCGATAACTATGTCGAGGTGTCAACGATCATTATCAACAAGTGACGGTCTTGAGCCGCACGTCACTGGTCTAATGAAAGCCGTTAATCTCGGTGTCGTATGGACCCCAACCGATAGAAAGCCGTGATGCAACCTCTGCCTTACCGGATTGGTGACCAAACATTGCCTGCCGTTAGATATATAACTCGAATCATCGCGCCGGAAATACATAAAATATTTATAAGGTAAACACGGAATGTTCAAGATCAAACATCAATTCAGAGTTCGTTGGCGGTGCAGTTACTAGTAAGTAGGTACTTAGTTATTTAATGAAACATAAGAATACAGCTGCTAACATGCATCCATAATGTACCTAAATCTATTTTTTTTTGCGTGTCTAGTACTGTAAGTACTTACTGATCAACAAATCAGTAACTACCATAGTATTCTGTTGAATTAGTGCAGCTGTTTTTTAATGCCATGGTAATTTAATAACTACACCTTATTAATTTTAATTCGTGTTATCCCGTTCGCCCTACTGCAGCCGTCCTACTGGTGGGACGACCGGGACTAATTCAGTCATTTTATTTTTAAATTCTACTGATGTCACTTAATAATTTAACTCTGGTTGTACAATGGTAAAAAAACACTTATTTATCCTAACTAATAACATTATAAATGCAAAAGTGAGTTTGTACGCTTTCAATCTAAAACGGCTGAACGGATCGTCCCAGAAGTGGGACGAACGAGAATACACGAATTAATTGCACTAATCAATTCTCATAACTACCATCAGACACTCACACTACCTAAGTAAACAGGCAATGGAATTTCAGAATCACGACTCATAATTCAATATTACAATATGATTTACGAAAAAAGTGTTACGACAGATGCTGACATTTTACACGCGAATTAATTTACGATTCGGGAAAACGTGTCACGCAACTGTGTAAGCCTTCGGCAAATTACTTACCTACGTTAATAAAAAGTCTGTAAACAATGCTTCAGACTTTATGAACTCAGTGAATCTAATCGATTTGATAAACGGGTCAGATGCCGTGATCTTATAAATTGAATTCGATTATTTCTTCGACCTTGGTTAGCTTCTATTATGCGCAATCTTACAAA
The DNA here is from genome assembly GCA_947363905.1 of Lithophane semibrunnea. Classification (NCBI taxonomy): domain Eukaryota; kingdom Metazoa; phylum Arthropoda; class Insecta; order Lepidoptera; family Noctuidae; genus Lithophane; species Lithophane semibrunnea. Next base: position 7,810,344 of record OX376194.1, on the reverse strand, counting down.
AGTTATTAGAGAAAAAAAAAATGCGAATTCATGCCACGATAGGTCAGAGACTATACGTACCTAATCATCACTAAAATACTAACAATTTTATTTATTAGTTTCATACGTACTGACACGATTGGTCCGCTTGTCTTGTGACATCGCTGGACGGCAGCGTGCGAGCACCAACGCCGCGACGTCTCCTAGCCAGAATTGGCACAAGTTCCACTCCGCCTGTTACGTGCAAAATAGCAGTCTCAGGCGTAGGTTTTTTCTCAGCTACAACTACAGCTTCTCTACTATCATAGCTATCATCAATTATTAATTTTGTCACTTTATCGCCATTAGATAATCTCTTAACAAATCTGGTTTTCTTAGGACTTCGTCTGCCTTCTCCATTACCACCGTAAGAAACTTCGTGTTTAACTTTTACGTCTAAACTAAATCTCCTTTGATCTGGAGATTTGGAACTGCCAGTGTATTTAATATTCGGTAATTTATCAACATTTGGTGGTTTTAGATTTTCCTTATTAGGCATATCTTCTCTGTAATCATCGTCTCCCTTTACTTTGGGTAAAGTTAGCGAAGATTTTTCGTTGCGCCTGTTAGCCCCATCCATTTTCGTAAAAACTTCATTATCCGTCCAACCCTGAAGTAAAAACGTAAAAAAATAATTTCAAAATGTCTTTTTGAATATTTTTAACTTTATTTTAATACGGACCATAGACTTAGAGAAATTTAGCCCAACATTTCGGGGGTTCCTCCATATAGTGCCTCCTGGCCCTGGTTTACCCCATGGACTTTCCATGGCATGCTGAAAATTTTAAATATATTGTATAATAATCTACTATACATGTTAATTTTAAAATATTGCTGTTACCATTTTGCGTTCGTATTCCAAATTCTTTTTCTTTTCTTCTCTTACGGCTTTCTTTTTTTTTGTAACCATCTCGTCTGAAATATTAATGTTATTTGTTAAGACAAGAAATCTTTACCTGTCATTTAATTAACGTAGATCAGATCTATAAGGCATAGACTTCCTCATGATTTATGTAACAAACAAATCTTCCATCGTTAGTAATAAAATTTATGCAAAGGTTTTTCTATGCATAGACCTAGAAATATTTATCATAATTTATTATAATGATGGAGGAGTGAAAGCAGATGAGATTATCCTTGTTTAAATAAGTTTCTTAATACATTAAAAGACAATTTCTTCGTGTCACAATGGTGAAGACTTATCTCTGTCACTCAAGCGAAAAATTATGGACATGTGCATTCTCCCTATTTTGACCTATGGAACCCAGAGTTGGTCTTTGACAAATATCCATAGTCCAAACTCAAGGTTTTTCAACATGCGATGGAGTGCAGTATTCTAGGCAAAACTGATTACTGACGGTGCTTAAAAACGACGAGGTGGAAAAATTAAACGACTCTTGGTCCATATTAGAACTGGATCGCAAGCACTGAAAGTCATAGGGAGAGGTCTTTGCCCAGCAAGCAGTTACAGGCTAACAGTAAGTAAGTAAGCTATGATGAGAATACGTAGTGTTATAGGCTCCATCCGTAACATTAAAGTTCTGCGCATATATTTAAAAAGTAAAGTTACTTAAATACACAATCGTAAATTTACCTAATATATGTTTGTAGTTCTGTTGTTCGTGTGGTGATTGTTTGTATCGAATGTCGTTATCGACACTCTTGCGCAGCGGCTCGGCGTAGCACAGCTGCGGGTCCTCTCGCAGCCTCACCGGCGTCTGCCTCTGTCGACGGAGAGGCGACGTGGCCCACCGGCGACAAGCCTCGTACAATGATACCCCCTGGAAATGAACAGAAATAATATTGTATGATGATCATGCGTAAAGGCTTGGTAGCAGAGCCCCTCTGAAAATTTCTAGTCCGTCAAAAATCATACTTGTAATGCTAAAAACTGTTCAACGAAAACTTTCTTGTATTTTTCATCCAAACGTAACAATACAGCCATATATAGTAGGTATGTCTGTGACCTACAAAATCAAAAAGCCTATGTTTAAATAAATATCCCAATCAGCTATGGTGTCGATATTTTGTCAATTAGACTTGATCACTTCGCCATAACAAAAACAATCAAATGAATTTTTCATAAAGAAAATTGATGGAAACTATGGACAAACATAATTTACATGTTTGATACCGTGATTAACCTGCCAGCTAGCAATCAGTGTTGTAATAAAATCGTGTCGTATAATTATGGCGATTACATTATAGGAACGCGGACAAGTTTTACAAGGGAGGAAATTACTGATGACGAAAATACAAAATGCCTTAAATGTATGTCAACAAATTTCTTATCCTCGATACGGCAGAAGCAGTCATTCGCACATTTTTTATACATCTTCGTTTCGTAACGCTACGGTGTGGTCCCGCCTTAATAACATTCAAGTAATGAATGACCCTTTACCTTATATAGATTTATAGCCATCGGTCAATCGCCATATGCAACTATTTTATGTACCGATTAATTAAGTAAGTAACCGAATAACCTGTACTGTTACTGAGATTAAGAAACGACGTCAACTATCCATTTAACTTATTATTCGTATTAATTTTCTAATTTTCTATGAAATTCTTGGGATTCAGAGCATGTTGTGTCGTAGTCGTACACGTGTATCAATGACTTGTCTCGAAACAAAATATATCATTCAAATTGTTGTTCTCCTTCACCTTTCGTTATGAATGATTAGTTTAGCGATGAATAGAATAGTTTATCTGGGACCTACCATTCGCTTCTTTTGCATTTTTTCACGAACTGACTAAAATCTTGCATCTGATTAAGAAACATTTGTTGACAACATAATAATTCGCCACAAGATTGACGAGGCACATTTAACAAATTGCATGTTAGTTCAAAATGTTGAGCGAGACTTATCAAAGCAATTTGCATTAAGTAAGATTTAAATACAGATCTCATAATCATTAATAGACAAATAATTGTTTCAATTACTCGCTTGTTTTGATCAGTCAGGCATACAATTACAATCATAACTTCAGAGATGATCAACACTGTTTTTCTTGGACTGCAACCGGCATCGCAATGCTTGCTATGCCATACGCTACATTGCTTGCTACGCGCTACGCTTCGGTGCGCGCTACGCGCTACGCGAAATTGCTTGCTACGCGTTTCGTTTCATTGCTTGCTATGCTATTCGTCGCCTATCCGAGACCTAGAACACAGTATAATAAGGCAACAGTATTATGTCTCGGCAGTGACCTTGAAATAATTACCAACTGCTGCACGGTACATAAACCCTCTGAGTCCGTGCGTAACTGCCGCGCACTCGAGACTAACGTACTGATTGATACACACTGAAATTTCGAAGCGCGTCGTTTCGGCCGTTTTCTATGAATGAAAATATAATACTGTTACTTACTTATGCAAATATAATACGAATACGACACGCATTATTTTAAGTAGCTTAACATTATAAATAAAGCTTGAGGTTGAACACCACTGGCATGGGCGTTAGTTGATGGAGGTTTACTGCTGTAGGCATTGCCATTTCAATGTCGTAGACACTTTCTCTACGCATACTCGTATGTAATTAAGACGTTAGCTGTTAATCACAAACATTGTTTGGCAAACAGATTGACAATTCAAGAAAGATGTTATTAACCCGTAGATTTATGCTGCATACGTATAATCTGTTCTTCTATAATACAAACATTCAAAACATACAAGTTAAACCCTAACTTGGTTTAGGTATATTACTAACTGAATGCATAGCTAAGGTAATATATCGTACTATTGGTACCGAAAACCGCTTTCCAAACTACTGTCTCTACCAATTTAGGAATCCTACCTCCTGTCCTATTTAGGACCTTTATAGGCTGTAAATAATTATTGCGCCTGTAAGTCTACTAGTAGAATTAAAACTGTACAACACCTACAGAATATTGGCCATATTGCACATACCCTTAACTCGTCTTCGGGAAAGATTCCTTTGTCTCGGAGGTTGGTAAATCGTACGCCTCGAGCGTTAGGAGCGCCGCCGCCCGCTCGCCCCCACGGCTGGTACGTCGCCAGCTCTTCACGAGCCTGTAGTTATATAAAACTTAAATAGAGTGTGTTTCTCATAAAATGAATGTTATTGATTTTATAAAGAGGTAAAATTTGTGAGTTTCTATGTAGTAGATAATCTTTGGAACTACTGATCTGATTCCAAAAATTATTTCAGTAATAGGATGCTACAGTATTGCCGAGTAGCATAGGATATAATTAATTTATGCTAAAACAAGACTAAGTATAAGATTTTTATTAAGTGACGAAAGTTTTTTGTTTGGAACAACAAGTAGTAAAGGAAGTCGCGTGCAGAAATTAGTAAATTATATTGTAAAACAATGTCTAAGGTAGATTGCCTGTCCTTCATAGTACCTAGCATTTACGACAGATCCTTTCCGCGCCGTACAATAATGTTGTCGTACTTATTTATTTCATTACAATGTGAGCATCGCCTACATTCTACCAAACTTAATCATCTAACGCATTTTTCTAACGCCTTGAACATTCCTAGGATCTGATCTCAGTCACCTTTCGATCAATCACGTTTGCCTTTAAGCTATTGTCGCTTAAACATTAATAGTAGGCATTTAAAACATTATATCATTAATATGATGTTATAAAGAGGCTAGAGCCGCACCTTCTATTTCATCAGTCAGGTGGGAGGCACAGATATAAATCTTATGGTGGAGGTGTCATCATTGTTACCGCGTTATCGTGTTACTTGGGAAAATTATGTTTAGAAATATTTCCAACAAAAATGTTTGGCTTTGTCAACAATTTTATTAATTACAACATTTGGCTGGATAGATCCACAAACAGTACTTAACACACATTATCATTAACCACACTAGTTATATAAATGCAAGATTTTATCATACTAAATAATATTGTGTAGGTACCTAACTGTTAATGGCAAAGATCAAAAGCACAAAAGGTTAGACGAGTAACGAATACATTTGTTAAATTAAATGAGCCTATTATAGCAAAGTACCTATAATTTACTTGCAACCGAAGACAATTAAATGACTGTTAACCTTCCCATATCGAAAGCTACCTATATTTTTAATACTGTTTAGTTTCCTGTATTATAATTTTGAATACAGGTACCTATAGCAATTATTTATTTATTAGCAGCTAAAGCGATCAACCGAACTGCCTGTCAATTTCTGGTAATAGGTACTGCTAATTCAACGTAGTTACCTACCATCGCGGACACTGGCGGTGGACCACTTTTCAACCATATAAGTAACTAAAGTAAAGTGCCCCACCGCAAATGACCGCGGTTGTACACACGGCTAAACATCAAGCTATACATTTCCAGTTTATGCTGATCTCGCATTGTATTGGATTTCCGTACAATGCGAGGTCAGCCTATACTGGAAATGTATAGCTTGATGTGTAGCCGTGTGTACATGTTATTGGGCGCAGGTTTATTTAAAAAGTAGATAAGCTACAATATTCCGTTAGAGCTTTTTATTAGTATCACTGTAAGGAAAAGCCCTAATAACCGTTATATTTCTCTTTTAAAAAGCTTCAAGTCTATTATTGTCCCATTGCAGAACAAAGGCCTCTTCTCTTAAAGAGAAGGCACGAAAAATTGATTACCAAGCTTGCTCAAGACGGGTTGGCGATTTCAGACTTATACTAACAATAAGTCCTGCGTTTCTTCACGATGTTTTCCTTCATCGATGGCAGTAATGTCCACAAAGTGCATATGAATTGAAAAAGTCGCATTGTTACGACATTAAGATTACCTTCCGCTGTTGTTCGTGCTGGTCCCGTGCCCTCCGCTCCCTCGTCTCGCGCGCGATCTTCTCGCCCTCTGCCCTCGTCTGCTCGGCACGACGTCGCTCTCGCGCTCGACGTCGGAGTGACCCTGACGTCGGGACGCTTAGCCTCCTATACACACCGTTTTATTTAGACTTGCCTGTATGCTGCTGAAGCTTTTAGCCAAGCTTTTGGTAGAACTACTTACAACATATTTCAAAAGCCCGAAAATCTCTCGAATCGTATTTATTCAGTCGCGGAGAGATTCGTAGAATTTATTTACTTTATGGGTAATAATTTTATTTTGATGACTGTCGGGTAGTTCTTAGAAGGTCGGACAGCCTCATAATAAATAAATATGGTTTAGTGCAATATTTAAATTAAATCCCGATTCATCATTTCATACTATTTCATGTTATGTTGCTATTATTTCCAGATGATTAAATTTATCGATTATCAAACACTGTTTAGGTATGTTTTTCATAACGTAGGTATTCTGTAATCCTTACTTATTTAGAAAGCACAAGTTTTGTCTACCGACCATAAAACGATATCTTACCTACGCAATCTTCGAGAGTGCAAAGCAAACATTTAAACTATAGTTTCACTAAACCCAACAACTAATTTCATATCACATAACTGAGCACGCAACAGATTCTGACTAGTATGAACGCAGGGAGGAATGTGCACACACTGAAGATAATCATTTCAGATGTCCGGTAGTCACTGAACGGCTTTCCGCCAACCACTGAAAGCGCCTCGCGAAGTCGCCGCCGTTTCAACTGAAACTGTGCACTGTCGTGAACGTTTCCATTGAGTTATGGTGTCACTGCGTGATAAGTATAAGTTATGATACCAATTTTTCAGTCAGAAATCGTTTGCGGAATTTATTTCCTTTTGTTATTGGTATAATGCTTTGTTTTTAAACCATAATCCAGTACCTAAATATCCCTAAACGAACGAAAGCCGGCTACATACCAAAAAAAAAAATGGGAAGTTATAGTCAGCAACAAGAGTCTCACACTAACTTTTATGTATCATCTAAATTGATAGATTCGATACATTGCTTATCTATATTTTACTAGCTGCGCCCCGTGGTTTCACCCGCGTATGTTTCGATTCTGTGGGAATATCGGGATAAAAAGTATCCTATGTCCTATTCCAGGCCATGGTCTACCCCTGTGCCAAATTTCATCCAAATCCGTTCAGCCGTTCACGCGTGATGGTGTGACCAAGGGAAATAGGGATACATTTTTATAAATATAGATAGATTATATAATGTAATAGCTAAGAGTTAATATTCTTAAAATTTTATATCGGTAAGTAGGTAGGTACCTACAGACTTTTTATGAATATTTTGCTCAATAATTAAGATTAAAAAACTGATTAGTAGTGTTAATCGACTCTTGTGTTGCTGATCGTACCTATACCGTAGTAATAGTACCTACATAACTTTTTGACTAAGTAACACTAAAATTCATAGGTACTTAGATAAAGCCTGATTTCAATAACGTGATGTAAATTTATCAAAACATGCAGGTGTATCGATAACGGAACGACTTCGATGGTCATATAAAATTCAACTCTAATTTTCTACCTACATGCAACGTTCTTCACGGTTTTAATTATTCAGTCATGACGTGCTTCTTAATGTCAGCTAACTATGCCAACTGTAAGGCTCTGGAAACCTACCTACCTACTTCTTACGAAAGCAAATAAATTCCTAAAAGTTTCTATAATGCTACGGCTACACTTCGCGTTATCGCGAACTTTTCTTCGTGCGCTCTCTATTGCTCAGCGAGTAATCGAGGGGTGTGCGAGAGAGAGCGCACGAAGAAAAGTTCGCGATAACGCGAAGTGTAGCCGTAGCGTAAATGCGATAGCACCCCGTATACCTACTTGTTAAAATATGGGTTTGTGCCGCTACCTAGTACCTAGGTACCTGCCTACTTATTGGTAGGAGTAAAATTTTAACATAGTCTGCAATGTGCTTCCACATAAACTTTTATAATGACAGCAAAATCAACGGACTGATTAAAGTCGGATAGAATGTAGTTGTTACGCGTAGTGTTAGAAAATGCACTGATGCTAGAAAAGGGCAGTGTACCAACATTAAAAAAAGTTTTATGATCAAACGATAGACGAAACTTATTAGCTTCAGGGTGCTACTCACTGCACTTTTGCCAACGTACCTATATGGGTATTAAAACAAACCCTAAATTATCCACTTACCTTACGAATTGTAGATAATGCAATTTAATAATCAACCTAATTACCACAAGTAAGCACAACAAGTTTCCACATAGGCTAATGGAATCTAACTGATTCTTGATAGGTTTTGAGTTTTGACTAGAATATTCTTGCAAATCACCAGTAGCGATTAAATGCTTTTGTTGTACCTTAACTTCATACAATTAGGCTTCAAATAGGTCGTTTCATTGTTAATCTTTCTATATATTGGTAAACGATTTTTAAACACGAAAAGCTTTTTAACGACTTGTAGATACTATCCAAAAATCAGACACAAACTAAACCAAGACTGGCTGACTTCGAATGAAGTGGAAATGATACAAAACACGAGTACTAAGCATTATACATGACCTTCGAAAAGTTACTCAAACAAAGATACGGCTACTTATCGTTAATCAATAAGAAAACGGCAGAAAACCTATGCGAATTTTGCAAATTTACATATCGCGATATCACGTTTGTCTCCTATGTCTAATATACGAGCAATAAATTGTTCCTTGAAGGTAATCAAATTCCGCGAAAAAAAATACTTGCAAAAAATAGCGTACCCATCGCACGTAGGTAGGTTTGTACTATCCCTGTAGTTGTACCTCTTTCTTCTATCTTTAATCACCTCTTTCTTCTATCTTTAATCAAGTAAATAAAAGCTATTCTAATTACATGTTATCTACACTTTGAACGTCGACACCTTGTAATTAACCCACCTACTATCAGAGTTGCTCGAAATGTATCTTTGTTGTGTTTCAATAAGGTTTACTATTGGTTTGTAACCCTTGTCACTTTTCGCCATATATTATTGTGGTACTTTGTATAGTGCAGTAGGTCATATACATTTTTCATGTCATTTTTAGCTGGCATTCGGCTCGTCCTGGCGGTGCCGGGCGCGGACCGATCGATTGCCGCAAACACGCGGGTACGAATCCTATTGCATTCATTCATATACATAGCTTGCAGGCAGTGCCATGGGTGCCGTGAAAATGGGTCACCAATAAAATTGTCTATTATAAGTTAACCATGCTGATTATTTTATGACTTTGTCAAGGACGCCACTGCTATTACGTTTGCGTGCGTCCTTGCAAGTATCGATGTTGCGTAATATCTAGAAGGGTAAGACAGTAGTGTGAATATAAAAATGAATTGAAATAAAACAGTATTTTGTAACTAATGTTTATATTAAAAATTATTCATGATTTACCATTTTACAGAATAATAATATTTACAAACGTATGTCCTATGAAAGTATGTCTACATACATATAAATAAACTTCATTGACTCCCCATTTTTAATGTACAAAAAAACATACACCTCCATCTCCATTTATTGAATTGGCTGACACAGCGATCAATGTATGAAATAAGCTCGTCCATTACAGTGCGTTTCCAATAGATACGTAACTAACTGAATCTCTTGCATCTCCACGCTCCGTGGTTCCGCTTAAAAAGCATTTCCACAACAATTAAAAGTGATAACGAGTTGCGTGTGAACCTATATTTAAAACGAGTTTTCACACAAATTATTAATTTGGTGCGGTGACTAATCGTATAATGGACGGCATAAACGCACAAAGGAAACGCATGCTTCATTTACCAATAATGTGTAATCGCTTTCCACTTGGATTCTGTATCTGCTGGAGACCTTTACATAATAATTTAGAAAGGTGGTTTTAGTCGGAGCTTATTTCATGTAGTTTCAGTCGTTATGTCAGCCTTACTAATTTACCTTATTAATGACTAATATTTTGTTAAATATTAATAATTTCAAGAAAAAAGTTTTAAGAATACTGCGCTTATGGTGCATAATTTTTGCGGTACTCTGATACTTCATTTGTCTATATAAACCTCTGTTACATTGAATATATTTAGTTGTTAGTATTATTTACAATTGTAACGTACTAATTGGCTAACCGATGTTTACATTCTGCCTGAATATGTAGTGCGGCCTCGTAAAATACTTACAATTTAATACTAGGTCAGAATATAACATACACCTCCAGTATGCAACGTGTACTCTAAAGAAATTGAGGTAATTGGTTTTGAAGATAAAACACGGGTAACTTATCCAATGACTCTCAGTATTTACACATCATAAAATACATACAGTAAGAAACAAACGAACATCAACTTAAGGAAAGTGTAAGCAATTTTGTGATAATTGTCGATAGCATATTGTGCATGAACACAGGTACTTTCTATCTCTATACCTACATAAAGATTGCACGATAAAAAACAACAGTTGAGCATATTTATATAAGCAGTACACGTATGTACATATAGTATTTGGTAACGAGTAGTCATACACGCTCCCTGGCAGCGATAGCTTCGCGCTAGTCGTAGATACTTCATGGTGTCACAAAACTCACAGAAAATTATCTTAAAATAAATCAGGTCACACAAGTGAAGGACACAAAGTACAAATATGTATATAATATCAATACCAATAAAATATATATACGTTAACATTATGTAATATATAATTACTTGACAATCAGTTCTACTGATTACAATAATATAACAACAATCTACATAGTGTTTTATATAGTGTATAGTAGAAATTATTATGTTTATTTTATCAGGGCACATGGTATAGCTTGACGTATAATATCTACGATATATGTCGCCATGTTGGCTCAATTCACTCATATACACAAACGTTCACTCGCGACGCGCCGAGCCCCGGCGGCGGCGACCGGGCCCGACTCAACACCGATCACTCATACATTACTAAAAATAAATTGTCCATCGCCTCTATATCCCTTACAAAAAGGTATCCAGAATTCTGTGGGTCTCGCGTATGAACCTTTAAGTAACATTAAAGGAGGCGCTCGACATGGAAAGTGAAATCTTTCAAAGTACTCTTAGGATCACGTGTAGACGCACTGCCACGTGAGCGAAAAACTACTTCGACGTTCGGTTTCGAAGCCGCACCATCGGGTGTGGGAGGCGTTAGAACTGTGGATGCCTTTCATGGAATATATTAGAGTTATTTTGGTCGTGCGCGTACTGTGGTGGTTGAGTACTATTTGATCCTGTTGAGCACGAGGTCGGTGGTGACGACGAGTCCCTTCTGGTAGGGCGAGTCTACCAGCTCGGCGGCCAGGCGCGCGGCCTCGGCGCCGTGCTTGCGCGCCAGGAAGCGCGTCTGCTCCAGGCCGCGCGACTTGTGCACCAGCTCGTACGCCTTCTCAACGTCGCCGGGCTCTTGGAACCGCCTCATTATCATCGGGTTTAGTTCTGGATACTGTAAGGGAACGAAAACCATTCAATCAGATCGCAAATACATGCAGAAGTGGAGTGTGACGATACATTTGTAAAATATTAGACAGAATACTGGTCATGCAAATAGAATATTTTTGTCATTGTTCATTTTGACTGCCAAAGAACATTGCTCTTATCGTTCTATGAATCAAGTATCAACACATAAGAAGCCTGTACAATAATTCCTAATTTATTTAATACTTTAGAAGATATAAATTATAATCGGACGGACACTTCAAACTCTCGTAAACATTTCTATTAGGATTTAATTCTTGATCTTATATTCCGATGCCATATTTGAACGAATCAAAGGATGATTACAAAAATACTTAGCACTTACAGCGTTTCTTTTATGACGTAAGTTTTTTTTTTGTTGCAATCAGATGCTTGTTGCGCTAAAGCGCCCGAAAGCGATGAGCGAGGTTATAACGATTGACATTAGCCGGCATCAACTGTCAAGTTAGTGCATTATCGTACTTTATTGAAGCTCGAATAGTACTTGTTTCGATAATAATTCTATGCACTATCTTGACAGTGGATGCCAAGTGAGGTGTGTTACATTTCGTTCGACAACTCGCTCTCAAAACCTTAAAAATCAGAAATTATTTTGGATAACTAAGAAATATCAGATTTGTCCGTTATTTTAATTTAATTTCAATCGAATGCAGTCATCCTTTATGATAAAACACAGAAAGTAATTTTACGAGGCTGTTGGTTCATAGGATAACAGGGCAGAGCAACGTGCTTTTACCAAAATCGTTTCTAATAATAGATGCATGCTAGCTAGACCGAAAATATAAAAATAAAGCTTCAAAACACTTTCATAACTTTCATTTTTATTAATTTGATTATGACGTGCGCAGGTCATAATGCGAATTACATAGCCATTTCGCGTCGTATTCGTCGCAACTCACAACCAGCTGTCATAGTGAATATTTTTGCAATATGGTGCAAATGGTTCGACTGTGGCCCAACGTGTGTATTGCGAAAACGAATATTTTTGCGCAAGTGTGTGTTTAAACACCCGCTATGGCCGCGAGTATGTTAAAGTTGAGGTAGGGCAACCGGTTTCACATGTTTTAGTCGAATTTAAATACACTCTCACATAACGCACTGAGTTATTCTAAATATTTATATGTCGACCTAAACCTAAGATCATTTGGAATTAGGTATGTAGGTCAAGTACTCGCATACTCAAGCTATTATTATATTTTTTGTAACTTAGCTTATATTTTTTGTAACTGACAAAGTTGTCTAATCTAAATGTATTAAATTGGTGCGAAAACTGGCTGATATTCAACATTATTATTAGTGGATCTTATTTATCCTACTTAACAAGTTATTTCAAAGAGGATGACGGCACGGCTGGAGCTGAGCGGTTAGTTGTTGCGCTGTCTCGAATTCGGTTTCTACTTTTAATCAAGAATATTCTACATAAAGGATCACGAACAAAAAGTAATTGCTCAATTGGCCACGATTGATACTACTTGTACATTAATGTCCTTACTTCAAATACCGTTATTCAGCTGCATCCGGTTAGACAATAAGCCGATCCCAACATAGTTGGGAATTGAGAAAAGGCTAGGCAGATTGATTGATTTAGGGTCTTAATTCAAAAAGTTATGTAAGACTAAGTTTTATTTTAGAATAAATGTTTTTGTACTTATTCTAATTTATTTTCAAGCTTTAAGCGAATCTGTTTTTATATTTTCTCCGATGATACAGAGTCCTAAACTTTAATAAGTACAAACATAATTCAAGTTTATGTTCGAGTATTATGGTAGATCATAAGCTGAAGTTTAAAATCTATGTACAGTCACGGACTTTAATTAATGAGCCACCTTCAAACTTTTAAATTTTGCAGATTCATACATTCACGAGATTACACGATTAAACACGAACTCAAATCGCACGCTCGTAAACAAGATGACAAATAAATTACTTTTAATCGGAAATAGTCTTATCCATAGAGGTTGACTAATATGTTCTCAATTATAAAAATTAAAAATAAATACAATGTTGCATTAAGTTTATCAAATCTATTTGATACCGACCTCCTTTGAATCATAGCTCATTAACTCGATAATTCTGAAAACTAAACTAAAGTCAGTGATAGTTGAAATATCGATGTCAGAGACGTTACTATCGCAACAGTAACCTAGCAACGACTGTTTATCGTTGCTAGGTTACTGTTGCTAGACCTGCAATAGGGAATATGCATGTATTTTTTAAATATTTTTATTCGATAGTTTACATCGTCAAATAATAGTAAAAAAAAAATCGACGGCAAAAAAAGCAATTTAAAGTACTTAAAAAAATGTTTAAAAATATCCAACCGATCCGGGCTATTCAAACGCCCTCCATTTGGCGCGCTTGGTGTGGTGACGTCACAGTCCGTTAAAACAAACAGCCAACTGTCAAGTCAACGTCAAACACTCCTTTTTGTAGGAGCGTTTGACATTGACTTGACATTGACATTTTGATTGTTATCCCGGATTCTTACGTCACATCCGCTCTTAGCTTTTCAAGTATTTGAACTACCCACAGTTTTTTGGGACTTTCAAAAAATTAATTTCTCGCTCAAAAAGAAATTTTATTCAAAAATATTGATGGAAGCATAATTCTGAAGTAATATAGTTTATAAAAAAAAATATTTGACCCATATTTGAATCACATGCATATTCCCTATTGACTTTGGGTAGTCACTCTGCTGTCAAGTTTGTAGTTCTGGCTCCCAGGTTAGCCAACCGGTAAAGATATGAAATATAATTTTCTTCTTGTAATACGAAGACATATGACTTTGCGAGTCGGGAACCGAATAAACCCGATTTGCATTACACGGCTAAAATACGAACAGTGCCAGGTGGCTCATCAATTAAAGTCCGTGATTGTACATGTTGGTATATGGGCTTATTCTATTTTTTATCGCACAAAATAAAGCCACGTTGCCTTATTTTTCGGGTCGATTTCGAGTCACTAATCCTAATTGTAGTGTATTCTTGATCGAAGATTCCCACATCGAACGAATATTTGTATGTCCTACCTATAAGTGGTTTTCCGATTTTGACTTTCTGTGTACGTGGGCTTACAGGAGAAATATTTGTATTCAGAAACACTTCTTCAATAGACTTCTGCTAGTGTCAGTTAATTCGTGAACACACATTTTTTATTTATTAGGAAACCAAGTGAGCACACAACATACAGGATGAAATTTAATTCATGGGTATCCTCCTCTTATGGGATCATTGTACTCATCATTATGAACAACTTTCACTATGACACCAAACCAAAAATCACGAAAAAAAATCAGCTGTTCCCTACATATATCTTGGCATAGCGCGTCAAAATGTAGGGAGCAGCTGATTTTGTAGACACAAAATAAAAATCTAAAATACCTTTTCACAGGCAAACAGCACAGGTGCGGTCGCCAGTCCAAGTTTGAGGTCAGCGGCGGTAGGTTTACCCATAGCCTGCGCTGAAGACACGAAGTCCAGCAGATCGTCCACCAGTTGGAAGGACAGACCGAGGTTACGGCCATATTGGAACGCTAACTCGCACGTGCTCTCGTCAGCGCCGCTTAGGAGGGCCACCTAGAAATTTGGATAATTTTAGTACACGGGACCAGCACTGCATGTACTTTGCGTCTTAGCCGATGTCGGTTCATTGCTGTCGAAGTGGTAAGTCACGGATTGGGTGCAGCGGCATTACCGGCAGATATGTGAAAATAAGGTAATTAGAAAGAGAGAAAAAGTATTGGGAATCGCACAGGAAGAACACTAACTAAATAGAAAGACATTATAGTAAAAATAGTCCTGTAAAAATTGTGTTAGGTTTTCATTTTCGCTTTGTTGGATAAACTTTTGAATGTATTGAAAGCGGTAAATAGCAGCTTCACGTGGAGGAAAGTCAAATTTAGCGTCCATAATCTTCACACCTTATTGGATATCAGCATTTTACAGTGTCAGGATGAAGTATCATGAACGACTAAAATCTTGATCGAATCGTTCTTGCAACTATTTGCATATTCTTTTTAAAATGAGTGCTATTAAGATCCACTGTTAGATAAATTCAGTAAAGTCGTAATTGTAATTCTATCATTACTTACGAAATATTGTAAAACTATAAATCAAGAATATTAGGCTTATCATTTTAATTTTGATATACATGATCCGGAGGGATTTTGCGCAAACATTAATCATAAATTGAGCATAATTACTTTAGCTTTTTAAATAATAGTGATTCCTTAATTTTAATGATTCATTGTAGTGTGCCACGAATCTGCAGTTTTTCCAAATAATAGTGACTGTTCCTAAATTATCTTAAGCTGATAAAATTTTAGGTTATCCAAGTAATGTTAATATTACTGTTAAGATCGGCTTCCTCGGTAAGTACTACTGCTAATAAAGCTAATAGGAAAACAAAACAACAAGTGACGGGTGAAATAATTTCTAAAGTCTCCATTCAAATAATATTCTTCACATTAAACAAACGAGGCTTGCTTCCTTATAAGTTGTACCTAACAAGCATAATTCCGTAATTAGAATAACATTACACATGACTAATGAGAATATTACCGCTTTGACTGAGTTGGCGATGAGCGAGGCCGTCTTCCTGTAAGTCTTGGTGAGGTAATGCGCAAACCGTTCGTTTTCAGTCTCCTTGCTGCCCAGCTGCATGAACTCGCCCTGTACGAGGTCTGTAACCACCTGGAATTAAACAACACATCACTGATGTAAGTGATCATTATATTTAAGGCCTCGAAAATCTTATCAGATGTTGTATGCTGAACTATAATGGTCGGAGTCGATGCGTGTAACGTACATTTTGTACGCACGTACCAGCCCGTTATACAATACGATGCAACGTTCATTTTGCTAAATCTGGGGGCCTACCACCCAGCATATTACTTCAGTGTAGGAAAGAGATGAAACTCTACAGGACGTATAGCTCCATCTCTTTCCCCCACGAAGTAAGATTAAAATAATACTGCTGTAAGCGGTGGTTGTAGGCCACCTGTGTGGTTCAGAATCAAATCATTGTCCCCACGGCTTGGTCTAGCACAAATCGTGACCTAAAAAGCATGTATTGTGACGGGCAAGGTCGTTCGTTATCGAATAGTTGCGCCGTGTGACAGTGATACAATAGTGGTGCAAATTGAATAATGCAACAAATTCAGTGCAAAAAATTTCATTGCAAAATTAAAGGGCATTCAAGGATACTGAACTTTACCCGCAATCCGTAGTAAGAGAAAACAATTAACAGATTTAACAGATCTGTCATACACAATAGCTTGCGCCTATGTATAATTATGTTGCGTAACTTTTTGCAGATAATATAATAAAGGTACTATTTGATAATAATTACTGTAAAACAATAAAAACTGTCATCATCATCATTACTGAAGTATTACCTTGGCCACGTATTAGGATAGTTGCAAGAACCTAGGTCATCGTGTTTCTTAGGTTGTTCGCACATCATATACGATGACTAGATTTTTTTTCAGGCATGCACCGTAATCATTTACTTTATTAGCTTCCAATCTTTTAGCTTTTGGCTTTTTTCGTCTTTTTCAATTTGCGGTAAATTGTAGAAGCATACGAATATAATGCAATATTGCTCATCTCCCATAGAAAATAGAGTGATAATTTATAGCGTACAGACTTAAAGGAAATATCTTCTCTTTTTTTTTCAAAAATATTCAATGTACAGTTTTGTCT
The DNA here is from genome assembly GCA_947363905.1 of Lithophane semibrunnea. Lineage (NCBI taxonomy): Eukaryota > Metazoa > Arthropoda > Insecta > Lepidoptera > Noctuidae > Lithophane > Lithophane semibrunnea. The sequence goes on along the minus strand of OX376194.1, from coordinate 7,793,337 downwards.
TCGCTACGATTTTATTACATGTATAGATTTTAAGCAAGCAGTTGGTGTTTACAAAATTGCTTACTTAATTTTATACAACAATTTATTATTATTTTCATTTATTTTACAAAATTCCGACATTCATAAAATTTATTCAAACGATGATAGCACTCATTAGTGTGTACTAGAATAGTGTCATTATTCTAATGATATCATTATTCAAGAACTTAATACAAAGGTCATCACTTTAAATAAAAATATTTCGAAACATTGATTTTAAAATTTCCAAAATGCTATCGTCAGAGATAAAATACAACGGTTTTTAAAATAAGATAACGTCTGCTGCTTTATTACTTTAGCATTTCACTTTTTAGATTATTGAAACAATCAAAGTAATAGCCAAACTGTATACAACATTATAAAACTTCACAGTCAAACTTTGTTAATACTATTCGATTGTGATAATAAAAGTATTAATATTATCATTATAATAGACCAAAAATTTAAAATAATATTCGATCAACAAAATTATTTGTTCTAAAACACATAATTAGTGTTAGCTAGGTAGCTTATTATAACAATAAAAATCATTGAAACATATGGCACAGCGTTATTACCATCGCACTTAAGAAGGCCGACAGGATGAATTGTTTTAATGAATATTCTAACCGAACATTCGACCCCAATTGAGCATGCGTGTGCGCACGAACACTCAAAAGGTTGTATTAAAGTAATGGTTGTGCTACTACTTGTGACTCTGAATGGGAGTACCTCAATATAATGATGAAACTCAATACTAATGTTAGATGTAAACATTTTATCACATCAAGCGCATCGGCGTTTATTGTATGGTGCGACACTTAAATATTACAAAACTTCATTATTGTCCCTCAGTTTACATCACTAAACGTCTTTGTCAAAAATTTTGAGCTAGTTTGTAACTAATTTAATCATCAAAAATAGGGTTAGGCAAAGAAAGGCATAAATGAACTGGTCATAATACTTGTAATATAATTTTTAATAATTTTTAAATAATTTTTGAGCCTTCAATATAAAATTAAATAGGCTTTGGAAAGGTGCTTCAAAAGCATCATTGAAACCATATTTAAATATTTTATTCTGTGAAGCTTCCTTAAATAAACATCAGCGGTAACTAAGTAAATGCAGGTTACAAATCCGTTACAATACAATAATGGGTATCATCTGCGATTCCTTCAACACTAATGCACCGCCCCTTGAATATTAATTAGATCGTTATGACTTGTATAAGAGCTGTAGGTATTATGCCCTATGACCAGTCGGTGATAGATGATCGGTGCATCCGCAATACATATGCAATGTTCATTTACAGACTTAACTTTACACATCATTTTAAGTAAACCCACGCTGGATCCGTGACGAACAACTCATTTATATATGAAGCAATGAGGCAAGTATTAAAGATACGCCAAAGCTTAATAATGATCTCTAAAGCGATAATACTATTTGCTTCACACAATCAATAAGTAGTAAAGGATATGTACAGATATTCCAAAGTAAGGGTTGTCCGACATTTTCGCTGATTGCTTGCAATGTGATGTTTGTTCAAGATATTCGGCAGGCCGACCTAGTCTATAATGCGCTCTATAAAACAGTGACCTACCAAGTCGATGGGCTATCGTTGCCAAACCTCATTTAGCTAGGAGCCTCGCGAATTTGTATAGTAGCTAATGTGCGATAATGAAGTAGTTACCTGGCTGAGCACGAGTGTGACGTCATCGCTGCGCAAGCGAGCTATCATCATCGACGCCACGGCGAGGATGAAGTCGCCGGCCATCGCCACCTGGAAACAATTTAATTCAGATGTTAATTTCTGTAAGTACATGTTAAAATACATATTTATAAGGAAAACAGTATATAATAAATAATATTTCATCTAGAATAGATCGGCGCCAGCGTTGTCCGACTCTTCAAGACTACAAAAAAGCCTAGACAACGTGACGCGTGTTACTGAGATTATAACAAGGTAACTTTATCAAACATCCAAATTACTTTTATAAAGACCGATTATAATGAGCCTCATTTAGATATAGCCCCTCCTGCAATCTCCCATATAAAATGGTTTGTAACATTGACAGAATATGAGTGAACAATCAATCAACTCAGCCTATCGTAGTTCCATCTAGTATAGGCCTGTTGCACCATAATACTGCTATACGTACGCTTAATTAATAATAATTTAAACTATATCTGCTCACGTCGCGTGAGTATCGTTTGAAACGACGCGTGTGCAGGGGAAAGTGAGTGACATTATACGAGCATGTATCAATAATTATAATATTACTGCAATGCACGCAGAGAAAACCTATTGCTTGGGAAAACTTTTGAAGAAAATTAGTTATTAACTTACGAGTTTAGCAATTGTCATGCCTGTTTAATCAAATAATTGAGTTAATAATCAATCATTTTGAGTTACAATTAACTATAAAAACTAAGCACCTAACAACAATACTAAATAGTATTTTTCCTACTCGTACGAGTAAACTGTAAGTACATAAATTTTAAATCCAACAATTTTGTTTAGTTTTTCCTCTATACCAGCTTATATCCTCTTGTGATAAGAGCATGAATAAATACAATATTTTTAAGTGTGATTCACATAATAAACCATCTATGTTACATATGTATAAGTATAATAGGTATTGCATTAATACCTACCTACATGCTGGTCTAATCACTAATCCTGTTATTTTTTATATTGGAACGACTCACACTGTCTAATCTGTCCAGCAGTGACGAATGCCGAATAAACACTCTAATGAACTGTTACGATTTTCGATGACGGAATTCACTGAAAACAACGAAAGAGCTACAAAACTGCATTATTGGCTACAAGCCATCCAAGCACAGCTGCTGTAAATAACATAGATTGTAATAAATGTATCGATGGCGCTCATTTCTCCAGTTGTTGGCAAGAATGTCGAGAAAGTTGTGATGCGGTGTTCGGTCGCATACTAATGGCAGCGCGGACGTTTCGCCGGCGGCGCGCGCGCTGCTTCCGAGTGTGGGCGCGCGGGACCTCGCGGCCGAGGGACCAACCACAAACCGCCTCTCATTAAACCACTGGACACTTGTTAGCCTACATACAATGGCCAGGTTTAATACGCCGACTTACCCGCTTTATGGGACTATTCGATAATATGCGACGGTGATTCGATGCAACAAATACCTACGATTTAAAAATCAAGAGAAAGATTTTTAACTTCAATAAGTAGGTAGGTACTAGGTACTAATGACTAAAATATCACTTTAGATTGGTACCTATTACATACTCTACATTGAATACTTTTCACTTTAATCCAACAATTACAATAAAGTGGCTCATTACGACTGAACTGTATAATCAATGTTTGATACTTAGGATATTAAAAAAAAAATACAAATTGATTCTGATAGAATTGAAATTGCTAGAAATCTTGTAAATTGGTTCAAAAAAATATTTCATATATATATTATTTCCCAACTATGTTTGGGTCAGGTTTCAGTCAAACCGGATGTAGCTGAATACCAGTATTTTACATGGAGCGACTGCCTATCTGACCTCCACAACCCAGCAACTGGATTATAGATCACCCAGTAACGACTGTCAAAGGTCCACGAATGACAGCCGGGACCAACTGCTTAACGTACTTTCCAAGGCACGGAGGAGTCTCGGTATGTAAAGATGGTCACCCATCCACGGACTCACCCCGGCTAGCGTAGCTTAACCTGATGGATCGACCCGTGCGGCTGTTATTATTTAGCCACGAACTCCGCGCTTTAAAACTCTAAACTGTAAAGTAACAATATCACAATAGTTCGTAAACTCTACCTAAAAAATTGTTTGTTTATAAGAATCTATACTTGCTTTGGGAAGGCATCTGTTGGCATACCTATTTATAATTTGCAAATGTCCTTGACCACCCAATAAAATTCGTCGCACAAGAGCTCATTGCCATCTAAGTAGAGGAAATTAAAAAATGTGAAAGTGGTCGGACGATGACGCGATCCGTATTTCCATAAGGTGGTATGAATGAAGGCATCCGGCGACGGGTCCGGTTTGAAGTCGATGACACACAAATATCACAATCAAATGTTAGTTAATTAAATATCGACGTAATTAGGTACCTACCACTATTTGTACTGACCTGACACACGCACGTGACTGAATTAACGTGAGACGTATAAATAAAATTCTTCTCGCTTTACGACAAAAACGTTCAACTTTTGAGCTGTGTTTTTTAAGATCGAAAGATTTTGTGATCGCACATTGGCCGGCCGTAACGTAACCCCACGTAACTCTTCTATACATATTGTAAAACAAAGTCGCTTTTCGTGTATGTTTGTGTGACCGCTTAGATCTTCTTAACTACATAATGGATTTTGATGCGGGTGACAACCGCATCTATATCCATTATGTTGTTTCATTTAGAGCATTTATTCCGAAAAATTTATGTCTATAATACATTAATATTTAACTTAGATATAGCACAGAAATCGTAATGTTTTGACATGTCACTTTGCACCCATTGCACCCATGCGAAGCAGGGTCAGGGGTCGCTAATCGGTTATAAATTGAAATTGTTTTTTTTTTTTTATATTATATAAAATAAGAAAACTATTTTGTATTCTTTATGGTAAATGCAGAAACATTGTATTGGATACTATTCAAATTTAGACGGAATTTTCACCTATTACGTGCGCACACTGCGCACCCATGCACCATGGAATGTTGGAAGTAATTTTACGTAACGTTAAGGTGTGACACGGAGATAAGTTTGTTCGGCGGAAAAGGGACGGACCGTTCAGGCGTTTTCAAAATTAAATTACCGTAACTATCACTAGAAACGTCACCGTTGTCCATGGTGGCCGGTATTACGCACGTAGTTATCATGTCCCACATTTGTCTAATCTCAATCTGTCAATTTTTGATATTAGAAAATATATTGTCTAGGTAATATTATTAAGTGGCAGAGGCTGAAATTTAAAATTTTCGAAACGATAATGTAATGACATAGTAAGTAATATACTGCATTCATTTTTGTTTTCCAGTCTAATTTACTAGTTGGTTGCAGTATCGTTGCATTTATTCGCGCGTTTGAAGGTGAACACATATCAGCTACTCAGCGGCAGCGGACCACTTAATAAAATTAGGATTTGGATATTAGATTGGTTAAATAAGAGTAGTTTATACGCTTTATGATTTTATAATAAATGATGTAAAGTGTAGATCATTAACATAAGCAACGGGACTACATACGGGAGTGGCCGCGCGTATCGTACGCGCTTGGTTGCGCAAATCGGTGCACGCGTTAGCACACTTTCTGTATGCTAACCGGGCTAAAAACGCATCCGTTACGTGTGCGAGCCGGACCGGCACAACTGCATCGAGGATACGCTCGCGATGTGTCATGACACTCACATCCGTGAACCAGTTTCATGTTACATTAATTACAGGAAAATATTCACTGTGATTCTTAATAACGTGCCGCGACATTAACATTTTTGCAGACCACTGTAATGGGTACGGGCAAAAAAGTAGCTACCTTACCAGTTCTTTTGACAATTTCAATATAGGTGCATGTTCAATATACACATCGCGCGCCGTATTTTCGAAGAAAATGATTGGCATATATATCTACGTTGTATTAAAATTTACTATATAAATGTTCTAAAATGTATGCAACTCCCATGATAAGAGTGAAAGGCTTTCACAAGAACGCGTTGAAAGTCTACCCAACGTGAGCCACATGAATAATTTACCAGAAAAATCTCTACGATTTCACGCCAACTTAATTCCGAATGCGTTGTAGTTTCTATTCTGTAATTCATTTACACCCATACATTGTAATGCAAGTTCGCACCTCTCTTGAATCACTAAACTAGTGAACCAAGCACTTGATATTGTTCTCATGTTCCTGAAAGTACGAGATGCAAGCGATAAAGTGCCCGCAGATAGGAACTGCTTTCAACCTGAATATTGCACAGACGTATGCAAAATTAATAATATTATATTAAATCCCTTTTCAAGGCGACTCGGTGTCAGTCACCCCGGTAATAACAAACGTTTTCCTTATTGGATGCAAAAAAGAAATAAAGCCATTTACTTCGTGCTGAAAAAGTTTCCGCATTTTCATAACTAGTAAATAAAGCGGTCCATATAGGGAATCGTATCATCAGCGGGGAATACCGTGACAGATAAGGTAAAAGCTAGTTTAATAAATATTTATTGAACGCGGAACTCGTCGCATGGGGGTGGGTAATATTGGTAATTTACTTTTTACTTGTAGGATAGCAATTGTCCTGTGCGACAGCCGAAGGCCATCATCAGAGCCTGTCGGATAATTGCGACATGATTTCTTGAAGCGGATCTCGTATAACTGGATGTATGCAGTCGGCTGCATTTCGCAAGGCAGCCTTGACAGTGGGCAGGTGGTGGTGGCGACGGCGGCGGCCGGCGGCGGACGGAAGGTGAATGTGGCGGGATCTATGTCACGCGGCCGGCCTTGACTCCCCCCTCATCCTTCTCACAACACCAGCCATTTGGAGATCGGCGACCGAAACAGCCGCGCCGCGCAACGTTCCGTAACACGACTCTATCCGTTTTGTACCATTCAACTGAAATTAATAAATGCGTCTCTAAAGACATCGAAGTCCCAGATAAGTTTTTTTACAATTAACACAGAAGTCATCACACCTGTTTTCCATGTCAGATTAGGGTTGAGTTCAATATTTTATGAAATTGAAAACCATACACGACGTAACTATGTAAACGTAAATTCCTATATTATGAGCCCACAGTATAATAAGATATCACGAGTGATGATTAAGATAAATCTAAGTTAGTACGCTAGCAATCAATGTGATCGATACTCGTTCGTATTACAGGAGATCGAGGTATTTCGTATCGAGTGAGTGGAAGGTCCGTCTGTTGCGACACCGGCGGCCATCTAGTGGTCGGGGCGATTAGTGGTTGACGAGTGGGCCATCGTTTCAACATAGTACGTCGGATTGTGGGCACGTGTATCCGTCAAAAACCGGTTTTTGTAATAATGGCTAAGTGTGTAATGTGCGTGTCATCAACCGCACAAAGTACGTGGCAACTGACTGCCAAAATTAATGCGTCTTTACTCGTTCAATATCATCTATTCATACACTCAATTATAGAACTATAATGGAATAATGAAATAAAAAAAACATCTAATAAGACTCTTTATAAAAGGTAAAACATGGAGAAATGTACTTGATTTACCGGTTTAATCTGGCATTCCTTTGTACCCACCAGTAGTAAGTTTAGTAATTCCACTTAGACAACGTGTACTACACAATTCTTCCTAGGTATACACTGTCAATAAACCAAAGTAAACTCAACGCTCAAAGATATGGGGACAAACGCTGTGACCTTGACTCAGAACCATCAAGGCTGTTGGCTCTCGTAGCGGGCTATACTTGTTTGAATATAAATCTATTAACTAATAAAAAATTGCATCATTCTTTTCTCTAATATCTACTACGTTGTTTTTAAAGATGTATTTGCTTTATTTCGTTTAGGCTTGAAATAATAGAATTGCCTAAACATTGATATAAAGGTCTAATCACGAGTCGGTTGGGTTCGTAGAGCGCGGGCCGCGGCGTGGTCGCGCGTCCGACCTACATCCCCCCGCACCTACTTACGACTCCCCGCAAACTACAGTTACAAAGACCAGTTTTTACTTTACACTCTTTAATACACACCGCGGTAGGTCACTTAAGGAAAGTGTTGTACGATTTTGCTTTCAACGGATCATTCGACCATAATATCAATTAATAGAAAGTAATAGTTCACAGACTTTTAAATAATGTAAATTAATTTAATAATATTGTAGATATAAAAACAAGTCTCATATCACGGCGTCTAGACTGCATTTGACCGCGTAACGTATGTAAATAGTGTAGCGAGTGAGCGTTGTCATAGCAGGTGCGTTGCGCTCTACGAAAGACATCAACGCGTGTTCTGCAACATGCATTTTATATTTATTATACATAACTCACATCTAATCTAATTCTATTTATAATTTATTAATTCATCTGTTTATGGCGATAAACCATAATTTCATTTCGATGATGACATTCTTATACATATTGTGACATTCTTATACTACATTCCTGTGTAATTTGATTTATGAGAGAAAAATTGACATTCTAAATAAATGCCTACAAATGCACCATAAATCGAAAGAATTGGACAGCAGCATCTCTGAGCATCTTCTCATTGGGAAATATTAACTGGAACCAATACCTTACAACACTAAGTATATGGAGAAATTTCTTGACACAAAATTTAAGATAAAATAAAAAAAATATTACATAATTGACCTGACCTTACAAAGGCAATAAGAAATTTGGGATACAAAAACATGAAAACATTGTTTTATTTCTCACTAGGTTATGGAAAAGATTCTTCACACGAAAAAACTGGGATGCAGCTTGTGAGAATTACGGACCTGAGTTGACTGACCTTTAGTAACTTAATAGCAGGAGATGAGATAAATGCATAAATTATGCATGAAGACTATAACTTCCATTTCTTTGTAGGTTTAATTATCATTAACTGCCATTCGTGACATTTCAGTAAGTGCTATCATTATGTTGGAACATCATCTCACGTTTACTTCCATAACAATTTACCGGACAAAGAGACAACTGAAGTTACAACATTCTTCTGTCTACGACAATTCAATTTGTATATTTATGTTTAACATTTTTAAGATTTTATTTCGAATGGATGATAATAATCTTGCACAATGTGTTTATATTGAATTGCTAATCAATCAATTGACCCCGAAACATCAGGTTTTATACAATTACTATACTATAGTGCGGAGTCGGAGTACGTATTGATTTTGGCATTAAAACGGTGGAACTACAAACAGAAAATATTTGTCGGAACAAAGACGTGTTGGATTCCTCTGTTTCCGAAAAAAAGTGAAGACTTTAGAAAAAGTTTTGAAGTAATATGGTACGTACGTAGTGCGTAATATTGTCAAGTTTACCATTAGCCTATTTTACATCTTTTAAAGCCAGCAATTCGCTACGTAAATACACAAAGACTTTGAACTGTTACAGAAGCCATTAATCGCGTCACACATTATAGGCAATTATGGACAGTACAGTGTAATGCATGAAACCTTTACTCGGCTTAAATAAGCTGGTTTAAATAATTAATATAATATGAAAAATACTACGAATATGTTTTCACATGCGACGATTACAAGTACAACTTCATTTAAATGATTAAGTACTGTAGTATTGATTGGTGAGACCATTTAATTAATTTGTTCAAAAATCGATTATGCGTTTAACTTAACGCCCTTAGATTTACAAGGTAAGTATATCTTTTTCCGTGGGGAAATCCTACCCCTCCGTCTTGGGAGAACGGAGGGTTATGTCGGACTTCTACCTACTAAAACCCCACTGTTCCTACTGCTACTATGAGTCGGGGGCCCGGGAGATAGTTGTACATTCGCCGCACCTCTGACAGGTATCAGGCCGCCATGCTATACCTAGCAGACGATTCATGAATTTTATAAGATAAACACCTTCAACATTATGAACACTTCATATCATAATTATACAAGGTCTGAAAAATAGGAAAAGGGGACAATGCACTCAATTGTCTAACAACTTTGACTATGGGACCAACAGCTGCTCCATACATTTTATCTTTTCTAGAGAACCACTGAAAGTTTATTTTTCGCGATTTCGTTTTGGGCCCCATTGTAAAATTTGTTCACAATGAGTACACTATCTCCTTTTCAGGTTTTCAGTTATTTCAATTACACCTTAGATAACATAATTTATGTAGATTTCGAATATAATAATTATTAGGATACCTATTATGTCGGAAAAATTAACTAAGGTCGTCGTTTTATCTGATGCAGAAAGCAATCAGCAAATTAGTACGCAGCAGTATCCAAATAATACCGTTCCTATTTTTTTTCGCACATTAATAAGAGAAATTTTATATCCACATTAATACAATAATTATGTTAAATGCTTCGTGTAGAAGAATTCAAAGTAATTTCGTATTACAGTAAGTGAAAGGTTTTCGAAGTAACAAGGTCTTCAACTTTTTATGGGGAATTTCTTTATCCTCAGAGTCATTTCTTGAGGAAAATTGGGTCAAATAATATTTGTGACATTTTGAATAAAAGTCTCAAGATGGTATTTTTGTTCATCGCAAAGAAACCGCCTTATTTTTCGTTTTCCTTATTGAGAGTCAGCTTCGTGAGAGGAACTTGCATTGTGTGCCCATTAGCAATGCCAAATTGCCAATAAATCACAAGACCAGTTTCCCTACGGGCAATTTCTAGTTTCAGACGGACAGAATGTAGTTTGACCTTCGTCAACCCTAGGGAAACTAGATTTCCACAGTATGCTAGTCTCCATTACATAGAAGGGATTAAGATAATATCTCATGTTACAAGGACGAGATTGTATGTATGTTTGTCAAGTTTCGCATCTATAGGGATATAATATTCTTGATTCACATTAACAACTAATGCATATTCTGCAATGATTTACCTAATCCGTTATTATTACATGTTACTAAGCTGTTGCACCTAATGAAAATTTAGTTAATTTGGTAATGACATTTTTTGTAACATGGGTACACCGTAAATCGGAAATATTGATCAGGGGACTGTCAATAATTGTAGCATATGATATAATTTCATGTAGTATCGATAATCGAGTGAATGTTACGCATCGGAACACCTGACATCCACGGCTGGTGTTGATGGATGACGGAATTAAATTAAGCTCCGCGTCTCGCACCCCGCACCTTCCTCCCCGGTGAAAGCTACCAGAGACCGCGCGCCCCAAAGCCCGCGTCCACACGAGTCCTTCCAACAACATTTCGTCGATCAACTAATCATTTATATTTAGTAAGCAATCCGATTTATTCGAGTTCAAAGCGAACAATTCTAAAGTGTGATTCTACCGATTTACTTAATATGTATCTACCTGAGAATTTCTTAATCAGTAAAGTGATATATTAATATACTTACGAATAAAAATTCAACTTTGACCTCGCCGGTTTTCTTAAATTCTATGAATAAAAAAATATTTAGCAAATGCTTGATATTAATTAACATATGAAAACTCCTTAGAAATTCAATTCATTTACGTTACACGAGGAACATAGAAAGTTTGGTACTCATGAAACTGAGCAACGGGTGGGACCGAATCTGAAATATGATATGCAAATAACTAAATATTTTAATTTAATGAGATTATCGAACTCCAAATCCAGCATATCAAATAGTATATATAGTATGGTAATGTCAGATGGTCAATGCAAAGCGGTGTTGCATCAGACTACGGGTTTGGGCACAGGTGATATTACGGAGAGACAGGTGTCGCCGCCGCCGCACGTCAACTCGGTCGATTCTTATTATCTTACTACGAGGGCCCCATAGGTAGTACATTATCTTATAAATATCACACAAGCAATGGGATACCATAGGTATTACCCAGACGTTTCGGTATGTCCAATATTTTTACATAAATTCCAAGCGCGTACGCTCTGCATTTAAACTCGTCATTCCATAGCACAGCTCAGACAAGGTGAACAATAAGGTCCGCGACTTATTCTGAACAATGGTCGCAGATACGATAGGAATCGGAAATTCGCTACTGACGTTGTTGAAGAGTCCTACCTATTGTCGTACAACACTATACAATACCATTCTTTTATAGAGCAGGAATACATACATATTTGAAACGCACCGCGGTTGCAGCGGTCGTTGACCGAATAAGGACCTTTGTCGTGTAAAGGTATTCGATTGCATAATAGTCTTAAATCCTTAATCGTAATACCCATTGACATACAGAGGCCGCAATCAAACGAATTATAAGAGATTTTGTCCACGTAACAGCAATGTAAATATTCCATATCCGTGCACAGCAACATGGTCGTAAATGAGTTAAATGCAAACAGACGCGCCCTGTTACCATGATAGCATATTTACACAAAACGTATGTATACATACGTATATGGTAGTTCAGACAGTACTAACACCAACATTTGGGTGTTTGAATTATATAACTCAAATACAGGTTATTAGATCCCAAATTAGTATTAGCGAACTGTGACAACATCCGCTAGTGCCCACCTAACAAGACAACGGATTAAAGAACTTAGATACCTACTCAAGATCATCACAAATTATTTTCATAGAGACTTAATTTAGAACTACGCTTTGAAGTAATGTTTGAAATAGGTAAATAATAGTAAATTAACTATAGGTTGAAAGGTAAAAGATAAACTGCGATAATACGATAACTTCATTATTTAATTTAATCGATGCGATACTAATATTTGATAATGGTTTAAATTATACACATTAATTATTGAATTCCATCATTCTGTTATCAATATAATAAATTACAATAATGAAATCGGCTATAAAATGCGTGAATAAAAGGCAAAGGTCGTGCCGACCTAAATTGCACAACATTCAACGTGTTTAATGGGACATTCTCGCCATCATGCCATTAGATGAAGAACGCAACGTACGATCAAATGCATTGTCGATTCATAAAACGTTTCACACTGAAGATTACACCGCCGGAAGATGTAATCGCAGGATAGGCATTTGTTCGTGAAGGTCGAAGGCAAACGCAAACTGCTTACAAGTAGATATAAACAGATAACCAGTAATGTACAATGCAATAAAAGCATTCAGCACCCGTAGCTAACACGAGATTCGTAGCAATAACTAAATCGAGTTAAATGCTTTGTTCTACACTAATTTCTATTCAAATCACATCGATTCTTTGTTAAGACATCTCGACCATAAGGAACTATGCAGGAATATATTTCTATAATACAAAGATTTGAAACCATAGGATGAAATTCAAAACCTGTCCTAATATTGGTTGTTCTGTTGTGACAATACTTACGAAAATTGCCTTGACCAATCTAACAGCTTTAATAGCTTCAACAAATATATCCATTTAAAGAGGGAAATATTACACAATGATCGTGTCACAAAGTTATTCGACGCGCCGAGCTTCTGTTTACGGTCATTCAATACTCTGAACACACATAACACGATATCAAAGATTTCAGGAAATTATCTGATAACGTGGACAATATATCTACATAATAAACATATGTAAACAAAGATACTGTGATTTATAAGTTTATTAAAAAAAAGGTTATGAGCATTAATGATATCTACTGACATTATTATTAACAATCGTTCAAGTTTTAAGTTAGGTACTACAAACGGTTAAATTATAAAATATGTTTGACTGTCAATTTCTAATTATTATAAATGTAAAATACTCGGAGTCATCAAAAAAAGCCGGTATCAACATTTTATTGGTGCGATGAGGCCGCGAGGTACTTTCACCAAGGGTCGCTCGCCTTTTGGCCCAGTGCGAGTAGGTGAGGCTTGTCTGACACAGCCACTGGCCACTAATAACACGGCTACTACGCGGCTGAATCGATGCTGCCTTATAGCTTCGTCTCACCCATTCATAAAGTGAAAGAAAAGAATAGCCGTACACGAGATAGTAATAATTATTTTGATTGTCCCGGGGCGTCGACGCAGATGTCTCGGACTACTTCCCACAGATTATATTTGTATTATATGATTAGTTAGGGCAACAACCTGGACTTGTTGAAGTTTGGTAAAAACAAAAAGTAGGTCAAGCCGAGAACAGGTTTACTTAAGTGTGTAGGTATATTCATTGATTGAATTATAAAACGAGTGTTTATCTAAACATAGGAACCAAACTTAGATAAAGTAAAAAATTGTTTTATAGTTCTGTACACCTAATTAACCCAAGGTGATCAAACCTTAGGTGTTTTGCTCAACTGTTAAATAACAACAGTCTCGATTCTATGAACAAAAATCGTAGGAATGATCTTTTCAAACGTGATTTATTGAATAATTATTACAAGCAGGTCATCCCAAAACCAGCTTTCTACAGTCACGTTGAAAACGAAATTGAATATGACGAACGTGTATCTACGAAGTTCAATATTTGCACAAATAATGGGTAAATAATGTGTGCCGTCTTAAACTTATACTAATATTGCTAAAGTCAACACGCGTTCAATTTTTTTGCCGGTATTTCGGTCCTAAAACTATGCTATTATTAATGGTTCAGTGAAAACGGGCGAGATCGTACAATATTCAACTATAAAATATTGAATTTACATATTCATTGAAAGTTGGGATATGATTTTGACCTTGACTATATAGGTATTTAAATATGCGTGAGTGGTTTTTAGAATATGATTTAATGGAACGCATAGCGTGAATCGTGATCTTAACCCAGATTTCGCGGACAAGCAGCAAACCAAAACACAATACGCCTGTATCACGGCGCTCGAATGTGTTCTATACATACAGCTAGTAAAAATGACCGTTGGTATATTTTATGTAGCCATTTCGCGGACCACTTACGAATTGATTTATACCGCACCGCACGTAATCGATCAGAAATTCGGCACCGCCTTAGCAACAGGCATAATGACAGACAAGACACAGCCGCTCCTTATTTATGTACTTAGCCCATTTGCACTTTCCATTCGGCTCGTGATCGAGAAGACATGGCACACATATAAATCAGTGTTTGGTTTATCCCAATACAATAGGTTACCTACTAACATAGAGCAGAACTAGTACTACTTATTCGTTCTATTTACAGTATCGTATCTATACAATGGCAACGTTATATGCTACGTACTTCAAATTGGTATGCAACAGGTCTGTCAAGCATTAAAATAATCATCTTAATAATCACTGATTGTATATTCGCATCACGCTTGGAATTTCCTGATGAATTAGATTCTGAAGTCTTGAAAAAATACAAATACCCATTGTCTGCTTGAAAACTGTATTATTAATGATTTTTTACATTTGGCTGAATTTGGATATTGGAATGTAAGTGTGGATTGCAACTTTTATTTATTTTCTAATTTTTCTCACTGTATAAACCTCTTTTAAAAGTAGTTAAATTGCTTAGGTCGTGTCGTAATAATCTAATAATTCTTTTGAAAGAAAAGAAAGAAAAATAGGTTTATTTGTCACAGAAACACGTGCATACAAAAAGATCAGCAATTTTAACCAAAATAGATCTAAATACAATAAAAAATAAAAAATAAAAAAAACATAATTATGAGATCAGGAGTAGGTATACAGATAAATAATCGGCAGCTGCACGTCATGACTGTGACAAGAAGGCTCATTTTTGCACATTTAGCGTTATGTATATCAAAGTAAATTCTAATAGGTACTATATAATTACCATGCTTACATACATAATGTTCAATTCATCGCAAATATAATAAAATAATGTTTGCAAACTATGTAGAGCCACAAAAATGATTGATGTGGTAAGTAATCCCTTGTGTATACTAATTAAGTTAATTTAAATGTACACACACGTAGTTACGAGAGAATTTGCGTCAATCTACATAAGATAACCACAAGATCGCTGTCATAAGACGATCACTTCCATAAATATCGATTCATTCGTATTCTATAGGAACCATTCTGAAGATATGCTACTTAGACGTGCTACTTTTATAAACTTACGCACTTTTATAGATACATTATATAAAGCGATCAATGTTGGATAACGACAAATTCATTGTCTTGAGAATAAGCGCATGCGTGTAGCATTAAAGCTATTCCCGTACAATATCCTCGTGTATAAATGTACACGTTAAATCAATGTTTACTGTCCTGCCGAGGAGAGATGGATAGAAGTTAACTGTCATGGAGGAATAACGATTCAAAGGAAAATCTAACCGTATATACTAAAACTGTACATTCAATTGAATAAACGCTATATGATACCAGATTTACTAAGATTATTTAATCAAAGCTTTTTTCTATGTAATCTTTCGGTCTTGGTTATTTAGAATTCTCATGAAATAGAGGTGACAATTGAATTCGAAAGAATATTGTCCGTATAATCTACAGTTCTTAAGATAAGTATCAAGTGTACTTGAAGTTTTTGCTAATTTTCAAGTCACATGAGATAAAGCTGTTAACCGAATTAAAGCAAGTACATCACTATTGCATTACTAAAACCTGGGAACAAGACGTAAGTATCTTGGTAGGTACGGCATTAAAAGTTAAGAAATAGAGAAAAAGTTATTTAGCCTCTTTACCCACAGCTAGCGTATCTGGCACAATCTCAGTTCAACGTTGGCAATACCGATGATTAAATTAAAAAATATTTACCTTCTTGTGATTCCAGAGCACGTTGACGGAGGGTTTCCCGCGGCGGAAGTCGCTTTGGTCGATGACGTCATCGTGTATGAGCGAAGCCGAATGGATCATCTCGCTGATCATCGCCACTTGCCGCTGTGACGGCTGCAATGCACTGCGCCACAACATTGCACATTAACATATTAGATGGTAAAAACATACGCGGAGATTATGGTGTGAAATAATAGCTGGGCCAAAGTCATGGGAATTGTCATTGCTGAGAACTAAGGACCATTTGCTATTCGAAAACAAAGGTCAGCGTTTAGCAGTAAAGGAGATCAATAGCTAGATAATATGACGATAACCAAGGGCTTCGCGGATCAATACCCATGTCATTTCTAACTCTGTCTGTAAGATGAAAATTTTCGTTATGAAACAATGTAACAAAACCAAGTTAATTCAAACAGCGCCATTAGATTCTTTCAACTGTTTGACGTGGTTGATTAAACTATGGACAGATGTATACCAAACACGTTTTGCTAATAAAAAGCCGATCGTTAAGTTTTTCCAACTAGTTTTACGTGAATGTAATACTTCAGACAATATGTAATGTTTCACGCTCTTCGCAACAGAAGTGACGTGGAATATTGGACATAAGATACATTATTTATAACTTTGACGAGAATAATACAAATACGTTGCAGAAGCTTGCGGTTACGGACTTGAGACTGTATTGGTAAAGAGAAATCTAGTCTTTGATTGAAAGTTTATTTAGTACATTCACAGATAACAAGGAACTAGTAATTGTATTGTGTTATTTAATGTTTCTTGCAACTGTTATTTGTTAATTTTATAGAAATGATGTCTAATGAACAAACAAAAAATAACTATCTTCCATTCGTCGAAATTTTATATGATCAACGAATTCAATCATGCTCTACCGGAGAAAAAGCTAGACTCATGCAAAGACAATGCTATGAAAAACAACAAACTACTAACACTAACTCAGTACCTAACATATATGTAAAAAAATACCTAATAACTATTGCCTACGTGGTTACGAGTCAAACAGGAGCGTTGCACCGTTAGCCATGAATGCACCTCGAACCGGACAATTACTTAAGTTAAACCTACTCAAGCGAGATTTTGTTACCACATTTACTTACATACGTTAACTGACATGGACCTAGTGTCAATTGTAACTTGAATACAATATTGCTCTTTGTTTTATTATTTATTGTAAAGAACTGTCTGTTTCTAAGAATATCTTACATCTATGATTTTCCGTAAAACAATTAATTTCAGTGTTATACTATTTCAGTACAAAATGGCCGCGTAAGCGCTAATAAAGAGGCTCTTCCGCAAATTATATTAAAAATAGAGTTTTCACTGAACTGATGTCTTAAAATCATCCCGCTAAGCTTAAGAATTATATTCGTAGCCTGAAACAGCGACTTGTCTTTTTACCCGACTGCCCCAGAAGAAGGGTAATGTTTTTCGAGAGTATGTATCTATGTATGTATGTTTGTATGTATGTATGTCTATTTCCTTGGCACGCTCTGTAGCCTAAACGGCTTGATGGATTTTAACATACGAGGTGTCGTTAGGTCCGTCTTTGTGGGAGTGACATTGGCTATATTTTTTTTTAAATTTCATCTGGAAACAAAAAAAAAGGGAGGGGAATGTTTTTTTTTTAAATAAATTACAATATTGGTATCAAATAATGGCTAGTAATGAGTTAATTCCAAATATATAAATTAATAAAACTAAAAAGCTTGAAATAAAACAAATTATTTTAAAAACAAAAAAACCGCCTGCAAAAACGCATAACTTAAAAGAGAAAAACAAGCATTATAATCTGTAGAATTTTGGTATTACAGGCGGGGAACAAACCAATAACCTGAAATATGGTTTGTTGTGCTTTTGTTTGTTCCCCGCCTGTAATACCAAAATTCTACAGATAATAATGCTTTTTTTTTTCAAGTTATGCGTTTTTGCAGGCGGGTTTTTTGTTTTTTAAATTTTTTTTTTTTTTCGAATGTATTCCTTTAGCTGTATATTCATGAACATTACTGAGTTTTCAGACACTACATTTATAAGCTTTGTACTAGTAAACACTGCAGAAACTGTGTTCTTTTTCTATTTTCTCATTTAACTTGCTAACAAGTTTTAAACTTTATTTTAAAAATACATCAAGTTCATGATATTTAAAGATTTAATGGGTTAGAAAAATAATAAAGACAGCTATTGCATCAATAAGTTAGAAAAGCCTTGGTTAGCGGTTCGGTTGCGCTTGCGCATACCACGCGATGTGCGAGATAGTTCATCTGAAGGTTTTGGAAGACGTGCAGTTGTTAACACGCCTTCACCTATACCTACTGTATACAGTAGGTACCTATACACGAAGTATACAGTAGTAAGTAATTTGAGTTCGTATTTTGTATTCGTGTACAGGTATCTTGTAACTATTAATTACCTCTCTTAGCTAGATCACGGTCAGCTAGTCTAATTATTCGTAGGTAAATTAATTGACCAGTAGTTCGCGTTGCGTGTTTAAATATTTACCATATTCTCATCATGTAAGGGCGGATCGTGGCAAACCACAGGGAGCACGTGAACTCAATGCCTGAATAGGACATTTACTATTCATTTATTGTAATTATTTTCACTGAATGCAAAAATAGAACTGTTTTTAAAAGTCCAGATTTTCCTTAAGATAGAAATATATTCCTACACGTCTTCACGTCACGACTCATTGAAAACTGACAAAGGAAATCTGAATATTTTACCCGATTTAAACAAACCGAAAGATAATTGTAAATGAAATTAAAAAAAGGTCGTATTAAGTAGGTACTTAACTATGTTCACACTATGTACAACAATAGTTTGAATTTAAGCTCATTAATTAACCACAAACAATATAATAGCACGTTTGTTTCCAAGAACAATAAAGTGCGTACCCATTATTATGAAATTACAATGTTACTAATTAGAATACTACACGAAGAATCAGACTAATTGTTATGCTAATGAGAATCTACTACGTTTAATCTTCTTCAATATAACTATATATGACCGTTGAGTACAACCTTCGATTTAATGCAATAAATGGTCTCGCGATATGTGACGACAGAAAGACCTTTGAAAAATCGTTTGTTCAAGGTCCTCGGCGAGACATTGAACTATGGAGCGTACGGTCTGATGACCGAACGCAATCCCAAAGTGTTGGCAAACAGTAACTGTTAGGCAACAAGTTCAATGAATTAAGCGAAAGGAAATAAAAGTTTAGATATTAGTCTCGGTCGGACTTCCACTTTACAAACAGCGGTTCGTTTCGTCTTGTTTAACATTTCTGATATAGAACAGACTTGATAGATTATTTCAGAACGTAAATGTCCGTACACTATGTTGAACATAAATTTTATAAAAAATCTGCCTAGCCTTTTCCCAACTATGTTGGGGTGGGCTTCCAGTCTAACCGGATGCAGCTGAATACCAGTATTTTACATGGAGCGACTGCCTATCTGACCTCCACAACCCAGTAATTGGGTAATACGATACCCCTTGGCAAGACTGGTTGACTTTCGGGCTTCTGACGACCCGTAACGACTGTCAAAGATCCACGAATGACAGCCGGGACCAACGGCTTAACGTGCTTTCCGAGACACGGAGGAGTCTCGGTATGTAAAGATGGTCACCCATCCACCGACCAACCCCGGCAAGCGTAGCTTAACCTGATGGATCGACCCGGTGCAGCTGTTATTACTTAGCCACGAGCTCCTCACTTAGCCACTTAATATTGAAATAATAATTTTAATAAATTATCTTAATATTTTTACAGACTGCCTTTTCGTCACGTTCATTCATATAAACACTGAATACTATGCCGTTGTATGTCCACCGTTGCCGTTGTACCACGGGCGATGGGTGTGGTCAACATTTTTAACATCAATTACACTGTGGGAGGCTTTTGCACTTTGGCTCTTACATTGCAAAGTCCATCGTTCAAGGTTAGATTTGTACATAAAATAGGTGGCAAAATTATCTTTGAAACAATAATTGTGAAGCACAACGTGATAAAACATTGTTTCCGCTCATAATGCTTGTGGTTATTATTACAAAGAAACATTGTGGGTTGACCCCAGACTTTTCTAGCTTTCTTTACTTTCTTACCACTACGCGTGTTCGTGATGCAGCACATTGTTTCATAAAATAATTTATTACCCGACTACGGCGAAGAAAAAAGGAGGGTTATGATTTTGACCGGTATGTATGTATGTATGTTCCTCTGTTCCCTCCTATCTTCCAAACCACTTATCACAATTTGACAAATGAGGTATCGTTAGAAGCGTCGTGATTGTCCGCTGGTTATAGGCTATGTGAAGTCACATTAAATTAAAAATGGCGCCCTCTAGAGGACACAAAGTGAGGAACTTAAAAAAAAAATGGTTTAATCGTACCATGTTGGGTATCAAATGAAAGGGCTTAATGAGCACATTTCAAAAATATATATATTATAACCCCAAAAGAATTAAAAAAAAAATCAAGTAATAAAAAATCTGTTCGATTTATGCCCTAACACGTGTGACTCCGGATTTTTAATTTGTCTGTCTGTGGTGTCTTGTTTATACCTTTTAAGTCGTAGTTGGGTTTTAGTTTTTATTACTTGATTTTTTTTTTTGTTAGTAGCATAAAAAAATATTTTAACAATGATACAGAATAGATGAAATGATAATTCATTTTAAGCGTTTTATTAACTGAGATGACTGACTGTCACGTAGTTTTGCAGCTATAATTATAGCCATGTATTTGTATAGCCAAGATCATTGTCCTTAAATAAAATATTACAGAAGCACGTCTGCAAGCCTTGACTCATAGTCGTGAATAAGATAAGTGTATATTTCAAGAGCTCTTAAGTGCTCACATACCTGTTTTCTCCATAGACGTGGTAGTTGACCGCTCTCGCCATAAGTATCGCGACCATCGGCCTGAGCGCCTTGCCCTGGCCATCGAAGTAGTATGTGGCTATGGTGTTCAGTTCTGGTTGGTTGGTGTTACGCTCCAGCTCCTGTCGGGTAGAGGGGCTACAGTCGAGTTGGGATCACATCTAACAAAAATATCACAATAGTAAGATAATATTTTAAACAAGAGAGCGAACACTACATTTGGTTTGATTTTAAATTCAATTCCACAACTGGGTTATGCCAATACTGTCTCAACAAAATTATTTAGTCGTTCCTGACTTAAATATGAGGTAATCAACCTTTATCTGCCCAGTAGTCGATTATGTAGGGCGAATTAGAAAACATTTAAATGAATCAATGAAATCATGTATGGAGCCCAAGTTTATAACAAAATCACTCATAACATTACGAGCAGATAAGAAAGCCGTTCCACCGTGATGCGCAAAAACATATTTTGTTAGCTATACAACGGTACCCACAGCATAACGCATACTAATACAAAATATATCTCGTGTAATAGCTCAATCTACAATCGTCACACTGATAAATATCTCTAGGTTAAAATATGAACTATCGTGTTTTATACTAACTGATTATAATTGACAAACAAGATAACCGACTGAACCAGCACTGTGCGTGTGCATTGATATTGATATACTGTCATACAGATTACGATAATTTCTTACATAAATTGTACACTTTCTTGAAGCTAATATTAGATTTCAAGAAACCGTATATTATGTTGTGTTGACCATTTCACTACGTAGACAAATGAGTCATCTGATAAAGTGAGACATTTCTCTTTCTCTCACTTTCTTTATTCACTAAATATCATAAACCTGCTAATAGGCGCACATTCATACATTCCAACAATGTCCCAACTGATATAATAAAGCAGAATTACATCTGCTACGCTTTCGTAGCACTTGCTACGAAAAATTTAAAACATTCCTACGGCCATTCATAAGTATTTGCGTCATATTTTATCAGCCAATCGCTCTATTTTCATATCAGTATTGTTTCAAAATACGTACTTAGATCGTGAACAACATAATTATAGTATTTCGTATATTAAGCTGGAATTTACAAGAATAAACTAAGTACGGATTCTTGGCGTATGAAATGGTTGATTACGCGCCGTATCTATTAAAAAAGAATCAGAGTTATTCTGACAAATTAATTATATTATGATTATGATTAAAAAAAAAGATATTTTTAAGGACTTTGCGAACAAAAGAATGTTATAAAACACGTAAGTAGCATTTCCTAATACGCCTATCTAATAAGTTTTCTGGCCTGACTGCGTCGCTCTTTATGTGCCTCTAATTACTGTCTAAATGACAAATGCAACAATAAAACAAATTAAACCTAATTGCGTTCATTAGCTAATGATGAACATTACAAAAATTTAAACATCTAATACCTGGAAAACATAATGAGAACCCATGTATTGCTTCGCCGTAATCTAGTAATTAGAAACACTTTAGTTACTTAGTTGTAGTGAATTCACGCTCTTGATTTTATCGGTCGCAATGAAGCCAGATTCTTTAACGGTCTGAATAGTAAGTACGACATATATCTTATTACAGTACAGCTAATTAAATTATCTACAAAGTACTGCAACGTAAACCTTAAGTTTCTCCTAATTTGTAACATGACTTGCGACTACGTAAAAAATACGTAGGTGATAATTATTATGATACACATTTTTTGAGAGGCAAAAGGCTGTATAAGCGGTGTTACAACAGAGATAATGTGCAACCACCTGAAGGACCCGGTGGTAGTTTTCAGCTAGCGGTGTGGTAAGCACCATCGACTGACATTGACGCAAGCTTGACGCAAGTGTCCTCTGGGGGCAATGCGACTTTTGCCATTGCCTTTCAATTATGATTGTTGAACATCAATTTCATTGTTTCGCTGACGAAGACTGTATGCAAAGTCATATCAATTTAAATTCGGATGACCTATATTTTCAGTAAACGTCTATTATGAAATATAAACTGGATTTAATAAATCTATAACCACTTTTAAGTTGGTGTTACGTACTTGTTTTATAATGTTGTAAGGTAATGATCGTTGATGTAAGGTCACTCACAGATTCTGTGAGTATGATAATAGGTTATAATTATAATACAAGCCTACATATTCATAAATTTATATCTACATAGTAAAATCGCCAGATTAACATAAGAGTTTTGTAAGTTTTACCAAATATGTAGGCGCACCCATCATTGCAAACTTCCTTAGATAAATAACATAAGGCCCAGGTTTGGAAACTGTGACGGACATGTCGGGCATAACAATACATAATAATAAGTATGTAAACAGTTATGTACTAATTTACCTACCATACATTCATTTTGCATAGAGGAGCTCGTGGCTAAGTAATAACAGCCGTAAGGGTCGATCCATCAGGTTAAGCTATGCTTGCCGGGGTTGGTCTGTAGATGGGTGACCATCTTTATATACCGAGACTCCTTCATACCTCGAAAAGCACGTTAAGCTGTTGCTCCTGGTTGTCATTCATGCATCTTTGACAGTCGTTACGGGTCGTCAGAAGCCCGAAAGTCTGACAACCAGTCTTACCAAGGGGTATCGTATTGCCCAGTTACTGGGTTGTGGAGGTCAGATAGGCAGTCGCTCCATGTAAAATATCAGCTGCAGCCAGTTAGACTTGAAGCCGACCCCAATATAGTTGGGAAAAGGTTAGGCAGATTGACATTCATTTTGCGTAAGCCAACAAAATTAAATCACACCTACCAAGCATTTCCAATACGATACCATTAAATTATAGTGACATGATGTAGGTATGGCCTATGGGTGTGGCGCAAAATATTCAAAATCATATCCCCTCTAAGAGTTTTCAACTCTTTTGCAACAAATATATATTCTGACATTGAGGTTCTTTGACAAAGATATTAAAAATTCAGTGAAATATAGCCTCGTTAAATTAAGATTCAACTCCTAAATTATACGAATCGTAGACGTGTCGTGTTAAGTAATTAAGAGTAAGGTATTGATTATGCTAAACATAGTAGTAAATATTGGATGAATGGATCCTTCACCATCCGTTGTTGACTGAACACATTCAAAACGTCACGCAGTCTGTTGCGAAATCCGAGGACGGTACCTACGAGCTACGCACTTACATGGTGAGATTCACCTTCTACTAGAGTGCTGAGTAGGTATGCGTAGTAGCACCGCTGCTTAATGACAAAACAAAGATATACAAACCCTGGCACATTCAAATAATATGCATGGTGTATTTAAATCTATTCGAACTCAGGCAAGGCCAGAGCAAAACGATTCCTAAACTGAACAGTTTCCGCAGTCCGGGCCTAACGTAACTGGAATGACTAATCTATAATTTTGTATTTACATCTGCGTGTCAAGATTATCTGTTGGCTTAATTTTGTTAATGAACTTCCCATTGCCTTGGTTAAAAGTTTTAGGGATCTCGCGCACTAGACGGCCACGACCAAGAGCAGTGATCGCAGCGACCAGGTCATCATCTGTCTAACCTTTTCCCAACTATATTGGGGTCGGCTTCCAGTCTAACCGGTTGCAGCGGGAATGAATAACAGTATTTTACATGGAGCGACTGCCATTCTAATCTCCACAAACCAGTTACTGGGTAACACGATACCCCTTGGCAAGACTGCTTATCAGACTTTCGGGCTTTTGACGACCCGTAACAACTGTCAAAGAAACTACAAATGGCACCCGGGACCAACGGCTTTACGTGCTTTCCGAGGCACGGAGGGGTCTTGATATGTAATGATGGTCACATTGGTCACCCATCCACGGACCAACAGCTGCAAACGTAGCTTAACCTGATCGATCGACTCACACGGCTGTTACCTATATTTCATAATATTCTGCAATTGACTAAAATGAAAACCAGTTTATAACAAAAAAAAAAGTGTTTTAAATCAGAACTGAAAATCTTCAGACTCCTAAGCTTACGTTGATAACGCAGGAATAGGTTTAACCTAGAGCAGTGTCGTTCGCCATAAGAGTCTAGGTTTTCCATAAACTTCTAAATACAGGAAGATCTCCAGCTCCTAAAACTGTCTGACCTAAACAACATTGTAAACAGAGGCACATAAATTGTGTAAATGACGAGTCAATGTCGTATTTCCATATTACGTTTTTGTTACTCATAATCATGCAATTATGTTTAGAGTACCTATATTAAGTTTATTTGCAGTAAATAAGACTAGCAACCCGCCCCGGCTGCGCATGGTGACAGAGTATATGTGCCTGCTTTTTTTTCTGTCGTATAACCCTGTAGCGTCGATCATGTGGGTTAGAGTGAAATGTTACTGATTTTCATCCTACTTGGAGTAGTTTACATCGTCATATTTCAGCATATTTACACAAAATATAAAGAATTATACACCCGAATCTTCCTCATGAATCATTCGTCCATTGGCGAAAACCGTATGAAAATCTGTTACGTAGTTTTTCCGTTTTTCGCGATCAGACAGACGGACATGGTGGGGGGGACTTTATTTTATAAAATGTATTGATAGTGTTAATTCCAATACAACAGCCTTGCTACTGGTAAAACCAACAATGACATGTTATTGATCGGGAACTCCAGATGTTGTGAGACATTGAATGTAACAGGGACGATCTAATTAGACGTATTTAACACATAACTATAAGGTGCAAAATGATATCAGTATGACGGCGCCATTGTTTTATGAAAACTCCGAACTAGCAAAACTGACGAGTAACACAACTAATTAAATCCTTGATGTCAAAAACATTTCACATCTCATGAATAGCACTCTTGAAAAGCAGTTTAGCAGTTTCCTATATTTAAATTGAGTAAAACTACAGCCAGTAACGGAAACGAAGTAATGAGAATACTTGTTAGTTGTTTTTGCGTACCAGGTATAGAAACAAGGTCAATGTTCAAGTGTAGCGCTGTTCCACGCCACACTTTCCATTTCCCACTCATTGCTTAGCACTGCGAGACCTATTAATTACGAAAATAACTATACTCGGGCCCAAGTCATTTTGCAAATAATGTAAACAAGACGCCAATACAATTTGTGGTAAGTTTGATTAATGTTATAGAGGTCAAAAAGCACAGTTTAAACTCCAGGAACAGAATTTGAAATATAATAACATTTTCTGGTAACGTAGTCTGAGTGACAGTTTGGATTAATCAAATTCTGCCTAGTCTACTATTACATCATTCCAAACGTACGTGCAAAATTTTGGCTAGACTTATAGGACAGGTTTGGTGAGTTTCCTAACAAAAACAAGAAAAGTCGCTTACGCGCAGATCAACGCCAATCTTAGCCAATCTTTACGATAAGCTAAATCCTACTATTGCCTGTCCAAAATTTTCATAAAATAAATAAACAAGACATTCTTTGCACTTTACACAAAACCAGACTGCTTATCGTTAATCTGTGCTTTTACTCCTAGTTGAAAGATCTTACCCAAGATGGATTTAAAACTAGAAATCATCCTATATGGCAACAGACTTGAAGGAAATGATCGTGTAGAAATATACAGCTTGTCAGTACAGCATTCACACAGGGGCCTAGTTTTAGACGAGTTTTCCAAACAGAAAGTAGGCAAACGAGCACTGGCATCACAGACGGCGTTGATACGGTAAGACCGATGTCACTAAACCTTACTGATCAACATTCTTTATTCTTTACTTAACAATAAGTTTTTTTGCCTGTATTTATTTATTTATACTTACATACTTTATTGAACAGCAGATTATACATACATACAACTATATAAGCATAAGAAAATAAATGATTACAGCTAACGACGAGAACAAAATCATAACGACAAGTAATATTCCTTCACGGGTCTTTTAAACACAGGCAACGATTGCGCGCGTTTTATTGGAATTGGTAACGCATTCCACAAACAAGCGGCCTGGACAGTAAAGGATTTAATGATTTAGTTAACAATACTGTCTAACAACATCTGAGTACCTATAAGTAAATACTTAAATTTCTCAACTTAAATAAATATTTAGAATAAACAAAATGAACCAGGAAGAGTGATTTCCTCGCAACACCAATGCAAAAGAGGGATATCGAATCGCTATTGAGTGCGCCAACGTAAATACACTTTGACTTTAGTGCATTGCAACGTTTTGCAATATCGTTGTCAAAAGTTCAGTTGAGCAAAATGCGCAACCATACAACACCGCCGAGGTTGTCGGCTTCGAGCACAATGCAGAGGATGTCATTAATTTTTGTGTTTATTAACTGCTTTAAGGTCAGTTTCTGCCATTACAGTCTAGCACTGTCATGCTCCAGTGCACATAAAGTCACTTAAAACTATTTGTATGTGTGACATTTTTTGACAATAGGAAGGTCTATGCTTGTGTTGTGATTTGTGATGATAACTAAGAAGTATGGAGTATAATGAAAATGACCAAATTGAATGAAAATCTTTAGTCGAATAATTCTGCAATAGAAACAAACGAAAGCGAAGTGGTTTAAGTACGATGTTACATTTCCCAAACAATTCGTAGTGGGGATCTCCGGTTTGAGTCGCAATGCATTCATTTCGACTAGGTTAAGCGCACTGGAATCTAGCAAACTGTGAAATTTAGTGCATTATTCACGTTACGGTTAGCAGTATTGTGTACTACAGATCTCAATTACCGCCGATGCGCGAATTGCACAACCCGAACTGACCAACGTGCTAACACGTCGTGACTTTGACACAATTTTCGATCAATGGACACAGTGCCGACCAATGGGCTCGTAAACTGTTCCCTTTTTATATCACGGCCTATGATACAATGAATGACACATTGATCAGTCTACTTTTGTCGGTTACTCGTTGTTTATGATAATTACAAAGTCAATCAGATGGTACTCTACTGAATACAGTCACCGCATGTGTCATCGTCTATAATTCTGTATTCTAATAGTTAAACTTATCTACTGACAGAAGTAATTAATATTTTGAATGGGTGTTTATTACAACAATGTCAACAATAAATGCAAAAGTAGGTAAGTAACTGGTATTATGAAAAGTTCAATTAGTGTAATTATTAAAGTAGGTACGCGCAATCTTGAAAAATACTAAAGTTATAAAAAATATGTTAATTCTGTTGGTACTGCATTTTCGACGCAATAAAACAGACAAGAACAAAGTTGCGTTCGTGAGTCCATTAATCATAAACTTTTGGTAATTCAGTTTCACACAATGGCTATAAATTACGTTGTCCTTACGGATCTGATGTCTTCATATATTCCGTTGAGGTCGTCTTCCAGTAAGCGGTAGGGGTCGACGATCTGTGTGCCGTAGTCTGGTAGCGAGCCTGTGCTTGTGCTCTGGAGGCTGGAGGCAAGCCGGCGCACCAGCCCGCCGGTGGCGGCAGCGCTGAAACCGCCTGACCCGCATGCAGGTCCGCATGTTGTGACTCTCTGTAATTAACAAATGTTCTGTCAATACAAGAAACAAAGTACTACTTATTATGCTACATATGGCTAGATATCAACTAAAGCCTCAGAGAGAAACCCAAAGCCGGTCTCATATCGTCATATTACGATATTACTCGGCATTACACCTATTCCACATTTTTCACGTATTTATCATCAGTTGCAGACTTGTGGTGCATTTAAACAGCAAGCAGTGGGTTAGTGTCTGACAAGGCACGAAGGGTGCGCCAGGTGCCCTTAACTAAGTGGTAGCGTCGACGGTGGCAGTGACCGCGATACGCGGGTTTCGCAATTCCGTTTATGCAACTGCAAGCGAGTGCAGTTCGCGCCCGATGGGCTGCGACCGGCCGAGCGTTGCAAAACCACCACACGTTCAACCGGCGCGGGCGCACGTATGTGCCCGTAAGTACCAGCCCATAGATGGACGCGTTGGCGGTTATAAATTAAGAGAAAACAATTAGCTAAACCATACTTCAGACTTCATTGCGTCATACAGATTTTCAAGTTCTATTCTGCCAATTAGATATTTGCGCACAGTTGGTCGTTGCGGCATTGTGTGTGCTGCTGTTCACGACAGTTGCTGTTTTTGGTTTTCAACAGAGATAAATTATCCTCATTACATCGACCGTGAACCCTTGTAGCTACTTTCATTTATTGCTTAGTTGCAACAAATTAAATATTGCACCGTGGGGATAACTAGACGTGTGCAAATTAATGTAAGTAAAACAAAGTACTGAATCGTATTTTTTACCGAATTATTTTTAAATACTGGAATTACAAGTCAGGTCTGAGCTATATTTAAGAAACAGCGAATGACTAAGCGTGAATTGAACGTTAATCTTAGAGCCATTCTCCGGTTGCAAGGCTCGTAATGGCGCTGGCGGGGAGGTAGAATCAATGTTGCAATTTTAAAATCTAATGCATTATTAGTAAACGTAGTTCGAGCTGTGAATATACACTTCAAGGTTCTTGTGCTAATATTTATCTAGCCACAGAAGCAACAAAACGGCGTAGCGGTTTGGTTAATGTCGTCATTTATTAACCGTCCTTTTTTAAGCACGGCTGAGAACATGCGTTTAATCTGGGTTATACTCAGATTACGCTAAATATTTTTAGTCAAAAAATGTATAATCTTATAATTAAAAGCTCTATCAATCCGCCAGGCCAGATAAACAACGGTGAACTCGTTTGACATCAAGTGTACGTAAAAAGTAAATAAATTTTATTTACATAGATTTTCAGAGTCAAGTTCAAAATTATGCGGACTAAATACCGACAAGTGTAATCCTAACCATTTCCTTTCATTGTTTAATCGATCAGAACTTATATAACGCAATATGTAACATGGAATTAAAAATAAACCTATTAATGGAGCCGTTTCGACAACATCCTTAATTCGCAGCGACGTCTGATGCGTAGCATAATAATTACTTCCATACGATTTCACACACGTTAGCACGGTAAAGGACGGATTGAAGATTCCAGGGAACTTAATGAGTAGGTATAATAGACTGTTATTTAGAGGGGAAAATATCTTGTAACAGGGAATATTTTGGTATAGCTATTGATATAACTATTTCGTTGAACCAGATATAGGACCTGGTTTCAAATTAAGTTAAAGTAGGTAAGTACCTAATATCTTGAAGTTTATTGAAAGTCTGAACCTAAATAAGGATCGACTTGCCGGCAGAAGACAACAAGCTACACTATTATTTACACATTATTTATTATGTCTCAATTTGTTCTTAGTTAGGATTGCAGTGCTACACCGTACCAGGCTAACAGTTTTTTGATTTTAGAAGTTATTTGCCAATGTGGAAGAAGTACAATATTTATATTATTCACTTTTGTTAACAACACAATTACTTAATTTATTATACTAGTCAATAATATCAAACATACACACTCGTGCCTGAAAAAATAGTGCTTAGGTAACGTTACTTAGGAATATTTAAGGTAATTACATACTTAGAATACTGAAGATTCAGGAGAATATCTTACCAAATATTTCTAATAAAAACTACGTAGGTATATCATATTTAAAGAAATTCATGAATGTATTCAAAAGCACCTTTGAAGAACATCGTAATAGTCATATTGAAATATTTTAGTGTTGACCTACGGCCGCAGGTAATAAACAAAATGAAATACAATTTATCACAGTAATGGCCATTTCCTACTAAAAATAAATAAAAATAACGACAACCACGGTTGACCTTAAGGTTAAGGTAGCTTTCAATTCTTTTCAGGAAGGCGATTTACGTGCGTCACAATAAAAAATGTGAGTGTATATTCCAAAACCTTGGCAAAGCTGTTGATTCACTGGTGTCCTTACACTATCCCATATTACTTATGAACCCGGAACAGACAATACATACTTCATACTTTACATATTGCTTGCAATTACTACCCATAATGCGAAATATTTTACGTACCTATACGGTTTTACTGATCAATTATGTTAAGAAACCCTGCTCAATTAAATTGAGTAAGTACTTACCAACATACTTAATGACGTCAATGCTTACAGTAATGAAGGCGCGATAATTCTAAGTATTTTCACGCTTACGTGTAATGTCAATATGTGAACTTCTTTTAATTAACAAGGAAAAGTCTCATTAAAAACGCCTAATACATCATTCTATGCGTGATTTCCATTCATTTCGAATAAACATTTCATAAAATGTATCTAAAGGCTACGTAAATGATACTCGACCATAATAACAATGTACGTAAATAATTGAGTATTGTTACGCAATGGAACCTAATAAAAAAGACTTAATACAGACAGGTACTACGTGAAAAATTAAATGCAAAAAGCATGTTATCCGCGTTTAATGTAAATGATGAACAACATTGTCGCACGTAAAATTGCATGTGTTACTGGGCGCACATAACAATTAAAACACGATAGAAAGTGAGCGTTTCGAACACTCTTGCGCATCGATCGACTGTTCTTAAAATAGAAGTGAACACCAATTGACACGTACATTAGATTGATATATAGCTGTTACGTGGACAATCCGACACATTATGTCGACCTAAAGGGAGCGCTTAATTAGTTCTTTTATTTGGATATTACTAACTTACAAAAATTGTGCTAAGTATTATCCTTTAGACGGTATTATCTACCTAGCCTTTTCACAAAAATGTTTCAGTCTAACTGGATGCAGCGGGATACCAGTATTTTACATGGACCGATTGCATATCTCACCTTCACAACCCAGAAGCTGGGTAACATGATACCCCTAGGCAAGACTGTGTAAAATATTTACTAAAAGGAATTAAAATAATGTTTTTTTTCTATAGCCATGTGCCGAAAACAGAAAAACAGTAGGTTATATGCTATTATAGAATATTACTCATTAGTATGCTGTCCTAGAAATATGCAGAACTATGGTTAAAATGCGCTTAGTTTTGTACTTCTAATCAACTACTTGTAATCACATGCTAATGTTTGCTCACAAATTAGTAGTTAACGTTCCAAGGACTTTAATGACGAAGATCAGTATAAATAACAATAAAACTAGCACGTGTGAGGAATTCACAAATTATTTGTATTAGGTAGTAAATTATTCAATGTCTTATTATTTACCTAATCACTTAAGGAAAATGTTTAATTTATTCTATTACGTATTTGATTCATTAATCGGTTGAAGACACTGAACTGACACAGTAGAAGTTTTATTGTTATTAATTACGTCTGGGGGCGTTTAAGTGTCCTGCAAAGTATTCATTTAAGATTAGTAAAACTACTATATTTTTACTTAAGGCCAAGTAAACCCAGCGAAGTAGGCATTTAACGCTTCCTTCCACCTTTCACGAAAACGCCACTTTATTATATACTTAATATTTTATTATTAAAAGGATTAAACTATTTTACAAAATTGTGTCCACAAATTATTCTTCTATAATTATGTTATTAACTTTTGTTAGATATTTTTTTTTGAAGTAAATCTTCACATCAAATAATTATCGATTTAGCCTCCTCCTCCGATTTTTTTTTGGGATCGAGTGAAGTTTTCGATATCGTGATTGTTTGTTTATTATTGAATCAGAGTGATGTAAAATTGGGAATACCTGGCCTTAAAGGGCTGAACAGTTGAATACTACGCTGATGAATCAGCTAGACCACAGCAACTTGTAGGATCATTGTTTTCCCAATAGACTGCTGAACCAAACTAAGCAAAATTAAATTATTAGCTTTTATTACATCCGGTTATATCTCTTGTTATACTGGTAAACTGTAATCTTCCTAATAACATAGTAATTATCACTCTTTTCGAAAGTGTAATTTTCTATAATAATAATAATAATAATGTATTGATATTTAGTCGTTTATCATAAAATGGGTTATTTTGTAATATTTCATTAATCCATCTAAATTACTAATAGACTTCATTTTAATTCATGCATAGAAAAATAAGCATAATTTATATATAACGAAACATTGACAATTTTCATTAACAAGAATAATTATAACCTAACACGATTTTCTCATACAAGCTTAGTAAAAGCAGATAAACGGACTCGTTAAAGTAGTTGCGCATATTCACGCGTGTAAAAGACATCAACGCGTCACCTGCGCAGGCGCAACCTTATCGTGAATCGTGTGTGAATAATTCGTGTTTAAGTTTAAACATGCTATTATCTGAACATTTTATGATCTTCACACGGCAAATAGATAAAGGATGTTTAACAAAAACATTAATTACAACTTGCTACATTTTTCATGTTATCATCATAAGTCCGATGACGATCGAACATCATCATTTTGCAACAATGCGGCAAGTCAATAATAGATCTATTTGACTGGGATTATCCGAGCTGTGGACGTGTCCTTGGCTACTAGATTCATATCAAAATCTAAAATCAAAATCAAAATATTTTATTTCACATAAACCTACATGGGCACTTATGAAACGTCAGAAGCTAGGTGCACGGTTCCAATTGGTCGTTTCCTATGGAGAAGAGCCGGCAAGAAACTCCATGGTTACTCTTTTAAAAATAATTGGCTTTTACAATACTTTCAAATTACAGTGTTGGTAGGCATGGGGGACAATGTAGGCCTTTCAACAAGTAAGTACCAGGTACTTAATAAAAATAGATGTTCAATAAATCTACAGTCCAATAAGCCTACAATGTTCTCACATTCACAAAATAGAAAATAATCTATCTAAAAGACTAATGATAATAAAATTAGAATTCATATAAAAATAAAAACCTATTTAAACCAATTGACGTGATTGCTATTACAACTGTAACAAATTGAATAATTATAATCCTGTCCACAAAAGCCACTAAGAGTTGAAATTAATTGGAGGTATATAATGTCAAATACAATGATTATATGTCAAGGATGAATGTAAAGAAAATAAACATGGTAATTTGGGAGCAGTTAATAGACTTACATAAATATGCCGTTAATGAGGTACCAGGGAAGCCACATGTGCAGAAGGAATTATTGCCAAACTTCCTTGTCTTCAACGTAGTCTTTAATCTTATAATATGCTTTTTTGATAAGGACTCGTTTGATGTGGGTTTTGAACTTTCCATCGCTAAGTTCTGTAACCGACTTTGGCAGCTTGTTATAGAAGCGGATACTGTTTATTAGAAATGACTTGCTTGTTTTAGTTAATCTAAATTTGGGTATGACAATTTCATGTCTACTACGTGTATTTATATTATGGAAATCGATTCTTATTTTGAAAAGTCCTAAGTTTTTGCGAACATACAAAATAATTTCAAAGATATAGAGAGAAGACAGAGTCAGTATATGAATTTCTTTGAATTTGTTTCTAAGGGACTCGCGAGGACCCATTTTATAGATCGCGCGGATTGCCCTCTTCTGTAAAATGAAAATTGAATCTACGCCAGCTGCCGATCCCCACAGCAGAACGCCGTAAGACATAATACTGTGGAAATAAGCAAAGTACACTAACCTAGCTGTGGCTATATCAGTCAACTGCCTTATTTTTCTTACTGCATATGCAGCTGAACTTAGTCTACCTGAAAGAGTTCTGATGTGGGCGCCCCATTGTAATTTTGAATCTATGGTAATTCCTAAAAATAAAGTTTCCGTGATTGCATCTAGTTTCTTGCCATCAAGTTTTAGATTTAGACCCACTTGAGGTACATTTGGTAATGAGAACCTAATACATTTAGTTTTGTTCGCATTAAGTAAAAGATTATTGGCTGCGAACCATTCCGAAAGCATAGCCAGGCTATCGTTGACATGTGAGACATCTGTATCTTTTCTATCTATTTTAAAGATAAGAGAAGTGTCGTCAGCGAATAGTATTATATCCGATAAGTTAGCCATCATGTAAGAAAGGTCATTTATATAAACTAGAAATAAATAATATCTTCTGAAGAAACCTACTTAATCATCTCTTAACAAATTGAGTACTGCATGCAACCACCTTCCCCTGGGTCGAAAAGTCAATATCATTCTCTATGTCACCTCCAAGCGAAATTACTCCTATGCATGCGATGTTGTTGCATAACAGCATAACATGACCGCAATCTGTCTAGACTTACGAAAACATCTACTTTTAGCATCTTTTGTTCTTCGAAAATTTAGGATCATAGATTTCTAAAATCTATGATTCTAAAGGAGAATGGGCTTTTGCCTATGGGGTCTGCCCTGAAGCCCAATAAAAATAAGTATACCAATGGAAAGAGCTTTTCAAGGGGAACCTTTCCTACTAACACGACTTGCCAATTGTTAGTCAGTTCGGAGTAAATGACCCAAATTAGGTGTGAATACTTGGGCATCGAAGTTAAGGAATTTCCTTGGCTCAATAGCCATAAGATAAACATCAATAGCTTTAGCTTTTTGAGGGGAACTTTTGCTACTAACATGACTATTGCCAATAGGGAATATGCATGTATTTTTTTAATCTTTTTATTCGATAGTTTACATCGTCAAATAATAGTTTTAAAAAAAATCGACGGCAGAAAAGCAATTTAAAGTTGTTAAAAAAATGTTTAAAAATATCCAACCGATCCGGGCTATTTAAACGCCCTCCATTTGGCGCGCTTGGTGTGGTGACGTCACCGTCTGTGAAAACAGACAAGCAACTGTCAAGTCAACGTCAAACACTCCTTTTTCATGAGCGTTTGACATTGACTTGACACTTGTTGATTGACTTGACATTGATATTTTGATTGTTATCCCGGATTCTTACGTCACATCCGCTCTTAGCTTTTCAAGTATTTGAATTACCCACAGTTTTTTGGGACTTTTTAAAAATTAATTTCTCGCTCAAAAAGAAATTTTATTCAAAAATATTGATGTAGGCATAATTCAGAAGAAACATAGTTTATAAAAAAAAATATTTGACCCATATTTGAATCACATGCATATTCCCTATTGTTCGTCAGTTCGAAGTTAATGGCATAAATAGGTGACTACTTTGGTACCGATGTTAAGGAATTATCTTAGCTCAATAGCCATAAAATTTACACCAATGGGAAGAGCTTTCCAATGAGAACCTTTGCTACTAACACAACTTTTGCCAATTGTTAGTCAGTTTGGAGTTAATGACCTAAATAAGTATTACTACTGGGGCACCGAAGTTAAGGAATTTTCTTGACCCAATAGCCATAAGATATACACCAATGGAAAAAGGTTTTCATGGGGAACCTTTACTACTGACATGATTGTTGCCAATTTTAAGTCAGTTCGGAGTTAATGACCTAAATAGGTGACTACTTCGGTACCGAAGTCAAGGAATTTTCTTGGCCCAATAGCCATAAGATATACACCAATGGAAAGAGCTTTCCATGGAGAACCTTTAGTACTAACACGACTTTTGCTAATTGTCAGTTAGTTTGGAGTTAATGACCCAAATTAGGTGTGAATACTTGGGCATCGAAGTTAAGGAATATTCTTGGCCCAATAGCCATAAGATATACGTCAACGGCTTTAGCGTTTTGAGGGGAACCTTTGATAGTAACATGACTATTGCCAATTGTCTGTCAGTTCGGAGTTAATGGCATAAATAGGTGACCACTGTGGCACCGAAGTTAAGGAACGTTCTTGGCCCAATAGCCATAAGATATACACCAATACAAATGGCTTTCAAAGGAGACCTTTTGCCACGAACACGACTTTTGCATATTGTTAGTCAGTTTGGAGTTAATGACCTAAATAAGTGTTACTACTGGGGCATTGAAGTTAAGGATTTTTTTGACCGAAAAGCCATAAGATATACACCAATGAAAAGAGCATTTCGAAGAGAACCCTTGCTTCTAACATAACTGTTGCCAATCGTTAGTCAGTTCGGAGTTAATGACCTAAATAGGTAATAAATTGCGCACCGAAGTTAAGCAATTCTTGTCGTCCAATAGCCATAAGATATATACCACTGAAAAGAGCTTTTTAGGGATAACCTTTGCTACAAACACGACTTCTGCCTATTATTAGTCAGTACAGAGTTAATGACCTAAATAGGTGACGAATTTCAATAATGCTTAATAACTCACATTTAGAGCTCTGTAGCTCCTTTCGTACTAACGATCAAGAGAAGTCTTTAGAATAAAAAAATATTCTTCTTGATGAGATCTTTCCATTGGTATATATCTTAACGCTATTTGGCTCCAGGGCAGAAACGCCCAATCTCCTTTATAAAAGAGTAATAAGTTCTTTCACTGCAGTTTTCTCGCCGGAGACAATGCAATTTGAAGGGATGATGCCAAAATTGAGACTACCATAAAAATAATAAAACTAGAAGCTTTTGTTAGTTTAGTTATTTAATAAGCTAAGTCCCATAAGCTGTGTCCCATTTTATTTATAAGAATTTTAATTGGCGCACGATCAAATTAACTGTAACCTTATTTATATTACGTGTCAACAACAATCGACAGTATTATTGGACACTATTCATACCGACCTCGACAATATGCGTGTTTGTAAGTTGGTAAAGTTGGTACCAGCAATAAGTGCAGCCACAGAGTATGCTATACCAAGGTCGTTACTGCACCCACTGGCAGTAATGATCACAGGTGTAATTAGCCTCCACCGGTCGGTGGCGAGAGGCATGTCGGTCGAAGACGCCCCGCCCTACTAGGTTATGAATCAAGGACGGATTTAACGGGAACAACTGGTTATGAGTACCTGTACAGTGATTATGTGTGTAGATATTGTTGGACTTTTGGGATATATTAAGATACTTTGTGCCATAAAAAAGCTGGAATTCGATTGGATGGAACACGTGAAGTGATATAGAAAATCTGTTCGAACATGATTAAAAGCTGAGGGTCTTGGGAGAGCTTATGTCCAGCGCGAACTGTGGAAATCGACCCACTTCCTCACGAATGTAGCTAAATTTGATCAGGTACGGAAGGAGAACACGTTAATTTGGTGCATTTTAGAAGATGCCTCTATCTACTAGTTTTGGCCTGCCATAAAAAGGCATCGTTATAGATTTTTCCGAATACCTAAATAACGTTAAATTCCTAAATGTTCATACTCTTGTAGAATTTGAGGTACGGCTGGTCGTGGTCTACATACATATTATGAGTCATTTGGAAGTGAAACTATTCTAGAAGAGCTTCACAGAGCTCATAACATCCCAACTTGCAAGTTGTTCGTTTAGTTGGTTAACAGGAATTTTATTTCTAATTAAATTACTTCATTACATGAGAACAGATGACAACATTTCAGTGCAAACAATCAGTTATCAAAACATTTTATTCAATAGGTGTTGCCTCTTAATAGTTAATTATGTAATAAATGCGAGTACCTAATATCCACGATCTATGTGGATTTGCAACGCAGAAGTAGGTAATTAAAGGTCACTACATTAGGTAAGTTTAATAAATCTACCAAGAACAAACGAATTTTAATGTGCGCTTAAAATGCTGTAACAAATTCTATAAAATAAATCTTGTTTTGTATAAACTTTAGTTGGAAAACCCTTGAACAATACCTAAAAATCTATATACTATGAAAGTATATAATAAAATACGTGTATATATATAGTCTTCGTTAGAATAGATAGATCTGCTTAGATACCTAGATAGTGAAGTACACGTGTATTGCAAGAGTTTTGTACGTAAAAATTGTTGGCAACTGATACAAAATTAGACGCCGTTGGTAAAAATAGCAATAGATAATATTTTATCTGTCTTTATGTTACAACAGATTCACCTAGTTACAACAAGTCCCATCTGTTGAAATGTGATAATAAGTGCGACATAAACCTCAGAGTTACTGCTTATTGATTTGATAACATTAACTTATCTCATTTCCTATACATAATAGAATGTTTCGATAAGTCAAATGTAATAGAAATAAACACCATTGTTATTACAATGGTGTTTATTTCTATTACATTTGACTACAAAATCATGCTCAAGACCTAATTTTAAACTTTGAAAATCTTCACATATTTAAAACATTTGTTACTTCTAAGTAAGGGACAGTGATTTTCCCTGACGACATTTCAGCTTGACTACCTGACTGACCCATTAATAGATAGGTCAGAATTGAGTTACGTACAGAAAGGAAGTGAATTCTGAGATGACGGCTAATAGAGAAATTTGGATAAAAAGGACGTGCTGCACAGACCCCAAATAAATTGGGCAGGAGGATGATGAAGCAGCTAGAGAATCTACACTAACTCAAAAATGTTCTCGAAGTTAATCCAACTTATCTAACGGAACATACACAGTATTTAGACAGCGCAAAGATTACACACATCGACCCTGAGTTTATCTGAAGAATGCCGTGGAGTAGTCATGATATGACGATTATACACTTTCGGACGTAATTGCCTGTGCTTACAGATTGCAATCAACGCCAACGTACACAACAAGGACGCGGCGACTTTGCTTCAAAACTATCATCTTCTATCAGTTGATGTAAATATAATATCCGAAAAGTTTGTGCTGTTCATCTCTCTTTAAAACTTAAGCTTCTTCTAAACAATTGAATTATTTTGCTTTTATACTGAGTATATGTCTTATCCTGCGAATAAATTTTGAATTTTTGACAGTTTTTCCATACAAACACTGTCAGACGACAATTTTATTCCACGGATAAAAGATATCTGACTTTGATAAAATCAGCCCTAAGACAAACAACTTACAACACCTTGTGATGGAGTAACCCCAGAAATTGCAACTCAAAGAGAGTGTTAAACGAGGGTACAGGTAATGAATAAATCAAACCTTGTTTGCAGTCTTACATGTTGTGAAGGGTTTGTAATAAAAGGCAAAATATCCTTGAAAACTTGTTATAAGTGTAAATTTCAACCAAATAGATTCATATACTGATGAAAATTAACCGAGTTAAATATAGCGCGTTATTGTCACAACAAATAACTTGTTTTAATTACGTTTTATGAATCGATATTCAATTGCCAATACGAAAACAATGTTACTGGTTACTATTAAGTTTCTCCTCTTCACTGTAATAGCTAAAGGTTGGCATTGGTTTACGATTTCGCGGATCCATCGGAAATATCACGGATGCAAATTATAATGCACCTCCAATTTACTCTAGCAAACATTTCAGCCTATCATTCTACATTTCTTACTATGTAGGCACGGTCATATACATGTTCGTTAATAAAACAGAATAAAATTCAGTATACTCATGTATACTGAATTTTATTCTGTTTTATTATATTTGTTTGCAGTGGTAGTGCTTCACGCTTCCAAATTCCTGTAAAACATTAACTACCAATTATTCTTGTGATGTTTGATGTTTGTTGATTCACTTCTTGGTGCGTAAGTTCTGTTTCGGATTGCTATTGGTCACGAGAACTTACTAAGATAGATTAGTTACCTAGTGCACGTACGCAAATTATTATTACATTTTGATCTACGTGCTTCTATTTTTTATCCCGATTTATCACATCAGGAAATAACTGACTTAGAAGGTAACGTGATTGCGGCGTATGGTGTTCATTACGGGTAATCTGAGCTTACTCAATCCATAACTAAGTTAAATACTAGCATACGAAACAAAGTTCTCTTATCAAGTAACAACGTCACGTGCGCAAGCTACGGCAATTAATATTGCTTCCAGAGACAACGTTGATGAGTACATTGTTTGCAAGTGGTGACCGAAACGCGATTGCTCAATTGTACCAGCCTAAGTATGCAACGCTTGCAAGGACATTGGATCATTGGTGACTACTTCTGCAAATACCGCTAAGCATTTGGCAGTTTCAGTGCTTACAACCGTTACAACCAAGCGAAACAGATTTTAAATAGTGTTTATCATTTAAATAATACATAATTAATTTGCACCTTTAGAATAAGGCCAAGATCCAACCTCTTTTTAGTAGCTTAAATCATTACAAAAATAATCAAATAAAATATTCACAAGGCCGTGATCATTGCATGTCACAATCCTAGCCCACGTCAAAGGTCTTTCAAAAACTGCGCAACTTGCATTGAAAATTTAAGCCGACCGCAGTAAATATGCGTTACCTTATTGCGAAAAGAAAAATGGGTTTTTAATTCGTACTGCAATACAAAATATTTCTCTTGTGTAAAACATAATGTTCTCGCCCCGCCCGTGATCCTCGGAAGGCGGTTCGTCTATTGTGGGTCTGTATTAGCTTCCATTCATCCAGGGCGAGTCAATTGTTGTATATCGGGCAGGCATGATCTAAGAATTTCATCGGGGAAAATCTTCCAACAACAATTTTTTTTATCCATATCTTTAGGACTTGGACAAAAAATGTTTGTGGCATTTCAAGACGAAACCAGAATCTGCAGATCGGTAATCATGTGGACTAGCGAGACCAGTGTGGCGGTTTGATTCACTTTGTGACTTAAAATTAAGTTTTTTATAATGTTTTTGCATTTGCCGATAAAATATGTTACAAAATTCAGTCGATGGCAGAAAACATAACACTCGGCTTTCTATGCCCTTTTGTATTGTCATCACGTAATTTAGGATTGAAGTAAATGTTGTAAGTCGAAAATAACATATGCTACATCGTGTGTATTGCCGCAAACTCTTATACAATGATGTCGACTGAACAAATAGTTGTGTGTTCCGCATTTCTACTGAGCTTCATTTACGCAGGAGGTTACGTACGGTGCGATTCAGTCGACCGATTCATCTACCTAATAAACGATTGTAGTGTAAAACAATTCAAATCCGGAATCTCTGTTTAGGGCTTTAGAGGTCTGTAGCCTGATCGTCCAGAAAATCCTCATTCAAACATACATCCATCTACTTTCCTATGCTAGACAAGAAGTTAAGAGACACGCAACATCGAAGAAATGGCGTTGAACGATGATGTCTCGAGGCAAACGGGGTCAATGCTCGCCAAATGGACTAGAATAAAAATAAGAAAGGCTATAGCACTCCTTCGACAGGTTACTTACCCAGTTTTCGCGCTATTAAAAATTCAACGAATCGTCACACAACTTTCACTAGCCGTGTGCCAGTGCATGCGTCTAGAGATTGTCATCATAGGTAAAGCTAAAGATACGCGTACGTCAATGACCACTATGATTTGTCCAATCAAGATTTCAGATATGGTAATAATACCTAATACCCTAATACCTTCTTACTACGCGTTTTCGACAAAACTCTGATGATAAAGAAATCGGCCAGTAATTCAATTGCAATTGAAAGAGTAAATGAAATATTAATGCGAATAATAATTGTTGCTTAGAAAGTTCTATACGAGTCGTCGAGATTGGACATTGCATGCTCGCACGCTGCGCGAGAAAGCACGACGGCGCGCGTTCCCAACATTAATGTACTGTTGATATTTTGATGTGGTGTTAAAACCTTGACGTTGGTATACGAAGGACACGCATAGTATTGAAATTCTAATGGGTCTATTGGAACGAGGTCTGTAAATGAGTATTCTAAAGAACATACTATATCGGGAATATTACTAATTGCAGAGGAGCATTTATTTTGAGACAAAGATTCCGGAATTTATGACCACATAGTGCTTGACCTAAAAAATGTAACATGGAGTATTGCGTCAAATTAGGTCAGGGTCAATTAGCGTAAACGGGATTGGTGCTGCTTATACCGGATTAATAGACTGATAACACAGTATTACATGATATCACCGTACTAATTAACCGAAAAACAGATAAGTATATAGAGTATACATAATAGAACCGTTTCTAATAAATAGAGCAGTGACTGTGATTGTCGTCCATCAAAAAAACCTCATAAATTGAATTATTTCCAAACAGAGCTTTGCTTTGTTTGATGAAAGTAAAAGTCGGGAATATCTTTGCTTACGGTGAAAATCATCCGACAAACCCAACAAACCTGTGCCGCGCGCGAAGCGACCCACTGCTCACCGACTCACGAAGATTTCACTTTTAACATTTCCAATGACTGACCCTACTTTACCACATATCTTATTATGTATTAAATACGCTTTTAGACAATTTCTAATTGCATCTTGTGTCAGAAAATTGATATTACATATTTGATTAGATCAGCTGACAAAGAGAGGTTAGTTAGATACTGTCATGCTGTTATGTAAAAAGGAATAACATTGTTGAATAGCATAACACAAAAAACAATTGTACATAATGAAAATCAAAATAATCTATCTAATAATATACGCAAACCTGCTAAATTTATGAACTAAATTCATCAAAACTGAAATTTTAATTGTCTAACCTGACATGTCTTTCCAAATATTCGCAATGGAGATGGTCCGGGAGGTTTGAGTTTCACAAATACAGTTTGCTTTCGAACTTTATGTCCGAATTGACACAATAACTTATCTTGAACACGAGCACAGAGCCTACTCGAACTTAAACACGCCATAGCTACAACTGCAACGAAACGCTTGAGGATATGAACTGCATAACACACACAGCTTACAGACATTCGCCATTTCCCCCCCACTTTTAGACAGCTGATTGTCAAAGTCGCCATGATTTTCAGTGTTACCATTACCAAAATTAAAATAAAAAAACAGGTTGCTAATGCAAAAATCTTTTTCCTCCAATAATAAAAAATAATTGAGAAAAGACTGACTGTTGACACCAAATAAAAGGACGGTGGAAGCTTATCCTCAGAAGTGTGGAACAAGGCTGCTAATGATGATGATGATAATATACAGCCAGATATATTTTTATAGCAATCTAAGGGGTTATTCAAGCGCGGGAATGGTTTTAGCATAGTTTCCAATTTCGATTGGTTTTATAACTAAAGAAACTTATGACTAAAGAAACATTATTCTCTTTCTGGGGCAGTCGGGTAAAAACGTATTATAGCCTATTCAATCTCAACCCAATGTCAACTTCTGAGATTGAACCTTTTCCGATAAACCAATAAAATTAAAACAGCTAACTTGAAATTAAAGTCAACTCAAATGGTCAGTGTAAAGATTGTACTACTTATGCATACTCCTTAAAGGTCTTTATGACTGGTTGTATTACCATAGTAACGAGAAAAACATAACTGTTCTAACAATCTTTGGAAAATTAAATAAGAATACGATTGGATTGTATAGTGAATTTTATTTATAACAAATATTATTAAATATTCTTCACATGGTAGCAGAGCGTGGTTCGTATGATTCATGGTTCATAATGTAAAAAGATGTCGAACAGAATAGAAAGCCTAAATAAAGAAAATTACGACACATGGGCAATCCAAGCCAAAGCCGTTTTAGTTAAAACAAAACTATGGAAATATGCAGAAAAGAAAATAGA
Source organism: Lithophane semibrunnea (assembly GCA_947363905.1). NCBI lineage: Eukaryota > Metazoa > Arthropoda > Insecta > Lepidoptera > Noctuidae > Lithophane > Lithophane semibrunnea. The sequence continues at coordinate 7,749,048 of OX376194.1, read as the reverse complement.
ATTTGAAAAAGCAAGTGAGCCAGACATTGATGGCAACCTGCTGGCCATCAGCGAATTAATCCTTATAATTTCGCCATCCGAATTAAAACAAATTAAAAACTGCAAAACGGCTTATGAAATTTGGAAAAAACTGAACGAAACTTACGCCAGCAAAGGTCCGGCGAGAAAAGCAACACTACTGAAACAATTAATCTTAACAAAATATGAGAAAGGTAATGACATCAGGGAACATTTAAACATCTTTATGGATGTTGTAGACAAACTAGAAGAAATGAATGTCACCGTTCATGAAGATTTGTTAAGTATTATGATGCTGTACAGCCTTTCCTCAGAATTTGAAACCTTCAGAGTTGCAATTGAATCCCGTGATAACCTTCCAAAACCGGATGAACTAAAAATAAAAATCATAGAGGAATTCCAAGCGCGGAAAAACACTCAAGGAACCCATCCGAGTACAAGCCTAAGCGAACAAGAATCGTTCTATGCAAAAACAAATTTATACTGCAAAATATGCAACAAAAAGGGGCATATGACTAAGAACTGCTGGAAAAATTACAAAAATAAGAACAAAAATAATAATAATCCCAACTATAAAGGGAATAGAGATAACCAAAAGGAATTCAATAGCCTAGCTTTATTAGCAAATAATGAAGTATTCCAGAAACAATGGATTTTGGATAGTGGATGCACATCACATATGTGCTACAGCAAAGAATATTTCAATGAAATAGAACAAACGAATAAAACACTGAAATTAGCATCTAAAGATCACAATACAAACATACTGGGAAAAGGAAGAGTTGATCTCTTATTAAATACAAATAAAGAAGTATATCTACACAATACGCTGTTCATTCCAGACCTTTGTACTAATCTTCTATCTATTGGGAAGATAACAGATGCTGGTAATACAGTACTCTTCAAAAAGGATGAAGCTACGGTAAAAAATCCAAAATATGGCATTGTGATGAAAGCAAGAAGAACTGAAGACGGTCTCTATGCGATTTTTCCCAAGAATGTGATAAACGCAAAAGATGAAAAAGCCAATTATGTTCAAAATAATAATATTTCTGAATGGCATTCAAAGCTGGGACATATGAACTATAAGGATATGAAACTAGCACTTAAGAATGAAAGCTTGATTGGGCTTGATTTCAAAATAGATGAACAACTGGAAGAATGTGAAGTCTGCATTAAAGCTAAAATGAAAGCTACGATCGGGAAACCAAGTACTGAGCCTCGAACTTCTGAAACACTTCAGATTATACACAGTGATGTGTGTGGCCCGATACCAAAAGCTTCTTGTGCCGGAAACAAATATTTTGTCACTTTTATTGACGACTTCACTAGATATCGCCGAGTATATTGCATAAAGACTAAAAATGAAGTCATAAATATGTTCAAGGTCTATAAAGCAGAAGTAGAGAACCTCATGGAAAAGAAAATTAAATGCCTACAATCCGACAACGGCACGGAATATTGTAACAATGAGTTCAACAATTTCTTAAAAGAAAATGGCATAACCAGAAGATTATCTGCACCTTATACACCGCATCAAAACGGAATTGCGGAAAGGAAAAACAGAACTTTACTGGAAAAGGCAAGAAGTCTAATGATTGAGTCTAACGCACCGATGTATTTGTGGGGCGAAGCCATCTACACAGCAAACTACCTGTCAAACAGAAGTCCAAACAACAGAATTGGAAATGCAACACCATTTGAAAAATGGGTTGGCAGAAAACCATGTGTTGCGCACTTTAATAGATTTGGAGCAAAGGCGTTCGTTCTTTTAAAAGGAAGACAAAATTTAAATAAGTTTGACGCTAAAGCAATACTTGGAGTCTTCATTGGATACTCCGAAATATCCAAGGCTTTCCGGATTTGGATACCATCAAAGCAAAAAGTGATTGTAACCAAAAATGTAAACATAATGCAGAAATTCTACTACGACATAAAGGAAGGAGAGAATTCTCGTAAAAATAATACAGATGAAACAAGAAAAGAAAAAGAATATGTCGAGATTGAATTTCTAGAACAAAATATAAATAGAGACATACAAGTTAATCACGAAAGAGAAGAAGACGTCTGGGCTGAAGCAGAAATGCAAACAGGAACTAATGATAATTCAATTTCTGAAGAAAATGAAATTCATTCCGCAGAAGAAGAAGAACTACTACTGCCACCTCAGAATGAAGTCACCGAAGAGCGAACAGAAACTAGAACTTTGCGTGATCAATCATTAATACGCAAGCCAATACGTTTTGATGATTTTGTTATGAACGCGGTGGCAGAGCTGGAAGTCAACAATACTGAGCCCAAAACATATAATGAAGCAATGTCATCTGAAAATAGAGAAAAATGGGAAGAAGCTATGCAAAACGAGATGAATTCACTTAAGGAAAATAATACCTGGGAACTTGCCGTACTACCAAAAGGTAGAAAAGCTCTACCAAGCAAATGGATATACAAAATAAAGAGAAACCCTGATGGAACCATAGAACGTTACAAGGCGAGACTAGTCATCAAAGGTTTCTCCCAACGCGAAGGTATTGACTATGATAAAACCTTCAGTCCAGTTGCACGACTTACAACTATCAGAGCTATACTGGGAATTGCAGCTAATGAAAATCTGAATTTACAACAATTCGATGTCACAACTGCATTCCTAAACGGTACAGTGGAAGAAGAGATTTATATGGCACCACCGAATGGACTTGATGTACCTAAAGGAAAAGTATGTCGACTTTTGAGAAGCCTCTACGGCTTAAAACAGGCGCCTCGATGCTGGAATGAGTGCATACATACATTTCTGATAGACGCCCAATTTCAGAGAAGTGAGGCAGATCCTTGCTTGTATGTAAGAATCAAGGGAAACTCAAAAGTTATTGTAGGACTGTATGTTGATGACGGCTTGGTAGCTTCCACTGACAGCGCTGGTCAAGAGTTTTTACATGAACTTGAAAGAAACTTCAAAATAACCACGAAGCCAGCGTCATATTTTCTTGGTATGGAAATAAATAAAAACCAAGACGGATCAATAAACTTAAGACAAACAGCCTACGCTAAGAAGGTCCTAAAACGATTTGACATGGAAAACTGCAAACCAGTTACATCTCCGACAATTAAGATGCCAAAAATGGAAGAGAGTAATGGAAATGTAGACATGAAATTTCCATATCGAAATTGTGTCGGAGCACTGACTTACCTGATGGTCGCAACGAGACCCGACATCTGTTATGCAGTGTCTGTCGCATCAAGGCATTTAGAAAAACCTTATCCAATGAGTAAATCCAGAGCAGATGACTTAATGTGCTACTCAGATGCTGATCATGGAGGAGATCCAGAGACTGGGCACTCTACCACGGGCATGGTGTGCCTTTATGCCGGCACTGCTATTGCCTGGAAGAGTCAGAAACAGACTTCAGTTGCTCTGTCAACGACAGAGGCCGAACTAGTAGCAGCAAGCGAGACCACACAAGAAATAGTGTGGTTGAAAAAACTTTTGGCAGATCTATCCAACACAGAATCTTTAAAAGTTACACTATGTATTGATAATGAGTCTGCTGTGAAATTATCAAATAATCCGCCATATGAGTTTCACCGGCGAACAAAGCATATCAGTTTAAGGCACTTCTACATTAGAGAATGTGTATCAAAAGGAGAACTAGTTGTTAAGCAAGTTGCAGCACAAGTGCAACTAGCAGACATGTTTACAAAACCTCTATACGGACCAAGATTTAACGACCTCTCTCGTGGAATTGGTCTTCAAGCAAATTCTTAAAAGAAGTGTGGGTGTAAAGATTGTACTACTTATGCATACTCCTTAAAGGTCTTTATGACTGGTTGTATTACCATAGTAACGAGAAAAACATAACTGTTCTAACAATCTTTGGAAAATTAAATAAGAATACGATTGGATTGTATAGTGAATTTTATTTATAACAAATATTATTAAATATTCTTCACAGTCAGTCTAATCAATAGACTTTATCGCGCTTTGAATATCCGGAGGACAGCTCTGCGAAAATGCACGCGATAACACTGATGTTATAGTAAGGCAGTGAAGTCGTTGTGCTTTGTAACTATCCTTTGTAAAGTCGGTATAATCTGAGGAAATTCTAAATCGTACTTTGGTAATACTGCCACAAACAATCAATAATAGGTTCTTTTCACTATTTCAAAAAGCAGTGGTATCTGAAGTAAAAAAAAATGAGGAGATTTATGTTCACAAATGCATATGTTCTCAAGTTAGCATGCGCTAAAAATGAATGAAGTAATTGTTACTAGCAGGAAAACATGTCCAATGTCGCCAGATGTAAATTCAAAGGTTAAGTTGCTCATGCTAATCTGTGATGCCCTGTCAGTGTCAGTGTCACTGTCTCAATCTAAACTGTCTGATAATAGGGATGGCGAATTGCCAAAAAATATCGATATAACGAAACAAAAATATCAGTGTGTTGATTTTTTTATTTTTTATATGTAACAAATATTTGCGAAGTTCAATTGTATTTGTTTTTTTATTCGTGTTTATACCAAACGAAGAAATAAGTTTACTTTTTTCGGCTCTAAGTTTCAGCGGTTTTATTCAGTGGCGACTCGACAGCGGCGTTGGTATTTGATACATTTTCGATACTTGATATTTTATATCGATACATCGATATGTCAAAATAATAAATATCGCCTAAAAATATCGATAGTTTTTTTACAAGCCTATCAGTGTAGTGTCAGATCTGCCTGGCAGGCCAGCTAACCTAAAAAAATAATTGACTAAATAAGACTAATTAGTCTGTGGACTAAATACACTAAATACTAACTGCTACTTTACTACTGTTTTTGATTTTACTATTGTTAGCCAAAAACGACGAAATGATACCACGCCTAACACATGTAGTACAACTTATGAAGAATGTGGAAAGGAATTTATTTCATATATTTGGATATCCACCCAAAGGTAAATCAAGAAGTCACAGTATCTATTCAGACGAAAGGCTTAACAAGCAAAATAGGCGATAAAACCGCTCGTAACCTCAAGTAATTTGTTGTATTCGTGTTAATAAACCTGGAGGACTACCTTGATTTAATGTTCATGACAAAAAATTTGGGCCAGTGCTAAGTAGAAAACGTGTTCACTACAGTACCCATGGAATGTGAACTCGGCTATCATTGTGCCGATTGTCGTAACGGCCAACGGTCTGATGGCCGAAAGCCTCGACCAACATCTCTTGAGGCTCTCATTAGTTGGTTGGATCAAGGGCCTGATTCAGAAGGCAGTACTCCTTGATACGGCTCGCATTGTGAGGAGGTTCCTGTCTCTGCAACCCTAACCACCGGTAGCTTGAACCCTGCTCCCGACACCTACTTTTTTATATTATTAAATGTTTTTTAAAATATTTATTAAGAAATATTTAAAAGTGTAAATAGGTAAGAAGAAAAAATAAATAAACAGTACATACCCATTATTATTTTGGGTCAGTAGGTTGTCGTAGGTGAAGAGTTATATCTACAAAAAACTTTAATAAACATATTACTTTTGTTCTAGAGCTAGCATTGGCTTATGCCCATGAGAAGAAACCTACCACTCCCCCCAGAAAGTTCTCAATCAAAGACATTGTTGGAGACGGCTTGTTATTAGCTGTACCCAAATTCCGTAGAACTATTGAAAGGAAGTTAAAGAGAAAATTTGGAACCCCTGAATATGTCTATAAAATGCTTGTGCCCAAAAGTTATATCAAAGTGTGCCAAAACTGTGGACATCATCATGAGAAAGGAAGATTGTGTGGTATGCCTTTGTTTTATTAAATTTCAAAGCCATTCATAACCTACAAAATGTGTTCATTACAATTATTCAGCTTAGCTAGTAAAAACGTCTAATAAGCAGACTTATGTATTTTCAGAACATTGCTACACCAAAGTAAAGAAAGAAACAGAAGAAATTCAAGCCACAATAAAGGAAAAGCTTGGTATCAATCCAGTTGAACATGATGTTGTTGTATTGTATCAAGGAGAAACCCTTCCAGATGAGGTAATAAAAAATTGGCTTTATATCACTTAGTATAACTTGTTCTGAGATTTCATCACTATTTTGTTGTTGAGCAATCCCGGCCAAGTCACAACATAGCAATAAATCATGAATTCAGACCTGTTTTTTCACTGTATTGATCTACCTCAAAATGCATACAAAAACAATTAGTCAACAGCTCTAGTGGTATATCTGTGATTTTTATTAGGGATCCATAATCTGTACCTCAAAAGTCAAAAGGAAAAATGGAATGCATATAGGATCACTTTGATGTCTGTCAAAATTCTTTTTCTCAGGAATGCATGGAGGTATCAAGTTGAAAAGGATATCAAATCCGCTTAACTGTAGATTGGCCTTCTAATGGCCGATAACAATTAAAATTCTATTGTGTCTCGTTAATGACAGTTGGAGGTTTATGTAATCTAACATCTTTGTTTCCAGCTCTAAAAAAATCAAGCTGCTAAGTCAACACAATAAAATACAGCCATTTATGCAACATATTTTGACACTCACAAATAAATCAAAACTTATAAGGGTACTTCAAGCTGAACTAGAATCATGAAAATAATTTGGAATAAATTCATCCCAACTACCCTTCATTCTGCTTGGTCGCAGTGTCGCACTTGACCGGTTTTTTTTCTCTGTAATTCCAATTTCATTCCTTCCCATCAAATTGGCAAAGCTATTTTGCCAATTTTATGGGAAGTACAATGTTATGTTTTCGTTTCAGCCCAAAGAATTCTGGAAAGGCAAAAGAATTATTGAGATGAAAAAAGAAAGGCCACAATGGTTTAGTAAAAATCTTCTTGAAAAGACAACACAGAAGCCATCCAAATCAACTGATGTCAAACCCACAGATTTAGCTTAACAATATAGAGGAAAGTTGTATAATAAGTAATTGTATTTAGTACTATCAATTCAATAGATAAATAAAATAGAAAGTAAAAAATAAATAATTTTATTTCTTTTGATATAGTCTTTCTACACTGCAACATATTTCTTTTAGTAATTTATTTACATAATTATTATTTAAACAGATGCTAAAGTTACAGTTTCCTAGAACCGCTGTGGCTGTCATGAAGATGAACCAGCAAATATTTAAATCGTTTGATTCGCTTTAACGCGTCAAAGGATAGTCGCATTTCTGATTCGTTTTGACTCCTCTGACACACAATGACGCTGTGACTACACTTGATTGTCATGGAAACGCTATATAATGTGTGAGCTCACTCTTCTCAGTATGGACACTTTTTTTTGTGACTAAGGGCAAATCTAGCAATTTAAATCTTTGGGCAACGAGGTTTGACTTAATGGCAAATACTGATGAAAATTGCAGATTTTCATGGCATCCGTTATATGTCGGAACCGCTTTCCTAGGAAACCACTACGATTGAAATTAACTGACTGTCACATAGACCTTACTGTTATATGTTGTGTGCAAGTGACATTCAACCAGGTAATACAGCAATAACGAGGTCAACTATACATCACTATAATTTTTTTATACAATACTAGCTTCCGCCCGAGGCTTCGCCCGCGTAATTATGTCGATAAAAAATAGCCTATGTCCTTTCTCAGACTCTAGACTATCTGTGTACCAAATTTCATTAAAATCGGTTCTGTAATTTTGACGTGAAAGCGAGACAGATAGACAGACCAACAGAGTTACTTTCACATTTATAATATTAAGGATTTAGAATAATATTATTTTATAACCTAATTTGTTCATTATGTATAAGATAAAGAAATCTTAAATCATAATTTAAACAGTGCAATACAATTTGATATGAAAGAGTGTAAGAAACTTTGAAAATCCTACTTTTCCAGATATATATGCGAATCATTCATGAGCATGGTCTAGGAAACTAGTCATAAGTATTTTAATTCTACAAAAATAGCCTAATTCAGTGGTGATTGCAATGAGTACTTCATAGATGTAAAAAAAAAAAATATTCATAGATAGAATAAGATAATGGATTTTGGTGGAATGTTGTATTGATAACCTAATTTATATTTAGATAAAAACTTTGTAAATATTAGGTACTAAATAAAACAATTAAATAATATTATCAAAAGAATTAGGAACATGGTCAAAGTTATCTGTAATAGAGTCAGGTTCAGATTCACCTAGAAAGTGACTTTCAACATGAGACTGGAACTCGTTAAACGCAACTTCTTTTTGGAATGTTTGTCCACACATTGGACAAACTTTATCACAAGCTTCATCAGTAGTATCCTTTTCAGTTTCTTCTAAAATACTTTTTTTGTAAGCTGATGTATTTAATTCACTAAAGTTATTATTGTATGTACTGGAATCTGCTGGTGTGGCCCAATTGGCTAGACTATCACTTGTTTCTATCTCCTTATGTTCTGATGTTATAACTTTAGCATTATTTGCAATACATGTAGGACACTTGTATCCTTCTGAAATAATAATAAAAACATGCATTAATTAACCTATTTACTGCTTGGTTTTATACAAACTGCTGTGCTCCCAGCATCCAGCTCATAAACTGACAAATAAATATCTATGATGAATAGGTATCTATTTTTTTTTAACTGACTTTTTATAAATAAATAAATAACATAGGTTCTCAGGCAGCATGGACACGAAAAAATTTTGTTGTATTAATCTGACTGGGGCAGACAATAGGATAGTAATGTTGAAAATTAAAAAAAAATGTTTTCATAGTCTCTAATGAAAATTTTCAGAACATAAATTTATTTTTTCACCTTGTAATATAGTCTCAACTCTTGAGATAATCAATTTTAGGTCGGTTTCCTGTTGTGCTAGTTCCTTTTTCAAACTCTGCAGTTTCTCTGTCTGGCAGCGAATTTCTTTAAGAGAATCTGTAGGTGGGTCTTCCATGTAAGTAAAGCCAATAGAATCAACATTCAAAAGATCATCATCCATATCCTGCAGCTGTGCCATCTGCTCATACTGTTCAACTAATTGAGATTTTTCTTGAATATAGCTATTTATTAATTTTAGAGATATTTCTTCCAGGCTTGACTCTGAATACTTTTCTTCATAGTGTGCACTATTTTTAGGAGTACTATGAATATATGTATTCGTACGTAGTAAGGGCTGTTTGTTATAGTCTTTATTTGTCGACTTGTCAGGTCCTTTTATAGTGGATATTTTGTTCCACAAATTTTTGTTTTCACATTGAACCATAAATACATGATGCATGAGTTTAGACTTTTGTTTACTAAGCTCTGCAATTTTCTGGTGCAATATTACTTTTTCATCTTCCTTTAGTGGGACGTATGGTGAGCACTCAGTAGCTTTTACCACATCAAGTTTTAATCGCATATTGTCAGTTTCTAATGCATTTATTCTTCTTTGCAGCAAAAGACATCGATCTCTCATAGCGTGAAGAGCCAATTCATGAACGCTAATATTATTACAATCACCTTTCAATGTAGTTTGGAAAGTAGAATCATTGTTAAAACTGACTATGGATGAGGAGTCCATACTGTTGTCTACGATTTTCAATTCAGACTTCAGCCATTAAAAAAGTTCGGAAAAAAAGGTAAGTGTGTTACCGTACTACAATATCGGAATTCTTTAAATATCAATGGATGAGAAAAGATCACAAAAACATAAAAAATAGGTTATGCGTACAACTTGACTGACACTTACGACAATGATAATGACATCTGAGACTCTTGAATGACAATAACATTAGTGACAGTAAGAACTGTTAGGCTGACAGCTGGTGAGCTGGGTGAGGACAGCTGAGAATCGGTGAAGCCACGACACAAATTGGTTATTGACTATGGTTGCAATGTTTGTTGCGCCCCGCGAGCCACAAGCCGCCGCGAGCCAATTTGACAATGAAATTTTGCAACTTTCACGTGTGTCACCGACGCGACGGCGAGCCGAGTAAGATCGCGTACTTGTAAGCACGCACGTCTATCACCCACTTAACACGTCATAGTACTGCCCCAGTGCCACAGACTTCTTAGAGAACTAACCAGTGCAAACGCACAATTATCTGTGCTGTGCTTTAGGTTGTTGGGGACAAATGACTATAGCAGGGGTTCCCAATCTTTTTCAGCCCGCGGCGAAGTTTCATGTTTAGTATTTTGTCACGGCGCGGCGCCCTACCATATCTAGCTATTTGAAAAAGATACAGTCGAAGGAAATAGGTACCTACAATAATAGTAGTTAGGTTAGGTAGAAGGGAACAAAAATCGAAAAAGAGTTTTACGACGCTATGTTCGTTACCAATGCGATGCGAGTGCTCAAAAAAGGTACCCGCGAATATTTGTGGTTTCGGATAGTGAATTAATGATAGAGGATCTACTCACGGCGCCCCTCTTTACTTTATAGGACGCACCAGAGCGCCGCCGACCTCCAAGTCCAAGTTAGCCGCACGATTTCATTATTATGAATTTTTGATGGTGCTAATCGTTAGAGAGAAAAGAAAAATCGTTAGAGAGTAATTAGTTTTTATGTAAAAACAATTTTAATTATTCGTGTGAAGTTGGCCCCCCTTCCCGCAAAAATGGACTTCGACGTAATTTTATTTTTTTAATCGTTTGGGAATCGTTAGAGAGAGATTGAGAGTTACACAAAATCCTTAGAGAGTTAATATTTTATTTGATAATAAATCATTAATTGTAAGTGTGACGTTAGCCCACCTATGTGAATTTTGCCCCCGATGTAATTATTCTGAACTTTTGATAATGCTAATCGTTACAGAATCGTTAGAGAGAGTTAGAGAGAAAAGAAAAATCGTTAACGAGTAATTAGTTTCATTTATGAACGATTTTTTTGTTTAATTGGCCGCCATTTTTATTTATTGCAGGGTATCACTTTTAAATGATTTTACCACTCTTATCTGTTATCATCCTTCTGCACCAAATGTCAGTAGTACTTACGTAACGTAAGTTAATAGTAGCAATTCTACATATAAATAAGTACCTATTTGTTATAGTCGCGACTCATATTTTGATCCAAATACAACCTGACACTGACCTGCAAATTGTGAAAAATTTAAGAAAATTTGAAGTTCGCTGGTACTAACTGCGGATCCACCTAGGCGCCCCGGGGGAGTCATGCATTTGGCGCTCTTTTACTTTGAACTGTCGTGTTACAGAAAGCGAAGATAGGAAAGTATACAGGGAGCCTAACACGAGCTGCCATTTCTCGTCCGTCACTCAGTGCGTTTCTCTGTCACCTACACAGGGAGGGATACGACAAGACAAGCAACAAAATGACAGGTCGTGGTAGATAAATGGTGAATACGCATTTTTTTTTTTTTTTTTTGAGGTTGGGAATTCATCCAATGAATTCTCCCACTCTGGGCGGAGCGGAAGGGCGTGTCAGACTTTTACTAACTAAAACCCACCCGTGTTCCTTCAGTTGCCTGTTGCCAAGGTCCCGGTATCCCTTTCGGACTAACCCGCAACCCTGGCAGGCATCGGTCCTTGCGGGCCCCGCCAATTGTGCTGACATCTCTTTGAGGCGCGCGTGGAACACGACGCGCCATCGACCCGGGCTCTGGTCCTAATCGGACGGCAAGCAACCCATTGCTCGCCGTCCGCAAGCCCGCGCCTATGGTGGCCGGGAATCCGCCTGGGATTCTCGACGCCCAGGGCGTCTCCAACGGCTGTGGTTAGGGGCGTGAGGGCGCAAACTTTGCCTCTCACGCGTTCCGCCTCCTCCTTCGCGAGCATTACTGCTTCGCAGAAGGAGGTGACTGCTTCCCATGCCCTCTCGCTCCGTACTATGGCCTGGACCAGGGCCGGACGCGAGAGGTCACTGCCGCCAATCGCCTCCAAGAGGACACGACGGGGCTCCGCCCAAACAGGGCATACCTCCACCGAATGCTCCACCGTGTCCTCCGGGCGATCCACACAGTGGTGACACCCGGGCGTTTCCTCCCGCCTTATCCGAAACAGGAACCTCCCGAAGCAACCGTGTCCGGTGAGGACCTGCGTCAGGCGGAAGGTGAGGACGCCGTGGCGCGTCTCTAGCCACTCCTCAAAGAGGGGACTTATAGCCGCAAGAATACGCACTCCTACGACATAAGTTCATAAAAGTTAACACGCAATTCAGTTTTTCTATATAGAGATAGTTAAGTATTCAAATTAAGTGGTTAAATTAAGCTGATGTCCGCAGCGCCCTACACGCACGGCGCCTTCCAGTCGCCGGCGCCCGTGTTGCCGGCGCTCCGGGCGATCATATTGGCTCTGTTGGAGTTCAACCTCAAGTTAATTGTCTATGTCATTGTCGATGATCTGTTTATAATATCATGACAGTTAGAGAAAAAATATGTATGTTGAAATAAAAAGTAAGTATAGCTATAAAAGTAAACGCAAGTTATTTCATATTAAGTCTCCCCGTTACCTGCTCCAACATAAGGTTATGGGCCACCAATACATGGAGTAGGTAAGCAGAAGAATAAATACACGTACCTACTTAGATAAAAATATGATGAGTAACAAATACTAGAATAGAACGATATAGAAATTACAAAAGATGAAAAATTTAAGGTTGATAATTAAAGCATTTATCTATAATACAAGAATACACAAACGCAAAAGAAATGTTCATAAAATTAGCCAGCGTATTTCAACGTAAAAACGTGTTTACAAAAATTACACTGAAAAAGAGATTGCTTAGTCTAAAATTACAAAAAACAGATACGTTAGATGAACATTTCTTTTCTGAAAAATTTGAAAAAAAAAATGTGTTATTGAAAATATAGATAAAAAATGAAACGATTCAGACAAAATCTGTTATTTATTATTGTCCTTAAATGAAGATTACGAACACGTAATTACAGTAATTGAAACTACTGATATAACATTAGAGTTCGTAAAATTACGATTACTTGATGAAGAAATAAATAAAAAGTTTTTTTGGGAAGTCGGTTGTTTTTTTTTGTAAAAAGTTATTATTTTTCACTTTTTAGTTGTACCTACCCCACACAAATTCGTATACCGTTATCTGTTATTTAAATGATGTTTAAGATATCGTCCACATACGCAAAGTGGGAAAAATACGTAATTATTGAAGCTAACTCAAAATTCAAAAACTACGCAAGCACAATTAATAAAATTTATATGGGACCACCTCTGAAGCATGACCTACCAAACAAAAAAAGAATCATCAAAATCGATTCATAATTGGCGGAGTAATCGAGTAACATATATTAAAAAAAAAAAAACATAGACGAATTGAGAACCTCCTCCTTTTTTAAGAAGTCGGTTAAAAATAAGCATACATGTGAGTCTCACTCACAAGTACTTTAAGGACCGCGCGTGAGAGAAGCCTTCATATAGAACGCTTCGCGAAGAGTGCGTATAGCGAGCTTGAAACTTGGGGTACCCCGGCCCAGACAGGTTAGGTTAGTTTACTTAAAACAAAACATTCTTTTATTTATTTGACCTTGACCTTCGAGGCTCACAAAATCATTTTAAAAAACCTTTATATCTCCGGCAGGGGGGAGTGGGGGATTCCCCCCGTCTTCCCCCTTTCCTATATCGATGCGGCACGTTTCTAATTTTAACCTGCCCTGAGCAGGTCCTAGGGTAAAACGCGTTCTCAGAAATAATTTAAAAAATTAAAATAGTAACTCTCTAATGATTTTGTTTAACACTCTATCTCTAATGATTATCGATAAAAAAAAAATTACGTCTTAGTCCATTTTTGAGGGAATGGGGGCCAAATTCACAAAAATAGAATCGTTCATAAATGAAACTAATTACTCTTTAACGGTTTTTCTTTTTTCTCTAACTCTCTCTAACGATTCTGTAACGATTAGCATTATCAAAAGTTCAGAATAATTACATCGGGGGCAAAATTCACCGAGGTGGGCTAACGTCACACTCTTAAAAATTATTTATTATTAAATAAAATATTAACTCTAACGATTTTGTGTAACTCTCAATCTCTCTCTAACGATTCGCAAACGATTAAAAAAATAAAATTACGTCTAAGTCCATTTTTGCGGGAAGGGGGGCCAACTTCACACGAATAATTAAAATTGTTTTTACATAAAAACTAATTACTCTCTAACGATTTTTCTTTTCTTTCTAACTCTAACGATTCTCAAACGTTTAGCACTATCAAAAGTTCATAATAATGAAATCGTGCGGCTAACTTCACCGAGGTGCGCCGCCGCCCATGGCGCACACTTTGGTAACCCCTGGACTATGGTATTGTTTTGTTTTTTTTGTAGTCCGCGCGCTGACTTCTGTACGTCACGTCAATCAGTCGGTCATAATAATAATTCCAATTCAATTACAGAGTGCTGAGTGGCCTTTCATTCATTGCTACACCAGCCGATTTTTATTTACTTTGTGCTAACGAAGTTGTCCGCTTTATTTTGCTTGACTTTTCTCCGGATGTTTTGGTAGTGCAGAGTGCTTCAAGACTCCAAAGCAGTCAGGGTTGGTACTATGGCGATGAGACAGCCAATTCATTGACTAAACTTGCATCGTGTATAGTTTTTGTGAAACAGTGATTCATACTCCGACCGATCTCCAAACAAACAGATTTCAGTGTAAGTAATATTTATCAGTCGCTTTATTTACGTATCCTTTCAGATTATCGTCACAAAAATTCAAAATGATGTCAATGACAAATTTCTAGGTTCAAAGTAAGACGGAATACTTTGAAAATCAAAAAGTATTTCGTGTTTTCTTTTGTTAATAATTCTCATACGGCATTTGTAATCGATAAGACTGCTTGTTGTGTTTTTAACTTTTAGCATTTGAATTATGATGGTCCAATCCAAGCAAAAAACATGAAATGAAACTTGTACTTAGCCTATTTTCATAATTATCATCCCTCGAAAGCAGGTAGTCTTTAATTAACCTAATAAAAGAAAAACATATAAATAGAGAATCTTCCATTGACAGCAATGAATGGTAGATTATCTTAAATAGCTGTTATAAAAATAAACGAATGATAAGATTCGATACTTGTAGATATTTTGCCTCATTTGGCTTAAGCATAAGCATAAACAACTGTGATGTCAATGTCATTGGCCACTTCACCCTGAAGCCCTGTGCATTTTTTAAAATTGATCTAGGCTAACTATTCCACATTGACAAATAAAAAAACAAATCCCAGATTGCAGTACTTACTTGACTGTCCCATTTAAAAATAGCATATTGTTCCACTTATTAAGTGTTGAACATCTAAGCACAAACATTTCTAAGCTGGTTGATTTAAGTACCACTTTCTCTATCAATGACCTAGTTTTTGTTTACATTGCCTTCTTTCTGTGCAATTTCTAATAAATTTGAAAAATTCTCTTAATGGCCATGAAACAAATATTTCATTAGTGTTTTAAAAATTATGTCAATTGATGGGCCTGTGGAAAACCAGTGTTTGTGAGAAAGAAAGACATTTCTTATCTTTAAAAAAAGAATTGTTTATTGTTACCACAACTACTATGTTTAACTTAATTTGAAGCAGTTCTAAATAATTATGGGTGTGTGAGTGTGTAATGAATTAAGAGTGTTTATGCTGAAAGTTGGTATTGTCGCAAATATTTACCTGTTTTGATTAATTTGGCAATATTACTGTATGGAAATATGAAATATGGCAAGACAACTGTCTAAAATATTGATTAAGAATTGCAATTATTACACTGAATATAAGTTGTAACCGGTTTTATGAGTACAAAAGGCATTTGGAAAGTTTCCTAATCCTTTTTTTACAACTTAAACTAAATATTTGGTGTTACAATATTATTATTTATTGCATTTCATAATCAATATTTTAGACAGTTGTCTAGCCATATTTCATATTTCCATGCAGTAATATTGCCAAATTAATATTAAAACAGCGAAATATTTGACATCTACTTGCGACGTTGCCCAATTTCACCATAAACACCCTTAAGAAAAGAAAAATTGCGAAAGTTTTGGTCTTAAACATTTTCTGTAGTTACCTTACAATTCGAAACTTGCTACTGGCTGGCTAATCTGAAAATAGTTCAGTTAGTCTAAATAAAAAAATATGCCTACTTCTAAGATACATAAGTCCAAATATATGATATTTCAGGATTTAAGGCCTCTCCAAATATCAGTCCACAGTAGACAGTCCTAGAATTTTCTGTACAATATTTTTTTTGAATTATAAATGGACAACCCAAGAATATATAATATTATATGTATAACCAGTTCTCTGGTGAGTCAGGAAGTTGGCCTTTATTTAAATAGCCTCTAGGGTCACTTGCAAAATAAGTTATCAGTAGCTTATGTAATAGAATTTTACTGCAAAAATATATGTACTGTACTGTGTTAATAATATATTGATTGATACTACAAAACATGAGAAAAGAATTGCTGTATAGATTTTGAAATGTATCTCTATAGTTTAGCAGATGTCTAACTATATATTTTTTTGTACTATGCCTATGGCATGAGCAATATTCAAATTATTGGCAGAGACAACATCTGCTTAACATATTTTCAACAACTGTGTTTATTTTTAGTGTTTGAATTGTTACCATCAGGTTGACCTCATTATTATGAAACACCAATTGGATTATGGCTTAAGTAATTAGGGTTTTTTTAATTTCCATAAAATTTTGGACCTGAACATGAATTTCTACACAAATATATGTATAATAAAAATATAGATGCTTATTGCATAAAATATTTAATTGCGTAAGAATATTAAAAACATTTGGCTAGTAAACTCTCAACTCTCATCATTTGGTCATCATTTGGTTAAATAAAAACAACAAAAATAATAATACCCAATCATTTTAAAAATCTTATGTAATCTTATGTAGTCCAGCCAACTTTATGTTTCCAGTTCCTGGAACAGTTTGTTTAAGTGTTAAATTTTTTCGTCACAACATTATCTAGTATAAACAGCACTTATGTTTTGTTTGTCACAAGTGATTCATCCCACTGCATTATAACTACTTGCAGAATAATTATCTTAAGATACACACAGCTACAGATCAAGCTATAAATTTCCAGTTTAAGCAGACTTCGCATTGTACGGAAATCCTATACAATGAGAGATCATCTTAAACTGGAAATGTATAGCCGTGTAGCCGTGTGTACAAGTCCGTAACCGACTCCAGGCAGCAGCAGGCAACGTGTCGCCGCGACACTACTGGTTTCTATGTATTTCTTTGATATAGGTTCTGTAGCTAGCGAAGTAGCGACATCGATCATAGAAATACTATCGCGGTCTAAAAATGTTTATCAGTTTTCAAATTAACTTCTTTACCACACTGTGTGCAGTAAAGTCTAAAATGCTATATCTGCTTCTTATTACTTTTATTTCTTAATTTTAAAGTTGACACATTACCATAATGACATAAAATGCTATACCTCCTTCGTATTACTTTTATTTCATAATTTTAAAGTTGACTCCTGTTGACATATTACCATATGACATTTAACAAAGAAAATAGGTTTGAATTTTAGTAATTATAGATTGATAGAAATAAAATGGCTAGTATAACCCTGCAACAAAGGGCTGAAATATTATTTCTCCACGAAGATGGCTTGAATATTAGTGCGATATCACGAGAGCTCAATATATCTCGATTCACCGTGAGATTTTGGATTCGGCGTCATGGCGAAGAAGGGCAAATAACAGATCATAGAAGTAATTCAGGACGACGGCGACGGGCGATACTAACCACCGCGCAAATAACTGATATGGTTCGACATTACGAAGTGCGCGGCTTCACACAAACTAGTCATTTTGCTGCTTTGTAAGATGTGGGTCCTCGGACGATTCGACGAGCTTTGCACGGAGCAGGGCTACACTACAGACGTGATGCTATAAAAGTGGAACTCAAAGCTCACCACAAAACTGCCCGACTTAATAATTTTGCGCGACAATATCTTGATGTTGATTGGTCGAATGTTATATTTACCGACGAAAAAACTTTTAAATCGAGTCAAATTGGAAGATTGACTTTATGGCGTTATAATCGCCCTCGGTATGATGAAGCTCATATCGTGCCTCAAAATGAATCTGGTTGCATAACAGTCAACTTATGGGGTGGATGAGCCACGATGACGTCGGAGAACTGACGTCGTTAGAAAAAAGGGCTACTGCGAATAATTATGTGTCACTTTTGGAAGAGGTGATGCTGCCTACTGTGCGCGTTGTGTATCCTGCAGCAGAATTCCCACAAATTGATTACGTTTAAGATAATGCACCGATACACAAGGCCCGGGCTACTATGGCGTGGTTCAACATGCACCGTGACATTCGTCTCATTCAATGGCCTGCTCGTTCAGCAGATATGAACCCGATTGAAAATCTGTGGGGCATAATGGTTCAACGCTGGGACTGTCAAAACGAAAGAAACCCTGAAGCTCTTAGAACACATTGTGCACGGGTATGGGATGATATCAGGGGGATTGATTTATGCGCGCGGCTTGTCTCGTCTTTGAGAGATAGACTACGTGCCGTCATAGCTGCTGATGGAGGCTATACTAGTTATTAAAACTATAAATTATTGATAATTTCCATAAAAAAATAAAAATGTTTATTATAAAATTGTCTGTTTTTGCATTTTTAGTAACAAGTTCAACCTCGCTTGGTTAAAAAAGATTTGTTTTAGAAAAAATATTAAATGATAATTGATTTATTTCTGTAAGTAGGTTTGTACAAACACTTTTAAACGTCAATAACATTTTTAAACTAAATGAGGTCGGCGTTTAATAACTGACTACTCTGAGAAAAAAGGCCGAAACAAACTCAGTATTGTGCTCTATACCTAATCAAAATCACTATATTGTCACCGACCTTGTGACATAGATGTGTGCATGCAATTATAAACCTTAAGGTGGTAAACATTCTCAGACCGCGACCGTACATAGAAACCAAAAAACGTTGCCTGCTGCTGCTGCCTGCAGTCGGCTACGGAATTGTAATTGTAATAAATGCTAAATGTGCATGCATGTTTACAATTTTATTTTAAAAGAAAAAGTAGAAAATAGTTTCGTTAAAATGATTTTGCCATGCATTTGCATGTTATTTCTAAGTAAATTCACAACAAGCAGATTCGTTGTAGCTTCGATTTATACAAAACTTCATACAATGACTCCACGTTATAATTATTTTGTTTTGCTTCCTCTTTGATGTGCCTCGAGAAAAGCGCTCTATGCTAAGGCGATGCTATGCTAAGGCGGTTGGTACTTTGGATTTGGAAAGTCGTCGTTGTGCTGAAGGGTTTTTAACGTAGCTGTGTCTTTCCGAATTATTCACTTATAAAAAGTGGACCCTTTAATGTTTTCGTTATCTTTGATACATTATCATTACATCCTGAATGAAATGCGGATGCGTCTGCGTCGCACCCAGATCTCTTTGGTAATAGCTTATTGTATGTGGTTCAAGTTATGAGCATTGGCTAATTTACTAATACACACGCATTTTTTTAATTTAAAGAGCTCTCATATTGATAACTGAAGTAGCGTTCCTTTATCGATTTTTTGGCATGTATTAGGTCTTTACCTATGAAATTGCTGTTTTGTATGAAAAAATTTAAACGAATTTTTTTCATGTATTTTTTATTTGTATTAATCGAAGTAATCACCCATGCAATCAATACATCTTTGCCAACGCAGTGGCAGTTTATTGATGCCCTTCTTAAAGAAATCAGCTGGACGGGAGGCAACAAATTCTTCAAAGGCATTTTGTACTGCCTCTCGGGTATTGAATTTTTTTCTCGCCAAGAAGTTATCCAAATTCTGGAAAAAGTAGTAGTCTGTAGGCGCAAGGTCTGGTGAGTAGGGCGGATGACGGAGAGCTTCCAACCCCAGTTCTTGCAACTTGCGAGACCGTCTGCTGTGCAGTATATGGTCGCGCGTTGTCGTGCAGGAGCAGCGGAGACGAGCGATTGACCAATACTGGTTGGAGATGTGCCAGCTTCTCCATCATTGTGTTCAGTTCTTCACAGTACACATCTGCAGTAATGCTCACCCCGTTTGGTAAGAAGCTGTGATGAATCACACCGGCGCTAGACCACCAAACAGTGACCATCACTTTTCTAGGGGTAAGTTTTCGTTGAGAGCATTGTTTAGGTACTGAACCAGGATCCAACCAACTTGCTGAGCGCTTGCGGTTTTCAAACAGAATCCATTTTTCATCGCAGGTAACAATGCGGTTCAAAATTCCTTCATATGTGTGTCTGTTGAGCAGAGCAAGGCACGCCTCGACGCGTACTTCGCGCTGGCGATCATTGAGTTCGTGGGGCACCCATTTGTCAAGCTTTTTTACCTTGCCAATTTAACGCAAATGGACCAATATTGTTTTGACGCAAAGCTGCTGCTAATTCAGCCGTAGATTGTGTATCATCAACTTCCACAATCGCCTTTAATTCGTCATTGTCGACCAGTCTTCGGACGACCGCGAGGTTCATTTTTCAGGTCGAAATTTCCAGAACGGAAGCGAGCAAACCAATAACAGGTGGTGAGTTGGTTTGTAGTGTTAGCTCCGTAAACGTCGTTGATGTTGCGTGCCGCTTGTGCCGCGTTGCTGCCACGACGGTACTCATATTCCATAATTACTCGAATTTTTAACGTATCCATGATGACGAAAAAGATTGAAATGCGATGAAAATGTAACACTAATCATTAAACAAATGACTTCTTTTGAAAAAAGAATTCCAAGTTTTTAAAATAAAATTAATTTGAAATTAGAATTCTTAGCCAAACAAAAATTATTTTGATTTGAAATGGCCAGTACTGCAGAACGGCAATTTCATAGGTAAAGACCTATTATTAGATAAAAAGACTAGGCTAGCTACCTAAATGTGTTAATATTATGTATCAAATACAGTATTAATAACGTCAACGTTATAATCGTAAACAGTTCCTTCATTATCATCAACAAGGCGTGTTCGTAGGCGTTCGCAATTCGCACGAGTACGGTATATCGCTCCACTTTCGCTCCTTGCACCGCATGCCTGTATATTTACCCATGCCCACACGTTGGTGCGGTGACCTGTTTAACTCATGACATGATGAGCTCAATTGTTTTAGTCTTCAAACATCGCTTACTCGTGTTTTGACAATATTCGCCACAACCATAGAATGTCTTACTCACGTTTCTGTTAAATAAGCAATCTGCATCGCTTGACCTACTTGTAAACTGATGGGTAGATAAATATATCCATATGACGCGTTACTACTGCCATTCATAATCTAAACCAATTAGGCATGTACTGTATATTAATAACGCTTGTCGTGTAGCTATTTTTGATAGCTTTATAGTAGGCAAATATTATATTATTTCTATTTCGCAGCAATTAATAAATTTATATATTTTTGCAACAACGCGGGGAATAACCATGAAATAAGTATAATTATTCTCATTGTAGTTAGGTATGTTGGCTATCGCTCTACATAACTGTAGACACATTTTATTATTCGTACTTAGTTCACTGTGACTGTGAGTGCTTCTTGGATGCATGTTCTTTTATATTATTATAAAGACACTGAGAAAAATACAGTTCCAAAGTACCTAGTTTATTTTCAGATCTCAGACCAACAAAGTCTGAGTTTCAGATGTTAATTATACAAGTGGTTTTGTAGGATCGTGATCTAGTACACGTCTACACGCTCAACGAATTGCTGAATAGGTAACTATATGTACTTAATATTGTTCAATTAAACCAATTTTTGTATATATTATGCCTATAATATGTACCTATTCAACTCTATTTTCAATGCTGCCAAGTTCTAAACTTTCCCTTCCCAATAAGTGGGAACCCACTAGCCCAAACAGGCCTAATTTATCCGGAGACGATTCTATCCTTCGTCGTGTGAATATTTTTACAAACTTATTGACTCTCAGACCGGATATTTTTGCTAATCTAACTCCCACGTAGATATGCACAGTGACTGTTGCGAGCTAAGCTGTTTCTGTTTTATTTATAAGTATGTCTACATTATATTTGCCGATCTAGAAATAAATTCAAACGTAAAACTTCCCAGATCAGGTGCCGTATTATGAAGTATTAATGCCACCATTTTTCCAGTGTGAGAGAGACGCGGAGCTAGACAAGGCCGCTAGCACCATCCCGTTTTCGCAGTGGAATAATGATGGAATAAATATTTCATAACATAATACTACCCCAGTAGTGTATTTTGCTCCGGTTTACAGAGACAGCACTATCTGGAGTTTCGTGTTGACTCAGTTAACATAAAAAGGCTTCTTCGGCTAGGTACTTCGCCCATTTTACGTTGTGAAAGTTTTGGTCTCAGGTTCCTTTCAAAAAAATCATCATTCATTTGCCCTTATCGCAATTTTTTTTGGGTCTTTTTCATTCATACTTCCCTTAAAGTCGTCATCTCTGTAGTCATGCTCTTTCTAGGCATACCATCTTTCACACAGTCCTTCCAAAGTTTCTCCACCACCGCTACTAGCCATTCACATTCATATTCAAAACTTTCCTCACGACATTTTCCTCAATCCTGAGCTTACCGAGTAATTCGGGTCTTAACTCCATAAAACCGGCTTACCATTTTACCAGTTAGCAACCAGACCAGCCCAACTCCACTTCGCGGATTTGGCCGTGATGTGACTGGTCAATCGATGATAGTTGCTCATATTGAGTCTGTTACTTACTGGTCAAGCGATCCATTATGCCATGCGTATCAATGACTAGTTGATGCACTTTCATTTCATTCATAATTAGAGCTACAGCTACTCACTTAATTCTATTTACAAGTCACTGCTTATTTTCTAATGGTCTGGTCAACCTTTCAGGTAAGTACTTGCTCACCGTAGTTAGCATAAGCTTTTGTTGTCTTTCTCGTTCTTTATTCGACTTGATATTCAAAATCACAAAATAAATACATCATAGATTTCCAAACTATCTTCTGAGCAGCTTTTAATCCAACAAACAAGTCCCTCCCTACCGTGTTAAACACTATCGACATCTTATTGAAAAAAGTCTTTCTTTTCTCCAACTGCATATTTGGTATTCAGCGATGTTTATTATAATGCTAAGTCAATTGGTCAAAAAAGTTACTATTGAACAGCTATAAGAACATATTTTTGGTACGGTCAGCAATGAAAGTCGATGACGTAACAAAAGTGAACTTTCGTTGCTGATTGTACCATAAAAAAATAAAAAAAACTATCTGCAGTTGGTAGGTACATAATTTCATACTCGGAGTTCGATAAACAAAACCTTAAAGTAGACATGTTTTTAACCACAAACATGTAGAAAATATACTGTTTACTGAACATAATTTATTAATAGGTATAGTATTACAAAGTCAATATCTTGCAATATAATGTATTGTGGTCAGCATAGGGTTAGCATCTTTTTTTTTTTTTTTTTTTTGAGGGTGGGAAATCATCCAATGACTTCTCCCGCTCTGGGTGGAGCGGAAGGGCGTGTCAGACTTTTACTGACTAAAACCCACCCGTGTTCCTTCAGTTGCCTGTTGCCAAGGTCCCGGTATCCCTTTCGGACTAACCCGCAACCCTGGCAGAGGGTTAGCATCCTACAGTGGGAAGAGGACAAACTGATCATAGGTACCTATCCTACACTGTCCTACAGTGAGAAGAGGACAAACCAAGCATAAATAATTACGATTTGACAAAGTTGAGAATATACTGTTATTTTCCTACTTATTAAAAGTATGAATATAACAGTATATTCTCAACTTTGTGGGTAAATAAAAATAATTCTAGTTCCCAATCATCTAAAAAAATCACGCACGTTATTATCCCACTGATTTCAATTTTATTATTAAAATCCATGACCCTTCATTCATCGCTGACTGAGCTAATTACCAGTGCAGCAAAGTATTTTTCGAGATAATTGTTTTACCAGACATGTCTGATTGCCTGATGCTGTTAGTAATTTTTTAGGCGCACACACATTGGGCAAACATTTGGCTCACGTTTTGTAAATTTCGAAGCGCATAAGGCTCCCACACAGGCGCGCTATCGCGGGCGCGACAAGGGTAGCGCTGCCTGACGCGCCCGCGATATCGCGCCAGTTTGCACAAGCCATTACATTTCAAGGAATGTTCGCATTAATAATATTAGTGAGGATAAGGATTATGCGGTCTTACTGGATTCCATACGTGCAACAACAATATATTTTCTGTACATATCCTATTTTTAGACCAGTTCTACTCATCCAGTACAAAGTCAAAGCTTTTCTTGTTTGTACCTAGTAAATATAAATGCACTCGACGTACATGATATATACCCAGTCACAATTCCACAAACCTACGTGAAGATTAAATGTGAATCACTTATTTTAATGTTTTGACATAATTATATTATATTTATTTATTCATGTAACGTATAAACAGACTGAAACTGCATATTGTAGGTAAATCTTAAAATCATAACGTGTTTAGATACTACATACCTATTTTTTGTTTTTTAATATGTAGACATTATTACTGACTACCAAACGGAACTTCGACAAACGCTACTACGACATGATTTTACTTCGACATTACGGAACTCCGACACATCTTTACTTCGACAATACTTTACTTCGACATGCCTTTAATCCGACACTACTCTACTCCGACAAGACGTTGCTTCGACATGACTTAACTACGAAATGATATGACTTCGACGCCATCCTACTTCGACAATAATGCTAGTTCGACATGATTCAATTTCGACATACTCTACTCCGACATGCTGTACTTCGACAATATCTTAAATCGACGTGATGCGTCTCAGACGGGACCCCCTCTTTTTGTATGTTTTTTTTTCCTTATATTCTTTGGCATAATGATTTTGGCATATTTTTTTTCGTCTAATAATTATTTATAAAATTAAATAATTATTGATTTATAAATATTGGGATAAGGGAGCAGAAGGATGATTTGGAATAAATAAAAACTTAACTAATTTTATTATTTTTCGTTGATTCTTCTACGTTCTTTGTCAGTCAATAAATATACCGATCAACGCACAGCGTTTCGATTAGAACATACTAGCTGGACCATTGTCCCAATTCCAAGAATTATTTTGCGTTGAAAACGCTAAACTACTGATAAGGATAGAGTAGTTCACAAAAAACCGACAAGTAAACTTCCTTCTGAGGTTTTAGAATTAATAATACCCCCTACTGTTAATATATATAAGTTCTAGTGTAAGTCTTAGTAATTTTTGACAAAATATTAGTACCTATGCCAGATTTTAATGTAGAAGACTCTTCAGAAGAAGAATTGAGTGATGTAGAATAAATTTCTAAGCTGTGTATCCTACTAACTTTGTAATTAGTTGAATTATATTGATTTTTTGAATACTAAGTTAGTTTTATGATCTGCATGTTATGTAAAAAAAATTGTTAATGAGTAGTAATGATGTCCCATTATGTGCCTTTGTGTAATTAATAGCTAGTAGTTGAGTATTTTATGACTAACTGCCCCGTTGGTCTCGTGGTTGCAAGCGAGGCTGCAGAGCGTGGGGCCTGGGTTCGATTCCCGGGTGGGGTAAAGTGTTATTTATTGGATTTTTCCATTAGGAATTTCGTAGTAGCAGCCCGGAGTTTGGTAGTTGGCGTTGTGATACCCCCGTTCCTCGGAAAGCACGTTAAGCCGTTGGTCCTACGCCTGATATCTCTCCGGTCGTGTCGGTTTGCCGTCCCATCGGACTATGAGAGTGAGGGAAGAGAGAGTGCACCTGTGTCTGCGCACACACATGTGCACTATAATATCTCCCGCGCCGAAGGCTAGTCTCCGTTGAGATTGGCCGCCGTGGCCGAAATACGGTGTGGAGGACTATATTTTATGACTTATGACTGTTGTTGATAATTTTAGGACTGTTTTTCTACCTGTCTCAAATACGAAATATTTATTTTCATTTGTTGTTTTATTTGGTACGCGTGGCCCTGCTTTCTTTTATTTGGGTGTTTTGTGCTGAAACCGTATTAAAACAACATAAAAAAATCCGTACAAAGCAAAATACCCCAATAAATAATTTTGTCTAAGTAGCATGTTCTAATCGAAACGCTGTGCAACTGTGACAGATCCATATTAAGAAAAATATAAATCAAAGAAGATTTTACTTCAACATAGTGCAAAAATGGAGCCACCAAAGTGTTATTACGTACTAATAAATACTAATAATAAAGCTGAAGAGTTTGTTTGTTTGAACGCCCTTAAAATTAAAACTATATTATTACCTATAAAAAAATTACACAAGGTCAGTTGTTTCTCAACGCAGAATAATTTTGAATTAGCATCGTGTCCTGAGACGCATCACGTCGATTTAAGATATTGTCGAAGTACAGCATGTCGGAGTAGAGTATGTCGAAATTGAATCATGTCGAACTAGCATTATTGTCGAAGTAGGATGGCGTCGAAGTCACATCATTTCGTAGTTAAGTCATGTCGAAGCAACGTCTTGTCGGAGTAGAGTAGTGTCGGATTAAAGGCATGTCGAAGTAAAGTATTGTCGAAGTAAAGATGTGTCGGAGTTCCGTAATGTCGAAGTAAAATCATGTCGTAGTAGCGTTTGTCGAAGTTCCGTTTGGTAGTCATTATTACTAGTTTTATTTCAAAAACAGTCATATTAACCTGTTTTAATTAACATTCTATTCTTCTGCTTGTGACTTTCATTGCTGACTGTACCCGAGTACAATCCCGTTCCTAGACAAAGGCCAAACTGGAGTATCCAAATTTTTTGGTAATGCATGTAAATTTTACATGCTTTACCAAACTTACACCTTCTTTCCATGAAAATGTTATTGCATCAATTTATCCAGTTGTCTCCACTGTAGATTTAAATTGTAAATGTTTTTTAAAATTACAATAAGAATACAACGTATGTACAATTGTACATACATTAATGCATTAATGTTATCAACAATTCGTGTCCTGCTTCGTATTGTAATAACAACTTATTGATGAGCTTACAATCAGTCGTCTCGTTGTCTGCAATACCGTCTCCACTCCCCACGACAATTTTAGTACTTAAGTACTCTGATTCAGTGTTCAAGCCTTGAACACAGAATCAGAGTAAATAAGAAAAAAGTTTTCCATGCTAATTAGAAGGTACTTACTACTCAATTAGTGATCGGTTGTAATTATCTAAATTATTATAAAACGATGTAATAGAAGCTGTTATTATTTTACTTTATTAAGGGCGCACCCAATTACAAATTGCTTAGCATGATCCTCTGTTATGCCGCAAATACTGAAGCATTAATTTTGAAATAAATATATGTTAAACTTGAGGAAAAAAAATCCACAGTTACCTCTGCACAGAATTTTAAACCGCTGGTATTCAAAAAATACTTCAAATTAGATCATGAAAATGATGACTGAAGTAACTATAAAGTAGGTCTTATGTGTGTAATTTTTTTTTAATTACCATTATTTTCAACGTAAAAAGCAATTACCTAAACTTTTCGACCCTTTAGAGCCGCTAGCGCCACACTCCGTCTCGTTCTCACTCAGGTCGCGCGTAGTATGGTGCGAGCGGGATACAATCTGAGGTAGGGTGCGCCCTTAAACGTAGGCAAACCAAACCTTGGTAGAATATGAGGACGTTCTTATGTTAATACTAACAATGTACAATATAACAAATGTACGTCTTGTCTTTCTTTCATATGATGCATAATACACGGTCTTTATTTTCAGGTAAAGTTCAGCAGGACTGTGCTGCAATAGTTGTAGGTAAAAGTGCAACGGAATCGGATTTGAATGCCTATTGTGACGTAAACCGCCAAAACAATAGTTTTGTTATGGAGTTACGGCGTCATATTGCGTGAACTGAAGTCGAGATGTGGTCGGTGCTAAGCGTTTTGTTTGCGCTCGTGAGCATTAATTATGCGCTGCTGGAAGGCCCCAATGTCTGCACTAGACAAGAAGCGTGAGTAGAGTTTATTTAAGTATCTATTGTATGAGCCACTTGACTGTATCCATTTTATTTAACTTAAACATATATTTTTAATATATTTAACTTAAACATATATTCAAAACTGCTTTGTAAAAACGGTGATGAAATTAACTGACTAGCCAGCTACTCGTCTGGACGTGATAAAAACTTTCTTATATTTTCGAACACTTTTTGGTATCTAGGTCGGTGATATAAATTTAATTTCTCGGATACCATGAAATGGTTTTGGGGCATGAAATCTGATATTTACCTACTATAGTTACTTACTTATCAAACTGTCATTCTGAATTAGTTAATAGAGAACGCAAATGAATGATGATTTTGTTTTCGGATACCTAATTCGATTTCGGGATAACTATTTTAGTCCTGAAAAATTTTTGCACCTCTATTCCTCAGACATTGCAAGTTTGCGAGTGCTCGAAAAACTCTGTTTCCCTTACAAAGGGTTTTTCATTGTTATCAAATTGAGAATGTGAGAAACTCGATGGTGTTACTTATTTGATAAAGAATTTCTTATTATTTGTAAATTGTACTAAAATAAATAACTCAACAAAAGCAGTGGTCTCATGATTTGTTGTGAAATGCATACCGCACATTGTAAATGAAATCTGGACAGTTACGAAAGAAAACCTGTAGGTATAGGTTCGCTTCGATAGACTCTAGGCCACTAGGTCACACGGATTTAAAACACGCTAGCAACACAAAGGTTTTTATAATTAACTGTTTTATAGGTATGTTGGGTGTACTGGCTTATCTTTATTTTTTAATACTACTTCTGATGATTCATAAGTTTGAGTTACTAGTACGTCACTGTCACAGAAAATATGAGCTAATGAACGTGCACAGTTCTTAATATTATTCAAGAATCGAGAAAACATCCAGAATAAAAAACGCATTTGTTCAAAATGTTGATTCACAAAAAGATTGATAAGTAATCACTTTGTTTTGTACTACTTAATCAGTTTTAAATTTTTCATATCGATAATGTTTTAACAATCATGGGCTATATAGACTTCAAAGAAACGATGGATAGACTGTGTGTAAGATGATCCGGCTGGAAGGTGTAACTCCCGAGATGACGACAAATAGAGAAGTATGGAAAGAAAATGACATGTTGCACCGACCCAAAATAAATTGGGATAAGGGCAGGCGAATGATGCTGATGAATGTTTTAAAAATCACCAACTTTGATGCTGACTGTACCTATTGCAAGAGTAGAGCCAATCTGAATTCGTTGTTTGGTCGTTGCTTCCGTTTTTTCCGATCGCTGGTTTTAGTGGTTTTTATCAACAAAATGGTTTTATAGTTTTTTATTGCTCAATTAGCCGACTGTAGAGTTAATTATTAAATTAATTGACCATTGTTTGCCCTGATTGTGATATTTTATCTTTTTAAGTTATCTACTTTAAAGATGTTTAAAAAATTTGGAGGAAAATAAAATCCAAATTTTCCTCAACATTTTTGATGGATTTCATTATTTTATGGTAGCACTTATTAGTGGTTTTACAATCTAATTCGGCAGACGCTAATTAAAACAAAAATCGATGAGAGACATTTTGCTACTTATATTGTTTGGTATCTGACAAGTCATCAATCTGATTACTGTCTGATCAAAACTGCTAGACTAAAAAATATATATTTTAATTTAGAAAGTGTCATGCCTAACCTTCTGTTACAATACTGTTTTTACATAAAATTAATTTTTGAGGCCTCATTAACTAATACATTTTATTTTAGTGCATAGGTAAACAACATTACACTAACATACAGTACCTACTTGACAGTACTTTGATACTAGTTGTTCAGCATGATTATAGTACAGAATTGTTTTACAGTGTTAGCAACCGCAAGCCGCAAATTAATGATAGAAGTGTACATTACTCATATTATTATTTAAAGTTAACAATATAATTGTTAAATAAATAGGGAAAACTCACTTTTGTTACATTTAATTTACAATTATCCTTAATGTTTTTTAATTACCAGCTTACTTTGACGTATATAGTTTAACGCTGAGTGACGCTGACTAGAAAATCTCTCTGCAATCTATACCTATCTAGAGCTGTACTGTTGTCGAATCTGTATGCAGTTACTGGTCTTATCTGTATGCATAATTCTTAGGTGCATTTGTTAGCATGTCTCGTAGGTACTTATATTTTTATACATTTGTATTTGAGAAAAGAAAGTCTTTCCATGTTACGTTCTTTGTTACCGTAATATATTGGTTCAGCGAGGGCCCTTTATTATTTACTTTCAAATGCTGGGGCGACTGATTGTCGCTGATCAGTGTCGTTACTCATCGGGTCAGTTAACTTTATCGAGTTTTCCTCCCGCACCCCGTTATGTCCACTTGTTGGCGATGTGAACATAACAGTTCAATGTTACTATTATCAATATCCGTTGGTGCATGCTTTATCAGCTGACAGTGAACCTTAAGACTTTGCAATGCTCTGTTTTCCCTATATCTCTCATTTGAGTCATTTATTATGTGGGATAGAAGCTATTGATTCCGATAATGTAGATAGTAGAACAACTCTACATCAAGGTAGGTAAGTAACACATCTGCACCGGAAACAATTAGCCTGTGGCTGTAATTACATTGCGACACTTGTGAGAAATATATTACGTCAATTAATGTAATTAACAATAATTATATTATATATTTCCAGATACACAACAACGTTACGGGTATCAGAGAAACAGCCATACCAAGTGAAAGAGTACACATGGTGCTTCAATGTGCCGCCGAAATGTTCGAAATACAAGATTAAGTTTCGAGAAGTGTTCAAGACTCAGACGCTGGTGAAATATAGGCCAGTTGAGGAGTGCTGTGCGGGGTACGCTCCTGATTCTCAAGGGGAGCAGTGTGTGCCGGTGTGTGTGGAGTCCTGTGTCCACGGCAAGTGTGTGGCGCCGAATACATGTGCCTGTGCGCACGGCTACGGAGGACCCGCCTGCGACATATGTAAGCTACGATTTTATATAGAAAATGTCAATAGCGTAGCGAGTTCCCCGTACTCAACTACGGTTATAAATAACGCTGTAAACAGGATGTTGTTAATGTGGTGTTGCTGTCACATATGCGAGCTCACATGGATAGTAGCACTAGCAGCCGTATGCCTATATTTTTCAGTTTTAATTAGGAACTATTTACTTAGCTATTTTTTATTTTTCAATGCTGACTATTACAGTTGAATCATTGTAATAAGACTGACGGGTTCCTCCTTCACATATTTGATACGTTTACAGTTCTACGGTAGCACAATTTATTTTCCTCTTCAATTTATTTTCTGCAATCAATTGAGTTTATCTGAGTAAAGAGAAATTGTAATTGTGTGAATCAAAAAGTCAATCGATCGGAACACCTATAAAATTGTATAAATACTGTAAATAAAGTATAAGTACAGTTCGTTTTTTATAATCGGATGAATATTTATTGGTGAGTGGAATATTTAGTCTGAAAAAGTTATTCGAAAACCGGCGATATGCTCTACATAGCTCATTTCAAAAACAATGCCTCGGTTTGTTAACGATGTAGGTCTTTTTAGCGTGCCTAACTGTACATTTGGTACGCATTGTCAGAAAAACGTGGCACGCCAAGACAGATTAAGTCATCGATAGTTCACGGCCATGCGACAACTGAAAGTATGAATCATCTATCAATCTGCCTAGCCTTTTCCCAACTTTGTTGAGGTCGGCTTCCAGTCTAGCCGGATGCAGCTGAATCCCAGTATTTTACATGAAGCGACTGCCTATCTGACCTCCACAACCAAGTAACTGGATAAGATACTCCTTGGTAAAACTGCTTGTCAGACATTCGGAAAGTATGAATCATGTGTATTAAAAAAACCCGCCACACCCTGTAGGAAAAACCCTAGGGCTACCTACTTTAAAGTAAAAAGTATTTTATTGTTAACGATACATACAACTGCCGTAAATACGAATATGCATTGTCTCCTGTATAATATTTTTGTGTAAGCAAATCGAGGCTTAACCCATCCAAATATTGCTTTTTGTAAACTCAAACTCAAAGCATTTATTACAATTAAATCATTTACAGGCACTTTTGAATTCTCAAAGAGTCGGTCAGTTAGTCAGAAAATTGAAGCTAGTTGCCCATTCTGAAACGTACATCTCTATGGAGAAGAACGGGCAAGAAACTCCAAGGACACTCTCATTATTCTTGTTGCTTTTGTAGTATGAGAGAACAATGTAAAAAAATAAATAAAAACAAATCAAAATATAAGCCCTGGCAGATAAGAGATGACCAGTCTCAACTGACGGCGCCCGTTCACGAACATGAGGCGTGGATCGGCACCATCCAGCTCAACCATTTTGTAGGGAACCGAATGATCCAACACACGCGCCACCTTCAGGAAGTCATTTAATTGAGCATGAAGTACTCTCAACTGTCATGCGCTTTCAAGTCAACATACATCATAATAACACAATATGTATAAACGGCTCCGTGGTACTTATATTAACATTTTTAATGCTTCCAAAACTGTAGTTTGCAATGTATTTGAAAGATAAAATTTTAAATAAATAAAATTTTACTACCAAATAAGAAGAAAATCATTATTATCTATTATGCGTATTCAAAAATTCAAACTTGATTAAATAAAACTTGGTAAACTTATCAAGTGCCGTCGTGGATTGTCGGTATTGATAAAACTACTTTTTAATTATCTGTATCCATAGTTTAGTTTTTAAGACAGAGGTAATGAACCTTTTCGAAAACTGCTAAACGCCCAACTCAACGTCCAGCTCTCCTGTTAACCCAGACGGTATAATACAAACCTGACGTTTTACTTGCAGCATGTCCCGACGGAAAATGGGGACGGAATTGTCAGAACGAGTGCAGTTGCATGAACGGTGGTACTTGCGAACCTTTGACCGGTAAGTGCGCGTGCACTGCCGGCTGGCGAGGCGATGCGTGCGAGCGGGCTTGCGCGCCGCCCACCTACGGCGACAACTGCGACGAGATCTGCCAGTGCAAGAATAACGGGACCTGCGACCCTGCTACTGGAGCCTGTAACTGTCTGCAAGGATTTACTGGACCTTTGTAAGTTTATGAGTAAATAACGTATTTAAGGCGCTTTAATTTCTTGAAAGGCGGCCATAAACTTGACAAAGGCATTAGGCAGAGGCTTTGCCAGAACAGATTTTGGTATTTCATTAACCACCTTCAGCAGGCTTCTGTAGAAATTTATTGATTTTACCAATATAAAATGTTGATCATTGTTTCTTTCCAGTCTTTATTATTGTTTCGTTATTTATAAAAGTTTACAGCAGTCTAAACCCCACAAAACCGTTTTCACGGTTTGTGTGTGGGAATAGACCGTCTCCATCTCTTATTTACTCACATTTAATAAAGATAACAATTCGTTTATCGGTGGCAATATGCACAGTGAATGAAACAGGATCCTTAATGTTTATAGTTCTCGCAGCTCGCTACTATTAGTATCTTATTACACATGCGTTGGATATTTGGATAACATTCGGCGATATTACGCAAAATATTACGTACGCATCAAATTAAGGCGCAACCGCCAGGGTATCCCGTTAATATAATTTTGTTATGGTCGCGAATCATATTTTGATCAACATACCATAACCTGACACTGACTTTCAAATTGCAAAAAACGTAAGAAAACTTGAAATTCGCTAGCTACCATAGCGTATCCGTTGTTTCAGATGTGAAGAAGAATGTCCGAAGGATGAGCCGTGCCCGGAAAGATGTCGATGCCAAAATGGTGGAACATGTACGTTTATATCGACTTGTGACTGCCCATCGGGGTGGACTGGGGAAGTTTGTGCTAACAAGTAAGTCAAAATTAAATTTCAAAAGATACTTTTCTTCTATGTCTTGAAACAGACGTTCCTAATGTCTTGTCGCAATTTTCAGATGTCCAGCGGGTAGATGGGGTCCGAAATGTGAAAAGACATGTGAATGTGCGAACGGAGCTGGCTGTCATCATGTGACTGGCCGTTGTCAGTGTGAAGCTGGATTTACTGGAGAAAAGGTAGCTATTACACAAAGAATTACTCACTGTCATAGTTTAAAACTACAGCTCCGCCCGGCTAATGGTTTGTCACAGAATAAAAATGGCCTTGACCTCTCTCCATCCGCAGGTGATAACGGACCTTTTTTTTCGTGACTACCTAATATTCTATAAATATTTTCGAATATTACTGTGATAACATAACATCACGCCTGTTTTCCGCGGAAGGTTAGGATGTATCTATAGTACACTCATATTTAGTCAGTTATGTTTATGTCCCATGTAATAGCTCGCCCCCTATTACATGGGACAAAAAGTTAACTATCGCACATCCGGGCACAAATCTAGGTTCCGGGCTGCTACTGAGAAGTTCCTGATACTATAGTGATGTGTGATTATTTTTGCATTTATCATGGTTCCATTTTGACACTTTGTTGAGCATCGCGACTTAAACCACATTTTGTTTCAGTGCCTTGAAATCTGCGCCGTGGGTACCTGGGGCGTCGATTGTTCACGCAAATGCAACTGCGAGCATAACGGTGAATGTTCAGCTAAGGATGGATCGTGTACGTGCAAGCCGGGTTGGACGGGCGATCAGTGCGAGAAGCGAGCCTGTCCGCCTAACAAGTGGAGTGCGAACTGCGAACGTGACTGCGAGTGTGACCCTAACACTACTGACATGTAATTATTATTTTATCTAGATTTTTCCCTCAGCTTTGTCCGCGTGTAGTTCGGACATTGTCCCACGGGAATTTTGTACCGGGGAAAGTATCCTATGTACCTACCAAGTTCAGATGTTTAAGTGTGAAAAGGTAACAGACAGACAGTTACTTTCGCATTTATATCTATACAAAATTATAATAAACTAGCTGCTGCCAGCGGCTTCGCCCGCGTGTAATCTTTATAAATTATAGCCTATGTTACTCAGGGTGACTGTAGCTTTCTAATGGTGAAAGAATTTTTCAAATCGGTTCAGTATATTCGGAGCCTATTCAATGCAAACAAACAAACAATCAAATCTTTCCTCTTTATAATATTAGTATAGAAATGAAATGCTTTTCGCATCACTAGAGAACGGCTAGACTGATTTGGCAAAGTTTTGTGTAAAAATGATCGTAATAGTCCGAATCAGGTTCTTAAAGAAAGAATATTTGGAAAAGTTGCCGGAAAAATAGCAAAATTCGGGAAAACTGAAAGTTTATGGGAATTGAGGTCAGGACAACGTATGTCGGGGCAGCTAGTTATTAATATAATATAGTATGGATTTTTTCACTAGCCAGTATTATCCTACTACAGGACAAAGACCTCCCTTTTCCTCATACTTCTATTTTCTGCTTATGCAGGCAGCACTTTCTATAGTAATGTAATTACACCAAATATTTCAATATTAGGATGCCATTTCACTTGGAGTGTTTGTACAAATATTAAATACTACCTTCCGCCCGCGGCTTCGCCCGCGTGGTATGTCGATAAATAGTATCCTATGTCCTTTCTCAGGCTCTAGACTGTGTACCAAATTTCATTTAAATCGGTTTAGTAGTTTTGGCGTGAAAGCGCGACAGATAGACAGTGTTACTTTCGCATTTATAATTTCAGTAAGGATTTTGCTTAGGAAAATAAATCTTATTTAAAGAGATATAAGGTGTATTTTGCTTTGACTACTACTCCATTAATTTGAAGTGCCAGCATGAAACTTCTGTTAGTGTGTAGCTGATTATTGCTAAGTGTACGTTTTCGCTGGAACAGATATGCCCCGATGAAAACTATTGTCCATTCTATGGTTAGGTATATTTGTGATAAAAATGTTAAACACAGGATACAATGGGATACGTATATCACTTCCTGTGATTTTACGAATAAGTTTATGCAGAATTGTCAAATGATAGTTAGTAAACAATCGTGCGTATGATTTGCCTGTTTTAAACATTACCAATCAAATTATATTTCACATCATTGAGTACAGATAACGAGAGCGTCGAGTCTCTCACTCATACGTACACCTCGATTCAAACTTAATGGCGACTCGGAACATGAGGCCAGTCGCTGCGCAGTAATGAATTCATGGGTCAGCGGGGTGA
The DNA here is from genome assembly GCA_947363905.1 of Lithophane semibrunnea. NCBI lineage: Eukaryota > Metazoa > Arthropoda > Insecta > Lepidoptera > Noctuidae > Lithophane > Lithophane semibrunnea. The sequence goes on along the minus strand of OX376194.1, from coordinate 7,713,102 downwards.
GGGGTGCGGTACTGCGCAGCGAGTAGCGCGCTTCCAAGCCGCCATTATGTATGAATCTAACTGTACCTGTGTTAGAATAAGTTATATTAAAAGCTGGGTAATGTAACCAGTCTAAAAAGAGGCTTAACGAAGCCGATAGTCACTTATACTGCCCGTCATTGCGAGATTATTTTTTTACTGGACAATTGCCTTGAACCTTCTGGTTACAGAGATATTGAAGGTCAAAGTTCCAGCTTTTTAAACTTTTTTCACGAGTACAAGTTTTGAATGTCCATGTCCATGGGTGCATCCACCAGTACAAAAATCTCACGATTCTTGTACTGGTGGATGCACCCATAAGCGCAATGCGTGCGTTACATTGCGCGCTGCCGTAAAAAGCTGTTTTTCACACCAAAAATAAAAGTCGTTTCCCTGCAATAAGTTTTGCTCAATGTTACTTATATTGCTGTACGGAAAGCGTAGAAACAGTTATGTCATTACATAGCCGTTATACACCCTGCTTGCTTCAATTTACCGTGCTATTTCATGCGTTGTCAAAGACTGAAAGTTTTGATTTGAATTTACGGATAATTAAACTTGATAGCTATTTGCTTATCTATTATTTTCTCTCACTGTACAGTTTCGTTTGTTCCGTAGGTGTGATCCCTGGACTGGTGCATGCGAGTGTTCTGCGGGTTGGGCCGGCGAGTCCTGTGAGCGACAGTGTCCACTGTTGACGTACGGCAAAGGCTGCCTTTCTATCTGCCGCTGTGAGAATAGTGGACTGTGCTCACCTGTTAATGGTAATTATACCTCTACTAGGTTCTAATCTCTTCCTCATAAGAAGAAGAAAATTATAAGAAGTTTATTCTTCTTATATTTGAGAAATGAGGATGCATGTGGATAATAAAGCAAAGCTGCTATCAGCTGTTTTGTTCAACGGATGAAGGGACGATAAACCGCACGTCAGTAATAATTCTTAAATTACGAAAACCGCCCTTATTGCTTCGAAATAAAGTCGCTGTCAATGTCCAATTGCTACTATAGATGTGTGGTTGTCTGTAGATGTTTCCCGTTGGGTATGTATACCGTAAGCAAAATTCGCGCTTGGACGTGGAGTTGTGAACACCAGCCCGTTATAATGTACTACTATACTATACTAGTCTTGTATATTGTTCTTGGATGTTTACTATTGTTGGTAACTGTGTTGATAATTAAAGTATGTACACAGGATCGTGTCTATGCGCGCCGGGCTACCGCGGTATTCGCTGCGAGGAGACGTGTCCATATCCGTACTACGGCGACAACTGCTCCGACACTTGCGACTGTTACAACAACGCTACCTGTTCCCCCGAGACAGGACTCTGCGACTGCAAACCTGGGCAAGTATTTTTTTTACATAATATTGCGCCTGTATTCCCCGAAGGGTTAGGGCAGAGGTGTACCTATAGTACACCCATTTAGCCAGTTATGTTTAAGTATCATGTAATAAGGGGCGAGCCTTTTTCCATCAACCGGGCACAAATCGAGACTCCGAGCTGCTCCTGCTACTGAGTAATCTTGATGGAAAAACCCAATAAAACTTTGCCCGAGCCGGGACTCGTACCCTCATGCAAGACATTTTTTAATGTAGTTGAAAAATAAAAACAAGCCAACTTGCCTAATTGTGGTTACCGCTGCCTATGGACATTTGCAATACCAGATTATAGTTTGACCGGGACCGCTGTTCCGCGCCTGAGTGTGCGCGGCTCACGGGCGGCAGTGCAGGCCGCTCATTGATCACCGCTCACGACACGTGCCTTACGCCCGCCGCTCATTGGTCAACACTGCCCCCGCCTGGCCGCGCATACCTAAGGCGCGGAACCCAGAGACAAAGCTTAAATGTTTCATGTGCCGGTAATTTCACCGGAACCCTTCCAACCGTAACACAGAGATGCTGCTTGTTGGATTTTTTAAAATCGTTTCTGGCCTCATGTCACTTGAGATTAGAGCATTATCCTTATTAACAGCTACGTCCAAAGTCCAATGTTGAACTCCATTAATCTGGGGTTTTTTTTATCTCATCCTGGTGATTGTTAATGTTGTAATATTTAATTTTATTGTGACAGATGATAGCGCAGTAACCCGTTACTTTATATAGTTAATCTTTTGTAAACATTAATCACTCGACACGTGCCCTTTGTTTTGATAACTTTAGTATTTATGTGTCACTAAATTAAAATATACGATAACCCTAGAACGCACTTTGTTCACATTGATTCGCTTAAAAGCTTTTTATTAAGGACTTGTTTATAAGGCGTGGTGCCCATTCATGCTTTGGCGATAACTTTAGCAAACATTTAAAAAATTGCTTTGCTTGAATAATGTTGTATTAGAATTACCAACGACGGGGTATTGCGTATATTATAATGCGAATGCAGTGGATACGCCTTTCCAAACAAACAAAGAAAGCATAATAAGCAAGCAATATTATTAATAAACTTACTTTGTTCTAACTTACAATGTTGTACAACTTTCAATCTTTTGCATATTATTATTTTTATATATTCGTTTTGTTTTGCAGGTACGAAGGTCTAAAGTGCGATCGCCCATGCAACGGTAAAACGTTTGGATTAAACTGTCGGCAACCATGTAATTGTGAAAATGATGCTCCTTGCAATCCTGTTAACGGTACGTATAATGACATATTCTCACCAAACACATCGGGGCTATCTAGTCGAGTTGAGGAGTTCCTGTGCCCACCCTCCGGCTCGCATCATCAGACCTCGGGTCGTACCTTTGGCTATAGTTTTTGTCAAGACAAAAAAAACGAACCGAACGAACGAACAAATAGCACATGTCAATACATCTATACTAGTCGTATTATAAAGAGGAAGAGGATTTGTTTGTGTGTTTGTACCGAATAGGCTTCGAAACTACTGGACCGATTTTAACAATTAAGTAGCAAGATTTTGCCTATAAAATTCATTATTTGGAATGTGGTGAGAAAACTATTGGGTGAAACTGCGGGGCACAGTTAATATTTAATAAGTTCAAACACGACGGTGCCCGTTCGGTCGAGGAGTTCCCACTCTCGGGCTAAAGCTAGCTGTCGTGTGCAGGCGAGTGCGTGTGCGGCGCGGGCTACTGGGGCGCGCGCTGCGGGCGGCGCTGCGGCGCGGGCACGTTCGGGCCGGCGTGCGCGCACGCCTGCGACTGCGCACACAACGCGCGCGGCTGCCACCACGTCACCGGCCAGTGCATCTGCGAGAGCGCCTGGAGAGGTCAGACGTCGCTTGCTTATTGCTCGTAGCCTGAAGGCCAATTCCCATACTTAAAAACGTTCGCTCAGCATAAATTTTTACTTACGCTACAAGGTTTTTTTGGCGCGTGGCCAAAATCGGAACTAACGCCGCCATCTTGCTTTTTCAATACAAATGACAAAACTGTTTACCCTGGGTGTTTACTAACAGCGCAACGCCACCCTGCCAACGTCATTAGAGTTCTTAAAAATCCTTGTAGCAGTGTATTTTTTACAGATTTAAACTAAAATTAGAATGCAAACGTTTAAAAAAATACGGAAATTGCCCTTCTGATAGGCTCATGCTTGTTGACCACTATACCACCTGAGGGTAGGAGAAGATGCCGTCGACAATGGTACAAGGAACTTGATTGTTAAGCAAAACGCCTATCAACTTAAATAGACTGTTTTTTATTTTAACAACTGTTCCTCTGCTCTGTGTCATACTCTGCTAGTCGTATGAAATAGCTATAGCAAAATTTCAACAATCAAGTTTTCTCACTGTATAGTTAACCGCATGTTAATTGTAAGACTTTGATATCCACTGCCAATTTTCTTTTCGTAAGCAGTAAAATTTTCTAATTCGACGTCAGACACCATCATTAGAGGTAGGATTGTTCTAAAAAAAAGTAATATAAGTACTAAACCATTGATATAATCCTGTAGGTTTAGATTTTATTTATTTATAAGGTTATGTTTTTGATCCAGGTCTTGCTAGGACGGGTACGTATATTCAAAATATCAATTCACTGTACTATTTTTATTTCTAACTTAATGACAGATTTGTTTGGGGCCGCCATTATATACGACACATTGTGTGACAACAATAACAATACAATACTCACGATGGGCGATGAAGACAGAATCATAATAAACAGGAACACTACCAGAAAGGGCGAGACATTTCAAATGATTCACTTGAAAAACGACAAAAAAGGCGTCACGGCGCCCGAATTCAACAATGAGGAACGAGAATACGATCGGAACTTCGATAGAATAGAAATGTTGAACGAAGTTATGTCCGAAGAATACAATCACTTAAATGAAATACCTATAAGAAATTGCGCTTCCTGGAATTCAAAAAAAGAATACGCCGATCCTAACCACGTCATACCGATGGTAATGCATGCCCTCAGTGGCTTAAACGTACCCCGTGCCAGAGCTATAGTAGCACTGGTCAGTGAAAAGGAACCTCAATATGATAGTGCAGCGATATGGGAAGTATCTATAAATCAAGGACAAACCTACATGAATGAGCTATCTTTGGCAGTATTAAATAGACCCGAAATAACACAATAAACATTAGTTAATATGCCTAGTGTTTGATTGTCTTATCTGTTATAAATAAAACAAGATTTTTAGATTATGTTGAATAGAATTTAGTTATTTGTACTATGTTTTGATAAACTATCACATCACAAATTTACCCATAGGCGACCTGGAGATTTTCTTTAAACGATTTTGAAGTGTCTGTACTAGCTAAGTATACCTACTTATTACTATAGTTTGACTGGGACCGCTGTTCTGCACTTTAGGAATGCGCGGCGAGGCGGGGGCGGCGTTGACCAACGAATGGCGGGCGGGGGAGCGCGTCGTGATCGTTGACCAATGAGCGGCCTGGACTGCGCCCCCGTAAGCCGCGCACATACCTCAGGCACGGAACAGCAGTCTCGGTCAAACTATACATAGCGATGTGTGCCAAACCTTTTACCTAAACCAAATCTTGGTTTTATTTTATGCCTTAATAAACCAGTCGGTAGACAGTCGCCAAACATTTTCATTGCTGTCTTCGACAATGAACCTCATTTTCCAACAATAATTTTAAAAAAATCTTTAGGTACTTGAGAAGTTTCCGAGACTAAAAAAATATGTGAAATAAAAGAAATAAATAGGTATTTGTTTTTATTTTAATATAGTGTGTCTTACAAAGTTGGTATTAAAAAAATGCCCTGTAATATTACGCAATGTGATTCATCCGTACTATTCCTTCGTAAAACACAACACGGTTCGATACAGGCGGAAGCATCGGTTCAAAGGGAACAGGGGACTTGATTGCTGAGCAGATTGAAATACTACATACGTCAATTTGCCGTGTTATAACCATTTTATACGACTGATAAAGAATGACAGTTGAGATTTGAATACACGGTCAGTTGTTAAGTTGATATTTAATTTGGTTATCAATCAAGTTCCTTGAATTTACCTATGACCGAAAACAACATTCGGTTCGCTCCACTTTCGTCATGACATTGCTCATGCCTCGTCGAAATCTACTGGAACTAGTCCTAAAATTCGGGAACTGCCTCAAAACTGTCGCTGGACAAAAGTCGCTAGAGAGGGCGACCTATTTATTTAAGGCTGTGTGTGTGCCTTTCTAGATAAGCTACGCAAACAGGCACTCGATGTATCTCAACTCACGCGTAGTTGAGGGTGTGCATGTTTCTCTATTGCTCAATGCTATAGAGTAGGAGTAGTGTTAAATGAAGTAAGATGAACAGGATAACATTTATTGTGTTTCGTCAGAGGGGTAAATGCCATATTTTTAAGAACGTTCACATTCAAATCTCAGCCTCAATCTATCAAAAATAACTCTTTATGTACATTTTCGACAAGTTTTTTACTGTCGCTGAGATAAGATTGCAATTAGATTTTGAATGTTTTTAATTGAGAATTGGCCTCCATAGGTGTATAAACTCAAGCGGAGTGAGTGTGTACATGTCCATGTTGTGTCTATAGAGATATCTCTATGCTTTTAGGAGAGTAGGTATAGGAAACATGAACAGGGTAACATTTATTGTGTTCCATCAGGTGTGCGGTGCGAGACGCAGTGCGCGGAAGGTCGTTACGGCGAGAATTGCTCAGAGAAGTGTCCGTGCGGTAACAACTCGTCTTGCGACGCATCGAGCGGGCGCTGCGTGTGTTCCGCCGGCTGGACGGGCGACGACTGCACCACGCCGTGCGCGCCCGGGACCTACGGCGCCGGATGCACGCAGCTCTGCCCCGAGTCGCCAGCTGGTAACTAAACTTGAATTTAGAATACGAACACAACGTCACACATGATAAGGCTCAGATTTCATCGGCACTAAAACTGGTTTAGGACCATTTTATCACAAATGCTCTCTCAAATTATGTAAACAATGTAATACAAAATAGGTGTATAAAGTACTTTCAGGTTTGTAAAAGAAAAAGAAGAAACAAACATTGTTTATTGTGCACAAACAAAACGTCCATTACAAAAAAAGACATAATAGTTACATAAAGCAAAGTTAACATGAACTTAGACAATTAGGTTAGTAGAACTGTATTTTTTTTAAGTTATCCGATGTACTTTTCGCTATTATCACTTAACCGACAGACGTCCACTACTAGAAATGGCGCTTCCGCCATGCAGTGGGTTCCCGTGACCTTCACAATATTATCGGTCAATCTTGAGGAGGGCCTATCCATCTTTGCCCAATTTAAAGTCTTTTAAAAGCGTATGTTTCTTCTGAGTGAGTTGCTCGTCTTATTTGGTTCGATCACAGATCTGCCGTGTTACGTTTCATTTTCCAACTGGCTAATCACATACTTGGACTACATTCACTACGTCGGACACTCGCACATATATATCAGAACTTGCTTAAAATCCAACTAAATACATTGCCTAAAACTACAAATAAAAATCTTAAAATAAGCAAATCGAACAGATCGCATCGAGTGTTTACAGACTTTTGAAATGGTCAAATAGCCATTTCGGATTACACAAGCACGCACTGGGTAAAATACACAAACTTTTTATGTGTATGTTCCATGGTGAAAGTTTGTAAACTTATTGGTAAATGTTTGTACGTAACACTAAAAATGTTATCGTTGCTAGGTAACACGACGTGTGATCCCGTAACGGGTATGTATAGCTGTCCGAGCGGCTTTACGGGCGTGACTTGTGAGTACCCGTGCCCGCTTGGGACCTTTGGAGTGGGATGTAAGGAGAAGTGCAAGTGCATGCATGGCGCTGATTGCCATCATGTTACCGGTGAGTTGTTTTTATTATTATTTTCCTTTACAGTACAAAAAAGAGAATTAAAACAAACTGAAAAAAACACAATGGCGTCTTCGAGTTTAGACTTCGGTCGGAACAGTTTCAAGAGTTCGATATTCAGACAAAATTCTCGTTCTTACTTTGGTTTTAGTTTCTGGAACTAAAAATTTTCAGTGCGCCTACGCATGTCTATTTAACTTCGTATTAAGGCTATCATACATATATGGTCAGTTCTACCTTCAGATCCATATAATCTGATAAAAACCCGACCTATGATATCCGTTCTATTACGGCTTCGAGTTCGATCCCCAATAGTAGCCAGAGCGATCACTCCCTGATGTGATCGTTTTACGTATGCGTGGCGTCCGTTCTGATTGATTTCTCCATATACTAAATTTCTCCTTAAAAGCGTACATTATTTAGAAATATATTTATTATTTACTATTGTATGTCCTGTTATAGGCGAGTGCCAGTGCCAGCCCGGTTGGCGCGGCCCTCGCTGTGAGACGGCGTGCGGCGCGGGCTGGTGGGGCGCGGCTTGTTCGCAACCTTGTCGCTGTGCGCCACACGCCGCCTGTCGGCCCAACGACGGCTACTGTCGCTGTCCGCCCGGCTACACCGGCCACTACTGCACGCTGTGTACGTACACCTAACGCTGAGTATAAGCAATAGGCACTCTTCAGCTAGAGACCCATTCAGGGTCAGCACTAACTGGCAGAGTGGCGGCGAAGCGAGTAATTGCTTAACAATTTAAAGTCAATTTTATATTGACTACAAACCGTGTGCCCGATGGTATTTCCCATGGGAAAAAATGACAAAATTCGAAAAAAAAAATTGTCCTGGATGACTTCGTGCAGTCGTGCTGGTGCCGAAAACAGTTGAAATTAAAATTCAAGATGGCGGGCAGAATTCTACTAACAACTTCATCATATAAAACTTATCGCAAAAATTATGCAAATGACAATATTATAATAATCTTTTTAATTCAATAGTCTGCCCTGAGGGTTACTACGGCGACCACTGTATGGCAGCTTGCAACTGTTCGTCGGAAGGCAACTGGGTGTGCGACCCGGTCGTGGGATGCATCTGCCACCGCGGCTTCATTGGAGACCACTGCGATATACACGCCAGTGACGCTATAGTCACTGGAATTGACACACGTAAGTTGATTTTTTATTAGTCCTATGTAATTGTGGGCTTTGACGGTTCAACAAGCATGTACGTTCGACGAACCGGACACTAGATGCGAAGACAAGACTGCGACTTTAAGAGCGTTTATTCTAAAAGTTGGCAACGTCGCAAATAGCTGTCAAATTATTTACCTGTTTTGATTAATTTGGCAATATTACTGTATGGAAATATGAAATATTGCTAACTAGTGAACTAGAATATTTATAATGAACTGCAATTATAACACATAATATGTTGTTACTGTTTTAGGTGTAAAAAAGCCATTTGGAAAGTTTCCAAATACTTTTTTTACATCGAAAACTAAGTATTTTTAATCTCTATTCTATTATTAACTAGCTGACCCGACAGAGGTTGTCCTGTCAACAATCACGCATTCTGTCAATTATTATGTCAAACGTCATAAGGTTACATTAATAGATTAGAAATAATTTTATATGTTGGTTAATTATTCTTACATTTTCTCATTTTCCGCGCCAACAGAAAAAGAATTAGAGAAATCGGTCTAGCCGTTCACGCGTGATTCATTTTTATAATTTTTATTATTTATATACAGGCTGTAAGGGTAAAAAGTCTTGTCATTTAAACCATGGGTAGTTGACTTAAATATAAAAATAAATGGCCGAACACAACAAAAAAAAAAAACGTCATTTTCATTAAAAGATTTTAAAAAGTTTCTATCCGATACCGTGCTCTCTAGCGAAACAGCTGACTGACTGAGGGAGGGGTCGCGCTCGCGGCCGGTCAGGTCACATCCCGTACCCCCCGCCCGTGATGAGACGCAAGTTCGTTGCCTTAGCGCATAGGACAACGAACTTGCGTCTCTTGTGGTAAAATGTAGATTTAAAGAAAAGAATAAAAAAGTTGTAAATTTCCATTGATTTTACGTTCTATAAATGAAACCAAACCACTGGTTGCAAGAATACCGGTATTTACCCTAACACCCTGCAGATTAATGCATTTCATAATCAATAGTTTAGTCCTCTAGTTAGCCATATTTCATATTTCCCTACAGTAATATAGCTAAATTTATCCAAACTAATATAAAGTTGCTGCAATTACCCAAAGAAATATAATACACGGAGTCACCAAACCTAACTAATATGTATTTCGGTGGTCTTATCACCGAGCTTTTTATGGACACGTAAGTATTAAACTTTCTTCAAAAATGGCTACAACAGTTGTATAAAACGTGTGTGTCTTTTAAGGAGAATCATCGAGTTCCGGTCTGACAGTAGTGATGGTGATACTAGCGTTCATCTGCGCCGCTACAGCGATCCTGGTGTTGCTGTACTATCGCAAGCGTGTGCGCAACCTCAAGCGAGAGATCGCGCACGTTCATTACACTGCAGACCCTAACTCACAACCTGGTAAGATTTATTACGTTTTTACCCGACTGCCCCAGAAGGAGGGTAATGTTTTTATCTGATTGAGCTTCCTATTATTGAATGATTTGAACAATCAAAATATACTATAATCCTTGCAAATTCACGAGTGTGCGTCATGTGACTCGGATGTAATTCTTTTAAAAGTCTATAATACCTCAAATGGTTTAGCATGATCCTCCGCTATATCGAAAATACTGTAGCATTCATTTTGAAGTAAATATTATGGTAAAGTGGAGGATTAATGTTAAATGATATGTTAAGATTCCATTAAATTTTCTCAACAGAAAGTTCCAAAGTTACCTCCAAACCAAACAATTAACCGCTAGTATTCAAATTTCTCCCCCGCTCAGTCTCGCTCTCACTCAGTCCGCGAACAGTATCGTGCGAGCGAGATAAAGAGTGAATTTGAGCTGAAATATTATGGAATCTTAAGGTAAATTGTTATGATTGACGCGCGTTGATTCGCGCAATGATTCAACAATAAATACTAGTTACTAGATTGTATCATAACTTCATAATATTTATTTTCAACGGATCTATTTTGATCTGGCCTCAATGACATGTAAAAAGAAAACCTCTAATGAATGTAACCTTTCTTATGAACAGAACAACAGCATTTCGACAACCCAGTGTATTCGTTCCAAGGCTCGACCCGTAGCGACGACTCCACCACTTTGCTCAACAACGGTACCCACATACTCAACAACTTGGGCCCGGGAAGTAAACTGAACAACACTACTATGGAGAAACTGAGGATGAAGGCTTCTGGTTCTTCTGATAGTAAGTAGAAGTACCCTTTTATACGTATATCCTTTTATTTCTGTCGAGCAGACATAATGCTGATCGTAAAATGTTAGATACTGGTGGTAACAAATGCACTTGGCAACGAAACTATTACTGGTTGTTGCTTACATTGATGTTCATGTTCATTCTTTGAGAGTTGTCTTTTGTTCCTATCTGCAGGCGTAGCATGAGCACCGTTTTGTCGACGGAAGAGTGGACAAAAATTACGTTTCCTGTAGACAGTACGACTGAAGCAAAGTCGAAAGAGTCAACTGCACTTTTTACGAAATTCACTCTTTTACATAATTCGACTCAGAATTCTTTGTTTTGTCGGTTTTGTCATAGGATTTATCGGTTGTCAGTGTGATTTTGACAGTAAGGATAGAAAACTTTCTTCCGAAATACTCTACCTACAAAAAGACGTAGACAAAGATCGTTAGAAATGAAAGACAAAATGACAGATTGTAGAAACATTTCTATGGTGGATGACAAAAATAAAGATACGAACTGTCACTTTGTATAGAAAAAGCTATGTCTATTCTTCGTAGAGATAGAAAGCGCCATGCTACGCCTGCTGCCAGATATATTCAGAATAGACGTAATAAACTAAGCAAGTCATGAATATGTTTTGCAAATGGATCCATAATCAAAATCTTTTCAACTAAGGGGGCAAGGACCGGGCTGTTGCAAATATGAAAACTAAACAACAACTGTGTCTACTAAACTAGCTGATGAACAAAAGACATTACGTATTTATGCCATTAAAACTCTCTTTATATGGCGAGGTAATAAGTTGTAGCTCAATCATAAAATGCTAATTAATGCTATTTAAATTTCAAGGTTACGATCCGCTGTCATCTTTGAAGAACAAAGACGCAGATGCGAACAATCCTAACTTGTACCAACAATATGAAGATGACAATAAATTGGACCATGTATATGATGAGATCAAACATAAGGAGGGATATGGTAAATATGATTTGGTTTTGTTTTTTTTTAAAGTTGAAATCATAAAAGAAAATATGTAGACTAAAATGTATTAAAATATACCATAATAATGAAGCACACTTTGATTAATTAATTTCAGAAATGGAGTACGATCGGCTTAACTACACGCCTCCTGCTAACAAATGGAAGCCGCACTATCAGCGCATGAATAACGGCTTCCCCGCCGGAACCAGCCCGCAGGCGCCCCCCTCGCGCGCCGAGTCGCCCACGCCGCCCATCCCGCCGCTGCCCAAACTGAACATCGTCCCACCGGCGCCCCCCAAGCGGGACGAGGAACCTCTCGACATACCCGAACCACCAAAACGAGAGGAACTCCCAACAGCCCCGCTGACGCTGACGCCGAGCGACGAAGAAAATGATGCGACGCTACCCTGACATAAACGGTGGGTAAAGTTCGTAGATAACTAATACCACTATCAATAAACTAGTTGAAATCGTACCCAATGTACTTATAAAGTTAAGCTACGACGAAATCAAGATTTATTTTAAGAAAAAATGTATGTGTCTACAAATATTTTGATAATGATCTTTTAAAATGGTCCGTAGTTGTGTTAGATGTGGACATTGCCTGTAAGTGAAGTCTTGGAGTGATCTCGTTTACTCTTGCGCGAACCTTAGAAAATAGTTATCGTATATTCAAAAAGCAGGCCAAATAAAATTAGCTGGCAAAACTTCACAAATGTGATGGGTATATTTTATCGTCATTAGATATATTACTTGTGTAGTTCAAGAATATAACCTTAATTACAAAAAATTGTATTGTAAGCGATACTAAGCAATAAAACTAAATGCTCCCTATCCCATGCATGCTCACTAATGCTCAGTTTTTAAATATTAAATGGTTTTCATGCCGCGTGTTGTGAAATATTGATTGGTAAGGAGAGCAATCTATCGGAAAGTTGGATTTATATAAAATATATGACGGGTTCGTCTCATAACAATGCATTGATTCTCATTCTCCTGCAACTTCTTAATCCTTGAAAAGACCCACCGCCCTGTTCTTTTAAATTTTGATCTTCTCATTTCGAAATTTTTATATTGTCGAGACTTGAGTTAAATTTACCTGTTTATCTAAAATGTAGTCAAGCTGGTAACCCGGTTCGGTAGGAAAACTTTTATTTCACGGTGTATGACGTAGGATAAGCATATCTGTATAGCAATATGTAAAACAGTATTTAGTGTTAATTAATTAAGAACAATTGTAATTGTATCGTGATTTTGACGCGACATTGCGTGGCATGTACTGTGTGCGTGAAGGTATGAAGAGGAATGTTTTATATTAAATGCCATATAATGATGTAATCGTAAAGTTGAGGGTCGTTAGTTTATTTTTGTAATATAATTATGGTTGTATTAGACGTGTTCAAATTAAAATAATAGAATACGTAGGTATAATTCAAGGATAAATTAATACATTTCGATTATTTACATATCGTAAAGGAAATCACACAGCATTAGGGCCTGTGCTTATGTCGCTATTTATAAATTATACTAATATCTGAACAGCTGTAAAGCATTTAATTTAGAAAGTTTTAGGCGTTATTGATCTTACATTTAATTCGTATTTTTAAGGAAGTAAGTTAATATTTTCTCCAGCAACCATTTAAATATTTACCGTATTGCATCAAAATTATTATTCAGACTTATAGCGCTTCAAATAATAATAATTTTGCGATACATTGTCATCAATATAATAAACAGTAATAAATTGCTAACAACATGAAGTAAATTCTATTGTTCTGTACTGACACTAAAAACATATAAATTCGAAATTCGTAGACAGCTTATAAACTTACTGCAAACAATGTACTGGGGCCGTATTATGACGTAATAATGTCACCATTTTTCCAGTGTGAGTGAGGGACGGACCCATACAAGGTCGATAGCACCATCCTTTTTTCGCAGTAGAATAATGATGGCATTAATACTTTATAATACGGCCCCTGGCTATATTTGCAGAAAGCCGTAAACTGTACAATAGATAGTGTGAATTATGAAGCGTAGTGTCTAGCCTTCAGGTTTCAGAACAATAACCTTGGTCTGATCCAATAGGTTTGGAATGCTCACATCAATGTAAATATTTTTCTCGCAGTATTTCATGTCTTATGTTGCCAGTAAGTAATTAAGCGTATTTCCGTGTTCTTGTTCATTCTTATGTCGCATGTGGAAAATACTCAAATACTTTACATTCCACTCTTTTACATTAATGCGCTTTAAAATTACTTTTATTATTTATTTACAATCGTTTACATTTTATTTTGATACTTCATAATTTTTTACAATTTTAAAGTGTTAATTTTATTTACTTTTCGTGTTTTATTTATTAACATGTTTTAAATCGCAACTATTATTTACTACTTTTTTAATATTTTGGATATTGACGATTTATCGACCTTTATTGTGATCAATTTCTAACATTGCGTAGGGTACCTAGGCTACAATACGTCTTTAATTTCTTAGAAACATTATATATAGAATTAACTCAAAACTATGTGTGTTCAAAATATATTAAACCTTGAGTATAAATTTTATTGGAAACAGTGTCTCCTTTAAAAAATATTTGTAAATGAATATTATCTTATGACAACTAAAATCTGAAAATATTGCTCAAGAAGTGCCAAATTCTTGTATTTTACGAAATTGGTGACTATTACACTTATGCGCAGCTGGCAATAAATGTCTTATTGTTTAAATTATAGTATCTTGTTTGATTAACGATCCATCTATTTGCTATGTGTAGCACCTTCATTGTTTTTAACTGTAGAAAGAATATTACAATAGGTTTATATTCGATAATACTGTACGTATTTATTTTATTTTGCATTTTGAAAATCACTAGAAATGGTCGAAATATATTTATCACAAGTTTAAATTGTCATTATATATCACAATAACTATTCTATTCAGTCTCACTACGGTTAAGGATATTTTTTTCGAAGTAGCCGTTTAACATCACTTTGAAAACCAAGGCTATCAAGTGGTATAAAAATAATGTCGATAGTATACGAATTGATAAGTATGTTTTTGACTTTAAGCTTTAAACCCACTAACAGTAACACGAGTGCAATCATAAGAATTATAGTAAGAAATTGTCAGTATAGATTGCCACTCTGTCCTCTGTAATGACGGCGCCGTGTACGTAAAATGCGGTAGTGGGGCGCGTCATTTCAGAGTAGACAAACTATACGTATCTCAAGATGAAATATCTGACAATAAATAATTACGTAGCTTCTTCTATAACTAGATGGACTAAAATATTTCTAATATATTAATTAAGATTACAGATTTATCATGAAAATGCAGAGCACTTTTAAGTGTTATTTAAGGAGTAAAGAATTACGTTTGTGATATATTGTATTAAGCCACTCAAAAATAAACGAACTTTCATTATTAGTATGTATTCTTATTTCGGTATCCACATGATGACCACTTTGACTTACTTTAAACAATATAATTGGTTTATTACGGTGTGACGTTAAATATTAGCACAGATGTATGAACGTAACAATAGCGCGTGTCTTTCTTGATTGTGCAAACAGACGTAAACCAATTGTATGGAAAATTAAAAGGACGGCCATTCCGAAACCGGCGAGTATGTCTGCGTGTCTGAAAAAAGTCGGTAGTGAGACGTTAGATATACTCCAAGTGATAAAATCAGTGCATCATGAAAATATCAGTGATTATTACAACTATACTGGTCGCGCAGGTGCGTTATAGACAGATAAAATAAAAACACACGATGTTGTAAAATGTACTTGTACATGTAAGTATTAACGATCTTTTATTAATTCCAGGTGTCGGCCTCATTTTTCGATGTATTTCACGGCGCGGTACTATCAGTCCAAAACAGTTTTGGAAAACTTTTAAGTGACGTAGTAACCGATGTCAAAGAGACTGTAGACTGCACTATATTGGCGGTGGAACACGTTCTTTCTTTGAGCCACGACGCCACACAACGGTATTATGAGAAATGTGGAAGTGTAACTAATAAAACTGATTCCGTCAGTGAAGGTCGGCAAGACGCAAGTGTGCCAAAAGTGGAAGTTACACTTAATTTACCGAATAATTCGGAATACCTACAAAAGCTACCTACTGAAATAGATGCAAGAATCAATGAAACACTTTCAAAGGTTCTTGGCAATTATAAACCTCATAATGTACTAAGTATCGAAAATGTGTTGGCTAAGGAATCTGAACAATTAGTTGGCGTTAGTGATTTAGTAAAAAAGGAACTGGATAAATTTTCCCATGAGGTTACTACTGATTTAAAGAAAATAGAGAAGCAAAGGGATTCAGGGCCTTCTGTAGATACCATTTTACAGGAAATAAAAGTTTTAGAAAAAAGAGAACTAAACACAAAAAATTCTTCAGAAGCTAGGGAGATTCATCAAGTAATTGATCAAGTTTTAGACAAATTAGATGTAATTGAAGCGACTGAAGCTAATGAGAATATTAAACTTGAAGAAATCTTAAAAGATTTAGAAAGTAATTCAAACAATAGTTTTGTGGGTTTAAGGCAACAATTTGAAGAATGGAAAGAAGAAGAGTCTAGACATTTAAGTGAAATAAAGAGTAAAATAGAAGAGCACGAGAAAATATCCGATCAACCGGGGTCATATAATAGAACCGGACACGGATATAATAACCCACCACCTGTTATATTTAATATAAACATGAATAGAGATGATGTTGAGCTTGTTAAAAATTCTCAAGAAATATCCTATGATAACACCACTCAGGTCAAGGGGAAACTTGACAACAATACGAGTTCAAGACCGATTGGAGATAGTAACAAGTCATTAATATCGGTTGCAAATGAACATTCATCTTTTCAAAATAATACATTCAACGAAAGTGGACTGAATAATACCCCAGTAACAAGAACCTCATATTCTACCACAGAAAGCCCGTTTGGAAGTATGATAATTCATTCGTTCGAAAGTCCTACCGCAGTTGGAACTAATGAACGTGCAACTATATCTACAACTCTGCACAACAATTTAAACAGAAATGATACGAACGAGACCATGACGAATACTACATTAGCGATTATTAACATTACACCTGTAAATGATACCATGCCACCAGTCCTCTTACTTGCGAATTTAGATAAACCAGAATCACTGTCAGTGACTGCAAATAAACCCAAAACTATATCTACAAATGAAAATAATTCGAATGAAACTGTGACCGTGAGTAATCCATTACAATCGCCAGAAATCAAAGCAATTAAAGACGTGATAATTCCAGTCAAAAGAAATACAAACTCTGGAAAAGAGGAATCATTTGATTCCGCTACAAATAACGGCACCGTTATTATAAGTGCTGCAGAAAGAGCGGATACACAGATGACTTCAACGTCCCAAAGTAATAATGATTCGAAGGATACAGTATTTAGTAGCATAGCCAAAAGGATTGTTGAAAACACACCTGTAAATGCAACTATCTATAAAACCGTGGAATCTTCAACTTCGGCTACAAATGAACTCGTAACTACTCTTATAACATTTGACGCCATGCTAACGAGTACATTATCCTCCATAAACTTTAGCACACCCGTAAATGTAACGATTCCACCCACCGAATCCAGTACGGCTACTATTAATGAAGAATCTTCAACAGTTACAGCGAGAATAATTTGTGAAAAAGATTCCAATAACACCATGTTATCAAGTACTTCTACACCAAATTTAGAGCGTACACCAATAAGTGAGACTATTCAACCCGAAGAATCCACATTGTTTTCTGGTAAAGACAAATCCACAACAGAATTATATGACACTAAAATATCAAGTACTTCTTTACCAAATGTCGAAAACACACCTGTAAGTGTGACTACTCAACCCGAACAAACCGGTAAAACTTCTGATAATGTAAAATTTTCAACCGTTACAACGAAAATAGTCAATGACAATGATTCGAAAATCACCATAATAACTAGTGATTCGTCACCAATAGTAGAAAATACATCAACAAGTGCGAATGTAGAACCCGAAGAAACCACTACAGTTTCTGGTAACGTGGAGTTATCAAATCCTTCAAATGGAAACATGATAACAAGTACATCTTTGCCAATTATAGAAAGCACTCTTATAAATGGAACTATTCAACCCGACAAAATCACTAAGGCTTCTAGAAACACAACAACAGCAAATGATGATCTTAATTCGAGTCCTGCCGTGGTAACGATGACAACAGAGACGATTTCAGAAAGCATACTCCAAGAAAATATTACTGTAGCCGACAATTATGAAACAGTATCGACTACAAATTCACCAATAGTGTCTTCGGCTACGTTACTACACTCAAATGCTAATACTGACGCTATAACTAGTACTACATTCCCGACAGCAGAAATCACAACTGTTATCGAAATAATTGAGCCCGTTGCAACCATAACGCCCACAATAAATGATGAACCTTTAATCTTGACTACAACACCTGCAACAATTCCAGATAAAGGTACAAATGAAAACACGGATTCAAATGTCATCGTGACGAGTACTACAGAGAACGCGGATAGCGTAGCTGTAACTGAAATTATTCAAACAGTTGAATTCACTAAAGCTCCTGAAGACCAAGAGCTTTCGTCGACATCTACAACTATACAATCAGACATAAGTGAAATTGTGAAAACAAGTACAGTATTCCCGCCAAGAGAAAGCATACTTACAAGTGAAAGCATAACGGCTTCCAGAAATGAAGAGGATTTGAAGAACTCACCGAAATTAGAAACAAATACATCAAGGACTCCAGAAATCTTAAATAGCCCTGATCTGAATTTCAGGGTAAGGAGTCCACCGTTGACGATTACAGAAAGCGCTCCTGTAATCAGAGAAAGGTTGACATCAAAACCGCCTGACCAACTAAACTATGACACAAACGGAACGCCAAGAAATAAGTACGAGTTCAATGCTCCGATATTATTAAGCGATCGTATATTGCAAACAAGACAACCACTTATTAATGCTGAAGTTCCAATGTACGGCCAAACAGCGCCTCCTATTACAAGAAGCTCGTTTAACGACGCTTCGAAGTTGTTGATTCCTGATAGGCTGATTCCTAATGTTCCCAATCAGCAACGTAAAATTGAAAACGACGCGCTACAAAAATCTGCGTTCGACTTTTTTGATTCTGTAGATGACAGATTATCGCATTCGGATTCGCCATTTGGCCCAGAGGAAGATATTCTAAAAATAGGTGCTACACCTTCAACGCCTTTAATAACGAAAGAAAGAAAACCCATAGATCCACAAAGAATGAATTACGAAAATCCGTCATATGTGCCAACACCTAAACATCCAACAGGTCCGCCTTATTCTTTTGGTGACAGAGCCCCAGCGAACACTTACAAACCACAGGGATTAACTACACATAGACCGAAAAAAACAGCTGCTCGAGCAAATAATTATAAAAGCCCACCCATGGACTACGATTCCTTCTTCCATACACCGCCAAGGAACTCGGAGGCACATCAACGTGCTTTGAAAGAGGCTCTACAACTTATTGCGAACAGCAAACGATCAGATCGCATTATTAATAGTATTATGAAAAACAGAAACAAATTCAATGCAAAAAGTGTATTCGGGTAAATGAAAAAACTTATATAGTCTTTTATTCTCTATAACATACTCCATAAAAGATGTGTTAAAATTAGAGCTCCATTGTGGATATTAGGTGCTGCACCGTGCCAGGACTGGCTACCATCGGACTATACGCCTTGTGTCCAGGTGGCTTTCTGTATTGACCCAGCTGACTAGCGAGCGTCCCTTTGGGGATTGTTAACTAACTTTATTATTATTAAGTGTTGACTTTGTTGCATTTATTCTTGACAATATAATAAAACAATGACGATCGAACTGAGTGATTCAATGGAAATTATTATAATCATCATACTTTTGTCTTTAGCATATTTTCCAATGCGAATTATTTAAAATACTTAACTAAGACCACTAAATATTTACTTACTAACTTTTAATTATTTATTATAGAAAGGGAAAGAAAAGAAAATTCTATATATAACGATTTTATTAACAATATAAATAAGTACTTACAAACTTATACTTCTACAATTGAGCTGCGCTACTCTACTGCGAGCAGTCAATGTGTGTTAGGTATATCTTAATTATTATATTAGATTAATAATGTTTTACAGGGTACTATTCTATGCACCAGTACTTTTCTATTCGTTTAGGTATTGACTGTTATAATATGTTCGTATAGCCGAATATTTAAACGCCCTTTAAAGAAAATATTTTATGTACTTCGGTGTGTGTGTAATGAAATAAATGGTCTACGAACACCATCTAATTCATATCTTTCAGTCGTTCAAACTTTTTTCCGTAAACTGATTACTTGATCAAGTGAAAACTTATGGCCGTATATTTCCATAGAGTAGCTTTTCAATATTCGACTATAGCCTCGCATTTTATTAGTGACTTAACAACATGCGGTACGGTAGTATATTACCTACCTATGTGTCTATGATAACTATCATCAACTTCATTTTGTTTCATCTCAGTACAATAAGCTTTTAATCTTAATGTTTTATATTCGTTATTTACTTTTGTACATATTTTTTTAAAATTTGGTAATTTATTGTGTATTGTTCATATTCAATTAATAAATAGTTTCAATTCCTGTCCAAAATTTGGCACGGTCATTGCTCGAACGCGTGCCTCAAATATAATTATTTTAATTTTATTTACAGTGACTATAAGTATGTTTAACAAACGTACATAATCAACACAAAAGCTTTAGTAAACTAACATAACAGATATCAAATAAGGTGTAGGTATACATAACATCAAGTTGATAAAGGTAAAGCACATTTTAAGAAGGTACGTGTAACATAAAGTGTGTGTAGGTAATACAAAATCTCACGCTATATGAAATAACCAGTAGCAGAAATAAGGAACGGTACGGATTTTAAAATTGAGCAATTATCTTCTTAAATTAAATCATTATGTTGTACTTATTATCATAAGGATATTTTTCTTCACACTGGTCTTGTAAATCGTTACGATATTCATGAGTCTATTAACAGAATCTCGTTCTTTCAAAGCCAACAATAAAATTGTTTTATAAATACGTTACTGTATTTCATAGGTTTCAAATACTATTTTTTTTTTCTTATAAATAATAAAATCGATATTCTTATTTTAAAGTACATGTTCTATTCTACGACAAATTATAGTAATGTTCTTAGAAATAGAAGAGTTGGAAGAATATCTATAGTCGATAGTTTCAGCATGATGTCAAGACCTCACTACCTCTAGTGCCTATGAATTCCTTAAAATTACTTTTGATTTCGATGTCTACATTTAGCACTTATGTTGACGATTGTGCAGGTCTGTTATAAAATTCTTACATGAACAAGCGAGGTGCTATAAGCAGACTTGTCGGGCTGTTACTCTGGGGTGAGCTTAGATAATGGTGCTACTACATAATGTATAGGTACTAATTAGCTAAATGACGTTTTTGAACACAGATACATTTACCATGGTGGTGTTTCGTTCATTTTCTTATTCCTATTCATAGAGACTATAATATCTCTAGATGATTGTATGAAGTCGCTTTGGTTGTGTTACTATTATGCAATCAATGAAAAAAAGCCACAGAAAAAAATTGCTACATTTTATTGTCACATAAGACGTTGGTATCATTGATATGAGCAATTTCACATGCTCTCGAATTGTTGCTTGGGAAAACAGAATGAGTGAGTATGGATATGTTCTAATACTAATGTTGGATGCGAGAGTAGATATTATGAAGAGATATGAAAGTACTTATGATTATACGTAAACTTTAGAGAGATATAGTTACGTGTCGTGGAATAGAACACGTTCCGGGCGGGACGGGTGTGCGTTGGGTCTTGTAATGCAACGGCGACGCATTATGTCCTACGGTCTTACTGTAACTTGTTCACGAAAATCGTTAAGAAAATGCCAAATATTGAATATGCCATAGGGAGACAACACACTCACTTTAAACAGTTTGAATTTTCGATTACACCTAAATCGATTTTCCCAAACAAATCACTGCACCTTTTAAAGACACCGTTGCTTATATAATTATTGAATAACCATACTATATTAGACATGTCTATGTAATATGACGTCAGTCTTATCAGTTTAGACGATATTTTAGTTTCTGGAAGTAAGGCTTTGTACTTAATATATTAATAAGTATTAATAATAAATTAAATCTATGAAAATAATCATAAAAGAGTTCAAATTAAAGAAACTAAAAAAGATAGACCTAAAACCTCATATGAAGATTTGCCCATTAACAAAGCCTAAACAAGTGTACAAACCGAACAAGTCATCAGTTTTATTCTAAATAATATTTATGTTAAAATACTAAAGCGCAGGCCACACTTCGAACGAATCGAAACGTAGCTAAGTTCGTTTAGCTTTCTTCCGCGTATTTTCATACTTCGGTTCACTCGGCGTACTATCCGAAGTATGAAAAGACGCAGAATAAAGCTAAACGAACTTAGCTAGGTTTCGCTTCGTACCCAGTGGTCCCTGCGCTTAAAACTTGCTATAGGTACTGACGTCATATTTCCATAAACATGTGAAGTCAAGATTTCCATTACGAAGGTGGCGGACACCGCACTAGCGACGAGGTAGCATACTGGTTGAAATGCTTGTCTATGGGCACTCGATCGTCGTATAGTGTGGGCGCCTGTAGGATGATGCCTGCCGTGCCCACTAACACAGCTAGCGTGAAGATCCATAGGAATAAACGGTCAAGCACCATCGCTACATATTTCCAGTCCTCTTTTACCTGTTCATAAAAAAGACTCCATTTTAAAATGATTCAGTGAAAAAAAAAATACTACTGGATAGTTCATGTTTTTTCCGTGCAGTTTACGATACTTTTAGCTGATTATAGTGTCCGTACGCTACAGTAGAGTATTCTGTTGAAGGTGAACCCTTTAGGTAGGGACATCTTTTGGTAATGTTGCAATATTTCCCAAAAGTATGCAAGTAGGTACCATTTGACTTGATTATAGCGATAATGATGTTTGTAATAATATCAAATCTTATTGCATCGTTAAGCTTTCGATACACGAGCGTTTTGTAAGCGATGCATGGCTACGCTATTTATTTTTAGATCCTGTTAGGTAAACGTGACGAAGAAAACGCCCTACCTTAGTAGAGTCCTCGAGCATCCTAGTGTGTTCTGCGATAAATCGCACGCAGAAGCATGTTTTGTGCACTTCTGGCGGACAGGCAGAATGGCTGAAACCGGGTGGCGGGTCGGGCACGGGGCTAAGGGTCTCGTCTTCGGGGGCTAGCCCCCCTGGCAGACCCCCGGCTAGTCCCGCACCCGGCCCCGCACCCCCTTCACTTGACCCGTGCACCAGGCAGCTACCGCCGAACCTATTGCTGTCACCCATCCTGAAAGCCAACGCAATTATAGGTAGGTCTTCTGACGCATAATTTTATTCTACCATGGAACATCGTGCTGCCCTTGAGAACCTGTGTGGGTGTGGGTAGAGTCATTTCGGCAATAAAAACTGAAATCATTTTGCTACGGCTACACTTCGCGGTATCGCGAACTTTTCTTCGTGCGCTCTCTCTCGCACACCCCGCGATTACTCGCTGAGCAACAGAGAGCGCTCGAAGAAAAGTTCGCGATAACGCGAAGTGTAGCCGTAGCATTACAGATTTTCACAAATCAGAAACAGAATATTGGCTCAGTTAGCAAAATGGAAAAAGAAATGTTTAAGTAGGTATTCATTGAAATTTTTACTTTCAAAAATTATTGTTTACTTGCTTCCGCCCGCAGCTTCGCCCGCGTGGTATGTCGATGAAAAGTAGCCTATGTCCTTTCTCAAGCTCTATATCTATATCTCTATCTGTGTAACAAATTTCATTCAAATCGGTTCAGTAGTTTTGGCATGAAAGCGCGATAGACAGACCGACAGAGTTACTTTCGCATTTATAATATTAGTAAGGATTAGATAGGTATTCATGCTTCCAGTGGTATGTGACATATTTTTTTGCAAAATGCGTGACACTGATTGCAATACGTATAAAAGTTCCGAGAACTAGAAACATTATATTGCCAGGTTTTTATGCTGCCAAACTGATGAGAAAAGTCTTCCGAATTTAACTGCTGTGTAGGCAGATATTTAAAACGCAAGACATGACATTTTTTTTAAATTCTAAGACCTCTTTTTAAATGCCGATGCAGCATCCTATATTTTGACTTCGCTCGTCTCGTCAAATAGTTTTAGCATTTTCTTCGATGTCACATATTGTGCTGCTACTTGTAGGTATATATGCCTTTCACAAATGATCACATATATTTTGTTACCTATCATCTTGACGGCAGATATTAATGGATGAATCATGAAATAGGATATTGTTGCCGAGTTGTCCATAGTAATATAATTATTATGTTCGTGACTGTACACCTATAGATATTTCTGCACTTTTACATAATCACCTAGATTATTCGATAGCAGAACGGAGCTGTCTACTGACCAGCACCTTCTGGTGTTTATTCTAATTCTATATTTTTTAATATAAAATAACATTCACGCCTCTAATCCCCGAAGGATAGGGGGTTGCGGGTGCGCTATAGCACTATACTCCCACATTTCACACAAAAAAAACTACACACGGTACAAAAAGTTTTTATAACAAGATAATCTTACCCAGAATTGAGGTAGGTGGTGTGTGTAAGGTCCTCCTTGCTCGGCGTCCTCGTAAGAGGCCGAGGAGGTGGCGCAGCAGGCGGCGGCCATGCGCCAGGCGCGCAGCAGTCGTCATCTGCCGCTGCGAGTCGGTACGGGTACAGAGGACGCGCCGTGCCCCCGCACCGCACCACCACGCCGCACGCCGTGTACCGCGATCTGTGGTAACAAATACCAAATAGGTAAATAAGGCCGGCTTGAAAAAAACATACTCTCAAGTAGATACACTTCTACGCATAGCGAGTGCAAGCGCACTCGCGACCGGCATTTGTTTGCCATATATGTTTCTACACTACATACACATCTTATTAATAGTGTGCGTGCGCCTGATCACGGTATGAGGCCGGACGTTTGTAACATGTGTTATACGAGTAATCGGATTAATATACGATACTCTAATCCGATTATTGATTACCATTTACTTCGGGACATTGGCATTAAGTGAGTTTTCTGAAAATAGATACATCGTATAATCTGTTTACCTACTTTGCAAGTACGTACTCGTGAAAGCCAGTAAATATAAAAGTAAAATAAAGTGCAACCAAATGGATATGCAAAGCGCTCTTCAATCGCTCACTATCATTCAATTTGTTGGCTTTATTCTCTGTGAAACTGCGGTAAGGAAGTGAACCGGGATTTGTAAATTCGGTTTTATCTTATTGTTATTGCCTACCAGTCTTTCACTACCTTTTTAAAGGATTAGGTAATTAAGAGCAACCTATAAATATCAACTAAACGTATCCAATACCTACGTAGCTACGTAACGGTCTACGGGGAGCCGTACGTAGCAGTTAACCTTTGGTTATCATCAATAATAATGTTTTTATTTACAATTCAGTAAGCGTCGCAATATAGCCACTTGGCTATTGCGGTCGGACCGAGCCGCAGCGATAAGACCGAGACCGAGATATTTATTATTTTTACCCGACTACGGCGAAGGAAAAAGGAGGGTTATGATTTTGACCGGTATGTATGTATGTATGTATGTATGTATGTTCATCTGTTCCCTCCTATCTTCCAAACCACTTATCACAATTTGACAAATGAGGTATCGTTAGAAGCGTCGTGATTGTCCGCTGGTTATAGGCTATGTAAAGTCACATTAAATTAAAAATGGCGCCCTCTAGAGGACATAAAGTGAGGAACTTATAAAAATATATGGTTTAATCGTACCATGTTGGGTATCAAATGAAAGGGCTTAATGAGCACATTTCAAAAATATGTATATTATAACCCCAAAAGAATATAAAAAAAAATCAAGTAACAAAAACTAAAACCCAACTACGACTTAAAAGGTATAAACAAGACACCACAGACAGACAAATTAAAAATCCGGAGTCACACGTAATATGTTCGATTTATGCCCTAACACGTGTCACTCCGGATTTTTAATTTGTCTGTCTGTGGTGTCTTGTTTATACCTTTTAAGTCGTAGTTGGGTTTTAGTTTTTGTTACTTGATTTTTTACATAAAAATTGCTTCTCGCTACGCGGCTACGCCGTAGCGCCGTAGCCCGTAAAGGCTTAGCTACGCTGAGATACGGCTACGATTAGACGATGTTAACAGGCTGTATGATCCACCTTCACTTTTAATGTAATTCAAAACACTGCTAGCTGCTTTTAAACATTGTTAATTTTAGACAAGGCTCACAGTGGAGCGGATATCTGTCCGCAGTCAGAATGCAGTCTGCATATTTTGCAAACGTAAACATTGGAGCTAACACTAATTTACATGTAAGTCTTGCTAAAGTGCTATAAAAATAAACAATAAGAATCGAACGCGTTTTTGTTTGTTTTAAAAGTAATGAACTTTGGTTACGGCGCCTGCGGCGGGCCGGTCAATAAATCCTAAACAATCTGTATGTGACCTAGTTCCGAATATTCCGAAGACTATCATCAAATATTTACATACGCATTAATACTTTATAGGAAGTAGGTATGCAGTATGTAGGTGGGCGATAAGTACATATTAGACTTACTTTGTAACTATTGCAAATAGCGTGTTTTGTGCATTAATTTATCAAAGAACTTAGTAATCTTAGATGTTTAACGATCCCACAATTGATTTCAATGAAGAGTTTAATGTAGGTGACGAGACTAAAACTGACATCAAGTTTAAATTAATTACCCCAAAACAGACACCACATTAGTGGATAGCTTAAGGAGGAAACCAACAGATGATCCGAGCATGTGATCTGCCTCAGAGATCCATTTACGTAATGTTGGGTAAGTCGGCAACCACAGCGAGGCGGCGGCCGTTACACACCTCTAGTCTAGTTTAACAGACATCCCTTCATAAGTGAATTACGATACCGACTAGCTATCCGCACAAATTATTCGCGAGCCAGTTAACTGACAGACATACATACTAAACAACAGCTATTCATGCATTCTAGTGTAACCAGTGACTGGCTACGAGTGGTAAACGGTTGTGGGTAATAATAGCTATGCGCTGGCGGATCAATAGTTCAGTTACGATCAACAGTTAATGCATCAACCTAGATATAAAGTTCCATATGCCTCGGTGTGTAGCTAAGTGCTGATAATGTACCGGATTTTGAATGGAGGCAAACATGTTTGATGTCTGGCCGTAAAATTAAAACATTAACTCGGAATCTCGCAGAAATACCTCAAAGTGATGTAAGCTCATAAAAAGGCGCTCGGCAAGCAAAGTTGTCGTCAGAATCACGCTTTAAAAAAATCTCCGGCACGCAATCTTTGCAGTTAATTCCGTCGCTTTTTTAACTTTAAGCTTTGTAGGTACTAAAGTTGAGTAAACGTGAGAAATAAACGCCTGACTCCTGCGGCCGCGACCGGCGAGTCTTTTAAACTTATAATTAATTTAGAGTTGTTACTGATCCGCGGTCGGATTTACGAGTTGGCGGCCCGGCTGGCCGGAATCAGCAACGTTCACTCAGAGATCCAGATTAGAACAAGTAAAGTCCGAATTAATTTGACTTTAATTGCGAAGATTGTGAAACAAAGTTTAGCGAGATACCTACTGTAAGTTTAGACTCACCTTGTATTGTCAAACTTGTACTGCGGTCGTTTCATGAAGAGTAGTCGTGGCAGGATGTGAATGAAAACTCGCTTCACCCAAGGCGCCATCCGGTGGGTCTGCGGCGAACGGAAGTGGACGTTTAGGACCACTACCGTCACACATATACTAAAAGCAATAAAAGGTTTTATTACTCAAGGACATGGGTATAATAAATAGCTTATATTGGGAGTAGAATTAACCGATACGTACCTAACATTCTGATCGTAACTTTAATTCGGTACTTCCCATTGCTATACACGCATCTTAGTAGAATATTATATTATATTTTATTTGAGAAAGTTTGAGTATAAAATACATAGTGAAATCACAGAATAAGCAAACCATTGTAATTTCCAACGCCGTGCAATGCTTTCCTATGTTTATCTTGTTCGTGTGTACATAAAGGATCAATGACTAACAATCCCTGCGTACATACATTACGCTTAATTATGAATGCTAATAGTTTTATTCATAGGTTTACACAATAGTGCTACAAATAATGTTGGGTAATTTGTTAGTTCCCTGCTGAATAGTGCGGAATCAGGTAGTTCGCGCCGCGGCCATGTTACCGGTTTATTTATGAATAATAGTAATAGTATGTAAACCATGTAGGTAGGTACCTAATATTATATTGGTAGCAGGGGCGTATTTTAAGATTCAGCGCCCTGGGCCTGAAAAGTTCGCCGCCCCATAAATTAAAGGAAAAAAAAGCAACGAAACTTGTCCCGAGTCGCGATGGAGTCCGACCAACCGACACGCCGCCGCGCCGGCCGGTCAGTAAGGGGCGAGTCACACCGGAATGCCAGCGGCCAGCAGCGGCACCCGCTCTCCGCTGGCGGCCGCTTGCGGACTGGCGCGACCTCCAGACCCCATGCGCCTAATCTCCTCTTGGCTAGTTTAGTTTCTACCTTTTCAAGCTTTTCAAGCTTTTCAAGCGATACGCCGCCCCTCGCAGTCTACCGCCCCGGGCCATGGCCCTTTTGGCCCTAGGGTAAATACACCCCTGATTGGTAGAAACCTAGCCACTGCATAACTATTAGCCTTACTTATGAAAGTTTCTGTATCACGTAAGGATCCATAAGGAATAAATGTTTTTGAAAATTTGTCATTTTTTTCCAGGCCATGTAGGTACCCATGCGTGGTAAAAAAATGTAACTTACATAAAGTCTTCATTTAGAAATTGCTACATTACGTCGCATACACAATCGTGTGTTTCGTTATGTACATAAATATTAACACTTAGCTTAGACTTTTAGCAACTTTGTAGCGGCACTTTAGCGCAGAGGTTGGGGTGTCAAAAATTAGATTTTCGTGAAGCTAGAGCACGCAATCAAATATCTTGTTTAGAAACCAGCTTTTAATTTATATGGAAATGTGGTAGCTGGCACACCCCAACTGAGCCATATTTAAATAAATTACTTTTGTCGAAAATGTATTATTAAAGTGCTTTGATTTTACAAAATTGAACTCGAAGTTAGCTTTGATCTTTTTACCTAATATTAATAAGGATATTAACATAAGTGGCTGTTGAAAAACCTAATAAAGACTATATTATTATAAATTTTAGGTACTAAAAAAATCTGCAAAGCTATTTAGATATAACTATTTTCTAAATTCTTTATCAAAAAACATTCAATTTCCTGAAATTCAATAAATTAATACCTACTTCACTATAAAACTGACTCTAACGTAAATAATATTTTAACTAAGAATAGTCCTTTGTCTTTTATAAAGAGCAATACTTGGAACCAAAGATTACTGGCATATATGTAGCTACCTATTTTAGTTGTTTCCTCCCATGTGACGAGGATAAAAGGGTCGCTGAGAATTAAATTAAACACCCTCCACTCTCAATTTGCGAAATTATTACATTTACCAAAGAAACATAAACGACGGGAGCATCCATGTTTATTTTTATTTTTAATCACGAGATAGTTTGTGTAGCTCTATGGTAGTTTACTGCGCCGTTTTCTGTTTAGAGCTATCAAACTTTTTGACTTTTTGTGGTGGGTCGTTGCTTGGCGTCTTAGCTACTTATTAGCACAATTCTGGTATATACAACTTGGGAGTAATCTATATTCATAAATGCTCAGATTCAATAATTATAAAAATGCAATTGCTATATAGTTTAACATTGAATTACTACTAGTTGTGTAGAACAGTAGAGCAGAAAAACAATGATTAAAATAATTTTATTTGATTAAATAAAGCTCATAATGTAATATTATTCTACTTAAATAATCATAAAGGCAACTTTCCTCCTGTTAAATAATTATCCAACTACATATTTTACATGTGAGCATTACGTTGTCAGTGCCGCTTTACAAGCAATGCCATCGTCAATATTAATTTAGCCATCAAGGCACATAAACAGCACGTCATCAAATAATAGACGTTTTGTAAATTCACAATATATAGAGGATCAAACTATTCTTGTATACTATGTAGACGCGAGGGGGAAGTGTACAATAAATTCCTCTTACGTCAAACTTACCGACAAGCATTGTACCTCTACAAGATGGCGGGAAACTTAACTGCTGAAACTACGGCTTTACTTCACGAGGTCAAATGAGTCGCCAACGGGACATGAGAAAAACTACAAACTAAGCTACTTCAGGTAAGGTAAGGGCGTCCCTAAGGGTGTTTTTGTCGGGATCACCCTTTCTCCGGCTGCGGTCACCATGCAACAATTCGCTTGTCCATGTCTACTGGTCCTATCTTTTTTTGGGTCAAATTTATTCCATTTCGGACGGTTGAAGGCACTTACCTGATAGATACGAGAATCATGGCGAATATAAGGTACTTTCCCAAGAGGGGCACAACCAGAGACGTAGGAGGGATGATCTCGACGACCAGCAGGAAGAACACGTGGAGACTAATCAATATCGAGATCGATAGGGTTACCTGTTGACAATAACACACTCATATTAATAAAATTTCAAAAATACTTGAAATATAAAATATTCATCCTAAAAAAAAAACACCCTATTATCTTCTTTGGAAGAAACTGAGGCTTTCTTACCTAAGGAGCCAGTGCCACACAAACCCTTCGCTCCATTATAAGTACGTAAAATACTGTATTATTATATCGAATGGGGTTCTTTATGTCGTGTTCCAAATAACCGATAATCATTTTAAGTAAAACGAAAGTCTGTACTTTTTTTATGATAGCCAACAGTTTTTCAAGGAAATAAAATATAAGTTTTTATACGTCAATTTAAGTTTGATGTACATGTTCAAGTTAACGCTCGACACCATGCCGCATAACCCGATAACCAATCATTTCATCATAGTGATTTACGACTTTTATCCATCCACGCATACAACATAAACTATTTAATTTTTATAATTAGAATTAATAATTTAATTATTTGATATGTAGAATTTATAATGAAATTTTAATACTTGCTTACTAACCAGCGTTTTACAAGTTAGCAAATAAATAAATAAAGTAACATAGGTACTATCTAACAATGAACACAATGTAATGCTACATATTATACGATAACGATACATAAGTATGTAGACAGAAACGTAATCTCAATTCCACCGTTGAATATCAGTGAACGTAATGAGAATGAAATATTTGCTACACATTGTTATCTTACATAATTAATTGAACTTAGATTCTACTCCATCTTCGAGAATGAATAAACATACTACTCGAAGTTAACTCAGATGCTGATTGCGATGAGCATTATTAGAAAGTGATTTAAAAAATAAAATTGAAGATTTGATGATTACTGATCACTTATAATTACTGATCATATATTTATAGAAATAATGTAAGTACTCAAATACGCGTCATCAACGATCCAAAGTATGGGTAATCACCAACCTGATTGAGATTTACGACAAAAACTCAGAACTTTTAGGTGATTGAAAAGTTCCATCCAATGATGTCCCTGAGGTCAAATAAAAGGGGCCAAACATGCCTCGGTAGGTACATGTACACCATTATGGAATCGATATCGAAAGAGTATGCCAAGGCTGCTATAAGTTAAGACTAAGAAGATACACCTCACAGTGAGGAATCTCTTAACACTTTGGCGGACAGTAAACGCACATAGACGTAATAACAATAAAACTTCAATTGTGTCTCATTCACTGTCCGCCAAAGTGTTAATGAACTATGTGAAATTCAGTACTTGTATTAAAGATGAAGAATAAAGTAGAGTACACAACTTTTACGACAGCTTTAAGAAAATGATGTATAAAGGATTATTTGTTATTACTTTAATATTATATTTTCATATATGAAAGTTAATTTGTTATATGGCATGGCATGCGATAAAATAAGTGAATACTTGTTTGCTAATGATTTTGCTTAATTGAATAAATGTTTACAACGTTTATAAATAAACAGAAACTAAATGGATAACTTAATAAAATGCCTAATTGCGCAATTTATTTAGCTTTTTAGTATTAACGTTAATAGCAAAAATATATATAGTTGTGTCCAGATTATATAAAAAAACAAGTCTGTATTTACAAGTCGTAGTAAATGTAAAAGACTATCGTTTAAAAGAAAGCGAAGTCTACTAATTAAAACCTTTTTTCAGTTATGAAATGAATGACAACAATACCTAGAATAAAAAAGAGCGGAAAAGAAAAGCCACGTCTGATGCACAAGAAAAGTGACTGATGCTACGGCGTAGCAAAGGCGTATCACATCGGCTACGACGCGACGGCTACGTCGTAGCAATATTACAGTTCTTTTAAAAGAGCCTAGTTACTGCCTTGCTTATTAAAAACCCTGACCAAAATAACTAAGTTACAGAATGCTCTAGTACTTGAAGCGCATTATTGATTAATAGCAGTACCTAGTTTTTTTTTGGTATTCAAAGCGGGTCCAAGTAAAGTCAATAACGTGAAAGTTTTTTTAACTGACTCACTTATTATGAGGGTATTTAGGAATCTCATCTAAACTTCATCTCTCTTCACTATTCGCTATTTCACCTCACTAGTAACTTTGCAAAAATAAGACGTCAGTTAGACATTAGTATGCGCAGGTACGACGAAAATGTAAGCTAATGTAAGCTTGATGTATTCCACATTCGCCTTAACCAGATCACTATTAGGCGTCGGCGTACAATATTGCCAAAACCTTCTTAACACATTTAGAGATAACAGTATAATGTCATTAGTTTACATCCCCGCGATACAATTGCGTCGCAGTAACTCACAATACTCGCGGGAAGGGTCGTGTAAATCATAACTAAGCTCAATTTGAACGCTTGATACACAAATGAAATACATTTTTATTACGTTGGGGTAGGTAATCACAAGAGAGCAATAAAAGAACACGTTGAGTAATCGTATTTGAGCAATTTGAACCTCAGCGATTGTAACAATATTCACTGTAAACTTTACGGACCGCCATAACTTTGTCGACAGAACGCGCGGAATTTTTGTTAATTTGTTTTTAGAAGTTCAGCCCAATAACGGCGCAGGAAATTTTATTCATGTGGGCTAAATTAGTATAATGAAAAAACATGAGGTGTTTCCCATTAGGGCTAGCTTGGTTTGTTATTGTTTTTTGGCAAACACTTGGTTATTAAACGATTATTTTAAGCAAATTCACCTTAAGTACCGAGTTGTAAATAGTTAGTCTTTAATATAAAGTCAATGGGTAAAAAAAGTAAATACAAATAAATTTTACAGTGATTTTATCGTGAACTAAACAAAACCTAAGAGTAAAATCAAATATTTGTGATACCGTATTACTTAGCCTAACAACTTGCCTACAATATGTAGAATGGATTTACATAACTAAAAATCGTTAGAACCAACATCAGTAAATAAATGCAGCAGTAGAATTTATCCAAAGTTCATCTTTGTTAGTTAAACTTCATTAAAAAAAAACACGCACTTGGCCAGTTTTCTTATTTAAAGATTAGTCCTGAAACCTTAAAATCTAGTCCTATGGTAGCATTACGTTCTGTAAGTTAAATATCGAGCTGTAGTAGGTACCTACATAGATCAAAAGAGACAATGAATTCCCGAAAGGGCTTTATCAAGCTTTATATCTTAGGCTCTTTGTAGTTCGTAGAAAAGTGGACATAGGGGTTTATAAACTATTTGATCAGTTGTTCAAACATTACGCTTATATACAGTTCGGATTGTATATAAAATCTTCGGAACGTAAATATGGTTGGAATAACGTCGCCGTATGCAAAATTGAACGCATTCTATAAAACAAATCTAACATTGACGAAGTGGACCTAACAGAAGAGAACTGAATTAGATTAATGAATTATTTTCTTTGTTTCTAACATTATATCTAATATTATTATACTTACTATTTACATTATATAATAAATTAAATTAATTAATGATTTAAAAAAAAAAAGTTTAATGAATAATTACCTTCTCTCCGCTATCTGAAGGCAGGTAAAATGTGAGGACGGTAAGGAAGGAGATCCCCATGCAAGGGATGATGATGTTGACCGTATAGAACAGTGTTTTTCTCCGCATCGTGATGTTGAATGTGATATCCAGGTACGGCTCGTCGCAGCATGTGTAGAACTTCTCATTCCTGTGCAAATAATCATAAAGGATCATGGGAAAAGAAAATCATTCTCATGTTTATTAGTTCAACTGTCATTAACGAGACACAATAGAATTTTTAATTGTTATATATCTTAAAAGACTTTTCGATAGTCGGAAGGTTATATACCAAACTTGTTAGTAGCTAAGAATTAATTGCTATAAATCATCTTCGTCATTCTCTTGCCCTTATCCCAAATTATTTGGGGTCGGCGCAACATGTCCCTTTCTTCGATACTTCTCTATTAGCCGTCATCTTGGTAGTCACCCCCTTTCTAGCCATATCATCTTTGACACAGTCCATCCATCGTTTCTTTGGTCTTCCCCTACTCTTATAGCCATCGACATTCATACCCAAAACAAATTAATTGCTATACGTCAGGCATATTTAAACAATGAGTCAAACTACTTAGAAAACTTTGAAGATAGCATTGTCATTGTATTGCCTTTAAAATGTGTCTTATTAAGTTACTCAAACCGCGTAGAACTCTGAAATTAAATTACTGGATAGAATACAGCCATTGAGTCGGCGACAGAGGCTCCTCAAATGAAACTTCGTAAAAGTCAAACATCAATAACGACACTTTCGCCTTTCAGTTAGGTACAGTTGAAGTTTTAAAAGCGATTTTAATATTTAAATATCATTTTATAGGCGGGCAATAGAAAGTTTTAAGTAGTCGAGATTAAAGCGGTAGACACGTAAGACTACTTTGAGCCTTCTGAAAAGGTTTGAATAGTTAGACAGTTGTACGCAGAAATCTTAATGCAAATTAGTTAAATAATAGATCACGAACCTACATTAAAGTTAGTACAAGTAGATAGGTACCTAAACGCTTGCAAATTTTGTTAAACAATATTTTATGAGCGGCCATATAAGAAGTGTGTGTTCGTGTAATTTCGTAGAGTAGCTCGTAAAAGCTTTGAAGGAATATGAAAATGGCATTTATATCGTTTCCAGGGAAATCATTTTATATGGAAAAGCGCAGTTTGTCCCGACCGTCTAGCTATCCGTCAATCAAACGAAGGGTATATTCCATATGCAAAGTTATGATATAATATTTCACGGTGATAAAACATGAGCGTTTTATTATTGGGCTAATATTTTTGGAGGAAACCAAGTGCCGTACTGTTTTATTACGCAAAGTGTATGTACAGATGCTAATATGTCTATAGATTTATATTTTGGTACGTCATATTTCTTCTGTAAACAAAAATAACCTAAAAGTAGAACACAAAGCAACTACCAGATTCTCGTCGTAGATATTATATTAAAACACGTTAATTTAAACCTTGAACGGCGTCTACGACAGCGTCTTTAGAAAACGTCAGAGCTTGTAAAACCACTTGACAATTTTACTGTTGCAATAGCTTTGTTAACGTGAAAATGCGAACTTTATTCAAAGCAAGTAGGAGTCAGCCGCGGGCTGTGTTACAACTACAGAATATGTATAAAGGACATTACCGGAGGCTCGTCTGTAAGGAGATTTTACTGTGTTGCTTTAGCGAGGGCCTTTGTTACTGCAACATTTTCACAATACGCCACCCGTGTAAGTAAAGCTGAAATACTGTTTTATTTTGATGAGGTACTTAAACGTCAGTGTTATAAAGCCGAGTTATTTTCGAGAAATATTTTATTTCTAAGAACAACAAACAACCCTCCTGTTACTGCCTGTTTTCTTTAAGTATTCCGAACGCCTCTTCCTTTTTAAAATCCTCTTAGAATTTTAAAATGGCGTCTATAAAGGAAAATGTACATTGAGGTGAAGCAAGGATTTGCTCAGCGTTTTTAGACAAGCTGATTAGATTATTTAGTGGATACCGGGGTACTTGAATCTTCGTCAACGTGACTTATCAGAACATCTTATTCAGGCATTATACCCACGCATTTTAAAGGGGTTGAAATCGGGAGGCATTCGAAGCGTACGCTTAGAAGCAAGCGCAGCTTAACGTGGCAAAGCGGATACACGTCGTAAAAGTGATGGCGAGGTAAGTGACGTCGGGTTAATAATGACACTCGTGTGTTCGAGAGGCGATAACGGCCCGTAGCCGGCAAGGAGGGCTGAGGACAAACGACCGCTGTACATCGAGCTCCAATTAACTTTTGTTTACCGCCTACGGGACGTATTTCCTGCTGTATTAACCTTTGTTTGGGCCTTTTTTTAATTACTGTTCAAGTGCCTACCAAATATTGTTAACAGAGGAACATTTTATTTAATGGTAAACAAAAAATACCTACCTCTATGAAGAAACACGAGTGTAACTTTTAATACGAAGCAATTAAAAGTTAAAAGACAAAAGAAAGGAATTACTAAACTAAAAATAAATGAGCCCCTGTCGTAATAACATAAACGTACTGATAGCGGTCATTTAGTTCAGCCGTCACCGGCGGCCGGCGGCCGCCTACAATAACTGAAACTAAACGGTCGTACGATAAACTTTTATATTTCCAAGCACGAACGTGAGCATTCTTAGTATCCTTACACCGTCGTAGTTTAAATAATTCAAGGAAATGTGAGCGTACATCGTTGGACTCATCCGTCGTAGCCGTGCACCGGTTATTATTTTACGGTGAGATCAACTGCGAATAACACGAGAGACATCTTTTGCAGCGTTATATAGGAAGTTTGTTCTGTTATTTCAGGCTTCGTTTATAAGCTGGAGTAAGAGGGATTAAACTAGTTGATACAAACTTAGCTTGGTAGCAGATGGGACCTAATCTGGCAAAGAAAAATAAACCGACCATCTGTATATAACGGATAGAAACTAATATAAAACTGGGCAAGACTTTCTTTTGACTGTTTCCAATCCGGAACTTGCGAATAATAAAGACATTTTGAAAAGATCTGGAAAAGTCAGTAAAAGTTGAAAGAAAAGGTAGTTATTTCAGCGTGGGCTGATCAGTACTCGACTGAAACGCAATAATGCGAATTTTATGGTAAGTACGTAAGTACCACTAAATGTATAGTTATCAGACTACATAATAACGCCCTAATGCTATAAATAAGTTCTTTAAACGTCATAGATATACAGACTGAATGATTTACTCTCAATTCATTCCCTAAACAAAACAACTTTTAAAAGGAAAATAACTGACTGGCTTATCACTTTAGATTATACCCAAATTGAAGACCTTTTCAAAACGATATCCTAACATAATGTTCCCTTGCAACGCACTTACAATTACCCCGCACTACACACACTCACTCCACATCACACACACTCACCCCACACACCACAAAACACTCACCTACATCCTCCCTTGCATGTATTTTTATTTTTAATTTAACTTTATTCCATTATTATTATTTTGTATACCAATTTTTATGAGCAATATTATAATATATTTGTAATGTATGAGATTCTTATTTAATATTATATGCGAAATTGCGAATCAGATCGTCTCCAGTACGACATAATAATGTAAAACTTTCTTTAGGGGGCCTGGTGACCTGACATACAGGTTTTGAAAAAAACTTAGTTTAGGCACCAGTCTTCCACAAATTAATTATAAATTTGTCTCTGTAGACTATTTATTTACTTTCTCTGTAATTTGTGGTAAGAAAATAAAATAAATAAATAAATAAAAATAAATATCGAAAATGGTGCTTTTATTAGCCTTCTAAAAACATGAAAAAGACACTCGTTTTTATGAATAATGGGTAGGATTAGGGCATGTACCTATAAACCCCATCAATTTAAAGGCAATTTCTTTAAGCCCCGTTCACGGCTTCGGGCGATGCGACTTGCTTCAAGCGACGCGCTCGTCACCTGCATCAGTCGCGCCACAAATCGCGTCTATGACTCGTGGCATGCTCTTTCATTTATTTTCTCCACTGTCGCTGTCACAAGACTCGTGTCGCTTGAGCGTGTAGCTCGTGGCCAAGGGGTAATATTACGTACCTGACAGCCGGCACCTCGAGTATGTCCCACTCGACGGACATGTAGAACTCTGACAGGTCAACGCCCACCGACACCACGTTGCTGCCCGCTTGCTCATCCATATGCCTCAAGTCCACCTGTGTACATACCAACTCACAAAACTATTTACTCGTCCCAACATACGTGAACATTCACAAGGCACCGGAGTTCAAATGAATATATTCATCTTAAACCTACGTCTTGAATGAACAAAATTGATTAGAATTTCAAATGTGGGGTATGCAGGAGATACGTGTGTCTTGATTGCGATGATGAACGTTACGTGTTCTCATTGAAAAGGGGCTCACATTCAAGCTTATATCATTTAAAGCGACCTCGGTTAGACTAACCTAAGAAGGACAAGTAAATATGAAAGTATTTGCGTTCTATTCCTGTATACTAGCAGTGAGTAGATGAAGAGTTTTTCTCTTTGTGTTGTATTCTACTTAGCTATTTTGGCCTAGTGCTTTTTTTTCCCAGATTCAATATAAGGTTACTTATCTTTCTTTAAATCATTTTGCTGTCCACGTCTCTGGAAGAAATCTGTGAATACTTACTCAAATTACTCACACTTTTAACATTCTAGTAAGACTCCGGTGCCAATATCGAATATTTTGAAAATTGTTACTAAGTATATTCTCTTATAATTTAAAATTAATATACTCTAGTTAAATACACATCGATAACTTTAAAAGACACATATATAAGGAAGTTTAACACATTTGCTATTACTTGTTTAGTCTTATGATATGCGTTTAGAATGATGCAGGTTAGTTCTACTTATTAGTATCTCATATGGAGTAAAAAACAATGGTTCTGTTATTAATTAATTCGAATTAGACTCAATTCCCTTTTTTTGTAACCCGATTGAAATATTAAGTCATGCAAGTTGTAATGTCATAATGTATGAGGAATCTAACGTAATTTGTGGTTAAACTTGCAGCACGCGAATCATTTTTATCTAAGCTAGTTGATCATTATGTTTTACTCCATTGTAGGATAGTGATTAGTTGTTATATCTATTTATTTAAGTTTAATTCATTGCCTATTTAGTCATAAGAATTACTTATTTGATACATGCACCCTGTCACACAATGTGTTGAATTATCTAGATAAAAATCCCATCAAATCTTGCCAACGCAGACATTAAAACTGTGTACTTCACTATGTCGGACTCTCTGTATAAAAGATCAGTATATTCCAAGCTGGTGTTCGCATGAGATGCCTCGAAAACAATACCACAGAGTGTGCCAAGTGGGATGTACCTGAGTACAAACTGAGAGCAAAACCTTTAACGACAAACCGACACACTTATCTTCAATGTAGACATGTCACAACAATTCGATTCATGCGAAGAAATAACAACGCGAAAACACAGAAAACACCGAATATAACGAGTGATCGTGGAGCTTTCGACAAGAGTAAATAGGATGAGGACGACCTCCTTCTCCTGGTCCCTTAACGTTATCGCATAGAATAAGCGCACTACTTCGTGTCGGAATATCGTATTTCGGAAGTAGCGCACTTCATTCTCAACGACTCGTCAAAAAATCTGATAAGGAGGTCGAAAGCGCCGGCTCCGCCGCGCGTGTGTGTGTCGCGCGGACGCAGCGTCCCGAGCGACCCGCCTCATACCAACTCGGTCTGAGTCTCTTTGTCTAATGAACATTAAACCAACGATTGCGTTCGTTACAGTGGTTGGCGTGTTGGCATAAGACGTGTGCTTCGGTCGAGTGTTGTAATAGCATGCATCGACCGTCTCCTCGACAGCCCGAGGGTCCTCGACGCTTCGACGAGACGGCGAGAACTACTTTAACATTTAGATTTTTGTGCAATATGGACTCCGTGTCAAAGATTGGGAGTGGTATCGTCTTTCTTTGAAATGACAACATGCAATGGACTGCCAGCGACACCACACTAGGTACAGCCAGTAAGTATATGAGTCGCTAATAGGGAAAGGTATAAAATATGCAACATGATGACTATTTATGCTCGATAGTGTAGAGCAACAAGTGTGATCTTTATCTTCGTTTGGTTCACGTGCTGTGCTAAACCTGTTCGCGTGTAGGTTCGTGTGAAGCTGTGTACAAGAGTCGCGACCGCGTCGAGCGGCGAGCGATCGCGCCGTGATCGGGAATGCAAGTGATTCGGAAACAAGCTAGAGACATGCGGTGAGTGGAGTGTACACTGACGGGGACGCATGCAGCAAGCTCGTGTGGCGCTCGTGTGGCGGGCGTGTGGCGGGTGTGTGTGTGTGTGTGGCGCGAGCGGAGCCAGCTATGGGAGGGTGTGACAGCTCCGAGAGACGCCGCTCCGCGTACTGATGCGATTGTTAGCTCATCGTTCATTTATACCTTCGCACTCGCGGCTTATCGTGTAGCACGGAAAGGCTCTATCGGAGCGGGATGTGTCGGGTAGGAACGGATCGAGTGAAATTATTGCATCCCATATCACCTGGCTGTTAGAATTTTATACCTTTCCGTGTCGAGCGAGGAAGGCCGAACGAGCTAAGTGGACCGGCCGAGGATATTCTGGAGCATTCGTGATCACGCACGTCGACATAACCGCTACTCCATATACTTAAGTCATCACCATCGCAATAGAAATGTAAACTTGCAACATGTCAGAGCTACGGAGCGAGCCGGGGGCGGGGAGCGGGCGTCGGCACCGAGCGCACGCTCTTCGCCACTACTCTAGCGTCGTCGTTACAGTCAATATGTAAAAGTGAGATAACATACCACATGGACAGAAAAGTAATATAATTACACGACGAATTACGTTCGAGCCAACAAGCTATTGCATGGACATCGGCCGGGGCGGCGGGCCCTACGGCTACGGCCCGCGCGCGCGGCGCCAAGCAGCGTACAGCGGGGCGTCACCTTGAAGCCGTCATACGTCCAGCTGCCTAACTTAAGCACACAGGTT
The DNA here is from genome assembly GCA_947363905.1 of Lithophane semibrunnea. Lineage (NCBI taxonomy): Eukaryota > Metazoa > Arthropoda > Insecta > Lepidoptera > Noctuidae > Lithophane > Lithophane semibrunnea. Next base: position 7,672,315 of record OX376194.1, on the reverse strand, counting down.
TGCACGTCGTAAGGAAAGAACTCGACGTCGATCGAGCACGAGGACTTATAGACGGCGGGCGGCTGCCACACCACCATTCCGTTGTAGTACACGGTGGCCTTGGTCATCAGCGTCACCTCGTAGTTGCCGTCGGCGCTGCGGACAAACAGAGCGGTCAGCGAGAGCGGTGACGGAGCTCCACGCAATTACCTTGAATCCGTCGTACGTCCAGCTACCGAACTTAAGAACGCACGTTTGCTCGTCGAAAGGAAAATATTCCACGTCTATTTCGCAGGAAGACTTGTAAATGGCAGGTGGTTTCCATTCCACCAGCCCCTGATGATAGATGGTCGCCTTGGTCGCCAACGTTACCTCGAAGTTGCCGTCGGCACTGTAATGTTAACGCACGTTTACAAGCCGTCTCGCGGCCCTACCGTTCAGTTGTGTCTCACCAAATACCCTCAAGTGCGTTAGTACGAGTATGTTGTGTGTGGACCATGTCGCATGTGCGGGAAACTTTGTGTCACTAACAGTTTCAGAACAGAGAACATTCTATTAGTACAGATTCACGGATTACTTGAATCGCGTTATAACTAATTTAACTTACAAAGTATGTATGATACGTTCTAGTAACTAATACCGGTACTTGTGCTGCTGTATTTATACAGCTGCTCTACAATACAATGTGGCGACCTAAACAACGAAAAATTACATTGTTCTGGTATATTATAATTTAAATAATGCATTATAAGTAATAATTTATGGTCACTCTTGACAAACATTAGACAATTACTCATCGTATTTACTCACTAAATTTACTCTGGCTGAAAGAAAACAATTAATAAAATAGTTTTTTTTTATAAAAACAGATTAGAATATCCTTATTATTGTATTTGACGACGCATCCGAAGACGAAATATTTAAATGTACGAAAATGTGTACATCATTCGTTATATCGACTTAATTACAAATGTTTTAGTTACTTTTATCATTTTATTTTAATTTAACACAATACAACACAACATTAAACATGCATTAACAGCGAAAAAAAAAGGACATTTATTATATCATTTATAATTTTATTTAAACGATGTGGATGAAAACGAAGACATCCAATAAAATAATGGAAAAATATGACAACAAAAATATGAAACACGGACGGGATGTGCAAAACTCCATGATACGGGTTAACAAATCACTGCGCGGGGGTCCATATACAGCGATTCTTTCATTCAAAGGGCCTTCATCCCAGGTGTTCCAAGTTTGAGGTAGAAGCAAAAATGTGCACATTAGAGGGGTCGAGGCAGACAGGAAGGAGGGGGGGCACAGGTCGCGGGAAGGGACAGGAAATGAGTAACGATTGCTGTCCCGGCCATTTATCAAAGTCCGACGCCTCAAGGTGGCGGCTGCGACAAAATGAATGCCAACTACGAGCACAATACACAAGTAAAACTTGTAACTCAAGGCTCTTGCTGGTGTTGTATTTAGTTTTAGAAGATTTTGTTATGAAACGTTTTGGAAAGGTTTTAATTAATTAGATTAATTTATTTTTAAGTAAACTCGATTTATCACACGCAAATTATGAATTAACAAGTCCTTTAGCAATTACCAAACAAAAATTCTTTACGGCCAAAGATTAATTTTATTATTAAAAATTAATATTCAAAAATTTAATAAAAGTAATCATTTAAGCTAAAAGTATTACCAACCCTCGCTCTACTTTCAAAGCCGAAACGTTGAACGTTCAAAATTAACCATCTTCGTTTTTAATGGAAATTTTATTCTTAGAAGGAAAATCGATGAGCTTGGAAGGTGAAGGATGCAAGGAGACCGCTGGGAGAGGAAGGAGGCGTATTTGTTCGCTTGATTTTCCTGAAACCTCGCAAGGTTTATCCCGCGAGAGTTTGCAGGTAATTGCAAAATGTTTTCATGGAATTTTATTCAACAACCAGTCAACAACAGTTACAAACGAAACAAAACGTTTGTTATGAGCGTTGTTATAGTATTATGAAAGGCATTTTCACGATGCGTTAATAGTTTTGAATTATTATTGTCCGCGACAATATAAAGAGCTATTCAATTAGCATAATTAATGTTTAATAGTCACAATTTACGCGGCATTTATCATTATTTGTTTTATTTTCATTCGATTTATCTATAGTTTCACTCTATCACGAATGTATGTATATTATGTAAAAGCTACGTTTCTACCCTAATAAAATCTACGGAAACCAAATCGTGGGCTATTAGATGATATGAATATAAGGATGAAATTAGATTCTGACTCAACTACAGATATTGCAAATTCTATTTTTTATGAGGGTTTCAAATAATTTAGGTTTAAGTGATATATACACGCAACCGGTGAGGAGGAGGGCCGATACAGTAATCTCTGGATTCTCTGCGCCTCCGTCAATTAAGAAGGGTACAACGCAGAATTCACGGCTTATTGGTTTTTGTGGGACAATGCTATGCTTTTGGGAGCCTTTATGACTAAGATTGTACTGTAAGTACAATACGATTCGTTTACAGGCTTTGTTTTGTCTTTTCGACGCTACGGGATTTGCTGATATTTGCTACGATAAACAGAATTCGGGGTTCAGAGATAAGTTATTCGGATTGTAACTGTGTAGTTGTTAAATTTTGGGTCCAACTTTCTTTGTATGATAATTAAGAAGCATTTTTATCGTGCTGATTACACGAAGTCTTGATAAAAACATACCTAATGTTCAACATTGATTGCAATGAATTGGGTATTACTCTGTCACTACTCGTTAAATAATATAAAATAAAAGTAGGTATCTGTTTTGAAGTAATTTGTAACTATGGGTATTTGTGAGGATGTCAGTGTTGGGTGGTTCGATGGTGTAGGTGTAAAACATAAGGGCACTAGCACAAAATAAGTGTAAATGGAATGTCATCAGTATTAATTTGGCACATTTTTTAAATCTGGTAAAGCAACGAATCGTGGCGCACACAGCTCAGGGCCCCGGACGAGTAGCTCTTAGCTTCTTTTGTAACACACTTGTGTTACACTTTAGAGCCAGGCATATCTCATACATACTTGAAAAATAGAGAAAACGTAAAAAATACGATATGAAATAACCCCACATACTTCTAAATAACTTCATCAGAAAAGTGTAACAAGATAATCTCGTTTACGCTGTTTGCAATATTAATCCCGACACCTTTATATTATGATTGCCCAATTTGACCGTTTCTCTCCGAACTCGATCCAAAGTTAATTACATGTGTTACCTCGTAGTGAGCACATTTTCGTTTTCATTACAGGCAATATAGCCAGCGACAGAATCACGGTAAATGATGCCGTCTCTTCCGTAATTAGGTTCTCCAGCAGTAAGTTAGAACAGTTTAACTTAGTGAACCCGACTTGTTTGTAGTTCGTATCGATCTTACGACTTAACTTGGAAAATATAAAGGAAATGGAAAGGTATTGGTAACAAATCGCCCGAAAAATTTACTTTGGATATTAAGTTGTAGCAGATCTCGGAGTTTTCCTTATAACTCTGTTAATGCTATCAGGGAAATTAGACGAGTATGCGGGCTCGGTAAGAAAAAATATACCTGAAGATTTTTCCTTTCTTCTTTTAGGTAACTGAAATGAAATTGCTTTTTCGTTTGAGCATTTCTTTCGTGAGTTCTGTAACAAGTGATGTTAGTATTTAGAATCCAGATGAATTTTTTGGGTGGCTACTGAAATTATTTCACTGAAAATACGTAATTGCCCCGAAAGTTTCTACAGGAAGCATGGGTAATCGCTCTACCTATGATAAGCTATATGATCGGGGAAAGTTTTATGTTTCTATTATTCAAAGGAGGGAAGACTCACAATAGGATAATTACTGTAACGATAACTTGAGCACTAGTCAAGGGAGTCCTGTTTAAAAAATATATCAGGTAAAGCGCCACGATTCGCTGCCCCACCTTCAAAATTTATCAAACAACAATTTAACTGTAGTGTTTATCTGAAGCATATAGACATGATTTGATCTCACTTGTTATAGAGTACGATATCGGGTCTCCAGATGTGGTCTGAGGGTACATGGAGCATGTGGACCCCGCCGTATTCTTTGGGTTCCCAACGTAGTTTGTAGTCGTACCAAGACTGCTCCACCCAAAGGTTGGTTGTCATTATTTGGTTCTTGAGATTCTGTTGACAAAAGACAAAATAAGTATGTATATAGTTGCGAACTTATTATTATTCTTAGGGTCCTGACTTAGATGATGCTGTTTTAAATGAAAAGTGGACCTAGCATATTACGCGTGGTTTTTGTTGTTAGCTTATATTCTGGGCCTTTGGAAAGAGGCCGAAGCTACCTCGTAGAGGTCTCTTAGACAATTTTAAATAATGAGACACTAACCGACGATTATCCCTGTTTGCACTATGCAATTGCAACCAAGGGCAATCCCTGGTTGGTGCAGGACTATTGCAGAACATTGAACCAAAACATATGGAGGACTATGGGAGGACTATGTCCCCTACCTGATCAATGTTATGTAGGTACTTCAAATTATTCTGATAATTATTATTATTCTGTACGCATATTATTATAATTAAATACATAGTTGCCTATCCGTGTTTATCCGGATTCATTTGGACAAATGTGTGTTGGAAAAAGTAAACATCAAGTTGTATGCCTATCGGTATTTTATCGGATACATTTCCGGGAGTGTGCGTTGGAATTACATGGCTTAATTCCCCGAAGCCCATTCCATCATCTGACGACGAGACGTACGGATATATGTGCCTATATTATATGGTTTATTCCGTCTATATATACGCACAAAGTAGTCGCATACTCATTTATTATGCGTAGGTCTACCGCTATGAAATGGAACGCCGAGGTTTGTGTTTTCAGATAGCCAGGAGCTAGTATTTTCTGATAGCTTCTAAGGAAGCATGTACTATCGCGGTCCAAAAACGAGACTATTAAAAAAATAGACTTCAATGTTCGCTGTCGAATAATCCTTTATAGAAAAGAATTGGCAAAAAATATTTTCACCTGTGCCCATTCTCTTGTCATTCCTTTGTCGCCTTTGGCTAAAAGTTTAGAGGTTTTTGATTAGCAACAACACGTATAAATAATAACTTTGAAATATATTACTTCATATTTTCAACTAGATTTCTCTCTAGCATTTCCCATCTGCAGGACGTCAGATAAAAGTGTAAGTCGATTATTCTTTTAGACAGTATTCTGTTATTTGCCCAGAACTAATATGTTGAACATGAGGCAGCAGTGTTTCTTAGTAGAAAGATGCCCTTCATATATGAAAATGATACCTAACATATTTACTTTGGGGCCGTCTTTGAGATCTTAAGATAGACTCTCAATAGTGGTGGTTCGGCAAAGTTATCTATTATATGTCTGCAATGCTCTAGATTAACCGTGTCCAGAAATGTAAAGATTCAAAACAATAACACTATCGTATTAAAAACTCCGGTAAAAATACCTCAGAAACCGAGCATTTAGTACTGTCATTAGAACGGTCTGTATAAAACGACACTTTTGCCGGAATGTTCAGGGGTTATTGGCGTAGCAGTATAAATAAAGCGCTGTTATTACTTCATAGGCAGTCAAAAGTGGCTTTATTATGGCATTTCCGGAAGGGTTCCAATTCTAAGTCATATTTGAACTCGAAGTGGTTCAATTTAAAACTTTTATCATTTGAAACCGTAACAAAAGAAAGCATTTTACTGGATTTGAAAGAAGTTTTTTTTCATGGGTCTTTTTTTATAAAAAATCTGTAGCATTTATCGATAAATGGGTTTGTTTTTTCCAAATTGAATATACGTAAAATTTTAATATCGATACTATCATCGACTTTGAAATCCTTTTTGACTGTTTGTGACGAGACGAAAACCCAAAGGATCAGGATCGCAGTTGTAAAACGTTATTTAATCTATTGTTTTCAAGTACACCTTCAAATCAATCCCTTGTCCTTTATAGATAATCCCGATTCAGATAATGTTAAACAACAATGAATTATTCATGACAAACAGAACACTGTTTTGTATCGCGTGAATTTTCGAAGTGCGGCCTCGCGAACATTTTGTTGTGAAAACTGTAGGCACAACACTAAAAAAGTGGCGCTGAAATGTGTCGACGTTCCTTCTTTTGCTAGCGACTTTTTTGTTACTTAAATTAGGTTTTATTCACATGTACGTTTCTTTACTCGTTCGTTTGAAAGTTTCGTAAACTTGTCGCTACTGAGTACCTACTTCGTAAAATCTTTATTTACTTCTTTTTTATATAATTAACTAGCTTTTGGTTGCGGCTCCGCCCGCGTGAAGGTCGGAAACTATACCACGGGAACGTACAACCGGGATAAAAAGTATCCTATGTCCTATTCCAGGTTATGGTCTACCCATGTGCCAAATGTCATCCAAATCGTTCAGCCGTTTTAGCTTGAAAGCGGAACAAACAAACAAACTCACTTTCGCATGTATAATATTAGTTAGGAATATTACGACTTGCTCGTGTAAGTCACAAACATACCGAAGTTAAACAGTAGCAGTTTGAGTCTGTGTGGTTTAATTTACTCGTAATGATTATATAATTTTGTTGAAAACAGCAAGTAGGTATTATGTACGGTAGGGAGATTTCGTCAAAAATAATATAATTCTAGAACTCTCCATCACTGTTTTATTTTATTCATAACGCAATAAGATAAGCTCAGTTTAGTTTAATACGACGATAACTTCAGCTTGAGCGAGGTTTCTTGAAATTCTTTAAGTTATTGTTCACTCCGACTTGTAAGCAAAATGCTTATTTAAAGAAGAGCACCCACTGAGATAAAAACGGTTTTGAAATATTAAACACTGACATGACATCCAGTGAGATGATTGATCTGAGAAACGTGTAAAAACAAGACAGTTTCTCTATCATATCATCACCTATTGTGTATCGTAGCAATAACATGTTTTTTTTGTGGTAAAATGATGCGTACAACCAAAGTAAATACCTATACGAGTATCAATATTTCGATTACAGAATTTTTCAGTTTCCTATCTTTATCAAGAATCAATCCATTTCCTGGAACGTGAACACGTTACAGGAAATATATTGATTTTTATTCAACTATAGACATACATAGATGAATAAACACTGAGTAGGTATACACTATGGGAAAATTTACAAACGTGTCACATTGGATTTATGTCGGAGGCTCGCAACAGACAATACCTACCTATCTGAGGGTCGGTATCCATCATAACATTTGCGATGGGGCTCGATTTAGCCGAAGACTTTCTACTTATCCTATCTGACATTTGTTCCGCCACGCTGTCAGCTTCTCACGAAACTTTGTCAATAAACATTTTGTTCTTTTGTTCCGCTAAGAAGTCGTATTACGTTTCGTTTGCGGATAAACTTATTTTGATGTAGATTTACGTTCAGTTCATTATTTTAGTCATGTGGCTCAGCAAAATTTAGGACTTTCTCTCGATTTTTAGCATGTTGTAACATTACATAAACATAACATCCCCGGAGGTAAGTGGTGGCTGCCGGGCGATTTGATTCACTCTGCGTCCAGCGCTCGGTGTGGCAAAACGTTGTGTTCTGGTTTGCGACTGGTCAATCGTCATCCTGAGGATGCCTCGTTGAGAGGTGAAACACGTGTCGATTTCTTACATGGTTTTTTAATGACTTTTGAAGAATAGTTAAGCGGAATAGGTTACTAAATATATCTACGTCTATTGTATTTTATAATAGATTTCCGCAAAGTCACGCCTGAATCAATTAACTACCCCGAAGGGCTAAACAGAGATCTGTCTATGATACACCCACAAACCGCCAGTTATGTTTAGCTTATTGTAGTTTATGTTAAATGTCTTGAAAAAAATGCAGTGATCATCAAAATGTCTGCAGCAATATGACTATAATTATTGAGGTCACAATAACGTCTGTACCGTAATTTTATTTTATTTTAATTTAATGTATTAATTTTAATCATTCCTTTTAATTAATTAACACTTAGCTCTTAGCTTCACCGATGATAAGTTGCGGCAATTGCTTGTGACTTCGAAACTTGAATTACCTCGGTTAACAGAATTATCTACTTAGTCAAAGTTTGAACCGATGATGTAATAGGTAGTTATAGTAGAATGTTTTTTTTTATGTATCATTAAAGTCGAATATACAGATTTTATTTTTGCATGGCACAGAACTAACGACCTACATTGGCTACATCATGAGAACGCTGAGAGCAGCAAAACATATCCAATAAAGTGTCTTCGTACAGTACACGTCTCAACTTTGCCATTACGTCATAAAACGTATTGTGTCTTTGTTTGTCATATTTTTCGTAACGTCGTTCAAACAATTCCTTTTTATCACTTCAGATATTCCAAGCAAGTGTACGTAAATACATCATGTTATTAGATACTTATGCATCGTTTTGGACAATATTTTATGACGCTTTTTATCTTGAACAATCTCTGACGGTGAATATTTTATTTTCCAACGGGTTGCGCTATCACCGACTGTGTTTTCCCAGAGGATATTAGATTTCTTTCATACGACAACCGAGACGTAGGTGTGGATAACTTTGCCTGTGTTTGCGTTTTCCCGCCGACTACACTGACCAGAGTAATGGAAAATATTCTCCACGAAGATAAATCGCGTCGTCTCCAATTAGACCAAGGAAAATGCTACTAATGTACGCAATGTAGCACTGTTCATTTGCTAAACAAATTATTAAATAAAAATATCTATTTTTGCCACAGAAATACTTATATTAAAACTTAATACAATGTCCAGTGTCAATGTCTACAGTTTTTAAAATAAAATAAATTTCCGGGCGAGCGCTGAACGAGCACGAGCGACACGGAAATGAAAATCGTATAAAAAGTAAGGGTTACGCTATGTTATCATTTTCACGCCGGTTTGTGAATGAGGGAAACATGATATGTGTTAGTTGTTTTATTCCACGCCGAGTTGCTCGCTCGCTCGAAGACGGAAATTAAAACTAGCCACTGTGGTTTCACACTGTACAATGCATGGAATGGCCCCGTTTTAAATTACGTCTACCACGTAAGGTACCATGTATTTAAAGTGAAACATAGGTAGGCACCGAACATCCCTATTTTCAATTATATACGTCCCTATCCACTTAACCCAGTTTCAGTTGACTTTTGGGAAGTCAGTTTGATCAATCTACATAAACTTTGCTAAAATGTTGTTCGAAGTTGTTCCTCAGATAATATTTCACGCAAAATTCTCTTAAACATCTCGATAAGGACGCGATAAATATACTCGATAAACGTCTCTATGTAAAAAATATTAAACAAAGAGGGCTAAAGGTAAAAGTCAGGAAGTTGTCGTGGAGGTAATTCTGTTTTGTTAACGATACAAACAGCGCACACGGTCGTGTACTGCCGCCGTAAATTGTCTTGAGAATGGAGCAAAATGTGCTGCTTGTATACAGAAAACATTTTCCTAATTTTGTGGGTAAAAGAATTTTGCTACAGAACACGTGGGCAGTAGGGATCAGAAAGGACAAATAACGATACGATATGGATTATGTGTAAACATATAAACCAAAGAAAAAAGCTAAGAAAAATAGCTTACCTAGTTACTAAAAGGCCGTAGGTATAGCATTTACGAATCTTGACATAAATACGTAGGTTTACACAAGTATTATAAAACTAACAGCCAACATTCTACGCTACACGGCTAAAACGGTTCCGACAACAGAGAAAACTGATTTTAATAAAAATATTTGGTAAGAAACGGTCGCAATATACACAAACAAGTACTTATATTTCGTAAATAAAACCTTACTTTAGCAAGGCACTGGCATTTTCCGACTAATGAATGAAAAAACAGTAGACAATTTATTCCGGCTCTTTTCTCCCTCTCTGGGAAAATAGGTCGCTTTTGTATATCTTCGCCGTGTCAGGTGGTATAGACTAGTAGCTGACACTGCTTTGCTTTATTAGTAATTAAAGCCTACCGCTGTAGGCATAATTGTGTTTGCGAGTCGGCCGTGCTCGCCCTTGTGGTGCAAAGTTTAAGGGATTAGTGGGACTTACAGTTTATGTTGGTAGTATATTTGATTCTAAACGGGGTCACACTATTTTTATGTTCAGTGTTACTAAAATTTAAAGGAAAAATAATATTTACCCTATTTAATAGAGAATATTGATTAAGGTTTCTTACCCTTATTAGACTACCTAATCACTCACCAAAATTCGAAACAAAAACTCAGTCAAAGTGATTGAGTGATTACGAATTCCGACAAACTTAGGTACAACAATATAAAAAGCAAATAGATACGATTCATTAGGCCACCCATACATACTCTTATGTAATACTGAAGTTGGTACCTATATAAAAACAATAAGTTTTTAAATCCAGTAACAAATCTGTGATTGCTTACAAAAATTCATTTCAATTCATAAGGCTTTTATGTTGAATGAAATGCAGTCAATTCTCAGTACAACTCTACATTACGGGGAATATCCATTCAAATCCGTTCAGACAAATTACGGTTTTGTGACAAAGTTAATAGGTTCCTTTGTGACCTTGTGACCCATTTGAGGTAGGGAACCAAAAGGCGCGTAGTCGGCTTTTATTTTGATTAACTTTGACTTTACACGTAGAATAAAATACCTACCCAAAGGGGCTTGTTTGTGCTAAAACATTTAATCTCAAACAAGTCAGAGATATGTCGAGATAATAAAGGAAATATTTCATTGAAAAGTGAACACAGTATTACAAATTCAATTTAATTTACATATATTATGTATACAATGTCTTCATTTCCTGCGATGCTGCATACAAATGCTTGCTGGTTCGTTTATTGTTTCTTTTTTTTACTTTCGCTTGACTGACAAAAAATTCTGCTAGCTATTGTCAGCAGGAGTTACATGGACACGTTTCAGTTGAAAACGCACGTTGAAAACCATTTTATTGGAACTAGGGCTTAGCTGTGAGTTTTAATTCACAAAGTTACAGCTTACGAGAAGTCATTGTTGACAATGCTCAAAGAGATTTCTCACAATATCAATTTTCAATATGAAATTGTTCCTGTAGTGTGGTAACGTGTGTTATATTGATAATCGTAAATCGACATTTTAATATTCGTAGAACGAAGAGTTAATTCATTCATTTATTTATTATTTAAGTACACACAATCAAATTGATAAAGACAACATTACAACCAATCTATTACTATACCTACTCTATGATTACGACATACTATTGAGTAAGATATTGCTTATTTCTTAGGAAATTTGGACCTGCGAAAGAAGAAATGGAATTGAAATGCAGACTATAGTATGTGAGTACCAGAAGAAAAGAATATGTCAATAATCTTTTATTACTCATTTAATTTAATTTTGATATGAATTTAATATATTTGCTTCGTTAGGGATGAATACCACTAAATGTAAAAATTACTTCTAAATGGTCTTGATTTCTTTTTCTCGAGTCTTCATCATCAGTTTTTTTAAACTTTACCCTAATTCCACTACTATTTTATAGGTTCTCGTTAACAAAAGTTAACAGCCTGACTTTAAACATTTTATACGTAAGTAAATATTTTTTCCTGAAACGTACCTAAATATTAACCTAGATGGAACTTTCTGAACTAAAGTAAATAAGACGAGCAAGTAAAAGTGCTTTCAAAGAAATAGGTAACTTTTATAGTGGTTGTGTAATACTATTATATTGTGTGCCTAAGAGCTAAGAGCAATTGTCTTATATTAGCTTAGGTATAGTCTGAAGTTTTTCAATATTAACAAAAATAATGGCCAGTTTCACTACTTCCGGAAAAATTCTCGAGAATTTATCGGACAGATAATTTTAAACAAATTCTGTTCCATTTTTAATTCATCTTGGTCATCCGGAGCATAAGAAGCAGTTCGATTTTAGAAAAGGGTTTAATAGTTATTTTTAAGAATAAAATTTGATTTCGAAGAATTTTGCCTGTGGTTAGAATAGAAAAAGTCACTTGTAAACATTTATCGGTCTCTTCGAAACATCTCTGCATTGGTTCATACTAAAACGAAAGTGTGGAAGAAAATATCATTGAATACTGTAGAGAAGGCAAAGGTATAAATGAAAATGGCTTGGAAAAACAGAAAAATACTTAATAACATAATTGGCAATTCCATCAGCCGACCACTTGTCTCCAATTGCTCTTGACTGTATAAACAGAAAGCTTTGTGCACTCATGTGATCCCTCGACCTCGCGTCCTGTGATTCTCTTTTGTTTTTTCATTTTCACTTGAACCAAAGTTTGCCTTGGATGCGAACTTATTAGCCACGTGAAACCAAACATGTTCTGATTTCCCAGAAGAAAAGTCGCAGGACACTTTAATTGTTGTTTTGTTGTTACACATAATTGAATTCTAATACTAAGTGAACGAGTTTTTTTGTGATATTATAAACACTTTAAAAAATAAACCTACAAAAAATGAAACACGATGACTAGGCGCAGTGTACATACCTACAGGGTCGTAGAAAAAGGCAGTCGTAGATAGTAAGTACACTTGTTTTTAGTATACATATAGTACTTTACAAAAGTTAACAGCCTCAGTAGCTATCGTCCCCGCTCAAATGAGGGTCATCTCGTTACTTCCCGTTAAAGTTACAGAAAGGGATATAATAATATCCGTATGGCAGAATTCATGAATAGGCCCATTATCCGTGGACGTGAGTAGACGTTGTGTTGAGTCACGTGTGGGCGAGATGACGGCTGTGGACGTCGCCGCCATTGTTCAGGGATTGGCGTTGCGATACTGACGCTTATGGCCGCCTGACCTGAGCCCCTAATGACAAAACGTTGCGGTGCGACAGCCAAACTATTAGCTTAACCGCTTGAGCAAATCTGGCTTCCATTGTTTGTCTTCAAAATTAATAATCTCACCTACACGGTTTCAGGTAGCAGAGATTCCCCCTGTGTAAGGTAATTTTAAACCAAAGGAGGTACAAAAAAAATTTGTTGCTTGTCGGATAGTTACAGAATAAACAAATAACTTTACAAGCACATAATACGCTGTTGCAAACTAGAAGAGTAGTTAGCAAAATATGTTTTAAAGAACTATCCTACGTTTAGACGTTTTCTTTCATCCTAGAGATGAAAGAAAACGTCTTGAGACGTTACGTCGTTATTGATTATGGAGAAAAAACTGAGTCGGGCGTATCGATAGTAACTTACAGACGTTAAGCTTGATGCTCATGTCCATATATCGACGTATGGGGGATATTACAAGTTCCATCTGTCTCTCACTCGCCCCTCCCGATATGTTTATTTGTGACGAAAACAATGCAATACTCTATATTGCATAAGCGAAATATTATAACATATTCTTTGACAGATATTGTTTATTTATTATCTTCCGCTTTGGCTTAATAAATCAGAAGGATATATAAGTTATGGTTTTGATAAAGTTACTTATACTTTCTGATTTCTTTACAATTAAATTAGCATGTTTCCTGTCAGTTTTGAACACGACTTCGTCACATCTCCGAAAAATAGGTCAATTATTATCCCTCATCCGTGTATGTTATGTATCAGTCAATATTGTTAAGTCTCAAACATGAATAATTGGATTGCAATCACCGAGGTCCAAAATATACCTAAACTATTACATGCTAGCAGCACAGTCAGATATTATTACCGTCCGAGCCCGTGTCCACGGCTGGATGGACGATCGACCTCAATTCGTAGAATCCTAGTGTGGACGGATGACTGTGAAATGTAAACCTACATTGAAAGGTAATTTCGAAATCCTGGGAATATGAATTTCAGATTTAAAAGGCAGTCAATGTATTTCTAGGTATTTCTTGTATATGTAAGGGCTTAAGCTGTTTGTATATAAGCAATGGTATACAATAATGAGCATTCCATCTAGGCAGGTATCACGTGAAATATAAAGGGATAGGTAGGTTCATACATTGCGGTGCTCAAAGTTTTGTTTAAAAGCAAGTTATTTCGTACTTAGAAACGTAGAACCCAAGCTTGTCAAATGTTTATCAATAATCTGGAAAAGTGTCTAGTTATTCGAGATACAGATTAAGTACAGGATGTCTTTCGTTCATAGCTGACTCTCTTGTGTTGTATACAATATCAGAGAGCAACTTACGTTACCAGTCAGCAATCAACTGAACTACTTATTTTCTAAAAATGTATTTTCTAGGACACTCTTTTGAAACCTTCCTTTTCAAATTATCGTACCTAATAAGGTTATTTTATGAAATCTTGAATAAGCTTTAAAGAGACAAAAAATTTTACTCTAGCTTCTTTTACTCTGGCTTATTTTACTCTAGCTTATTTTTTAACTAGCTGTACGTACGGCTTTGCTCACGTCACGGTTTTATCATATTTTTTAATGAAGTGATGATAACATTACCTACAAAGTACTCTCCTCCATCACGCAGTCTAACCAACCATGACAAACTCCGGCCGCCCGCCATTGTTTTCAATCACATGCCATCCTAATCCGTGATTGGTGAAATGATGCAAACCACATCGTCGACATCTGCGTCCAGAATGCGATAATCTTGGTCGACGTGTTCGTAATAATAGCGGTCAATTCGATCCTGTTACTGCTGATATCGACGATGCGGTTACGGGCTTGGCAGATATTGTAGGCGGTGGTACAGTTTGCTGATTTCCGGAGAAAGTCCGCTCAAAGACTTTTCTCATTTACATTGTTACAAGAGAAGAGTTCTATATCTGCTCTATTTTCCAATATTTAGTCGTGAGTAAATATTTATTGAGTTAATACCTTATTAAAGTACATACTTTGTATGTAGGTACCTAATTATTATGATCTGAGCTTCATAATCATCTTCAAAAGATAAGGTTACTATGATAACGCAAGTTGCTCAAAAAGTAAGAAATGAAAAATCAAAGGCCGCCCAAAATAATGTCAATAACTTATTTAGATACGCATGTCACTTTATGTCAACTTTGATTGACCTAGGTATTCACAAGTTTCCATAATTTGTATTTGCTACGTTTCCATCTGTTTAACTAGTAGTCAAGAATCTATTTATTTGCCAATTATAAATCAGAATATTTTCAAGGTCTCTATTCATTAATACTTCATTGTCAGTATCTAAAAACACGGTGAACTAATTTAATAAGTCAACACTCATGGATGTTATCAGTTAAATTGGAAGCCCTCTTATGAGGGGGGACTCTTATGAGTGAAAACCATGACATAAGAGCGAGCGCAATATATGGATGTACATAGTTTAACGACCCAACCACTTTACATGATTGATAAGATCCTTAATTGATAATATCAGCTGATTCCACGGAAAAAAAAAATCACTTTCAAGTAATAAAAAGTTATAACCGTCCTCAACGGTTACACAAAACGTTATGCGTGAGATAATTAGGTGCTTGAAGTTTATATAATCATTTCATAATTTTGACCATGATTTTAACAGCTTACATAATAATATCACACGTTAAACATTACACACAGAACCAACGAAATGTAGGTAATTACCACGACAAAAGACTCGTGAGGATTATGGCCACGAAGGGGGATTGAATAAATATCGAAAGAAATACAATTCCTTTTATACGGGTGATTTATGGGATCTGATTTGAAATACATAAGGAGGGAGGGAGAGGGGTGCCTACCCTGGATAGCCGGGGAGGTGTGAATACGACACTTGCTACATTATATACCCATTATCACCAGTTACAAATGATTCTAACTGAGCTACGTATTTGAAAAAACTGGGTCGCAGCTTGAGGCGTTGATGCAATTCACGTCTATTTAAATTCCAAATGCGGCGCGCAAGTGCAAGCAAGGTATGCGTCCACACTGCACCCTCGGCTGTCTTCGATGTAGGTCAGTCTGGTGGGTATGGATATCAAAGTCATTTGACTGATTGTTTACACAGGGTATTCGGCGGCGTCGGCACAGGAGACGAAAGCTACACTTACGACGTCGATGAGCTGACTGAGTTTGAGTTTGATGCAGACTCGGAGCACGTCCGTGGTGTTGACGACGGGCCGGACGAGTTTGTTGTAGTTGGAGAGGAGGTCGTCGTAGAGGCGCTTGGCGTCAGGGTTGCCGGCGGTGGCGGCGCGGAGCAGGCAGGTGGCCGCCAGCCACCACACGAGCGCGGCCATCAGCTCGGCGGCATCGTTACGTAAAGCTCGTGTACACGGGCGGGTGGCCCGGGCGCGGCGCGTCGCTGACTGCCGCCCTGCGCGCCCCAAGGTTCCCCCGCGCGCCCCCTATCTGTCCTAGCTTATAATATTATATACAGAACTGACACTGCTTTCCAGATTCTTGTAAAATCAAAACGGGACGGTTTGCTTTGTAACTTCTGCTATACAATTTAAACTGGTGCGGAATTTCTAAGGGTATGAGGCACTAAACTTACATTAATCATTCATACCAATGTATTTTTGAAGAAGTTAAATTGTTAATTACATAATTAGATTAAAATCTGTTAAATATATTGAAAGACTGTTCTAGTATAGGCGTCCAGCAGGCCACTATTTCGAAATAAGCTACGCACATGTTCACTTTTCAATTCTAAATACAAAACAAACCAAAAAAATACAAACTTATGGAATTTCTTTTGTGGCTATATAAGACCTACGCTTTGATAAAGAACCATCCATTGACATCTTTGAATTTTATTTAATAACTGACCTGACAGACGTTAGTTATCCTCTCCCAATAAATGCAAAAATCCCAAATTTTCTAATTTTCTGGGCAACTTTTCCTATTCTTTCCCTTAAACGAACAGCTTCGCCCGCGTGGTATGTCGATAAATAGCCTATGTCCTTGGATCTAGACTATCTATGTACCAAATTTCATTTAAATCGGTTCAGAAGTTTTGGCCTAAAAGCGAGACAGACAGACTGACAGAGTTACTTTCGTATTTATAATATTAGTAAGGACAGATGATATTTAAAGTTTACATCAAAAAGCTTTTCAATGGCATTGTAAAGACCGCTCGCGTGTCCCAGGGGGCGCGTGACGCCGCGTGTCTGTCTGGTCTGTGTCCGCTTCCCGCTGCCTCCCTCTACGAGTATAAATACGCGAGTCGATAGCGCATCGCATTCATCTGACCGGTGTTCCCAACGCTTACAACACAAACCTTTTACCACTTAAGTAACAAACTACTTCGGATAATGCGGGTTCACTTAATGCACTGTCCGCGAACTTATCACATTCCACAAAGTTCGCCCCATACTCCCTACTTTACGGGGACTATCACTAAGTCCGGTATACAGTATTCATGACTTAACAAGGCTAAAATCAAGTTTACAATCGATAGTTTGCGTGCTTATCCTGAACTATAAACATAAAGGATGAATATTTGCATTGTCGGGATTAATAAGCTGAATGTTCCGCTGCACGTAAACAGCCTAATTTACGATGTCTATTTCCGTGAAATTTAATTATATGCGACAGGAATTTCCATGGAGCGATATAAATATGATATTTATGAGGAGTGTGCGGGGGATGGTATTACGACACGTTATGATAAACGTGTAATCCGCCACATAAATTATGAGACCTAGCCGCGTGCGTACGGCGCGGCGCGGCGTGCCAACATCAAATATTCGTACTTTATAATAATAATAAACACGCCCACGAAAACTTTTTAATCGCTATGAAAAGTAATTAAGGGAAGCTATATTTCTTTTGATTTAAACGTTCTCTCATCTTCATCGAATTGAATCAATCGTAAATAATGCTTAATAAGAAACCCCTTTTCGAACTCCGAGTCTTCAAAAGAACCGCAGGAAACTAATTAGAAAGGAATTCAATAAAGTCGCCTTTATTTAATGAAACGAACCATGCGATATGAGAGCTATGAATATTCTTAGAAATAAATTAATTGCAGCTTGAAACGGGTAAAAGGACTTCCATGTGCATAGAGCGAATACGACTAAATTAGTAAGGTCGTTTGATTTTCTTTACACACTCGGGGATCGCTTTCGTTTTATTTTGATTCTGATTTTAATCAACTGTTTTTTTCTATACGGATGTAAAAATCTTAAAAGTAGACAGAGAGATTTATTGAGTTTATTAAAAGTTGTTTAAACTCCATTCCTGTTTCTTAAACTTTTAAGATAAATTAAGATAAATTGGTATGTAAAAAGCAAGTTCCAATAAAAAGCTTAGTAGTTAAGGTAAGGAGGAATATTTTAACAGACAACAAACAAAGCATCAATACTCATAAGTAACAAACGTCAGTCATAATCTTGAGTTTTTGCGGAAGGTAAAAAGGGTCGTGAGATTCTCGTATCCTTTAGATCCAACGCCTCCGAAGCATAAATCAAAATTACATGAAAAACATCTTAGATTCATAACCGCGGTCTCTCCCTCGCTGAGAAAAGTTTTCACTTGGTCTGATATATTATACATTGTGTACACAAAAATAAATGGATAAATGGAGGACATCAATACTTTAGGACAGGTGCCGTGATTTTTTTTGAAGAAGCTCTGGGTTTTTCCGAGTTTTATCATGTAAATCTGCAGTTC
The DNA here is from genome assembly GCA_947363905.1 of Lithophane semibrunnea. Classification (NCBI taxonomy): domain Eukaryota; kingdom Metazoa; phylum Arthropoda; class Insecta; order Lepidoptera; family Noctuidae; genus Lithophane; species Lithophane semibrunnea. The sequence continues at coordinate 7,653,834 of OX376194.1, read as the reverse complement.
CTCATATAAGTGTTTGAACCATGAAATAATACCATTAATTGATGTTCAAAGTAGGTAATTAGCTGAAATATCGTTAACGACAGACTTTACCTTATAAACACCCGAATAATGAACATAAAATGGAAAACATTTTGAGGGAAAACCTTTGTAGAACCCAAAACGACTTAATTAAATGTCATTTTCTGATATTTATCAACATTTCTTATAGAAATAAGCGTAGCTCAACAAATAATTTTGAGTTCATTATTTAAATTTTATTCCGCGTCCCTTTAGAGAGCCCGTGAGATGGGCAAGGAAATTACTAAAGTAACAATGGCGCCGGTAGTCAATACAATATTTAAAAAAAAATTGCAACACTTCAGATAAGTTTTTTGCACAATTACGAAAAATCAAGAGTGTTAAAAACACAGCGGGTACGGTTTCTTATTCTGTTCTTTTATAAACAATGACGATGACTCGTAAAATAATCCATGTTACTGTTACAGCTATTTAGGAGCTTCAAAATAACTTCAGTGTTATATTTTTCTCATATATACTATATTATTTGTATTCGTGATCACAAACAGAGCAAGTGAGCGAAAATACCCAAAACATAGAAAAGATCACAGAACCATATTTGACCGACAAGGATCAAATTTCAAATCAACTTCTCTAAAATATTGGTGAATTTTTTCCATCAAAACTCATTATTATACGATTGGGAGCGCTTACTCTCGTCACAATCAGGGTGGCTAAGGCAAAAAGCATTTGATAAGAGGGTAGGAGCCAAGAGGTTTTGAGGGCCCTATAAAAAGTCAAAGCGTTTTCCCCACTCGTGCACTTATAGGCATACGGTATAAAAATGTTATGGGGTGTTTAAGATCTCACTTGCAACAACGTTTTTGGAAAATTGCATTGATGAAAACTTATAGGACTATCAGATTCTATGAAGCAAAAATATTTATAAAGCTTTCTTGTTTTTAATTTATCTCTTGGATTAGAGGCTCCGACCTATTGCAATTTGTTTTTGTGTAAGCCTTCCGGGTTAAGGAATAACATGTCAAGGTCGGTTGAGCGACGCCATTTCTGTTTTCGGGGGCTACGTTTTCCTTCGTGCAGAGTACTAGGGAAAGTAAACGTATGTATGTACTTATCAGGTTTTCTGAGAGCGTGACCAATCCAACGCCAGCTGTAAGAAATAAAAAGTAAAATATGTTTTAACAAAGGTGCACGTGCACCATAGTATTTTTTTATTGTTTTTGTTTTCTATAGGAAAGTGATACGCAGTTTACTACTGTTTATTGACATTGCTTTATTCTCAAATAAATGTGGTCTATGTTGCAATAAGAAAGAATTATGTATCTACAGAATGCGAATCAGGTGATTTATAAAATAAACGATGGCATTGCACTTGTGCTAATAGTATTTGTTTAGAACGACAGTGCACACTATAATACCTACTAGGTAGCTATATAAAAATCAACATAATTATCATACTGCCCCAAGAAAAAACTTAATTAATAAAATAAGATTAAACGGTCAACCGACATAGTATTATGTACAAATATAGAGGCAAATTCCGTCTATGTTGTGTGTTTATTGAGGAAAAGTAAACAACAATATCATCATACAATCTTATGTAGAGTTATAGTAGGTACTTCCCTAAGTACGAGTATCAAATAGATTAAAAAGAATATCCTTTCATTTTTGAGTTTATATCATTTTTCGCTGCCTTTTTCATGCCCTATGATTTCCTATGTAAATATTATTATTTTATGTCTGTTAGTGTAGGTACCTATACCTACATTAAATTATACATTTTTTTCTCTTTAAATTTTTTATTCGCTTTAAATTGTTTACTTTTGCTTGTACTATAGTTAGGTACCTCTAAGAATATTCTCGAATCGAACTGATTTCGCATACGTTTACCAACATAAACCAATGATTTAAAAGACTAGACTAATCTTCCACAGTGGTTCTATTCTCAGTTCTAAACTAGGTCGTGGTAACATTTTTGTAGGTATCTAATCCCAGCATTGTATTTCAGGAGATATTTTTATACAGTTTTCATGAGATGCGATTTTCCAGTGTTTTCGTATTAGTGGCATATAATCTAATTATCATTTTCAATTTAAATTATTTATTTATTGTACTAAATACAGATTTTATTTATTGTACAAGACAACGTTTTTTCATTACAATTTTAACTACTAGGGCAGACCCATTTTTTTTTTTTTTTTATACTTAGGGCAGACCCCTAAGAACATAAAAAATAAAAAAATAACAATGTAATTTTTCAGCACCTACACGTAATTTATTATTTTAATATTCAAATAATAGCTTTTATTCTAACACGACTCATAAGTAACCCCAAAGGACCAGACTGGACACAAAGAAACGGTGTTTATTTCCAAGTGGTCTTTCACAAATTTGGGTAACTACAACTCTACAGCATTCAATACTCAATACTCAATATCTTTATTGCTTTACCATAATGTGTACTTAGGTAGTAACTACCTATATAATTTAGATCATTATGGACCCTGTAGGGCACAGCAATAGGGTAGAAGAGAGGAAGCCCTGTTTTATGAGATCATTAAGTTGTTATTGTGGGAAAAACTTTTTATTTACATAATCAAAATCAGGAGATACTTACTAAAATTTCGCATCTAATATTTAAGTATTATTTTATCCGCAAAAATGTACATAGATATTTTAGATTATTTTTACCTGTACTTCTTATTCTTCGTTATTATAATTATATTTATTCATTTATATAGTTTGTTTTTTTCTTTGAATAATTTGATAAAGCTATAATATTTATTTATTATTATTGCAATTTTCTTAATTATTATTTTATTATATTACTTATAATATTTATTGATTTTTACCATCCCATTAATATATTTTAAACATTAGTACCTACCTTTATATTGCGTGATTATCGTTTATTATTGATATCAATATTTATTATTTTATTAGTAATTTCCTTAACCTACTATATAAATTACATTGTTATTAGTTCCTTTTTTCCCTATTATTTGTGTTTATCATTTAAATATTCTGACATAGGAGTCTTTTTGGCCTCACACAGGTCTTTATATTTTTTGTTTTGTTTATTCGAAAAATATGATTATTTTGTTAGTTTTAAATGCTCCTTTTTAATTTTTGACAATATTTTTCTTTCTTTACAGTTCCAAATAGAAGGAACCGCAAATAATAATCCTAACTAATATTATACCTAATTGCGAAAGTGAGTTTATCTGTTTGTTACGTTTTCACGCTAAAACGGCTAAACTGATTTGGATGGAGTTTGGCGCATGGGTAGACCATGACCTGGAAAAGGACTTCGGATTCTTACTTTTTATCCCAATAATAATACCATTTATTGCAAGCGACACAGGCTCATAGAAAAATATCTTTACCTAAACATACATATTCTAAAAACAAAAAACTTGTGTTAATAAATAAGGCTTAGACTATGTTAGTAGCACTTCGCTTAGCACTAGCTAGACTTTGTGCTGTTCTGTGAACTTCTCCGCGGAAGCCACGGAACACCACGTCCTGCGGCCAAAAGTCTAAATTCCCACGAGATCGTGACTTAAGCGGGTGAAACCACGGGGCTTAGCTAGTTAATAATAAACATAAAATGGCCTGAAAATGGCAAGGAGTCAACGATTTTCACCTCAGGGTTCCTCCCACATTCCGTTGACACTTCACATTCATGCATTGTTTTAAAACTCTTATTTAACGTTGTTTTAATATTTTATGAGCAAATCCGAAACCTAATTGAAATAAGGTGATTATTCTTTTAAGGTTTTTTTTGGGCTTTATAACATTATTATATAGATGAGTTACGCGTACACACGTCATGAGGCACTTTTACGATAAAGAAATAAGGAGTAAGTTACTGTTCTGGAAAAATAAAATACCTACAACAAAGATGATGTGCAATGCGTAATTAAATTAAAAAAAAATGATTAAACGAGTGTCGAGTGTCGTAAATATACGACTGGCGAAATGGACACGAAAATATTTGTCGGATAAATCCGACGTAAGCGGTTAAAAGGTTAAAGTTAGGCTTGAAATTATCATATTACTATTCACATCTTATCGGTATAAAACACTTATATACTGACTTATATACTGACTACTTAAATGATAAGAGTAGTTGGTTGCTGTGATTAACTCAAGACAATGTTTATGTTCTTTCTCCAGAATTAGCTCACCCACTGACAGGTTATATGAGTTCATATAAATTTTGGACTGTACTTATAGTCAATTTTATTTTAATATTGATTTTAATTTAATTTATTGTTGACTCATTACAATGTTTTCTATATGAGTTGTATTGCAATATGTGGTTAGCTAGCGACCTCGACAATGGATAATTATTATTTTTGTCTGAGCAACCGGCAGCAGGTTCGTCATGCTCCCTTAGATATCACTGCTTGCGGTAGCGTCGGGGGTCGGGTTGTCTCCTTCCCTCAAATATGGCGAGGGGGGTAATGGCTGATCTTTGCGTTATGCTCGTGAACGGGTGCTGCTTGTGGTGACTGGTCGTCTTGCTGATCTCGGTTTTGTTAATGTTATTAGTAATTCATTTTTATTTATTTACTTCGATGGTCCTAGTTTATCATTTATAACTTCCAGTTGCAGCTATAAATAGCTATATGTAAGCGGGCACGCCCTTTGTGCCTAGAGGCTTTTATTTAGTTAATTTATGTTTATGTTTATATTAACTACTTATTTCTGCTTGAGTAGGTACATATAGTTCTCGTTTTTTTTTATACTATTCTTTTTTTTTTTTTGGTTGGTATATTGGCGTGTGCTAGCTGACATATGGCTAATTAGATTTATGTTTTATGTTGCGTAATAATGTAAATGATTTTGCAAACTTTTGTATAGAATCAAATTTTTCTAACTGAACAGACAGCTGTGCTGCTGGGGAGTTTGTTGCGCCACTTCTTCTTCCCAGCTAAAGCATTAGGAAGTGGTGAAGGGTGGGCGTTTTGGGGGGACTGTCTTATGTAATTTTGACGTTCGAAAAGTGCTGATTCTCAGCCTAGTTTGAATAAATGACTTTTGATTTGATTTGATTTTGATTTGATTTATACGAAAAAGTATTTTCACACATAGCAAGCATGTTAGGAACAGTCACGATACACATGTGTTTGAAGCCGATGCAGCAACCGATTTTTTTTATCATCAGATAGTTTTGGTTTTGTTTCTCAGATAAATCATGAAATCATATATTATTGCCGAGCTGTCCATATGCTCGTGACTGTTCGTGAAATGAACTCTAATTGATTATAGATCACTTATCAATGCTCACTATACAATTTATAGTAGATACACCTGTCATGTAACCGCAACCGCAGCTGTCCGTATTCCATCCAATGATCAAAGGTAGGTAACTCAATTGGATTATCCCTTTTTATTTGTTTAATCATATAAATTACTAATTCATTTGAAGCTTGTGTATTTAATATAGACTTTACACGATGTTCTCATTTTATATTTTCCAGCCCGTTTCTGTCAAGTAGGGAGCTCCTTCTCACTGCCTTTTGAATGGATTGTAAAAAAACAACATAATTGAGTCAAATTGACACAATTAAGTAGGTATTAGAAACCAAATGCGATTTGATTAGAACTCGAAGACGTTGGGAATAAGCCCACTATATCTGGCGAATACATCTTTAGATGTTCCGTTTGCAAATAAATAAGTGTAATCGATATTCCGGACATGTCCGGATAGATACCGCAATTCCGATAACATATTTGGATCCCCGTTACAAACGACAACTAGTAGTTACACAATTTTACTTTGTTTTCGGACATTTTTTCCAAAAGTTCCCATTGCTATAATGAACAAAGTTTTGTACGGAAATTCGTGACGACTAAAATTCAAATAAGTTTACGTTAGAATTTAACTTTAAGGAAATATAAAATGAATTAGGTTGGGTTTAATTTTGAACCACAGTGGGAAAATTTACAGGAAAAGTTAGTCGTTGGCGCACCGTTGACGAGGACCCGCTACCACAAGCATAATATTTTCATTAGGTAGTTTAATGGGGGAATACCGACCCGTAATGTAAATTACTGCATACCACACAACCAGTAGGTAATCAATGCAATAATTTCTCATCTTCAAATCCACACTTCCACACCATAAGTAAATAATCACATTATTACAAACTAGAGTAGTAGTAGTAGGTATTAACACTTCAGGAAAACCCATGGGGCTACTGCTTTCCATTAAACTCCTATTATGTACTCAGAGTCACCATTTACGACCCTCAGGAGACAAGAGGTGATGTGGTGTGCTATTCATAACTAAGACAATGTGGACTCCGGCGTGAAACTACTAATTCAATTAATGCTATGGACAGCGCCTGTATTCATTAACTTTCAACACTTTGAACACTTATTAAATGTAGTATTACATTATAATATCTATAGTCAAATGATTTTCAGTGTTTTGGAGTTCCTACCAGTATCTAATACTAATTATGGACAGTCAGAGAAATTATTAGATTATCAAACTGACAAACTGCGCCAATTTGCCGTGTTAGGTACAGCTATTTTGTACAATCATTATCAAATAATGCAATTTTGTGATTTGAATGTATGCGGACAATTTATGTTGGTAATCGATTTGCAAAGAAGTAATTTCTAAAGTCCTCACAACTAATTTAAGATTTTGCAAAACTATTAAATTACGTGTTTTAAAGTCAGGTCATAGTAGAATTCTTTCACTGTTGTTTTCTAGCTGCATAAATGTACTCAAGGCTTCTTTGAAGAACTTCCATAAAATTCAGTCTAGTAAAGAAGCACTCAGAAAACAATATGCATTCATAACAGTGCTACTAAAACTCAAGTTTTCCTGTCCTTTTGACTCAACCGTTGTTCGGTAACAAAAGCGGGATTTGTCATGCTGTAACATTTTTAGATTCAGATGAAAATTGTTGTTCACATTCAGAGAGAGTGCGACACCACTCGCGTAAAGGCTTGCGTTATGCTTGACTTTTATTTTAGCTGGCAAAACACGGGACATTACAAATGCTGACTTTTTGATCTTTCTATTGCAGATAAGTAGGAGTGAAAGTTCTCAGAATTATCAAAGAGACTTAGGTAATCTGATACAAGAAAAATCGAGAATGCCTGGACTTTCTCGATTTTTATTATAACTCATATGTACATAAGTACCTAAAACAATCATTCAGGTATCTGTGTATTCATTAGCAGTGATGAAAAGATATTAAAGATATTATAAAGAAAGATATTATTAAAGCTGTTGCTGTTGGTGTTCTCTCATAAATAAATAAAAGATTAAATAAAACCCCCATTGGTTTATAAGTACCTAAAAACAACCTGATACTGTAACAAATTACCTCGGAAATGTGTAAATGATCTAATAAGGGATTATTACATTGATAGATGGGACGTCCTTCTCAGCTCGTACTAATAACAACGTAATACGATTAGGCATTAATTGACAATTACCAAATAATTAATAGAAGGATAATGCAGGCATTGATAATTAATTAAATTAAATGGTTTCCTTTTGATTCATTCCAGTAATTCCGCATTATTAATTTATCGCATTAAGTATTATTAAAGGAATCATGCATTAAACTAACGGCAACCGGAAACCGTTAACTAGACTATGGGCATACAATGGAGCTTTATTTACTTAAGTTGTGACTTGTGACCTACCCTGAGATCAAGCAATGGACAAAATTGTCAAACTTTAAACTTTTATCTGTTGAATACGAGGCTTTTGGCTACTTTACTTTGTATTTGTATGTCTTTTTTTTGTAATGTGCATTTTGTTTGTACAGAATAAACAATTCTTATATTTTTTCTTCTATGTGATTCCTTGTTTCCTTAATAAGATTTTATTATTGCAATAATAACGCACAAGAAAACTCGTTCTGCTTTCCACAGAGCAAGCGGTTTATAAACAGCAAATTAAATAAATCAAAGGCTAGGTACTACGAGGCAAATTGTCATATAAAGCCCCCAGTACACGTTGGGCGAGCCTGTCACTCGATCAGCGTATACTGGGCCTTTTTGCGTGATTTGCCGTTTGATTTGCGTGTATTTTACGTTGGCCAAGCGCTCGGCCAACGGGGTCGCTCAACTTGTGCTTTTATTACAAGTCCCTCATGACCAATTATTTCAACAATCTGCTTAGAGCTAATTTACCGACAGATGGAAGATATAATGACATAAAATCCATGCATATTTATAACCCGTCCAAGGCACCTTCGACGTCCTAGTTTCGCGGTAACGGTAAAGAGGGACTTAAACTAGTTACGACTTCACGAGTTCATATACGTATAATGAAACTTTAGGCACCGAACATTTAATTGGGTAATACCCATTTAGTAGGACTAGTTTGGTCCCAGTTATGGGACCTTGTACTATGACAAAGCAATGGCGGTTGGCTTTACATTTACAATAATTACTTTGCTAGGAAAGGTCGTGCCTTTCAAAGTCGCCTGTTAACATTATTCCTCATTCATTGTCAGCAATGTAGGTACGTTTTGTTTAAAAATTTACACCGTCTCCGAATTTACGTTCTGGGATTAGTTAGTGGTCGTAAGATTCAGTTAGAATTTATTTAGCAAGCTAAAATAAAGCTCAAAGAAAATTGTTGGTATTATTTCTGCCAAATTACAGTTTAGCGTCTCCAACAACCGTTTCTGCTGAATTTCTTTCCTCGAATTATTCAGTTTATTCCCGGGCGGCGCGATCTTTTTTCCCGGCTGGCGCCGTTAAGCTTTTAGTCCATCGCTCATTGTCTGAATTTTAAATATCCTCTATTGCTTATTTAATGAAAAAGAATTGCTGAGCAAAATAATTGATTGTGATACAAAACTAATTGCTTGTCGAGTCCTCGCACAGACATCGCAAGAAAAAGAGGATTCTTACTATAAAGGTATCCACACAATTAAGTTATTCGATTATTTAGCTGCAATGTACACGAAGTAATAACATTGGCAAATGACTATCGAAGTGGTCTTTTGTTTACACAATAATTGCATTTACTTGGAATAATGCAGGACGTTGCTGAGCTCTGTATTTTTTTAATTAAAATGCCGTTAATGTATTTGGAATTGCCAATTAAGTTTTTGTTCACGTACCGGATATTGTTTTACTACATAACATTAAATGTCTGTTTTTCTTACATTATCTGTAATGAATGAACTCATTTTCATGAGAAAAACAAGAACCAATTTAAGGGGTCGTTATGCCAGGAAAATTGTAAAAGTCAATTTTGTTAAATGGGTTATTACAGCGCTTTGGATGGGCCTTTGTGGATTACTAGATTATGGTTTTATAGATGCTTAAGTACCTATAGACACAGGCGGTCTACAATTTAGGTATTTGATGTGCTCTGGGTTTAACGATAGCATTTAACTTAATGACATTGTTCTGAATTTGAATGAATCTGAATCTCGCTTAACTTAACTTAACTACATAATATCCTGGAACCAGGAATCTGAGAGATCAAATTGGTACCTATATGCCACCTGTACCATTGCCTTATTAACACCTACAATCTACATTCCAAAGAGATCTCATAAACTTGACGAATATGCAATAGGAGCCTGTTCCGTGCAGGGCTTCAAATTGGTATATTAAAAGGCGCTTATTCCGTTGCGTTTTATTTCCCCGTTAACGCTTCTATCAGGGCGGCATTAAACATGTATATCTAATCACCTCATTCAGTCCCTCCACCCTGAGTGCGGCGTCGTCAGCCAAACTGAACTTCATTATTCGTACAAGTGCTGTAATAACGTCAAAGGGAACGAGTTTTCATTAGTCTGTCGTCCCGACACCGTCACCCATTAAGATACGGACTGAACCAGTAACCACTGACAAAAGACATTGAATTTTTATGTGACTTGACAATTCAGATGATTATCTTTCCGCATCGACCCAAAGTTTCGTGAATATATGGCCTTAGTGAGTTTTATGCTTACAGATACTTTTCTGGCTGAATCACTCCTTTTGTTAGGAAAGTATTTCAGTAACTCATCCTGAGGACTTGTCCGAACAAAACTTGTTCGATAAAAATAATCTATAGCCCGTGTAGCAAAAAAATGCTTATGAACATTTTTCCATCCTATAATATATCAATACTTAAATTTAACCATTGCTTTTATGTACAATCACAGTTCAAAACTCAGAATAGTCGTTCCCATTTCTTTTTAACGTGATATTTATATACGTCTAGCTTCGGCCCGCGGCTTCGTCCGCGTGGTATGTCGATAAAAAGTAGCCTATGTCCTTTTCCGGGATGCCATCTATCTCCTTGCCAAATTTTATCGAAATCCGTTCAGTGGTTTAAGCATGAAAAGGTAGCATACAGACAGACAGACAGATGGATAGAGTTAGGTACTTTCGAGTTTACGTATATAATACCTATTATAGTATGGATTTAGCTAATTTCGAAATTGAAGACAGGTAAGTTTATCATTGATATCGCCTTTGTAAAGGCAAGTAGTCCTTGTACTAAATAACACTTATCTTGTAGGTTTAACACTTGATTGAACGTTTATATGCTGTCCATGTACCTACACAAGTAACGCTTTTTATTGCTCTAAAACCTCATCCGTCTTCCAGAAGCATTGAAGGTTTGCTACACAAGAAAATGGACATTATCTTATAAATGCCTCATCCAAACAGATAGATCAACACCTCGTTTATATCTCCTACTTTCTAGCCACTGCGAAGTGCGGATTTATTTCAAATGGATTCGTATTTGTAAAAAGAAATCGATGAAAGAAATTGCACTAGAAGTAGGAAATTCTACACTTAAGCGTGCATTGATTTATTTGGTCAAATAAAAAGATGTTTATAACAATAGCCACAACAAGTGTGAGTAGATAACTGGTGGCTTTACGTGTAAGATAAAGGAGGCCAAAATACTACGCAAATAATTACCCATTCTAAAACAAAAGTTGTATTATTTATACCTGCCGTGTTGAGTACAATACCTCCGGATCCCCTTTTGTCCCGAACTGGGCAAATAAAACGAAAAACAGTACGAAGTCATATTTATGTTGCCTGAGCCTGATAAAGATTTGGAGAACAAAAAATTGCTGGCTACTAAACCCAAATACCTATATTTCATCGTTGTTTGCAAAGGCCGCAGTTTGCGGTCCGGAATGACGTGGCATTCGAATGATGAGCTACTCGTTTTTCAACGCAGCTCCAAATATTATTCAGCTTCAATTTAGGAACAAAACCAGAAAATACATTTCGCCTGTCATCTCGCCCCAGTTATAAGCGTAGGCTTAAATATAATATTTTTAGTCAATTTTGGTACATGCTGTCAGAGACATTACAAATAATCACCGATGAACGTGAAATGCTTGTAGATAAGGCTCACTTATCTCGATAATCGCAAGTTTGGTAAAGTTGGTAAGCGCTGTTTCTGTCCTCTGTTTGTCGCTCGAATAGATTGTTTCTCCTAAGACTTGCTTAGAAAAAGCAATATAATATTTTTATTTTTATTCATCTCGGCATGTAATGCGATGCGAATATATGTATAATAATTGTGTATTGTGTATTCTCATGAGTAGTATCATGTATTCTTATTCTCGGCATGTAATGCGAATGTGTAAAAAGTATTTATTGTATTGTATGTATTACCTATGTTATCTATGTGTGTATTTATTGAGAGTTGGATTTAGGTATATTTGGATAATAAAGATTTCATTTCATTTTCATTTTAGAAAATAGAAAGCGTTTTTCGGTTTTATATTCATTGATTAACTCGTAATTTATCGTATCATCCATTGGTTTATACTATATCATGTCATGGTTTACTGGATTATGGAATTTACACGATCCTATATCGATCTATAATAATGATTAAAAAGTAACAAGCATAATCCAAAGTTGCCAGTAGACATAATTGTTTTGACGGCTCCAAAGTTGAGCGAGGGCGGCGGGAGCCTTATCAACAATGTCAATAAGACGCAAAGTAGAGAAGAGCTAAGTTATTTAATTAGACATTGTTTTGAAATATCGACTTTATCCCTAGTGATCTTAGTCCACGATTTCGATTTGGTATTGAACTGTTACTTTACAAAAATAACTTGGTTGTGTAGGTATTTCATTGTATGTAAGTAAGCAGCCTTTTAACATAGTAAGAACCTCTTTGAAAAAAACTTAATATTATGTCAAGCAAATAGCACTAGAACGAAAACTCTCGAAACTAGAGTGACGTGAGATAAGTCACTCTAGTTTCAAGAGTTTTCGGGCCTCATAAGTAGTGGCCTTTTGGCTTTAGGATTGCCTTTTTGGAACTGTATTACTCCCATTGTACCTATGTATCTACGTTGTAAAGTGTGAATAGGTACATCAATCATCATGTTGTCATTAGCCTTTCCCCAATTATGTTAAGGACGGCTTACAGTCTAATCGGATGCAGCTAGCGGATCGCTTAGCCAGAATACCAGTAGAAAAACGGGCCAAGTCCATACCAAGGGTAAGTACCGCCGTACAATATTTTACTCTACATTTTTTTTAAACGCCGAATAAAGACGTTTCTTGTATCCCGAACCCCTTATTTTTTTTTTTCTTGTTATATTGGCCATAGTAGTTATTATACACTCTGTGAAACATTTCAAGTGTCTACCTGTGTCATACGGACGGACAGCGGAGCCTTAGTAACGGGGTTCCGTTGGCACCCTTTGGGTACGACATCCTATAAACAACCAATATGAGTAGAATTAAATGGTAGATACATTTTTGTGTACCAATTTTTTTTTTTTACGTCTTGTGTCATCAATTCATCATACTTTAGCCTGTTAACTAATAATTCTGAATCACTATGAGGAAAATCGGAATTTAGGGTGCTCCTGACAATTTTGCTCCACATTATGTCATAGGTATTAATTAAAAAGTCCGTACCAAAATTAAGCTCAGCGTTCAAATTTCCTGCCATTCCCGAGTCCTTTACGGCACTCGCGGTCACGAGAATAAAATTAATTAAATAATGTGTGTTAACATCCAGTGATCCCTTAGTTAATTTTATTTGAGGAATTCGTAATAATTGCTTGAGGACGTATTATAATATTAAGGGATATTATTTAGTATCTTTTTTACTATCTCGTAGTCCCTTTTCATTTCGCCATTTTATTCCATAGCATAATCAAACTATAATGTTCCCACTGCTGGGACACAGGCCCACTGCGGGTTGGTTGATGTCACATGTCTCCGATGCCGGTTTCCTCACGGTGTTTTCCTTCACCGTTTTGAGAGCAGTGGTGATGAAATAATTTACACAAAGTAAAGCGTTCGAACCTTCGACCTACAACTCGCGGCCGTTAACACTGGGCCACCACTAATGTCACTTAAATAAAGAAAAGTTAGTAATCTTCATATAAAATGTATCTAAACATCCTTGTGTTATCTAGTTTCGGGTTGACTTACACATTCAAGGGAAAACGAATGGAGATAGTAACTTTCCCTCATTCGCATAGCCATGGTCCTTATGTGCCCTAAAGAACCTCTCTAGTTTAATGTACCCTAACGAACTCTGTGAAATTGACATCAGCTGCTACTAAGAGGGGCAAATGGTTGTTTTTTTTTTAATCTGCCTCACGTGAGTCAGCTAAAACGGCCGAGTTGTTCTAAAGTTTGATACGTGGTAAATCATAATAACTTACACTGCTTTCTAAGGGCCTTCTCAAGCATATATACCTACGATAAAAGGTTATAATAATTAATTTACATGAGGTTTAATACATATTAATGACAATGAGGGTTACTTAGTCGTTATTATTACCACGTTCAGCAGATGGATTGGTGATCGCAGTAAATCGTTATTAGACCTAAGAAGGCGTTCGATCCGTGTGTTCCCGAGCAGATTCAAGCCCGCCCATTCGCTGCTTGTCTTTCTAAATAATGGCTGTCTTTCGCAGACAACGCGCCGTATAACATTATTGAACGTCCAAGAACCTTAACTTCAATAAAAATAAATTACAAGTTACGAGCCATTGCTTATTCAAACTATGTTTATTCCGAAACGTAAACTAGTGACATCTAAACTATCGTTGTTAACGGTTTATTTGATAACGACCCACTCAGATGTAACCGAGATATTGTATCTTTACGACTGTCGGAAATCCCAACTAATGTTATGGTTAAGTGTGTCTACACAGCTAGGTATATGTCTGAACGGTTGGTAACGGCTCATGACCCTCCCTTAACTTTGAATGGAAAAGTAGCGAGGGTTTTCGTTAGTCTGCCAGAGTTGGGAAAATGAGTTAGTACCTACCATTTGTCCGAGTTTGAAAACAAAGGTGTCATAAACAACAAAAATTTAGTTCAAATTACGAAATATTACTGGAGATGATGACAATGCACAATGGTAGTATTTTAGCGGTAGTAAATGAAAATATTATATATACCTAAATTGCAGTACGATCTCTAAGAATATATATAGCTTGTATACTCATTACTTAAAAGCCAGTAAAGGCATTTTAATAGCTTTCAGTGTACTCGCGCCACAACAGCAATATAAAAGCAATATGCGAATGTTTGCGCGCGATAAAACTTTAATGTCTGTTGCTTTTTACACATTGTGCAGATTTTTTGACCAATTTTAAGAGGAATTTAGTGTTTTATTTATACGATAAATCATAGTAAGGCCTCGCCAATAAACTGGGCGCAATCTCGCAGAGCAAATCTCGAGGGCACTTCACTCGTTTTTGTCAAATCAAGAGCAATGCCCTTTCCATTTTACGCTCGACACATTCATGGCATTTTTCGTCTTTGTTCTTTTGTTGAAAGTGACGGCTCCACCGATGAAGTTATAAAAGACGTGTTGTTTTATGTGTTCATCAAATTGAAGACAGACTGTACATAAACAGGGCTAAATAATATTCTGAATTAATTCATTGTTTGAATTTCAATTGACCTTTTCATGATTGTGGAATTTCGTCAATTTTGTAAAGGCTGAGCAAACAGGCGCGACGCGATGGTGATTCTTCAATTTCCATAAAGTGTTCATAGAAATTGTTCTACTAGAGTCGCTTCGCGCCTGTCTGCAGGAGCCTTAAAGTGCTTTATCAAGCATTACGAAAGTGATGGTAAGTATTTTTAGACATTGTTTTATCAGACTTTGTTAAGTATATCAAACAATGTGTAAAAATACCTTCATCAAACAACATTTAAATAGAAACTGCAGACTTTGAATAATTTGAAAAACTTTTATATTAACACCACCTTCAATGGTTGACTGTCAAAGGAATTCTATCAGTTCAGTGGGAAAGCATTCTGCCGTGAATGCGGTATATGAAATTCCTAGCCTTTGAGAACTTTCGCAAGTCCTTCACAAAATTGTTTATCTACAATCCTAGGTATAACTTAAAGCAATTTTGTTTAAACAAGGAGAAGTTTTATTTTTTTATTAATTTAGGCAGATTTAAGTTTCAAGACAGCAGTAAACTTCAGCACAACAACAGAAAGTAACGATTCCATTTTGAAACTGTTCTTCGCAACCCGTGTAGCATACTTTATCTAAATCTTAAACGTTGCCAAACTTTTACACCAACATAAGCCTTTCTTTAATACAAAAGGAGTCCCCTGGAACTCCCCCAGGTGTCATAAAAAGAAACTATGGCCGAATGGGATGCAGTAACCATCTGTGATCTCGACAAACTGCTAGCTATCGCCGACCACCTTCAATGATGTTACAGTTTGCAGCCCCTTGATATGCTTCTAAGAAACGAAGGCCATACAATTGAGCCAATTTATATTTACTATATACAATATGTAAAAAAAACCCTGTCCGATCCGAAAGGGGCTCATATGTACTGCAATAACAAACAGAAAAAAAAAAAGTTATTATTAAAAAATAAAAATGTTATTGCAATTTGAAATTCACATTTTTAGTACCAAAATTACCCCAATTTCATTATAGATTAGCAAATTTTCTACAGAGGTCATAAGTTATTTATTTATTTTATTAGGTTTACCAACAATTGATTACACTGATACAAACAAACAAAACATTCAAAAAATAAAAATAATAACAGTGTATCAGTTACTTATAGGTAAACACCTCATGCATAAAACAATGAATCGGTGAAATAAGCTAACTTACTTAGTAATAAGCGCTAACACAGAAAATAATTGGTAAAATAGGTAAAATTGAATACTCTTTGACATTATAACATTAGTAAAATTATGTAACAAATCAAAAAATTAAAATGGTTAAAATAATAACATAAAATAAATTCATAATAAATGCAAATAGGATTCATTAAAAATAAAAATTGAAAATAAAAATTGATAGATTGCTTGAATTAAATTGACAGATTAACTTGAAGATGCCACCCGCGCCCCATGTAAAATTCCCCATTGAAAAAAAATGCGGCAGATTTTTTTTTCTTTTGTCCTAATTATGTAAAACCACATAAATAGATTCTCAGTATGATTCATATCACCCTCTCGGATCGGACAGGGTTTATGTTACACGCTGTATAAATTAAATTGATTAACTTCTGAAGGTTTCTAATTGCACATGACTTCCAAAGTGATGTCACTGTTTCCAGCTGAAATGGATTTCTTGTTCATTCTTCTTTCAAGAAAATTCAGTAGCCTTTTGTTTTTACTTTTACACTAGCTTCCGTGATGTCTTTATAAATTTTAATCAGTGATGATATAGCATCCTACTGGTGGAAGATTTTTTTTAATCGGTCCAGTCGTTTTTGGGTTTATTCATTACAAACAAAAATACAAATCTTTTCTCTTTATAATATTAGTGTAGATAATGTAAGTATCTTTTTTACAAATAATACCTTCCCTGTTTCTACGTACAAGGTCTGGATTGAATAATTATTATATTTCTACATAGATTAGAATATAAAAATAACAGCGCTCTGACTGACATTGATCAAACTGGTTGGTTATGTATTGCCTACTAAACGGTAGACATACAAATGTTATTGCTTTACATTATGTGTCTGTTTAAAGGAGAATACTCGTAAATTTTATTTTACTGCGCTGAAAAATGCAGATGTCTCATCTCGAATTTATAAGACAAATCGTAATAATTATGTCGTGTCATGTCTTGTTATATCTTTCGAAGATTTTAATGAGTGAGTATTCAGCCAAAAAGAAATGGAAAGCAGAAAGGAAGCCCTGAGGAAACAAGTTTTACGATTCATTTCAGGCCACAAAACTTTGCCTACAATTCAAGTCTACAATTCTACAAAATTGTTAAATTGTATAAAACATTGCGTAACACAGAAATTACAAATATGTATGAGTTACAATTTACAACCTACAAATCTTTTGCATATTTAAAAGCGTAATACAAAGCATGAGGGCTATGTATAAATTGTAGACTTCTCACTACAATTTACATATTTGTAAGGTTTTTCCGTAACAATTGTGTGGCTTAGAGTTTTGTGATAAACGGACAATCGGTAACGGCAATCTACTACACCCTGACCCCAATTTTTTTTAATCCAACATAGTCATTTTGGTCTCATATTTTTCGTTATGGGCTACAAAATAACAAACCGTCTGTGTTAAGTATTAAATATACAGGGTGTTAGGGTAAACACCGTTATCCTTGCAACCAGTGGTTTGGTTTCATTTATAGAACGTAAAATCAATGGAAAATTACAACATTTTTTTTCTTTTTTTTAATTCTACATTTTACCACAAGAGACGCAAGTTCGTTGTCCTATGCGCTAGGGCAACGAACTTGTGTCTCAACACGGGCGGGGGGTACGGGATGTGAACTGACCGGCCGCGAGCGCGACCCCTCCATCAGTCAGTCAGCTGTTTCACTAGAGAGCACGTTGTCGTATAGAAACTTTTTAAAATCTTTTAATGAAAATGACGTTTTTTTTTGTTGTGTTCGGTCATTTATTTTTATATTTAAGTCAACTACCCATGGTTTGAATGACAAGACTGTTTACCCTTACAGCCTGTATAGGGTTTCCGGAAAATCTACTATCATTTGTACTACAGCAGTACCATCACATTTCGTTTTTTTCCCTGAAAACTCCTTACTTTTGACGGTCGTCGCCACAGTAAACAATGATCAGTAAGCGAAGACCTTCTAAATAAGATAGGTATGTGACAAGTCTGTTGACTAAGATTCAATATCGTCCTTTGTAAATTGTAAAGTTTTGTGGTATAGGGGCCTTTTTTTTTTTTTTTTTGATGGTGGGAAATCATCCAATGACTTCTCCCGCTCTGGGCGGAGCGGAAGGGCGTGTCAGACTTTTACTGACTAAAACCCACCCGTGTTCCTTCAGTTGCCTGTTGCCAAGGTCCCGGTATCCCTTTCGGACTAACCCGCAACCCTGGCAGGCATCGGTCCTAGCGGACCCCGCCAATTGTGCTGACATCTCTATGAGGCGCGCGTGGAACATGCGCGTTTTCGAAGATGGTATAGGGGCATTCAACCAGAAGCACGTTAGTAACGCTCTTACCTTTGTAACCTAAACTAGTATGATGTTCTTAATCATAGCAATTAATTCACTAATAGAGTTCACAATGTCGCCATTAATTTGGTTGTTGATATTAAATTGATAGTTAGAGGGCAGATTATTAACGCTCTCGTCAAAATAGCGGACGCCATTATAAATTATTCGGCTCACTACCAATCAGTTAACTGCATAGGTAGGCATTAGCATGCCGGTGGCTGTTTATGTATAGTAACAGTGAACTATGTATATGTATTATGTATGTGAACTATGTAATGACTTGACATGGTGGGTTAGTCAGACCATGCGTATCAGTATCAGAAATTGGTTGATTAGATCATTGAAGATACTCTTCAACAGTCTCCGCAGTACCTATTGTTTGTAAGCCACGTAGTTCGCCCCCATATTTAAGAGTATAATCATGATCTGTTAAACACATTACCCATATTTATTTTCTTGTAGGCATATTCTTGCTCTCGTGCCGACGCGATAGAAGCAGAATCGAAATTCAATCATTATCATCTACTATACTACGGTATATGAACAGTTCCGCCAGATGCTCAACGAAAATCAAAAGTCAATTTATTATTTAGGTGTAAATATATACCTACCTAGTTTATTCCTTCCTGTCGTTATAACAACAAACTGGGGTATCGAGTCGTTCGGATTATTTGTTTGCTCAAACCTTCCCGAGCTTCGATACGGATGCCTCAGGCGGCCGCCTGTATAGTATGACAGTGCTGAAAATAGACTGCATTCTGTCATCTTGTTTACAGTAACGGAAAATGGCTTTAGATTCTGTAGGATATCCGATTTAGGAGGATGGCGTTTATTAGTTTATGTCATCAGCCTAGCCTTCTCCAAAGTGCATTAGGTTGGTTACCACTAATTTACATGGATCGACCACCATCTGACCTCTGTAACTCAATTATTGAAAAATTCAATATTCTAAGGTTGGAGAGTAACGAGCAGTTGCCAGAATTTTAAGCGTAACGACCGGCAGTCATGAATATTTGTGTGTAACTGACCGATGATAGAACCACAGTTTAAATAACGATCACTTTGTTACACGAAGAGGAGTCGCTTTGCTATGTAAGGTCAACCATCCATAAACTGACCGTAGTAAGTATAGTTTAACCCCAGATTAACCGATCCATGCAAATATTCAGTAACCCTTTTGGAGAGGTCCTACTGTTTGCCGTGGCCGCGCTCAAGTGACACGCATCTTGCGACTGCGAATGCGGAGAAAACAAATGAAAGAAGTTGGTTTAGAGCATGCCGAGTCACCGCGACGCGACTTGCGGAGCGACGGACATCGGTGACACACGCGCGTGTCACTTGACGCAAGTCGCATCGCTCGAGGTCGTGAATGAGGCCTTACTGAAATAACAATATAATTCGTTTTTGTTTTCACGCTGCGGCCTCACTCCCTTGGATGGAGATTTGTGTTGTCATAACTCGGGTATGACAAACGATGGTTATGTGACGAGTTTGTTGGTCACATATTGTGATAAACATTTCGTAAAGTGTAGCGGAGAATACTAATCGAGTGAGGTGCATACCACTTTTAGTATCTCTTCAACATATCATTATTCTCTTGCACTTATCCCAATTTATTTAGGGTTGGCACAACATGTCTCCCTAACATACTGACAATGTTTTTAGCTTTTAGATATATTATGAACACCGTTAGCTGCAGTACGTACAAGATTTTATTGCTATAAAAACAGACTCTTTACCTTTATTCGTTTTTATTTATTAGAATAAAGCAATTTCTAATGCAAAGTTGAAATTCTAATTCCTTATTAGTTCCCATGCGTTGAGTTACAAAGACGTAAAGATATAAAAGTTCTTCCTCACAACCGGTGTCTTGTGTAGGGTTAGGCGTGCATCGGTCGGTCATCGTTTAAATATTAACCCTCACAGGTATGGCAGGTACCCGCTGTTATTGCGAACAGTACAACATCATGAGTGGTCTCAACCCCATGTTTTATTCATGCGTTCCGTTAAGGATTTGGTAAAATTGTTTTATTTACGCGTTCAAACAGTTTATTTACTTTTAATGTCGAGGTATCTGAGTGGACGGAGTGAAATATGACTTTTAACCTTTTAATAATATAAGTAAACAACGTTAAAGTCAATGATTTAATTGAAGATCAACATTTCGTTTCATACTCTCGGTGGCTCTTTTATTTATTGTCATTAGTATACAATTTTTTAAATACGCTATCTTTCTTAATGCAATACTTTAATCGCGGCGGCGGCTGTTTAAATAATGGCATAACGGTTAAATCAATTAGTGCATAATAGTAAACAAAAAGTAATAACTTACAATGCTTATTGATACCAAAACCGCTACGGCCTGCTACGCGCTACGAAAAACTTGTTGTAATTTTATTTGCTACGGCGTAGCCGCCGTAGATCATCTACAATAACCAGCGCTTTTAACCATGTTTTCGGTATTGTTCTATTCAATACGTTTTTATTTAAAGTTGTATTGTACGCAACTTTTTTTTTCAATAGTTTTTTTTTTATGATGACACTATGCATATTTTCTGATCACTGATTAGTTTTATCACTTATCGACTTAAGTCTACGTCATTTTGTTGAAAAATAATATTTACAATACGTACAGTCACGGACTTTAATTGATGAGCCACCTTCAAACTTTTCAATTTTGCATTTTCATACATTCACGAGATTACACGATTAAACACGAACTCAAATCGCAAGCTCGTAAACAAGATGACAAATAAATTACTTTTAATCGGAAATATCCATAGAGGTTGACTAATAAGTTCTTAATGATAAAAATAAATACAATGTTGCATTAAGTTTATCCAATCTATTTGATACCGACCTCCTTTCAATCATAGCTCATTAACTCGATAATTATGAAAACATAACTGAAGACAGTGACTGTTGAAATATCAAGATGACAAATAAATTACTTTTAATCGGAAATAGTCTTATCCATAGAGGTTGACTAATAAGTTCTTAATGATAAACATAAATACAATGTTGCATTAAGTTTATCCAATCTATTTGATACCGACCTCCTTTGAATCATAGCTCATTAACTCGATAATTATGAAAACATAACTGAAGACAGTGACAGTTGAAATATCGAGATGACAAATAAATTACTTTTAATCGGAAATATCCATAGAGGTTGACTAATAAGTTCTCAATGATAAAAATAAAGACAATGTTGCATTAAGTTTATCCAATCTATTTGATACTGACCTCCTTTGAATCATAGCTCATTAAGTCAATAATTCTGAAAAATTAACTGAAGACAGTGACAGTTGAAATATCGATGTCAGAGAATTTCTCCGTACGCTATCGCAAAAGTAAACTTGCAACAATCGTTTATCGTTGCTAGGTTACTGTTGCTAGACCTGCAATTGGTTGACTTTGAGTAGTCACTGCTGTCAAGTTTGTAGTTCTGCTCTCAGGCAGGTTAGCCAACCGTTAAAGACATGAAATATAATTTTCTTCTTCTAATACGAAGACATATGACTTTGCGTGTCGGGAACCGAATAAACCCGATTTGCATTACACGGCTAAAATACGAACAGTGCCAGGTGGCTCATCAATTAAAGTCCGTGACTGTACCTGATAATCTACCAACACACATGCGTGCAATAAATAACTTCTTCCCCTTCATATTACCCTAATAGTTGGTTCTAATAACATAATTGGTGGCATAATATTTGGTCAATTTGGATCCACTAGCCAACTGAAATAGCTCGTGAAAGTTTAGGCACCGATTCTCTGAATAAATTAAACAACAGGTTGTCAGAACGGCAACCTAGAAATGTTTATGACACCTGTCTAAACTAACTGACGACCGCTGATTCTACTAATAACCTTAACTGGCTTCAGGCTCTGTTGCACTGTGGTTTATTTTGTTAAAGCTTTGTTAAAAACAATTTAAAATAGTAGAGATTAGTAGGTAAATCTAAACATATTATCAATTAGAGTCACTTTTCGTGTCTGTCTATGTGACCGCGTTCTGTTTCGTAACTACGCAACGTATTTTGATGGGGTTTTCACAGTCATTTAAATAATTTGTTCCGGAAGGTTTTTGTGTAGGTACTATAAAACATATATAAGATAAATAGCTAGATAAAACGTTTATTTGGTGCACACAAAATACATAACACAACATACAAAAACACGGTTAAATAATAACTAATTACATTAATAAATAGACAATTTACAAAAAAGCAATAAAAGAAATCAAGACTGTGATGACACAATTGGCTATTGCTACCTCCACACGCCAGCCCAACACGCGCAAATATAAGCCACAGAATGTCTACATTACAACATTATTACAATTCATAACATAGAAGAAACTTCGATGTTTTGTCAAGTCGTAAAATCCGTTCGTAGCGGGTCGCTAGTGATCTTCATTAAAACCGTTCACTTAATGCCTTCCATTTTGGATAAAGCGAACAAAATAATGTGAGTAAACATAAAGTGAATCATTCAATATTGCCATACCTTTTAATTCTGCCACTTTCAATCGAAGTTGATGCAAACAATACTATTCAACCGAAATATTTTTTCCGTTGAACCGCATTGTTGTCATTAAACAAATGAACAGAGGTAATGATGATTCCATTGCTCTGGAATAGTTCTCTTGTTTTTTTTTGCAGATCTTGGTAACTGATATTAAAATAAGACAGTCACATGATATCATATCAAATTGTCCCTGTAATATATGATGACACTGGCGAAATGTGGGTGTACCTCTGTCTACTCCATCTGACATTACAGGCGTGATTTTATGGTACTTGAAGTAACCGATCATTGACAGTGAACTTAGCACCTATTCACTGAACCCTTTAACGTTCAGATGTCACCAATAGACTGGAAAAATGTCAAGAGAAGGACAAAGGAAACTGAAAGTCACTGGAAGTCACAAGCTGTAACGTTTAGACTCTTTCGTCGACTCATGACATCAAAGGGGCCATTTGGTAAAGGTACCTACGCATACCTCGACCAATCAACGTTGGGGTACTGCGAAGTAAGTTATGCTCGTAATTTTTTATGCTCTTCTCTTTCATTTCCTTTATCTTATTCTGAAGTTAATTAGCTAATCAAGGTTGTTTGTGTGTGATTTTTCCTTCGTAAACATGTGTTTCCGAACTTGTTTTACGACAAAGAGGGACCACGTATACAACGTGTTACAGAAGTGATTCCTAAAAGTACACTCGCGGTCAAATAATTCGGGTCGATGACGGAAATCCCTGTAACTTGCAAATTAATAATGGTACGTGCATGAAACTAACTTTATTATACAGAGCATTTGAATATCGTAAAAAATAAAACCTTAAATGATCTACAACGTTATTAAAAAAAGTTAAAATTTAAAAAAATCTCCAGTTTAGAAGTAAATTCAATTCCCAGTAGTTTTACTTTTGCTTGTCTTCTCACTGTTGTTTCCAATTTATCAAATCAAAATGATAAAAGGCGGTAATTGTCGTCTTAATATTGAATTAATGTGATGTCGCTAACACCAGAAGAATGTACGCGTATCGTCACTATGTTAGAAGAAGGCAAAAGTCAGGGAAGTACTGCAAAAACAATAGGCGTGTCACTTTCTATATTGCAGCGAGTCGTCCAACGTTTCCGAGAAACTGGGTAGAACATAAGAAGACCAGGAACCGGCAGACCGAGATGTACTACGGCTCGAGAAGATCGATTTATTGTTACGACCATGTTTCGAAATCGGCACCTCACGGCAGTTGATGTAACAAATCAACTTCAAGAGACCCGTAAAGACGACGTAATTGAGCGGACTGTAACGTGGCGGCTCCTTGAAGCTAATTTGACTCCACATATACCCACAAATCGTCCAAAACTTGAAAGGGAACATCGGGTAGCAAGATTACGTTACGCCCGCGAACACGCATAATGGGGAGACGAAGAATGGGCAAGAGACTGACTCTGACGAATTCAGATTTATGCTGTATGCACATGATGGGCGGAGAAGAGTCTACCAATGACCAAAGGGACGTTTTATTCCAGCTTGTTTTGAGGAAAAAGTGCCGTTTGGCGGGGGATCTGTTATGGTTTGGGCTGAAATCTCTTCAGAGAGTCGCACGAAGTTAGTGCTGATAGAAAATGGTACGCTAACTAGTGCAAGATATGTGGAAGAAATTCTTAATGAGCATATCAGCCCATTTTCATGATTAAATGTGAAAATTCAATATTTATGCATGACAACGCCAGGCCTCATACAGTTAAAATTGTAAATAAGTATTTTCAGGACGTTGGCATCAATCGCATGGACTGGCCCGCGAGAAGCACGGACCTGAATCTAATTGAAAACGCTTGGGACGAGCTTGGGAGACTTGAAACATGCGTTAGTGGATGAATGGACCAATATCCCGCAAAATCGCGTAAGAAACTTAATAAACAGCATGCCCAATTCCTGGCTGATGTGAGAAGAGCCCGTGGAGGCAATACGAAGCATTAATTTGGTCTTTAAGTTCGTTTTTGTGTTGTATGTGAGGTACCAACCATTATTTTTTCATCGTAAAAATGATAGATGTTTTGTTTTTTTATGTAATTTTGTCAATTAAACTAATTAATGTTTCCAACATTTGGTGTTGTTTTATTAACTGTTAAATTGTCTACAACATACAGTTTCATTCATGCCGCTAGCTCTATTATTTTACGAGTAATTTTAGTTTTTCGTACCGACCCGTATTATTTGACCGCGAGTGTAGTTGGTACTAGTTTTTTTTTAACTATAATATTTAATCTTTGACAAAAATCTATTATAGTAACCACTGCAAGAGAAGAAAATGAAATAGTTTATTAAACAAAAACAGAACTGTACAACAAAGCAACAAAATTTTATTATGAGCAGTCCTTAATGCAGTTTGGAGTATTAAAATCAAAATGCATTAAATTATTAAATAATTTGTTTTGACTTTCATTGTAAACATCGTTTGTGCTTCTTCGAAATCTTGCTCTTATTTTGTAACACGCGTGTAGGTAAACCTAAATGTATATGTTTCCACGTATATTAGAATGGCAAAGAGAATTTCTATTCCGAAACCGAACCATTGTAAAGCCACAACAATCCTGTTGAACGCGAAAACAATCGCACTCGACTCGTGAACCAAACCTCACAAGAACTTGCTCGAAGTTTAATATAACGGCAAATCTCTCTGTTGTGGGGCAAATTTGATAGCTTTCAAGTATGTCAGTGCCGTTAGTATGGGCTGTTAAGGGTTTCAGACGAGAGGATGGGCAGCGTCCTTTTTTGAGGGTGGGAAATCATCCAATGACTTCTCCCGCCCTGGGCGGAGCGGAAGGGCGTGTCAGACTTTTACTGACTAAAACCCACCCGTGTTCTTTCAGTTGCCTGTTGCCAAGGTCCCGGTATCCCTTTCGGACTTTCCCGCAATCCTAGATGGGCAGCGTCCTGTGGTCTAGTAACAATCATGTCCTGGAATGACCAATGAGCTGGCAGAATCAGAGGCCCTAGAAAAAGTGACATTCTATCAGCGATAACGATGATGGAAAAGGCAAAAATGTATAGGACTGACATAAGCTATCGACAAGCTTATATCAAACCTGTTGAAAGCCGTTGTAGGAATACGAAACGCTTTCGAAGCGATTGTCACTTGTCTAGGCCCTCTGATAGTAAAGGCGCTGCTATAATATATTTCTCTTTGTGGTTCTTTACAGAGTATATTTTATTTACATTTTTATAAAAATCAGTCAATTTCAAAAGACTGCACATTTGATCATCTGTATGACGCATTTTAGTACCGTTATGGGATATGTACCTATTATTTCTACGTTCAACAAAGAAAATCGAGTTTGCTGTAATACTTCCACTCTAGTAGGCTTCACTCTGCAGGCAATCGTTCCTAACCCTAACTAATATTATAAATGCGAAAGTGAGTTTGTTGGTTTGTTTGTTAAGCTTTCACGCTAAAACGGCTGAACGGATTTGGATGAAATTTGGCACAAGGGTAGACCATGACCTGGCGAAGGACATGGGCACAGTTCATCCTAGATCGCAGACGAAGTCATGGGCAACTGCTAGTAGTCTCATTAAAAAAAACTTCTGAAAATCAAACTAGAAAGACATAAAGAATACAATTTGTTTAACTACGAGTTTTTATGAAAATACAATTGTATTCGTAGACCCATCATATCAGAGGCAGTTTACTATACTCTACGTACCTTCACAAAAACTCTTGGCACATTTATCTAAAATCTCAAAAAAAAAATCATAAACAAACATCTTGCTTGAAATTCTGGCACAGTGTTGACAAAATCCAAGTCAAACAAAGAAACAAAATAAAAACAGTGGGTTCTAAACAAGTTAATTGAATATTATCGCCGAACTTTAATCCTTACTTTAAGCCCTGATTGACCCTACTGATTGGGGGGAATTGTTCGCCTAACCACGATGATGCGATGAAGAAAATAATTACTTCATTGTTATTTCTGTAAACATTTGAGTTGGAGCTTATAATTATTTTTGGTACGTATTATTGGTTTAGAAAATATTTACAACCCACTAAGATCTGAAATAATGAAAACCTAAGATAGAGTTACGAACCACTTTTTTTTTTTTTGAGGTTTTGAGAAGTCATCAAATGACTTCTCCCGCTCTGGGCGGAGCGGGAGGGCGTGTCAGACTTTTACTGACTAAAACCCACCCGTATTCCTTTAGTTGCCTGTTACCAAGGTCCCGGTATCCCTTTCGGACTTTCCCGCAGAGTTACGAAACACTTGGAAAACACTTTTATGAAATACTAGCTTCAGCCTGCGACTTCGTTCGCGTGGAAGTCGTTAGAACAGCCACATTTTTATAAAACTTCCCTGTATATATTCACAGGTTCATATCTGTTCCAAGAATTCTCTTAATGACAATCATATTAATATAATGTGACTAATAAATAAATAAATAAATGTTTTATTCACAACCCTTATTACAAATGGTCTTTCTTAATCTAAGGTATACATCGCAGTGACTTGAAAAAAAGAAAAAAAAAGGAGGTTGGACATTGCAAATTACATTGAGTACTGTAGCTAGGGCTTAAGTTTGGCAAATAAAGTGTTGTATCCCTGACTCCGAAACTAGGCATAACCTGTATCTTCAGAGCCAGTGATTCCTTCTTGGGGTCTTGTCAGCCGTTACAATGCTAAGCAGTTAGGTAAACAATAGTAAAAATATGCAGCAAAGATGTAACAAAAGTAAATGTAAAAGGGTTATCTACTAGGTAACGAAATGAATATAAATCGAGAGGTGTATGAAAAAGAGGTGTTGCCATAGGTGTGTGTGAGTGTTCGTGTATGTGTGTGTTTGTGCGTTTGTGAGGGGGTGTATATTTGTGTGGGTGTATGTGGAGATGTTATCTGAGCTGTAATTAATGTGTATGTTTTTATTGTATAATTTGTTTATTGAATTTAATATGAATTCATCTAAACTACCTTATTGAATTTGTAAATTATTAATTAATAGCTGCGCCCCGCGGTTTCACCCGCGTAAGACTCCATCTCGCGGGAATATCGGGATAAAAAGTATCCTATTCCAGGTCATGGTCTACCCCTGTGCCCAATTTCATCCAAATCCGTTCAGCCGTTTTAGCGTGAAAGCGTAGCAAACAAACCAATAAACTCACTTTCGCATTTATAATATTAGTTAGTATAATGTTTCTGAAATTAATTTTAATATTATTGGACCTACCTGTAACTATATTTGTACACCACTGCCAAAACATACGAAGTCAACTGAATTATTAATGAAGGCCTAATGTATGTACTTTTGTCAACAAATAAATATTCATTCATTCATTCAAGAATGCATACCAATGCATCCTTGAATTTAATATGTACCAATGGATAAATAGCAATCGACATTAAACATTTCCAGGAATAGCTAGCAAATCGTCTTTGTGGAAATTATAGTGAAATTCACACGAACATTACACTCATGAGATATTTTCGTAAATTACGAACAATATTCGGCATTAATTTGGGTTAATTGATGTTAATGCAGCATGTAACCACAATAAGTCATGATGATTATCGTTTTAGCTCTTTGGATTTTGGTATTGATCGTTACAGCTATAGATAAAGTTGACAAACCACCTTTTTACAAGCTTTATATTAGCTTGCTCTGTTCGTATGTGTTTCCGGTTACTCCTTTTGTCATCAATTTTTCAAGCACTTCCTTGCATCCGATTGAGCTGAAACTTGGCATACTTATACAACTACCAAGACATTTTGAAAAAATGATACCATGGAGCTGGTCTGATGATGGAGCCGGAAGTTGGGCATAGGAACTCGTCAAGTAAACAAGATAGCACCATCGTGTTTGGACTCATTGGTTACGTATTAACAAGTACTTTGACACTGGGTGGTGTTCAAGGTCTGATGATGGAGCTGGAAGGTGGCCATATGTGTTTCTAGTTACTCCAATTGTCATCCATT
Source organism: Lithophane semibrunnea (assembly GCA_947363905.1). Taxonomy (NCBI): domain Eukaryota; kingdom Metazoa; phylum Arthropoda; class Insecta; order Lepidoptera; family Noctuidae; genus Lithophane; species Lithophane semibrunnea. The sequence continues at coordinate 7,624,900 of OX376194.1, read as the reverse complement.
TCTCAAGCACTTCCTGGCATCCGATTGTGCTGTAACTTGGCATGCTTATACAACTATTGAGACATTTTAACAAAATGATACCATGTTGCTGGTCTGATGATGGAGCCGGAAGTTGGCCATAGGAACTGCTCAATCAAACAAGATAGCATCATCGTGTTTGGACTCATTGGTCATGTATTAACAAGTTCTTTGACACTAGGTAGTGTTTAGGATCTGATGATGGAGCCGGAAGGTGGTCATGGGAACTCCTCAATCAAACAAGATAGCACCAATGTGTTTGGACTCGTTGGTTATGTATTAGGAAGTGCTTTGACACTAGGTAGTATTCAGGGTCTGATGATGGAGCTGGAAGGTGGCCATGGGAACTCCTCAATCAAACAAGATAGCACCATCGTGTTTGGACTCGTTGGTTATGTATTGACAAGTGCTTTGACACTAGGTGATGTTTAGGGCCTGATGATGGGGCCAGAAGGTGGCCATATTAACTCCTCAATCAAACAAGATAGCACCATCATGTTTGGATTCATTGGTCATGTATTAACAAGTGGTTTGACACTAGGTGGTGTTCAGGGTCTGATGATGGAGCCCGAACGTGGCCATGGGAAAACCTCAATCAAACAAGACAATACCATAGTTTTTGGACTCGTTGGTCATGTATTAACAAGTGCTTTGACACTAGGTGGTGTTCAGGGCCTGATGATGGAGCCGGAAGGTGGCCATTCGTTGGATTTTTGGAGGTGATAGAACAGATATTTAAACAAATCGTAATGCTAAAAAGTCGAAAATAAAATATAAGTAAAAATCTTTTTAAAAACAAGCTTTTAATTAACTAAAAAGTACTAAATAAAACTGTCGTAAACATAGAACTTTAATATTTTCTTAAAAGCTTGAGCCGTAAATATCCTTCTTACACTAAACTTGAAGGTAAGCCTCAAGGTTTTAAGAAAATATTAAAGTTCTATGTTTACGACAGTTTTATTTAGTACTTTTTTAGTTAATTAAAAGCTTGTTTTTAAAAAGATTTTTACTTATATTTTAATTATAGAATAAAATGAGACATTTTGACAAAAACATGGCATTGCAGTTTCAGAATTCGAGGAATTATGTCATGTGTAGACGAAATATTAGCTCCGGAGGGGCCTAACGGAGACTTATCCCCGGGTTGAATGAGATCGTTACATAAAAACGGAACGGCGAAAACAGGTTGCATTATTAAATACCTTACGTAAAGTGTGGTGAAAAAAGTTATTTCGCCTCAATGTAATTCTTTTGATTAAGGAAAGAATAAAAATAAATATAGACCCCTTTTGCTTCTGAAATATTGTATTGTGAACAGTGAGTCTCCACACGATGATGATATGTGAATTTTAAAAACTCACAACTTTTGCCAAACATAAAAAAGCCGTACAGCAAACGGAAGGACCGTTTGCTGCACGGCTTTTTTTTTAGGGTAGGAAATCGTCCAGTAACTTCTCCCGCTGTGGGCGGAGCAGAAGGGCTTGACAGACTTTTACTGACTAAAACCCACCTGTGTTCCTTCAATTGGCTATTGCCAATTAAGGTCCCGGTATCCGTTTCGGACTTTCTCGCAACCCTGGTAGGCATCGGTCCTATTGCTGTACGGCTGGCTTGTAAAAAGAGGTCTTGAAGGGCATACGGAAATAAATCTTCTGCTACGGACATTTGAAAATTCATATTTTAGTGACAAAAAAAAAGTTTTACATAAAATATGAGATAAGGGAAATTTATAAACAGGGACTGAAAAGAATTATGGATAAGCGGACGTAAACCACTTCACGATTTAACCGTAATTTATTCATAAGTTGCAAATATTTTAGAAGCTTTCCGAAAATGGAACATGAAATCATTTGTGCTTAAACCAGTAGGTACTTACGGGTTTGTGAAATTACTCGAAGCACATTTTGAATAAGGTACCTAATCTCCGCTCTTGAAAAATTTAATAAATTATGGTGTTGAATTAGCCAATAGGGAATATGCATGTGATTCAAATATGGGTCAAATATTTTTTTCTATAAACTATGTTACTTCAGAATTAAGCCTCCATCAATATTTTTGAATAAAATCTCTTTTTGAGCGAGAAATTAATTTTTAAAAAGTCCCAAAAAACTGTGGGTAATTCAAATACTTGAAAAGGCTAAGAGCGGATGTGACGTAACAATCCGGGCTAACAATCAAAATGTCAATGTCAAGTCAATCAACAAGTGTCAAGTCAATGTCAAACGCTCATAGAAAAAGGAGTGTTTGACGTTCACTTGACAGTTGCTTGTCTGTTTTCACGAACTGTGACGTCACCACACCAAGCGCGCCAAATGGAGGGCGTTTAAATAGCCCGGATCGGTTGGATATTTTTAAACATTTTTTTAACTACTTTAAATTGCTTTTTTGCCGTCGAATTTTTTTTTACTTTTATTTGACGATGTATACTATCGAATAAAAATATAAAAAAAATACATGCATATTCCCTATTATAATTCACTAGCTACTCAACTATAAACGTGTAATAAATAAAAAGGTAATGTTTTTCCTTAAAAATCTAACTTCTTCGTGTAGGTAATATCGTTTTTTGTTCGGTATTTAGACACATTAAAATACTGGTTACACGAATGTGGGTCCCTCAGTCGTATATATGAAATAAATTAACATAGAGCCAGCAAAAGGATTTGGGTTAGCGAAAAGGGGTTCAAGTATTGAACGGTTTTTTATGCTTTGGTTAACGGCACTTACATCACGCTGTTACAAAATTACCTGTCAGATAGGACTTATTTATTATTTTATAGTCTAAAATTCAGGCAATTTTTACGCTAACAATTCGAAGCGTAGCCTAATTAAGCTAGCGATTAAGTAATTTAATTGAAAAAAATTACAACGCTTTTAATGAGCAAAGTGCTTCGTAAATTACAATAAAAACAACCGGTGCTTTTACTACAGTCTAACAATACTCTCCTAAGGTAATTTGTACTACAAGTAAACAGATTCTTCCAATACTATTTTGGCGTCTTTCATTGTTTGTCGATGCCAAAAATACCATGTCCAATAATGTTAATAGCAGTGATCAACATTTTTTTTACTATGATGTTTAACTATTTCGATAGATTGGTATGAAGTGCCTGTGCGCATCAATACCTACAACTATTTAGTTTAAGTTTAATTTCTCATCTAAAATCGTATGAACTTAAAAGTTGATATTGTTGATGTCTATACATACATACATACAAATAAATAAAATTGAAGTGTCTGTTTGTAATGTCAAAATAACAGCTAGAAAGTAAATGCATATGATAGTATATACGGTACATACTTATAACAAAAATACAATTTTTAAATTCTGTCTGTTGGACCGATTTTAAGGGGACTTTCACTGGCAGATAGCTAATTTTATAAGGATACTTAAACTGTTTTTATTTTAATAAATAAATAAATAAACTGTTTTTATTTTAGAAAAAAAATGGGTCCACGCGGGAGCCGCGGGTAGCAGCTAGTCGTATTTATTATTGCAAAACAACTAGTACCTAAATATGTACTTAGAAAAGTTTGTCTTGAAACACTACTGGGAGAGTAGATGAGAACTGGGTATGTTTCCTTATAATATTGCAATTAAAAGGTGACGAGAAGGACACGAAAAGGCCAGCAAAATCAACACCATCCTCGTCTACGTTTATTAAATAAATATTCTTTTCACCAAAGGGTTGCAGGTAAAGACAAAATCGACCCATAGCGCTTTGTTTTCCCATATTTTACCGGAGTGACAGGGGTCCATTATGCAAAGCGATCCCTGACAATAAATCGGAAAACAATATAAAAGAAAAAAGTAAATCTAATGCTAATCAGAATATTTATCAAAAAACAATCTGCGAAAGGAAGAATAGCCTATCCTCTACAACCTATACAGCAATGGAGACATTATTATTTTAGATTATATGAAAAAAAGAAAGAAAAATATTTTATTTGGGACACGCACCGGAAATACAACAATAAAAAAAAACATTAAAATTAACAAAATCATGTAAACAATAATAAAAAAGCATGTAAGTATGTGTAAACGTAGTGTGTCACATTATTATCTGTTTTTGGTCATTGAATCTACCTAGTGATGTACGTTTTTTATCATTTACAACTGCGAATATCCGACAACAAGTGTGCAAATAAAATCGTATTTATTCTAAATTCATCTTCGTTTTTATTGATTTTGTTCGGGAGTTCGGAATCTTTACTATAAACTCAGACTAAAAACCACACTTCCTATTACCATAATAGGTACTCACGCTGACCGCACTACCGATCAAAACATCGTGCATGTGTTAGACTGTTTCAATGAAATTACAAACACGCTAGTTATTAAGTGACTCAATTCGCTTGAACTCTGTGGCACCACACTGGCATTTGTTCGAGTCTGAATAGTTAGTCACAAATAATCCAAAACTTGACAAAAATTCCAATGTTTCATTAATTTCTGGGGACTATTTCAAAAATGTATTAATTACAACCATATTGGCATCTATCTGAGAAACCAACACAATGTTTCACCACAAAACATACCGTGCCAACATTAACACAAAAAGAGCTGTATAAACCCATCACTAGGTATGTACTTATGTATGCGGATTTACCGCCGCAGTCAGCCGATGGATAAATTGCAATATCCGTATCCGTATTATTTCGTATCCATATCCGCATATCAGATACATATCCGAGGATTTGCGGATATGCCGCTCTCAACGGCCTGACGCATTCAGTTGGTAATTGTTACATATTATGCCTCATAATAATGGAATGCGAGCTAAGTATAGAACCGGAGCCAAATTGCTTATTCGACTGTGAATTTCCAGATAAGAGTATTTATACCTGTATAATTATATACCTAACTACTGAGTATGAAAATATCTATAACAAAATTAAATACTATTGCAACAGAAATTGTAAACAGCAAAATCAACGTTACTGGTATTTAACCCTTCGGAACGTAGAACCACGCGAGACACAATGGCTTTTTAATTGTTTCTGTAATTATGGCATCTACAACCACAGTTACTAACTATTATGCAATATTGCGGTCTTATTTTTTACTCTAGACACTAACCTAAATCGAAAACACTTGATTGAAGTAATATTAAAAGACAGTACAAACACAAGTGCCTTCCATTTCTCTAGAGAGAATGTAAGTTCAAGTGGCCTCACGCGATCTTCGTCACGCGACCACCGTGCCCTTAAATGAAATGATCCTTTGTTAGGTACCTACTACATAATCAACTGAAGTGGATCATACGAAAATTGAAAACAGTTAGTTGCTCACTTTTTATACCTTTTAACGTCTGGGCGATGGGTTTATTTTACATTGGTCGATACAGTAGGTAAGTATGTTGTTTTGTTATACTGTTAAATCTGAGGCCACTATCCCACTGGCGTTTTACGAGTAACGCTTGCCACTAGAAACTCGCGACGTTAACGTCGCGACTGAGCAACGTTGGCGCTGCGCAGACGTTGGAGAAGCACCAACCCTCGTAAAACGCCAGTGGGATAGCGGCCTTAATCTTAAAATGCTTCATTTAATAATTTTTTTTAAGTTTCTTTTACGATTTTTAGTAGGTATCTAAAGTTTAAAAAAAAAGAATAGTCACCAGTAAACAAGTACTACGCATAAGATGTTAGGTTTCCCAGAACAAATAAAAATACTTAGAGCAAATCATACGCACTCACACATTACATTGACTACTTTTCTTTTCATTTTTCCTTCCGCAGGTCTGCTAACATAAATATTTTCTGCTATAACAAGTAGTTTGTACTCAAAAATTATATTTTTTGTTATAATATGTATTATTGTGGTGTGTTTATTTATGTGTGTAACAGGACTCTTGTATCTGCTATTTTACAAACCCTATTTTAAATATTTTTCACCAAATAATTGGTCGAGCTATTCATAAATTATTCCAACAAGTACCCACATATTGGTGCATTAGTTCACCGTATCCAAGGAGATATCGAACAAGGATTTAGAACAAGGGTTCTAAACATATCTTCGACTATCAACAGAATTGTATGGCGGGTCGCCATAGTCACTGATCAAAGACGTCTTGATTTGCTAAAGGCAATAGATAACCTATAGGTAACCTAGTATAGGTAACCTAGTATATACCTATAGGTAACCTAGGATACAAACATTGATCAACTGTCAACACAGGCTCACAACGTTTGTGGGTGTGTGATTTGAATGTGAGATCTAATAAATTAATAGTCTCCATTGGCATTGATTAAGCTTACTGCAGGGCAGATCAAGAAATATTGCCATTATGAAATATTGACCCAAAAATCTGCCTAGCCTTTCCCCAACTATGGGGTCGGCTTCAGCTGAATACCAGTATTTTACATGGAGCGATTGCCTATCTGAAAACCCAGTAACTGGGTAATACGATAACTCTTGGTAAGACTGGTTGTCAGACTTTCGGGCTACTACGACCCGTAACGACTGTCAAAGATCCGCGAATGACAGAAGGGACCAACGGCTTAAGCGTGCTTTCCGAGACACGGAGGAGTCTCGGTATGATGTATCGACCCGTGCGGCTGTTATGACTTAGCCACGAACTCCTCAATTAGAGATTATTATGAAATATTGAACCATTGGTCTTAATAGTATATGCTTTAGTATTCTCTATATGAAACGCTCTTTACATTGCAACACAACCAAACATACTTATTGTAGTAGAGTATTGAACTTTTACCAAACATTACGCAAACATTTGTCCCAGTTGTGTAATACATACTAGGTAAAGAAGAAACAACAAACTATTCAAAGTATGAGTATTTTGTGAAGATAAATGTGACATCTCATTTCTTTAAGCTTCCGTATCATAGAAGGCAGTAAGTCAACCCAATTTAAAAAATACCCAGTTTTATGTTCACAAGAATTCCCCAATTTCCGTCGTCGCTGCAAAGTGATAGAAATATTATAAAGATTATGGAAGCAACTTCGTGAAGTCCCTAGGGCATCGCGGCGGGGTGCACAGATTTAATGCCGCCGAGAGGGATCTTTGTTCCTACTAATATTAAAGTGTTCCGTAGAAATATAAATGTGAACTATACTAAACTAGCTTCCGCCCGCGGCTTCGCCCGCGTGGTACGTCGATAAAAAGTAGCCTATGTCCTTCCTAAGGATGCTATCTATCTCCTTGCCAAATTTTGTCGAAATCCGTTCAATGGTTTAGGCGTGAAAAGATAAGATACAGACAGACAGACAGACAGAGTTACTTTCGAATTTATAATATTAGTATGGAAGTATATAATATTAGTATTATCATTGCTGCTCATTTGTGGATCTTTGACAGTCGTTACTAGTCGTCAGAAGCACGAAAGTCTGACAACCAGTCTAACGAAGGGGTCCATGTAAAATACTGGTATTCAGCTGCATCCGGTTAGACTGGAAGCCGAGCCCAACATAGTTGGGAAAAGGCAAGGCAGATTGATATATTAGTATTATGTCTGGTGATCGATAAATGACATGATCTAGACCTATCTACTAAATAATAGAAGATTGGCAAAACAATCATATTTGTAGGTACAAGCAATCTTTCTCAACCCTACTACCTACTCTAATATCGGATACGTCAACTACTAAACAATGTAGGGTCGCAAAATATAGTCCTGAACAGTCCTGATTATCACATGAAAAACGGATACTCAACCCGGCGTTTACTTATGCAAGAGAGGATCCTGCATCCTTCTTTGTGAGTGTAAATTATTATAGCTGACTCTTATTTCGTACCTAAATCCAGCCAGTGTAGCAGTAGGTACGTATTATAGCAAAAAAATATATAAATATGCCTAGCAAAGGTGTAATTTAATAATATCGCACAGCATTCCAAATAAAAAATACGACCCTTACAGAAGCTTTTAAATTAACAAAACATTCTTTCGTCAACTTTTTACTTAGTAGAATACCTAAGTAAAAAGTTAAGAGAAAAATGTTTTGTTAGATTCCTTAAAAAACCCTATTATTATAAAATTTGCACAAATAAACACATTTGGCCCTGTGTTATTGTACAGTCAACAAGATTGTTAATGGGTCAACTATAAATGAGGTACCGGAATACTCGTAATATTACATAATGTTGCAAGAACTGTTTGAATAGATAAATCACACTGAATGTGAAAAGTTTTGCTATTGTAACATTATTTTGGTTACACAGAAGCTTTTCGTTTTCACAAAGGGTTTTTACGTACAGTATTTCGTAAACAAAATGAAAGTGTCAGACAGGTCTGCTGAATATTGGTTGAAATAAACCCTTTTTTTGCAAACCTTTGTCAGGTACTTTCATTATCGTCTTACTTTCGTTTGCGTTTCTGCAGTAAAAACAGTACCACACCTTTATATGCTTACTAGCAGCGCCCCGTGGTTTCACTCGCATAAGTCTCGATCCCGAGGGAATATCGGGATAAAAAGTATCCTGTGTTAATCCAGGCTATAAACTATCTGTGTGCCAAATTTCATCTAAATCCGTTCAGTAGTTTTTGCGTGAAAGAGTAATAAACATTCATCCATCCAACCTCACATTTCGCGTTTATAATATTATAAATTAATATATTATTTAATTCCCTATTTATAGTAGGAGTAGGATTTTATTGTTATATTTAAATAATTGAATCAAACATTACGCGGTTCAGAAATGTCAGAAAATATATGTTTAACGGTTCTAAGTTATTCCCTTAATTATACTTTTAGCGTATTTTATCTCGCCACAAACCCGGCTAGCAGAGTAGATAGAGCTACAGTGTAGTATATTCGCAATAAAACAGAAGAGTATTTCAACATTACTGCACGAAATTTTAAGCCCGGCTTTTAAAGGGAATTTCACATTTACGATGATGCATTTTAAATTGTTCTTGCCATCACAGCGAGCGTTTAAATTACATTCCAAAGAAAATAACTTTTCAATATTGAGTTCATAGTTTCGAGACTATTAAACAAATAGTTTCACGGAAGTTTGCCTTATCTATCTGCCGTGCAGCTTCATCTAATAGGTTTTCTTGCTGTCTACTAGAGTTTGCTTTGCATTTTCATTTGTGTTATTTTGTCGGCCCAACTTCTGTGATCTTTGAGTCAATATTTATAAATTAATGTAAGTTACGGTTGGTATGTAAGTTAAGTTAGGAATATACACAAGCTTAGCAAGCAAATAGTTACGTCAGGGCAGTCACAAATGTGTTAAAAACTCAGAACAAACGCCGCGAAATGTAACATTGTCAAAACTCACGAACTCGTGTTTTCCCTGTTCAAACACTACAGGCAAGTTCCAGCAGCGAACTGAATACTAAAATCATACCGAGGACTACTGTTACAATAGTTACAAACGTCGTAAACGACAACTGCCAACGTTTCCAGCAATTGCTTTTACTTGTATGACGGCACTTGTATACAATGAACCCGGTACCTGACTCTCCTTATGCGCTATTACACCCTTTATTACTCTATGCGGCTATAAAGTGCGACAAATCGGTTCTTGTTTGTGCCATTTGAAGTATAGGGGCCTATTAAGAAAATTAATGATGGGCTAAGTTCTATTCATCCACTTTGTCATGGCAAAAAGAGATGAATGAGCCAGAAAAAACAACTTGATTAAAAGTTTACTCAAATTGGGTTTCGTGCTGATGATTTCAAATGGCTGAACTATTATAATAATCATAAAACATAGCCAAGAAACATCCTTTAAATCGGGATATCCATTTGAAAGCTACGATAAATTGCAACAGACAGAAAAACTGACAGACAAAGGCTCGAAACACGCCCATCTTATGTCGGGAGTTAAAAAACCTTTCTATGCTATTTGACTTCCAAAAACGGTAATATTAGATTACTTTCTGCCGTCACATGTGCCAACGTAAAAACGGTTCTGCTGAGAACCGTATTCTTTATGGAAATAGGTATTAACGGAGTAGGGTGCAGTGCCAATTTTGAATTTCTGTAGTGTTAAGGCTCGCGCCAACTGGCGCGATATCGCGGGCGCGACAGGCAGCGCTACCCTTGTCGCGCCCGCGATATCGCGTCTGTTTGTGGGAGCCTTTATGCTAGCCACCCACGTAAAGATTTACTTGCGCAAATGTATCGTTACGTGTGTGGCTTGCATTATATTCTGACTGATAGGTTGCTGATGAATAAAAGCTGACTGTAAGTATAAAAAGGTCGGTCGGTCTAAAAATCAAAGTAAGCACTCTAATAATCTATAAAAGTACTTTTTAGAGCTTATAGGTTGCCATTATCATCGTCGCGAGGTTTATAAGAGTCAATTTTCAGTTGGTTGGTTGCCCCAAAAAAATTAATCGGTTTAAATCTTTTATAAAATACTATAAATGCAATACTATAAATGTAATTTTATTGTATTCCCCGTCTTGCTGTAGTTACAAGCGAGTTCTAATAATATTCGCCTGCGGAGTACACCCGCCATTCAATGTCAAGTGCAGTATGCATCTCGTTGGAGGATGTGAGTTTTGTACTTATCAAGTTACGTCGCACAGGAGTATTGGATTTAGGTACTGACATATTATTGTTTGCTAGTGGAGGTATGGAAAAACATCACTTTTTGGAAACCGTTGCTTATTTATTTACTTCCTATGTATGTATGTATCTATTATTTAGGATATGTATGTATATGTGTATCTATTTTTTTTATATTGTATACTTATTATTTGCCCCATTTTATGTCCAGGCAAATCACAGTCCATTCCATGGTTGCCTGGAAGAGATCGCGGAAAGCGATACGGCCGCCCATTGTATATTTTGTATTGTTTGTTTTTTTCCTTTTGTTATATATTTTTGTGGTATACAATAATGTATATATAAATAAATAAATTGACTATTTTCGCATTAGGTACACCTATTTGCGTCAATTGTTCCTTATTACAATTAAAGAGAATTACAACAAACAATGCATGTCTACCCCAAATGAAGTTTCAGGTTTAAAAGCATTATTATAATGTAACACTTATACTATCAAAAATATTATAAACTTGAAACGTCGCTCCGGTATTTCGGTCCCAGACTGAACAGTGAATTAATTAATCACAAGATTAGCGATGCGCTCATTAAGCTTCTACAAATTGGGAATATTGGCATAATAGGATTAAGTGGTAACCAATTGAAGTGGTTAATTTAGAATTGTTGTGAAGTCGACATTTGGAACATTCGGAGAATTAATTAATAAAAATTAGTGATTGTTATCTGGCCGATTGAAGACTGATCTCTGACCATCGGATAGGAATCGGATCGGATCAGATCTGTCTGATAGGGTGCGACCTTTTACTGTTACAATAAATAAGAATGGTATACATATATAGAAACTTACAAGAAGGACAAGATTAAATCTTGGAAAATAATAAAACGTTGAACGTTATGAATAATTTTATTAAGATATCAATATCGTCCTGAATCGTTTAATCATGAAATCCAGTAAAATTATTGGACTTTGAAATTGAAGCCGAATCGATAGCCAACTTTACCTTCTGATGTCTCCGAAATTCATTGAACTAGGATCAAAAGATATTTTAACACTTACCTCAAATTCAAATTGTTAACTAGTATTCCTAGAAGAAGGTAAATTGAGCCTTTAAAATAATAATATCTAAGTAAAATAAGAAAATATGAAGAAAAATAGGTTTTAAGAAACAATATTTCTTTTACCTATTTACATTCCAACAGATTTTTTTATTACCAACGACGCTTTAATTTTCAATAAACAACATCATTATTAATGAACGCGAAAATAATGTGAATTCATTAAATGGTTTCATATTAACATATCAGTGTGACACACACGCGTGGCCATTTTATTTTGCTCGCCATGATGGCTATTTTATGCGTTTGCTTTCTGATTTATGTAGAGATATGGTTGTGTTTACTTTCAAGTTGTTTATCCCCATAAAAGAGTAAACAGGAAAATCTAAACCCCTATATTTATGTAAGTCTATGTAGGTATACATGTACGTACATAAAATTGGTTGAAATACCCGTGTCCAAAAAATAACTTTCAGTATTAGGTAATCTTGTCTCTGGCTTACCGTGCTGGGTAAACAGAGATTGAAGCTGAATTCATCAACATGAAGGGGGTCCGACAGAAGTGTAAACATCCAGTAAGTGTCGGGTCAGGGATGATGCAGATATCTGTGGCAATTAGCAGCTAAATGTATTGAGACACTGTAAACGGAGCTTAGCTGAAATGAAGGATAGGTTTTGAACCGCCCACGTCAATGCAAAGTGCGCGCAAGATAAGTCTGCGTGCGACTAGTGGTGCTGGCGTGCTTAATTCTATACTGTAATATTTAAAATATTAAATCTATATTAATAATTTTATCTTAATATTATCTTATATTAATATTCATAAAATTAAATAATTCCATATTTAATTTATCCTTACATAAACGACAAGAAGGTGGCATACATTTAGTTCCGATTTCAGCCGTGCGCGCGCGCAGGTCTGCTCCATACGTTATAGTTAGGCTGTAAAAATTTCAGTGAAATACGTATTTCGTTTGCAGCACAGAGCACTGTCTGCGGGTTAGGTGATTTGGTTGACAATTTCCAGTGAAATTGCACATGTTTATTTATGACCAACCAAACAAGCATTCGAAATGTAATAAAATTGTCATCCGACATAAGATTAGCAAACTGACATCACAGGTGCTCATTTATGTAGCTAAGATAATTAATAAAGACATTTTCTTCTCGTCAATCATAATATATATCAAAATCAATTTGTCTAGTAACATATTATCGACATAAACTATACGTGAAGTGTATTTTCTACGATGTGCATCATGCACGTTCAAAATAGTTATCTCAATCCAATCTGTTCTGTCAACATCATAATTATTCCGAATTTTTTGTATTGGATTTGTTTGAAAGTTGTGGACATATTCACGTGAATGTATACGCATGTACCATCACGCTACATATTTATGTTAGTCTGAGTTATGAAGCGATTCATCTCACTTCATCAAACAAGTAATACTGATGTAGATAAAAACTTTGTTATGTTTTATATCTTTCACGTCACAACAAACGATAAGTGTATTGTGTGTCCAACTTGACATTATTATTTGTCTATCCTGCTCGAATAAAATGCTTACGACAACGAATGAAGAGGTTCGTCGATCAACCTAATAACGTATTAACCGGCAATTCTATACAGATTTTACTAAAAGCTAGCCACTTTAATCCACTTAAGCATAAATTCACAGCGAGTCTCCGGGGAACGGGGGCTAAGCATCCAGTGTCTTCAGGCCACCGACGACGACACAAATAGACCTGATTGCTCCTTGTAAAACACCGCAAGAATTCATACGAACGACACGTCGCGAACAATATCAGCTTACTAAAATGAAATTAAGTTTCATAGTGGCACTTATTTCCGTAGTTATAATATCCTACTGTGAGTTAACGAACCAATACTCAAATCTAATTCGAATGGAAAACGAGTTTGACAAAAGTTACGTAGAAAAAGTTCGCGAGTTATGGAATTACGAAATCAGAACAAAAGTTCAGCAAATGCAATTAGATAGAAAAAAGCGGTACACAAACCAATCGGGCGTCGAAACGGCATATAGAATAGCGGACTCGCTCGAATCGAGAAACCTTACCGATTCAGCCAACACTTCGACTGTGAACAAGCACGCTTTATTACTTGCGAATTTCAAGCGAATTTGGCCCGTATCTAGATGGGAACAGTACGGATTTTTCTCTGACGACTATCTGGATTTGATCAACGAACACTGGCTACAATTTCCACCTCCTAGTGAATCGTTGCAGAAGATTTTAGGCGGGTTCTATGTTTTGTTTACTACGATCGGATGCGGGGGAAACATCATCGTTTTGGTTATGTATCTCAGGTAAGTAGGAAAATGATTATATTATCAGTTGGTTTACACAAGAAGCGCATTTTAAGAAGAATTATTTATGTTTTCCTCTGGTCCCACCAATTTATGATTTTCTGTTAGGTACAATACAATATCCAATAACAATACAATTTTATTGCTTTTACATGTTTCTGTTTGTTAAAAATGAAAACATCCTGAAAACACAAAAAGATATTGAAAAAAATGTTTAAAAAAAAATTACTTAGGTAGGTTTAATGTTATTTATTTGTTCTGGTCATGAAATTGGAAAATCCTTATTATTTTTGTAGTTAATTAAAGATCTGTTCTTCGTATAAACCAAGAAAGCCTATTGCTCTTTTATTATTACCTACAATAAATTGGAAAATTCATTGATCAAAGGAACCATGTTTTTTACAAAGCAAAATTACAGAGGATTTTTCTGTCTGTGTAGGTACCTATATATGTAGGGAGGTATAAACAAAATGGAGTAAAAGATAAACGAACATAATAAGGAGAAGGCATAGAAATAAAACATGCCATGAACCGAAAATGCTTCCTTTTTATTATCTAAAGTGTTAAAAAATAACTTTACAAACTTTAAGAGGTGCTTTAGACCATGGAACTGAATAACTTTTACTATGGGACCGACTTCGAAATCGCAGTTTAGAACAGTGGGTAGGTATTAAACTTTAGTATGGAACAACTACTAACTGGAACGTCTAAAGCACCTCTTAAAGTATGTAAAGATAATATTATTTAAAACATAAATAAAATTAAGTAGTTTAATATTGATGTCTGTACTAATATTTTTGATATTATCCTAATCAAGATAATTATTCACTTTAATATATAATTTAGAACAATACAGCTGGTGTAAAGCTGAAATACCTACGTACATTTTAAAATATTCACGGCCCGATAAAACCTCGGGAGGAACATAGGTTCCAAGTGGTTTACTCTTAAAACTCAACGTTCAACAAGAAATGATAAATGAGGCGAGTACTTGGTTTAAATTTTATTGACATGTTTGTTTGCTAGCATCGTTCGTCTAAATATAGCTAAGCAGCGACGTTTTCTATTTTTGAATTATTCTGTCCTCAAAATAATTCTGCTCTGGGAATGTTTAGAGATTATTCGAGTCCGGAGAATAGTACCGCATCCTTATGAGGAGACATTTCGCGTCTCCGTGACGCACCGGCTACATTTTGTCTCGGAAACCATCGGGAACGGTTGTGTCCTATTAATTTATAGACACACGACGACTTCTCAGTAATTTATCGTAAATAGTACCTATGTTGAGTATATTAATTATTGCTCTGGTGTCGGCCTCAAACATAGTTTACTGTATGAATGTTGACACGACGGCACGAATGGTGGACAAAACTTATATAGTTCAGTTGCAAAGTGACAAAAACAAGTGCATATATTGTAAAATAACAAAAATAGTGGCATTGAAACCATTTAAGTGTCATAATGATTTTTTGTGGCGGTGTCTGGATGATTTAAAGCAGTGGAAAAGGCGAAGAAGGAGTTCTGATCACTTCAAAAAGGAATCGTATGATGAGAGATTGAAAGTGACAGATGGTGCGGTCAATGACTTGGCCTCTTATCAAAATAATTTAGATATTGTAGAGACAACAGCACTGAGTGTTTCTGATAATAAGTTAGCATTGGTGGCGAAGTTCATAGAGAGATGGCCGGTGGAGAGGTGGCGATCAATTGGGTTGTTTACAGACGACTACCTGCTGCGTATTAACAGTCACTGGCTTGAGTTTCCTCCCCCTGACTCCTGGATACAGTACACCTTCGGTAGCACATATGTCCTGCTGGCGGGAACCGGCGCCTTTGGCAATGTCCTTGTACTGCTTATGTATATGAGGTCAGTAGAAATACTCAGTTAAATCAGTAGCATTAACTGAAAACGGAATAAAATTATATAAAATCTTCTAAAACATAATCAAAGAAGTGTGGAGTGCCTAAAGAGATACATATATTTGGCTCTAATTTGATATGTTTGCAATATCTGTACCTATGTATTTGACGTAATTACATAAACACTGCTCATGACACAATGGCACATCTTTTATGAGCCCACAGTTTCATGCCAAGTACCTTTTCCTGAGAGTGTCAAAAGCATCTGCTTAGGTAATGTTTGTTATTACCTAAGTACCTACTTATGTACGTACATATGATTAAATTTCAAGCAGTGGTAGGTACGGTGTTCAATCCTTCAATCCTAGGGATCAAGCAGTAGATCTTAGTTCTGCCATTTTCTGTAAGCGAATCAGAATAAAATGGACAACTGATGCTCGTTTACACACTAATGAGAATCCATCAGTAAGGCCGGTAAGGTCAGGAAACTTTGGCAACCAGCCAGGACGTAAAATGAAGGAGTTGACTATGTGTCAAGCAAAAAGTACCTACTACATTTCTCAAACCGAAACATGTGTAACTTTTATTTTCACGTCACAATCTCAATGATATTATATTATTTATATCGTTAAAGTATTCCTGCACATTATATTTTAATATTGATTCGGTGACCCAGTTATTAAATGATGCGAAACTTGGCAAATAAACATTGATTTTATCAGGCAAGCGAACCAAGTAATCGTTTATATAAGTTATTAAGCTCATTCACATAACGAGAATTCAATCAACTTTTTGATATATGTATGAGAAGTGCTTACTTCATATAAAAGTTATTTCGATTATCCTCGATGTTAATTACACGACCTCTCTCTGAAAATATATGGATCAATAAGCAATTTCGTACACTAAGATGAGATTACATTTAGCCAAATAAACTTGAGACAGTTGAGAATGAGTAATTTCATTTTAATACCCCAATTTACAGTTTGGTTTTATGACATCATTTGCGAGCCTGTCCCCAACCATAGGTCTTCCAGCTTAATTAGAAGTTCAATATCGGTATTTTATTTCGTTCGATATTCTGAATTCTTAGCAGGTTTCCTTAGGAACAAATATTTTAATATTAAAAAAGACGGGCTAACTCTTTGCACAGAAAAATAATCTCTTAAAGTAGTACCGAGAGCTCTTTTTAGTAGGCAGAAGAGGTCTTTGTGAAACAGCTCGAATCGTCCGAGGAGACTCAGTAGAATGCACCATGCCATTCTTATTCATGCTAAAATATTGAATAAAAGCTAGTGACGTCTCTGTTAACGAAAATATGACTATTGAAAGAAAAAAAAGAACTTCTCTGACGAATGCAGGCAGTACTTACCGGATAAAAGAAAAACATGCAATCCGATAAACAAACTGTCATGCATTGTATCTTATCTAAGGCCACGTTTTTCTTGCCGTGAAAAACTACGGTTTATTCGCCGTGTGTAGGCACTGTCTGCAGTGTTGCATGGATCATCATCACTCACTATGGAAGCTTGTTGATCAAAAGACACGTTTATTTTTACGGCGCGATTTATACGCCGTTTGTAGGCACGGTTGTCAGTGTTGTATGGATCACTATGGAAGGAAGGTTTTCCTACGGCGCGGTTTATACGCCGTACCGTAAAGAAACCGTGCCGTGTACAAAGGGCGTTAATCTAACAACCAGTTCTAAATGCAAAGTGCTATTGGTTTTTTCCATCTGGAATTGCTCAGTAACAGCCCGGAGTCTAGATTTGTGTCCGGTTGATGGTAATAGGCTCGCCCCGCTATTACCTACATGGGTCTTACCTATACTACACTTTACCTTACCTTACATAACTGGCGAAATGTGGGTGTACTATACAGGTACACCTCTGCCCAACGCTTCGGGGAATACAGGCGTGATGTTATGTTATGTTATATCATTTGATGAACTTACCTAGGTTTTTTAAAAGCTATTGATTCGACAAAGTTACCTATCTATTCAAGCGAATTTCTGTTTTTCTTTCATAATAAACTGAGTTCAGAAACACAAAGTGTCAAGATATTGAACAAATAGCGCTATCAAAAAGATTAATGAAGTTTTGAATATCTTATAAAACAGGGATAATCACACAGTCACACTTAAGGCTGTGTAGGATTATAACACAGATTTTAGGTACAGAAACACTTTAGTAGCATTAGTTGGATGGGTACTTGGCTCTTTCTCATATGAATTTACATAGAAATGTATAAAATTCTATCCTCTCGACTCTCGACTCCAGTATAATACTCTTAAATCCACTATACTGTTTTATCTTGGTTACTTTGCGTTAACATATTCCTTTGATTGCACTTTACATAGAACAGAAAGCTTTAATCTTTTACAGTTTCCGCCATTTTTTTACCGACTTCAAATAAGGAGGAGGTTAAATGTTATTCTGTATACATTATTTTCGTCAAATGTGGATTGATTTTGAAAATTCTTTTTTCCTTTGGTAGAAGAGGCTTGTTAGGTGGTGCCAAATAAATTTTATTAACTTTGCTCGGATAGTTTTTGAGTCAGCTTCGTATTTAATCCACTTTGCATAGGTATCTTGATGATGTTATAATACTTCCTGTCACTCTTGTTTACATAGCAAGTAGCCACCATAGTAGTAACCATACCTAACTAAAAACAGAAAAATAAATACATTTTAACAAAAAAAAAACAACGGTTTTCCAAAAATAAACACAAAATTACTTAATAAATCGGTATCGAAATACTAAATTACACATATGTATACTAATACCAAAAACACCGAGTCACCGACTTCCGAAATTAAATTAATTGTTCATTGTATTTTGTTTGTAAGTAGTTTTTTTTTTTGTAAAAATATTTTTCTATGTGAACTCTTTGGGAATTTAAATTGTACACGTCATTAGTAGGTAGGTATTTAGTGGTATTACGAACAAGGTGGAAATCTCATCCTTCATAGAAAGGAGAGACTTTTCCGACCAGACGGGTGTTGCCTCTGGTGGACTTCTGCCCGACAGTGTATGTCGGGCTTCTATGTATTTTTATTCGCGATAACTGTACCTAGTATCACGATGTAGGATACGTCAGCGTTGTTATTCGTGTGCGGTGGTAATAAGACTACCTATATTACGCCAAATCAGTAAATCGTTTATCAGTTCGGACAAGAGCCATTTCATATTGAGAATATTATTGCTTTGATGACATTTCAGATGATACAACTAATATGATTTACTTTCCTAACCTCTAACCTTTATCTATACTATAGGTACATAAAAACGTTTATAAAAACTTCCCTACCATCTACAAATTGGTAAAACATTTTCTTTTCGTAAAGTAAGTAATTAAAAAGCCACATTTTTATATCATCTCAAAAACATATCTGTAAGCCATTTTCCCTTGATTTTCCTTTTCAGCAAACACGAATGGCTGATCTACGTTCCTTTCTCCTTTTATAAAGTAGGTTTCTATATAGGTTCTTTATTACACACAAAACGGACCAGTGAACAACCGGAGGAAATGGATAACTAAGATAATAGCCGTAGACAATAACCTGACGTCTTTATTTGTCTACCTACCTGGGCAATGGCACAATGACTTTTAAATCCAACGAGCCGACATCTTTACGCTGAGGAGATGTTTAATATCCAAAGAAGTAATTCTTTCAAATCGAACATCACAGGCATTGTCAACGCTGCTGGCTGGAAATACACCTTCTGTTTCAATGTTTTTCCTAGTCCGGAACAGTAGTTTTGTGATGTAACATGTTCAAAAACCCACATCTATTGTATTCTCTATCTATACAAACAAACTTACACTCTAAACGTGATGGGTTTAAGAATAGGTGACCTTATTACTAATTTCAAACTCAACATGATATCTTACATACTCGTAAAAATAAATATGTTTACGAACTCAATGTAAATAGTTTTTCGTCACTTACGTTTGCAAATTACTGAAAAAGATGCGACGGATTTTATACAGCACGTATTCTTCTAGTGGCATCCAAGTTTTTTTGGTATTGACACCTCATAATATTTCGACTTTTCTTGATATTCGTATTTTTCTCCGTTTTTGTATGAAACTTCCTTCATAGTCTGCTTCCTTTTCTTTCTATCAATATTATTTATTTTATTTTGCTTTATAAAATAAATAAATTTTCAGTGATGAGTTTGATTATGTTAATTATCTGGAGGAGAATACAAATATAGCATATAGCATAATCAGCCTATAATGTTCCCACTGCTGCACTGGTAGGACACAGGCCTCCTCTCTGTGAGAGGGAGTGGGTCCACTACGCAGGGTCAGTGCGGGTTGGTAGATGTCACATGTCTACGAATTTTTGGTTCTAGGACATGCCGGTTTCTTCACCGTTTTGAGAGTAGTGGTAATGGTGATATATGAAATATTATTACTTTTGATTAAATTTATTATAGGCGTTGTAGCCTCATCTACTGTCGATTGTGGGTGTCCTGATTCCTGCTGTGGTAAATTGAAAATAACTAAAACCTTCACACGAGTTTATTTGGCTTTAACATTTTTTCATATTTGAAAATAGAACGTTCACAACCTATCTATTTTTATGAATCGAATTTGTTTGGTTCTAATAGTTTTTCTTATTTCAAAATAATTTGACTTTTAAATGTATTTTTATTATGTCATCCGCTCAAATCTCGATTTGTCTTTAGAAGTCGGTATCAATAAAAATTCTAATGTGTCTCGTTAGTGACAGTTATGCTCATAGTCGATAGCTATTGACAAAAGACTTACAAAGTCTACTCAAGTTATTGACAGCGTCTTATGAGAGGTACATTAGTATTTAACTACCCTCTGTCCTTTCCTTGATACCAAACTTTGTTAAGATACCTAAACAAAATTTCGTCGGTTCGGCAGTTTATTTAAATTTTGTTCAAATTACTTATTTGTAAAACGGTTTCGCTTTACTGAAAAAACTTAATTTCGCATATTAATTAGTTAATGTTGATTTATAAAACTCAAATGTAACCAACCCTACTTTCAGAACGCCTCATATCTACATACAT
The DNA here is from genome assembly GCA_947363905.1 of Lithophane semibrunnea. NCBI lineage: Eukaryota > Metazoa > Arthropoda > Insecta > Lepidoptera > Noctuidae > Lithophane > Lithophane semibrunnea. Next base: position 7,604,101 of record OX376194.1, on the reverse strand, counting down.
GTATAATTATCAACTCAGTGATTAGAAAGTTCGTAGAGATACTACATAAATATTTGATATTCAAACATTGGAAAGTAAGTTCAAAGGTGAACTTCGTTAATGGTTCAGAAGGGAACACTACCGTACGTACCTATGATGTGCAGAAGTTTTGACGACTATAAGTTTCTACGACTTCCATTATCATGATGTGCCAAAGCTCGTGGCTAAATGATAACAGCCGCACGGGTGGTGAAGGTTAAGCTACACTTGCCGCGGTTGGCCCGTGGATGGAGGAACATCCATTACATATCGAATTATCGAGACCGTTACGGGTCCTTATTTTACCAAGGGGTATCTATCGTATTACCCAGTAACTGGGTTGTGGAGCTCAGATAGGCGCTCCATGTAAAATACTGGTATTCAGCTGCATCCGGTTAGACTGGAAGTCGATCTAACATAGTAGGTAAAAAGGCTAGACAGATTCATTGATGTGCCAATTGATGAGTTGCGATTTTTTATAAAAACACAAAGCGCTTTTTTATAAAAAATAAAAAAGCACAGCTGGTTATCAATCTGGATCTGGACTCAAAATACTGTCATTGTATAGGTACCGATGATGGCTCTCTATTTTACTTATCATGGCTGGCTGTATTAATTAGGCAACCTTTGTTGAGGTAGATAATGGACTGAGCCTTAAAAGATGGCAGACGGTATCCTCTTGAACTTTGATTAAAATGATTTCGTCTGTAATGTAACCAGTTCCATTGTTTGTTTTGTTCCAAACGTTATGCGTTAAATCCTTTGATAGCTTTGGTTAAAATAACGATTTTTTTTTCTTTCTCGCATTTCTAAGAACTTCAGTGACCCAATCTGTTTCTCATCACGTTCTTATACTAAGGCCAATATTTAGCAATTTATTTATTTCATAACGAGTTCGACCGACCACGAACTCGTGTATGAATAGTAAAAGATAATCCCGCTGAGCCCCTGAACGTCGTTTAACCATTTTTTTGATCTCCTAATCTGGCGGTGTCATAAGCTCTCACTTCGTGCATTTGGCGATAAAGTAAGAAAACTAGCAAATAAAGCGAAAAGGTCACCTGAATACCAAATAGGTGTCGGCTCCTAGGTTCGTGTCGTGATTATCCAAGTTCAGGCGTACCACAAATCCTTGATTCTTTATCTTTTTACTCCTTCACGGGATTTTAAACTATAAAATCTAAATCTCTCTTTCGCTTTCGCTTAAACGATCGTAAATTATTTTGTACATAAAATATGTAGGTGCTAACGTGTAGAAACTACTTAGTTGCATCCGTGGGACCGTATTATCGACAGTGGAAATGCTTGCATGTAGTAGGTACAAAATATTTATTATTGCCCATTTGCTTTCACAACACCTCTGAAATAATCTTCTCAACTTAACAGAAATAAAGCGCGTTCACACATGTTTTTCTGTTGTTTTTTCTCAACGGGGCTTATTACGTATACATTTATTATACCCTCCGGGGGTTCCGAAATTAAGCTGTCGCGGAAACACGAGGACTCTCGTAAAGTATTTCAACTTTACGAGGGTGTAATTTTATAACGACATCCTTAAAGGCTCTTACATACTGGCGCGATTCGTCGCGCGACACGAATTTAAACAAAACAATTTCTGAGAAAACTTCACGGCGAACAATGCATCGGCGTCGCGTCGTGCGACGAATCGCCCCAGTATGTAAGAGCCTTTATACTGAAATCGTGACACTAGACAACATCTGTCTGCACTAGTGACCGCAATTTAATTTTATTTGATGCAAATTTTCTTAAATTACCTACAAGAATTTCGTCAAAGAAAGATTTTTGATGTGAAAATCTTTCCTCTCGCTTTCCTGCCATCTGTGGGCGTGATTTCGTAAAAAGGGACGGAAGTGTCTAACAGGAAGCCGGGGCAGCGCGTGCTATTTGGTTTGAGCGATGAGCGCGAGCGCTGCTGGAATTGGCCGTCAGATGGTACCAACCAACCTATTTTCTGAGAGGTTGGTACCGTCAGCCAAGATGTTCGTGTGTCACGTTTTTTATCGATAGTTGTAATGTTTTTAATTGTAATCTACTTCATAAAATTCATTCATTAATTCACTGACAGACAACGTACAGCCTAAACTGGTGGGTCTAGAAACATAAAATTTTGCACAAGAGTTCCATATACATATAACGAAAGTGAGCACTAAGGCAGGATTTTTGAAAACTCACCCCCTGAAGGGGTTAAATAGGGAATTAAAATTTGTCATTTTTGACGATGATGAATCCCATCGGGCACACAACACAACAGCATAACGGGCTTGTGCAATTGTTATATTTCGACCTAATTGGCATAGTGACTAAGCTTGGATCTGTGCATAAAGGTAACACAAATGTCAGTAGGGCGGGCCTAATTTGGCACACATGCAGTTATTTGATCATACGTGACATTTCCGTCTCTAGCCATGATGCATTAATGTCATTATTTTAGTTTACTCACAGCATATCTTTTCATGTTGTGTCACTAAATACTCCAATTAATGCGTTTGTACGTAATTACGTAAACTACACTATCTAATGCGAGAATTTACTTTATATTAAAACTTTTTACAAAAAAAAACAACCGACTTCAAAAAAAACCCTAAAAAAGTGAAAAATAACTTTAATTTCGGAAGTCGGTGTCTTTGCTTTTTAATTTTCGTTTTTTGCCACCGACTTCCGAAATTAAAGTTATTTTTCACTTTTTTTGGGTTTTTTTTTAAGTCGGTTGTTTTTTTTTGTAAAAAGTTTTAATTTTTCACTTTTTAGTGGTAGTACCTACCCCACACAAGTTACTACCTGCTATGTAAATAACAGTGAAGGAGTCTAATAATTATATCGTCTACATAGACTGTGGGAAAAATACGTAATATTGAAGCTAGCTCAAAAACTACGCAAGCAAACTTAATAAAATTTATATGGGACCATCTCGAGAGTATACCCTTTCGAACTAAAAAAGAATTTTCAAAATCGGTTCACAAGCGGCGGAGTAATCGGTGAGCATACATAAAAAAAAAAAAAAAAAAAAAAAAACAATCATCCGAACGTAGTACCTCCTCCTTTTTTGAAGTCGGTAAAAATACCAAAACATAAAGTAGATAAATAATTTGGTAGGTACGTTTATATGTTTGAAATAAAGTAGGATAGACGCACTTCAACTCATTTATTATCGTAGGTACTAGCTGCACCCCGCGGTTTCACCCGCGTAAGCTTCGAGCCCGTGGGAATATCGGTATAAAAAGTATCCTATGTCCTATCCTGTGCCAAATCCGTTCAGCTGTTTCAGCGTGAAAGCGTAACAAACAAACTCACTTTCGCATTTATAATATTAGTTAGGATGACGGAGTTATCATCATTTCTAGTTCTAGTCATGAATCTGTATTCTGTACCTAGTCGTGATTTGACGGCAACTTGCATAAGAACCCCTAAATCTGAGTCAGCTAAATGACTAAGTTTTATGGATTTTAAGTTTGTATAGTATTCCAGTCTTTGCTTGACCTCTTTTCTAACCCCAATCGCAACAACAACAACAACAGGTCGCGGACCTGACACACGGTATAATATATCCATAATTAATCAACCTTAAACCTAACTCTGACGTAAAACTTTCCTTGAATACTGAAAGTATTTCATTCTCAGGACCTAGATGCCTTAACTACTTAATGAAAGAAACTTTATTCTAGACTGGAATGGACAAATGAAACTGGATTTAGCAGAAGTACCTACCTTGTTACCTACCTCTACTTTGCCAATATAGAGGCCAAATATACATACATTTACCTCAATCAAGCTGTGTTATAGTGGGAAAGTAGGGAAAATTCTATTTGCATCTTGTGGCCTTCTCCTCCCATATATAAGGCCCGCTACGAATGTATTTTGTTGAGAAAAGTTTTGGCGGATGTGTCTTAAACAGACTTTTACCTACCAACCTTGTACTACGAATAAATATCTTTGTCTTTGTCAAAGTTGTTGATGGGCCCGACGATGTCTTACCATATTTATAGCTACGCATGTTTATAATGCCGGCGCCAGACATAGCAGCAATATTCGATCACATGTTTGAACACATGTGTGGCAGGGTTGTTTGGGTATTTCATCAAAGTTTGATCACATATTTCAACATTGCCATTGGGTGTTATTTGTTTTTTTAATTTATTTCAAGTAGGCACATTAAAGGCACTTTTGAACGTCAAATACATAGAAATAGAACTGATTCTAGTTGCCCCTTCCAAAAGGTAGTTTTCGTATGGAGAAGAATGGGCAAGAAACTCCACCGTTACTCTTTTAAAAAAAATATTTTACCATATTTGGTATACATCAATTATATAATTACATGTGAAGACGATGCACCGAGAATACAATTACAATAGGTAAAAGTAAAAGTTTGAGCACACATAAATGCCGGCGCCAGACAACGCAGCAATATTTGATCACATGTTTGATCACATGTATGATACATGTGTGGCAGGTGTGTTTGGGTATTTCATCAAAGTTTGATCACTCATTTCAACTTTTCCATTCGGTGTCGGTTTTTCGAGCGCACATCAAAGCGTTTAAAGTTCAAATGTGTGCGTAGCGCGTTCGAATTCCAAATGTGTGCGTAGCGTAGCCTGCAAGTGCAAGGCCAGTGTCTCGTAAATAACTGAGCGGAGCGGTCGCTTTGCTCAATCGCAAGTGCTTGAAATGAAAATTTCATGAAATTGTCATGCATTGCACTTACATGAACTTAGAGAGTCGTATTGCTGATTCTAATGTTAATAATTCTGTAAATCCATATTTTTTACGACCGACAATAATGTTTAGATCAACATACAATTACAACCTGATACTGACCGGCAAATTGCAAAAAACATTTTTATTGTGTTGTGTTATCAATTTAATTCATGCTCGCGGAAAATGGAATTACCTATGAAAAGAAATAGATAGACTAATTTGACAGGTGCAAATGTCAAACATCATATTAAAAAAACAAACAACAAACATTTGAAATTTCAAATTACTATCTGGAATTCAAAAACGAAGTAGAAGTAGCATTTAGCTACTTTATTGGGTACACACGGCTATACATCAAGCTATAAATTTCCAGCATAAGCTCGCATGTAAGGAAATTCTATACAATTTGAGATCAGTATAAACTGGAAATGTATAGCTTGATGTGTAGCCGGTGTGTACAATCTGACAATCTAGCTACATTTAGCTAACTGTCTAGCTACTAACTGATGGTAGCAGTTGGCAACACTGAAAGCATGTCGCCAATGGTAAAGATGGGTTGTAACAGGTTAAACACGATATCTGTTATCACTGTTACTGTTACAAAAAAATAACAGTTCCAAATATCTGTTATTAAATAACAGCCTGTTATTTTTGTACGGACTCTAAATACGTATTTAAATCTCAATTGAATATCTTCCATTCTTTAATGAGGAAGAGAGAGAAATCGATAACCTTGCTATATTCCTTCCTTTGTGTCAGTGTGTATGTAAGTAATAGCCGTGGTAACAGTTTGGGTGGGGATTGTTATAACGTATTAACAGTAACAGTCGCGGTAACAGTCTTGAGAGTCTGTTATTTTAAGTAACGGGTATTTTATATTGTTAGGAGCAAATCGATATTTGTTATTTTTTAATATCTGTTATTTTTATCTAGTACGTCTTACGATATATATACGCCTCACTCCTAGCCTGTGGTCAAATGTGTGACCAAAGTCTATCAAAGTGTTTGATCAAATATGTTGTCTAGCCGGTCTTTGCAAACAAGTGTTCATATGTGTGTGCAAAGTTTATCGAATATGTTTGATCAAATATGTGACTATGTCTGGCGCCGGTTTAAGAATCCACTGCCAACTACAGATAGAGCCTGCCACGAAGACCTGCTCCAGTCTTCTTCCTAATCGCTTACAGTACAAGTGTGCAAAGTACCGCTAGTGTTTTAGTTTTGTCGTGTTTACTAATTACTCATTGGTAATTAGTGTTTCTACAATAAGTACTGAAAAACTAGCGGTATGTATGAAGAAGAGTGGGGTGCGTCTTCGCGTTCATACATGTTCAAGTTTAATTAAATGGAAATGTTATCTGCTCGCAAATGAATTAATTTCATTAATCCAGACTTGTGGAGGCTATAAATCTTTCTTTGGCGCGCACCGCAAGAGAATAGGAAGCGGGGCGTACGATGTGCTGAACTTTGTAAACTTTGAAGGATTCCGCAAATATATGATGTGTGTGGAACCACCTCAAGCTTAAAGGTTTTACGAAGACAAAAGAGCACGTACCTATTCTTTACTTAACGAAGTATTTTTGTTAAGTAAAAAGTAAACTGGCCATTTTTTCGTTGTGTAAGACAAACAACTGTCTTATTACCTACAACATACACTCTTTTAGAAATAATATTCCATATTTATGTGTATTTATTATATACAAGCATATTACCTACTTATTTCCGATGTGCACTAGAAGACAAATCAACGCAGTACCTATGTGATTGAGATGTCCATATTTTTATGAAATAGTAGGTACCTACCTTAGGCTCAACTAACTTTCCAAGTTTTACCACCTACAGGTATCTCTACTAACTTAGGAATTTACTTATCAAACTTGAAACCTGAGTAGGTAAGCACTCGGATATTAAGTAATTTTAGTACCTATATTGCTGTTCACTAAAGTTGGGATATTAATCTGCAAGAAGAGCTACACAGAACATTAATTAGATGCCTACTTTGACAAAATAACTATGTTTGATAACCTTCTATACATTATCGTGCATGTCCGCCGGGAGCAAGGTTTATTATATTACTAGCTGTGCCCGCGACTTCGTTCGCATGGATGTCGGAAAACAATAATATGTCGCTTAGAAAAGTTGTACCTTCATTTAAAAAGGGGGAATCTTTCGACCAGGCCTGGTGATTTTTCCTAGTAAGAAACTGCCAAAAAACTTGTGTTTTTATTTAAGAAAATGCTTCTCTTTATAAAATATTAGCGGTGGAACCACCTGGAGCGTACACAAAAAAGTTGCTAGGGTTGCTCACACGCGAAAGAGCTACATAAAGTTGGCCGTGGGAAAAGCAACCAATACTAAGATCCACCCCCGCAACGGATAATGTCTGGCCCTGAGCTTTGTTAATGGTCATGGCGTAACACAGGCTGACGGGGAATTGCACACGCTTAAAACTAAACGGGAAATTATTGGGAATGAGAGGAATTCTTGGAATAAAAACAACATCACCGGCGCCGCAACCTGTTAAGATTTCGGCTTCGATGACGTTTTGTTGGTGATTGGTGACTATGAGCCGAGTGCCGTTGCAAAGTTTGGGAGGACTTAAATTTCTGAGAAGAATTATTGGCACTCCGACTTTTAAACAAATTTTGTGTGCTGAAAGACCGGGTGTGTTAAGGGATTCGTAAGAACTCTACTGGATAGTGTGTGGCATCTTCTTCTTCGGGAACCGTATTTATCGATGTATATTGTTGACTTTCCCCAGAAACATGTGCCAATATTTGTGTATTTATTGCTGTCCGATAGTCGAACAAATCGAATCAACCATAAGGCCTCTGCCTCGAACCTTGCGGGCAGCGGGGCGGCGGCGGCGGCGGCGGCGGCGGCGCGGGCGCAGCAGGATCTTATGCGTAAAATCAAATGGACCGGTTCTCGAAAACAGCGGCGCGGCAGCGGCGAGGCGGCGGGCAGCGAGCGGTGCACTCCATTCAAGCTGTGACCGCCCGCGCGTCTGCATTGCAGTGTTGTTACCCACAATAAATTGAGCGTTAGGAATAAATTTGAATCAAAAAGATGTTGCCGCCATTGTTCAGCCATTTCTTTCGCGAATAAAAACAAATATCTCGACGACAAAATCGTGAACACAACACTACGCGGCTATAGTGACGCGCGATCTGCCCGCTAGTTTCGAGAACGGGTCTTTGATGCCCGCCCCGCTCCCGCGCCGCCGCGCCGCCGCCGCCGCCCCGTTGCCCCCAAGATTCGAGGCCGAGGCCTTACACATTTATTTATTTAAACATGCCAACAACGATCGAATCGAATGAGCGATTGTCACGAATCATACGAACAAATTACGAAGTATAATACAGTTCGATTCAAACTTAATGGCGGCTCGGAACATGAGGCGAGTCGCTGCGCAGTAACAATTTCATGTGACAGCGGGGGTGAGGGGTGGGGTACTGCGCAGCTAAAAGTTAACTTCCGAGCCGCCATCCGCCCCGCTGCCCGCAAGATTCAAGGCCGAGGCCTTACACACGCCAACAACGATCGAATCGAATGAGCGGCGGTCACGCATCATACGAAAAAATTACGAAGTATAGTACAGTTCGATTCAAACTTAATGGCGGCTCGGAACATGAGGCGAGTCGCTGCGCAGTAACAATTTCATGTGACAGCGGGGGTGAGGGGTGGGGTACTGCGCAGCTAAAAGCTAACTTCCGAGCCGCCATTAAGTTTGAATCGATCTGTAACGACTCGTTTCTTGACTTCTTAATTTGAACCTAATGAACGAAACCAACCAAAATACCAAATCAAAACCAATCAGATCAATTAGGAGTGAGGCGTATTTATCATCACAGATATTATAAAATAGCAGATAGCAATTGCTCCTAACGATAAAAAATATCTGTTACTTAAAATCACAGATCCTCAAGACTGTTACTGTTAAAACTTCAGATACGATTTTCGACTTGAACGAAAAGAAATAAAGAAGATATTCAATTGAGTCAATACGTATTTATCGTCTGTACAAAAATCACAGGCTGTGATTTTATAACAGATAGATACGATTTTCGACTTTAAATCAAAAGAAATAAAGATGATATTCGATTGAGATACGTATTTATCAAAAATCACAGGCTGTGATTTAATAACAGATATTTGGATCTGTTATTTTTTGTCACAGTCACAGTGATCACAGATATCGTGTTTCACCTGTTACAACCCATCTCTAAGATCAATACTTTCAACGAATGACAACCCAACCCAACCAACAATTTATTATTTATTTATTATTATATTATTATATTATCGACACTAAAGAAGTCAAAAACAAAGATACCTATACTAAAAATTATTTGGTATATCTGGGCGAAAGTCATTCTTCGACGGAGAGTCTTAACACCGCGATTCAGAAAATGACATTAAACGAACAACGCCATCTATTGAGCACGAAATGATACTGTCAAAATATATGGGAAAACGTTCGAACACTCTGTAAGCTAAATAAACTATGTATAAAAGTGAAAAATTAAAGAATAAATACATATATTTTTTAAGAAATTAACATTTGTCACTATTCTTTCATGATTATCAAGATTTGAAAGATAGGCAGCGCCACCTATCGCACTAATACTAAACTAATAAATAAACAACGCATCTGGAAAATTTTAATTAATCTAACTTTAGAGTTATATTCTATACACAAATACACAATGTATCGCGTTAAGTTTCCGCGCAAAGAAAATGACGGTCATATAACAACACACGATCTCACAAACCTAGTAATTAAGAAGTAAGTATCATTTCGCGTCAATAGATGTCGTTACGTGGATGTACATTACGTAATGAAAATTCCTTCTTGAACACTTTAAATTCATATATCTTTTGATATTTTGAAGCAATTGCGATGAAACAAAAACTAATTGAAACATCGAGTTACACACAATATTTGAGTATAAAAGTTAACCATATTGATTTCGTACTTTTTACGTGATAGTGGAACAATCAAACAAAACAACATACAAACAGACAGACAGACAAACAGACAAACAGACAAAAATTCCAAAAATGGTAGAAATGGAATCTGTTGGTTATTCTTGGACAACCAACCAATTTTTTTTTTTTTTTTCATTGTACAGAAACGCCTCGTCTACAGATTTATTATATGTATAGAAGATATAGATGTTCTTATTTATAGAAGTCTCAGCCAATTTTTAAAAGAAATAAATTAAGATTAGGGCGAGGTACCGCTTCAAATGAAATCTACAAGACTATAATTTCTGTTTTTTCTCCATTTTTAAAACTTTCCCTGAAGGTGATCCAAACTTCGTTGATGATGTAAAAGCAAAGAGACGTATAGCCCTAATTAGGATTTCCCTACATAGCCCCAAGAGACTTCTCTTCAAAACACAGTCAGACTCTAAATAGACCGCGAGATAACAACAAAGAAAGGTTCTTAATTGTCGCTCATATCTCAAGAAAGTAAATCAATATTTGTGACAAAGTACGACGCAATCTTTCACCCGAGGAAACGCCGGAAAATAAGGGATGTTTAAATGCTATCTACAAAATTTCTACAACAGTCAAATGCGAGGTCAAATTATTTCAAATATTATTTTAAAATAATAATATTTCAATTAATTTGACCTCGCAGATAACTATGCCGGATATTTCAATGTATATAAAATCAAAGATGCCAGAAGTTTCAATCATTTAATAAATGGAAATTGATTTTGAATCTATTCTTTTGCGTAGGTAGCTAGTTAAATAATTCATATTACAAAGGAAAAAATATAACTACTTAGAATGAGAAGAACCATGACAAAGTCCATGCAGTGGTTGCCATGAGAGGCAAATATCATTTACCTTTTATAATCTCCTGTGCGAACCCTTTCAATGAACTGCCAATTATGTTCGTCACTATCCGAGTTCGCTTTTGCGGCAGCCGTCCCTGTATCGGTAATTTGTCGATCTCTTTTTTCTTAAAAATACCTGCAGCATTGGCGTCTGTCGCATTGATGAGATTATTTTAAGCCCCAGGAGGCTCACTTGAACTGGTGATGTTTGGGAATTGTGTCCACTTATCAACGAAGTTGTCAAGTGCTGAAAAAAGATAACCAGTCATCAAATTTTAAATCACCGTAATAGAAAAATATCGTTATTTTAAGATTAATGTCAAAACCATACGCTAAAGATTCGCCTTTTGAAGTTTTTAATATTGACTGTAGAAAGGGTAGATTATGTTTATTTTTTTTTTGAAATATTTCCCGATTTTTCCTATTTCCCGATTTTTTTTTCCATAATTGATAGCAAGTGACATGGAGTCATTCGTCAACTCGTCCTACATATCTCCGGCCCTATAGGAAACTTTCTGAATTACCTACCCAATTAGCCTAAATGATGGATAATGGTACTTATTTCCAATAATAATGTGACGGCCGTTGCTAGAACTAATACGATCCGGATGGCAGTCACTCCCGTGCGACATGGGTCCGGATTCCGAATGAATGAAGTGAATAATATAAAATCAAAATAATTTACCTTCTGTAGCACTTGTATTAGAGACTTCACTATTCGTAACGTTCTCAACATTAGAACAATTTACAGTAGTAGGCTCGTCATCATCTTCTTCCGAATTCGGTTCCTTCAGTTGTGCCAGCCCTTTCAAACTCCCTGTAATGTTTGTCACTAACCGAGTACTGTGTTGCGGCAGTTTTCTCAGTATTGTTAATGTACCGAATTCTTTTTTCTTAAAAGGACTAACAGCATTAGCGTCGGTACTTTCAGCCCCAGGAAGTTCACTTAAACTATTCTCGGGTGCTGAAAGAAGACAAAGAGTTTCCAAATTCTGTCCCAAAACAATTGATAAAAATGTAAACATTGTAGTGCCACTTACAAGTTGAGTGATTTGGTTTGAATCTTTGAATACCACGCTTAACCCTTTATTTTAAATCATCTTTAAGATGTTTTTTATGAATTGAGTTTATTTTTATTAGACGATTTATCAATTACAATTCAACATTTTTCAAACAATTATTCTTTCTCCTTTTCATTTCTTCAGAAAAGGTGGTGAGACATAAAACCTTCGAAATACAAATGAACGTGTTACTAATTTCCTTTAGTGAGTGATCACTGACACTATCGTCTAACTACGTACTACATAGGTACAAATGGTCATCTTACTGGTTACAAATCTAAGAAAACTGTTAACAGAATTTCGTTATTTCCCAAAAAAGAAATACTAGAAGATTTACTAGCTTTATAATGATTTGAATAATAAACATCCAATAAACTGAAGAGATAGTTTTTTATCTACCTATGCTAGACAAGACAATTAAGTTGACACTGTACAATATACCTAAATAGTCATAATAAATAAAATAATTTGACGTTGTTGACCTCAAAGGCAGTTCACGGTGCAGATGGCATAGCAACTTCAACCAAATTTATGACGTAACCATTAGACATGTGAGGGAATTCGTGTATGATGTGAAATTTTGAATAATATAAAATCAAAAATATTTTACCTTCTGTAGAACTCTTCGTAACATTCTCAACTGTGGAATTATTTCCTGTAGTAGGAATCTCTTCATCATCGTCTTCTGCATCTTGTTCCGTATCCGGTTTATTCAGCTGTTGCAACCCTTTCATCAAACTCTCTGTAATGTTTTTCATCAACCAACTTTCGTGTTGGGGTCTTCTCGGTATCGGTAATTTACCGAACTCTTTTTTCTTGAAAGGACTAGCACTATCGTCTGTCGCATGGATGAGAGTAATTTTGCTGATATTTAGGAGTTGCGTCCACTTGTCAAAGAGATTCTCGGGTGCTGTAAGAAGACAAAGAGTTCCTTACCTTAATTATACCTATTAAAATGGAAAGCGGTAGGTATATTAAAACAAAACTTTACCTTCTGTAGTACTCGCATTCAAAAAATCACTATTTGTAACATTCTCAACTATGGAATCATTTTCAATAGTAGGCTCTTCATCATCGTCTTCTGCATCTTCTTTCGAATCCGGTTCATGATGAGAGTGAATGTTCTTTTTCGGTAATGTACCAAATTCTTTTTTCTTACAAGGACTAACAACATTAGCATCTTTCGCATTTATGAGAGTATTTTCAGATCCACTAGGTTCACTAGAACTACTGATATTTGTTAGTTTACCATCTGTAGTACTCGCACTAAAGACTTCACTATTAGTAACATTCTCAACTGCGGAATAATTTACAGTAGTTGGCTCCTCACCAGCTCCGCACTTCAAAGTGATCATAAATAATATTAACAAATTATAATACTTCATGATTTCAAAACAACGTCTATGTATTGAAAAACTAATTTGATGAAAACTTACGAATACGACGATTTTCCATATTTATTAGGTTTAAACAGTTGTGTAAATACTTACCTACGTATATTTTGTGCGGTTAACTAAGAGAATTTTAGTAATAATATTCTGTAGGATAACCCTACGCCTGTAGTTTATATTCAGACCTTGACGAATTTTGATATTTTTGATTTACTGAAAATGTTCAGGCCCACCTAGGTACATGTTTTGCTTGTGTGTACCTACAGTTGTGTTATCTCTAATGCCGACGCTATACATTGTCTTGCTTTTTATCGTGCCATTTGCTCTGAAAATTCCACAACATCTTCAACTATTATTTCCTTATTATTGTTATACTTGTAGGTACTTATTACTTGCATTATTGTTATACTTGTAATTATTGTATCTCTTTTATATGTTTTGTCAAAGCCTCACTTAGAGAATATAGAAAAAAGAAAACTTGATGTCAGTTTAGCGTATAAAATAAAGGAGCTACGCCAACAAACTGCTTTGCAGTTTGGCAGAGGAAATATATCTTGATAAAAAATATTTCTGTGAATAAACACTTTTTCATTCACTTTCAGCGATATCATACAAAATGTTCTTACCTATTACGACAGTTTGACTGTAATACAGCAGTACGTACTTAAAGCGACCCTCTTTATATCTTTAGTCCTACACAGCGAATTACGAAATTGGAGCACGTTTCTATTTTAATTAACTTTCCATGTAGCTAGTGGTGGACAAAAGATCAAAGTGATATGATTAATGAACTAGTGATTTTATTAATGCGTTTCAGATGCCGCACACTCCGTACTCCAGGGAATATCCTTGTGGCGAATCTGGCACTCAGCGACTTCCTGATGCTTGCTAAGACACCGATATTCATTTTCAATTCGTTTAATCTTGGACCCGCTCTGGGGAAAACAGGTAATTTGTTTATCTTATCTTTAATAACATTAAATCGAAATACCAGAAAATTGGTTTCCAACAGAAGAAAATTTTTCTAGTGTTTCGTCTGTTGACAAGGAAAATGCTTTTCCGTTGAGAAAAAATGGTTAAAATCAGATACAAGTCAAGAAATGTTTTTGTTTTTTTGATGGAATGGTACAAATAAATCGAGAACAGTATCATTTACTGACATAGAGGTCACACAAATAAATGCTTTACCTATATATTATGTTAGGAGCTTCCGTATTTCATCTAGATAAAAATTTTATGTACCTATGTATACGATCATGGATAAGACATTGAACGCTTATTTTCACTGCCTTTCTTCCGTTATGTGAAACGCAAGAAACGGAATCGATCCAGTTATAGCTTTGTCATTTTTCAACTGTATAACCACCTCCAGGCGCGTCCTGACTCTCTAACAATAGAACCGTAGTGGGGTGAATTTTTTTATTTATGTTGATAATTTATCGTCAATATCGGTTTTTTGTACTGTAATAGGAAGATAGAGTTTGTAAAAAAGAATTACCTATGTGGTAAATACTAATAAAATAACGTAAATACTAATGACATGCAATATTGTTTCAGGGTGCGTGCTATATGGCTTCGTGGGTGGTTTGACTGGCACCACATCAATCGCCACACTATCAGCCATCGCGCTGGACCGCTATTGGGCAGTGGTGCGACCTTTGGAGCCACTTCGTGCGCTGACAGCCATACGGGCTCGTCTATTAGCCATTAGCGCATGGCTGTACGCCTGTATCTTCGCGATTATCCCAGCACTCAACATCGGCTATGGCAGCTATGTTCCAGAAGGCTACTTGACCAGCTGTAGCTTTGATTACCTCACAGAAGAATTTTCACCCCGATGTTTCATCTTCGTTTTCTTCTGCGCAGCGTGGCTCGCACCATTCTGCACCATTACGTTTTGTTACATTAGTATATTTCGTGTCGTAGTTTTTAATAGAAGTATGTCATATGGTAACCAGGATCAAAGGCTATCGACGAGACATGTAAAAGAACGCACGAAGAGGAAAGCAGAAATAAAATTAGCCTTTCTAGTCATGGCAGTCATCGCTCTATTTTTCATATCATGGACACCGTATGCGGTCGTGGCCCTGTTGGGTATAACTGGAAGAAAGGATCTTTTGACTCCAATAACTTCAATGATTCCCGCATTATTCTGCAAGACGGCTGCATGCATCAATCCATTTATTTATATAATAACACATCCAAAATTTCGTAAAGAGTTTAAGAAAATGTTATACAGGGATAAGTCTAAACGCATGAGTGGGACTCTAAGAACAATAGGCTATTGTACTGATACGACCAGAACGCATAGACCAAGTAAGGATTTGAGTGATACAGAAGTTGAGATAGTTGAAATGAAGGATATACCATATCAAACCGATGAAAAACGTGAAGTTAAAGTGAAGACGATATCGTCCAGAGTAGCGGAGCGCCAGGACTCACAGACGAGTATACAGACTATAAAAAGTTTGGAAGACAGCATCGTCAGTCCACCTTCCTGGTATATGAAACCTCAGTTTAACAAAAAGAGAAGTTTTCACCGACGTTCTACACGCACTGATTTATCACAAACTAGTGACCCGGATCCTACCACTTAAAAAATTAAGTATTTATTTATTAGCTAAGTAAGATGTTAAAGAATTACAGGGGGCTGGGTGCTGAGAAGCTCTGAATTGAAGGAACAAAGGAAAGGAGACACCGAATTTTGGCATTTTGCTGACCTGGAGATAGTCTCCCGTGGTACCTCCGAGTATACCAGTAAACAGTTTATTTAAGCATAATTATAAATATATCTTCTGCTAGCCATTGCCTACAACATTTAACTTCTTTCGCAAACAAACATCAAAATTGCAATAGTCTTCGATACGTGGGACAAGTACCTACCCATCCATAGTAACCATATTGCACCTCGAATTTACAAACTGGTTTTGTGAGTGGTGCTGGACCAGTCCTGGTCGCACCCTACCTTACTATCCTTAAGGGGCGTGAAAGGAGTTTTTATCAGAAAAGATGTACCTACCAATTAAAGAGTTTATCTGTAGATTTACCTCCACCTTTGATTACCGATGTGATGTGTTCTGCTCTAATCTACCATCAGTAACTTGTCTTGTTAAAAAAAAACATTGTTTATGTTACATTAGGTAGTGTTGATACCCGTCCCAAAATCTAACACTGTGTACCTACCCGTAGATATTATTATAGAAACTTGAAATTATATTTTAAATATCTATGATGAATGTTATAAATAAAAATCTTCTATCTAATTTGCTTTCATTGGTTTCTTATGCCTTTCCACTCAACTCCGGCTGCAGAAATTGCTGACAATATGAACATGCTTACTTACGTATAGGCTCAGCTCAGTGAGCTCAGTTATTTATGACCAGTGAGTGATAGGTGAGCTAAAATGCCTAGTTCGAAAAAGAGCAGAGACAAAGTAGAGACGTCTTACGACAAAATAATGTTTATAATGTCTTAAAAGTCATGTAAAATTCGTAAACTTACTAAGCATAAGTCGTAAGGAAGTCTCCACTATTTTTGTCTCTGTTCTTTGAACTTTAGATAGATTAGCTCACCCTTTTCCGATCACTGATTATGAGTTTATGACGTGGACATCGGTGGCATCAACTCTCATCATACGCTTAGCCTTAGGCTAAGAGCAGATTTCGTTGACGGCTACGTACGCTGCAGCACAGCTACTCGTGACGCAGACATATGTTGTAGTGGCGGCACAGATTTCTGCGTGACGCATGTGCGGAAATCTGCTCGGCTCTGCGCTGCGTGGACCTGCGTAACCTGCGTCTTAGCATACGCTGATTCATAATTTTGTTGCAATCGTCTATTGTTTGTACTTACTAGCTAGGACGCGAACGTGTCCGTGTGTAACTGCGTCACAGCATGCGCTCGCGGCCTATGTCTGCCTCGCCTGCCCTGCCCTAGTTCTGCAGTATGAGTCACACACTCACATTATAACTAGAATACCTACTTTTGGCAAATTGGGTACCAAACCCAATTTGCCAAAAGTAGGTATTCTAGTAAAAAAAGGATTTGGAAGTTTTCAAAGTGCCTTTTTTACACCTAAAACTAAATATTCGGTGTTACGATATTATTTATTGCATTTCATAGTCAATATTTTAGCAAGCCATATTTCATATTTCCATACAGTAATATTGCCAAATTAATCAAAACAGCGAAATATTTGACTTCTATTTGCGACGTTGCCAACTTTTAGCGTAAACGCTCTTAAGCGTTTTTATAATCTAAGTAAGTATAAGTCCAATGGCATGGTTTCATGCTTCAAAAACCGTCACACACACGTCACTCGCGTCTACTCTACATCGCCGCGGGGACTCACACGGCCTTATGCCATAAAGTACTGACTAATTCTATGCGCGGATAAATACCATCAATGAACGAACGCATTTTTTTGCACATTTGGTTGGCAGCTCCTGATAAATGCCAACTTTGACGTCTTTCACATTGACACTTAGCAATTGACATTGACATTGTTATTGTGTCGGTGAAATGATTCCTAACCTATCTTCTCACTTATTATTAAAAATAGTAATTAGGAGAAATAACTTACTTACCAGACAATATTCCACTACAAGGTCATATAAACTTCTTTTCTTTGGATCTGATGGCATCGCACTCAGTAGCTTACGAAAAATAAATGAATTCAGGTAAGCAACACATAAGTAGTTTATTAAACAACGATTATATTTTTATTATAATGTGGAGTTCTTCTGACTTTAACCTAAATTATAATTTCTTTCAGAAAAAAGGATAACCATCTCATTGAACGGTTGGACTTGGTCACTACAAACACGAAATACAAAACAGACATACTAAAGTATGCTGAGGCAGAAAATATAAATACGATATCATGGCCTTTACACAATTTACGTACTGCAGAATACGACTTGGGGTTAATTGTAGCATTTGGCCACCTGATTAAAGAAGACCTCCTTAGCAAATTCCCACTGTAAGTTGGTATTTCTTTTTTAATTGTATAATATATAATAGAGCCGTTTATTTCTAAACCTTGGTTATGTACATCATTAATTTGTTAGCAGAAAGTATTTGGGTAATCATAATGTCCTGCAGCTCGGTGTGCCTTTTCGCATAGGCCTCCTCCAACTGTCTCCATTGTTCTCTGTCCTCAGCAACCCTGGTCTAGTATGTAGTATGGACCCAAGGTTAGATGGATATCGTCTTCCCATCTTGTTTTTAGGTCACTTGTTTGCTCCATTTATTTGTTTTACTCGAAGCATGTCTCTTGATCAGCCCAATTTAAAATGGTCTATGCTAACCACTATATCTTTAACCTTAGTTTTTCTTCTTATATCTGTTTTGTTCCTAAGATGGAAAGAAGCATGCTAATACTCGAAAGTATTAGCATGCTTCTTTCCATCGTCCTCTGATATTTTGCTAGTTTCAGTCAATGGTTGTCGGCATACTACCAAGTTTTGCAGCCTCTTAATTCTTTTCCATACACAATTTGAAAGATCTTTCGAAAATATTACCGACAGATGCTTACTAGGTAGCGAGCTTTCTACTGACCATAAGGTATAAATCGATCAGGAGACTGATGATCTTCATATTAAAGTATAGTAGGAGTATAATATTAAAAGATACAAAGTAGGTATTCTTAATTTTATATCCACAAAACTCAGACAATAAAATTATATTCTCAATTAACAGAATAATATATGATTTTCTAGTGGTATGGTGAATGTACATCCCAGCCTATTACCGCGGTGGAGAGGTGCTGCGCCCATCATCCACACGCTGCTGCATGGAGATCAGGACACAGGAGTCACACTTATGAAAATTAAACCTGATATTTTTGATGTGGGTAAGCATAAATTTTGAGATAGCCAACTCTATAGAAATTGACTTTTCAAAGTACCTATTTCAAGAAGGTGCTAAAGATTTTATTCTGTACAGTATGGATAATCACCTGCATTTCTGACATTCCAGGTGAAATAATAAGTCAAATTAAAGTGCCAGTATCCAAAGAAATAAGGTTACCAGAGCTAACTGATCAGCTGTCTGAATTTGGTGCAGAAATGCTGGTAGACTGCTTAAAGACCTTACCAAGGAGTTTAGAAAATGCACAACCACAAGGTTCACAAGGAGTTACTTATGGTATGTGTTACTCATTATTGTCTACATAATCATAGATGCCCAATAGGGTAGAGAACTAAAAAAGTTTTTTTTGTCCATCTCTTATTTTATTAAAAAAAAGGACACTTATTTTTTCTTTTTTTATGTAATCAAAAGATTACAGCAATACATCGAGTTAAGAATGCCATGACGTAGCGCGTGTAGCGACCCCCACTCCCCAACTTTAATGCGTTTTATCTAAGTATTTTGTTATTATTATGATAAAGCAAAAAATACGTGTCAAATCTTTTTTATTATCTGACTGATGGACCAAATAAAATTTCTTTTTTTTTACCCAGGCATCATCCCTATTGCCCAAGAAGCAGTTAAGTAAAAGTGACACGATCACAATACCCCATTCACAAAAGACTTAATTTTAGCAACATTATAGTCAAGAGCAATTGTTAAAGTAGTGTCTTCCTTTGATTTTCAATCCTGTACTCCTCATAAGAGCGATAATGTAGCTCATAGCATAATTATATTATGTTACTGCTGTTATTATATTATTGCAGTATGCCAGTATTTACGTGAAACATAATACTTACCAACATTCTCCTTCGTTTTTATTTCAGCTAAGAAAATACATAAAAGTATAAGTGAAGTCAGATGGTCCCAGATGTCTGCAGTTGAAGTATACAACCTTTATCGTGCTATATACGGTTTGTATCCACTTACTACAACATTTAGAGATAAACAAATGAAACTTTTTGATGCATTTATCCAAGACGGTGATAAAGTAGAGCATAGTGATAAACCAGTAGGAACATTGGAATATAGTGAGGAAACAAATGCAATCAGAATATTGTGCAAAGACCGAAGGTATATTTATTTTAAATCACTTAGAATAGTAGGGAAAAAACAAATATCTGCATTAGATTTTTATAATGGATATATTAAAAATGTTCCAGTAGAAAAAAGGGAGTGTACAGTTAATAGAAATCAATAAATAGATAATTTCATACTGTTGTTATTATTCGCTACGAGGTCAAAATAAATTAGCTAACGAAACTCCAGAGATGCGACGGTTATCGATATCTAATATTTATTTTAAAAAAAAAATTACGATACTCATAATTTCAAGTAACTACACTACCAGCGGCCGTTGACTCCGTAGTCAGTTGTAGTTACTTGAAATTATTAAGAGTAAGAGTTAGAAAATAGAGACTTAAGTATTTTTTTGTTACATTCAAATTAGATATCCATACATCACGCCTGCGGAGTTTCCCTAGCTAATTTTGTTAGACCCTGTATACTTACAGACCTACATTAAAACTGTGATAATACAATAACTACTATTATAAAACAAATATTAATCAATAAAGTAAGATTTATTATAACAGAGGATTGGAGATTGGGAGAATAAATAAATATTTGTAAGTCTAAAATGTATATTAGAACATTTACAAAATATATAGATAAAAGATATTCCACACCCAAAGGATGCAGGGTTACAATATTGTATATATACTTACATAATATTAAATATACATTAAATAAATAAATAAATATTTGTTAGTTTATAGGTTGATAGTCTGTAGTGGAAATTTGTGTTAATGTAAGGAAAACAATCTGGTTGTTAAATTGCCTAAGATCCTATTTAACATTTTAGTTGTAGTAGACAACTATCAAGACTAACTTATTAGCTACTTAGTTGATCATTTAGTTATCCTAATTCATTTGCTAGCAGAAAACTACGATGTTACTTCATCAAACCCTTACCCTGAAAAAAAAGAGAACAATCAGTTTCATATTTCCTCGAAGTCGTGAGTGGCGGGCGATATGTTATTTGGCTATCGACTAAGCTGTCGCTCTTCCTGTTGACGTCGCAAGGCTGCGGGTGACCAAGAGATTATATTTAGATGTCTGGTAGCCAGAGCTAGCCAGAGTAACTCATTCAAATACAATACTTATACAAGGTGAAAATTAAAGAGTCACGAAGGGAAAAGTACCTAAACCATTGATCATAGCAAATTTTGCTCAAAAGTAAAAACAATAATATATTTGAAAAATGCTTGATAGCCGGGTATCGACCCGACGACGAAAATACAAAAAAAAAATATCCTGTATTTTTTCGCCACCGATTGATTGAGTCAACCTTATGGTTCAGATGTCTCAAATAAACATTGTGTGTCTAATTTCCACCCTGAAAAGATGTCGACCGACCAATCTGCGATGTTTTGGGTGCGTTTGCCGCAGTTAAGTCCGTGCGTTGTCCATTCTTTTCCTCGCGTATCGAGATCCAGCCGTTGCTCGGAAAATCACATCGTTCAACGTTGTAACATCAGGTCAGGCCTTAGGATGTCGGTAGAGGTCAGATTCAGGTGGCACAATATCATTTGGTCCATCAGTATCTGGTTTTACTGGAAGCTATTCCCAACTTCGGAATAGGCAAGGCGGATAACTTACCTACATTCATACTACTAGAACTACAAGACATTGCCTTGACTGTCTTTGTAACTGTTTTGCCTCAACCTGTGTTGTGATGAACTTTTAAAAGGTCTAGCCGAGATCCTTTTGGTCCAACACTAGCCACAAGCGCCAGGCTAACAAAAACTTCGTGTCGAAATTTTTAGACCGCAACATAATAAGATCCTTTTTTTTATGTTGCTCTGTCCCACTCCTGGGCAAAGGCCTCCCTCCACTTCCACTGTTCGCGAGCCCCGCGTCCTCAGAGTTGAAATTAAGACGAGATATATAGTACAACATTGATACAAGTATGTTTTATTTACCAATGATTCCTACTACTTACCAGTAATTACAAGATGGTACATACTATTCTAAGTGAGCTGGACACTTAAGCCGATTTTCACAATGTCACACTATAACTCAAACAGTTTGTGTAAATAAAAAATGAACTGTGCAAACACAAGATATACCAAATGATGTTATTATGGACAAGCGTTGCATTATGACAACTACCACTTGATAATATTGTTAGTCCTCAATAGTGGCCGATTTCAATGGTTTTCATAATAAAATAATAGACAGATTTAGAAAATGCAATGTATTTAGGTAGAGATATAATTATGTACAATGTACGATAAACTAATATCATAAAAACAGAAGCCTTTTCTACCTTACCTTTGTATAATTTTTAAGATATACAGCAATGTGATTTTTGTGTTTTTCTAACTATCCGTATCCTGAAAAAAATAAAGGTGATGTATGCCTGGAGCAGCAGTATTTTTGGCCACACCGATTTAAGGCTTCTGTTTTTTTGAACATTCCAATGAGTTGTGTATTTACTCGATAAATGACACGTCGTAATGTGGCTGATGATGGCTTGATTTTAACCACAACTAAACTATCGCTACGAATTCGTGTCATGGGGGTATGCACAATGATCATTATTTTTATTTAGGTACGCTTATAATAATATAGAAAAAAAAATATTTCGACAATAACTGAATGAGGCCACGCACTTTTTTTCGGTGCAAAATAAAAAATATATAAAAAAATACAGACTAGATGCATAATGGCTTGCCTCTGCGAATAGATGTGGCCCAAACCTTAAAATATTTTGACCCATCCCATTTATATAAACACACAAAACAACTATCTTTTTAAGATAATGTAACCGTAAAAGCTATTACAATGTATTATCTAGTTTTATTCAATAGATTAAATCACTCAATGGAATACACACTTGATTTTAAACTTTCAGTGTGATATCGATAAAAGCTTCTGTCGCTGATAGAATTATGAACTTAATAAGTTGATAAATGATATACTTACACCTAGCAGTCCGCATGCAATTCATTACAATAATATTTTTAAATTGCGATGAACATTGCATCAAAATTCACGCATGAAATTTTCTAGATTACGCCTAGGACGAACAAACATCTATAATTCTATACATAAACGTAGTTGTGAACTTTGATCGTTGTTATGCTATTATAATCAAGCGGACTACTACAAAATTAAAAGTGTAACATACAACTTCAGTTTACACATAAAACGGTTTTCATGCAATGATATTAAAGTGCATTTTTCCAACTAGATACATCACGCTTTCATATACTTATTGATACGATAAAAATAACAAACGAGAAATAATCTGAGAAAGTAAATATTGGACCGACGTCATGAGACGGCAAGTACCAACTACCAAGTTACCTCATAATTTTCCATTAGGTATACTTAGCGTTTTTAAATTATCACTTTGATAACACCTACAGCGTCACTATCTATTTATTTATGCGGCGGACACTTCCTGCGTTCACGTTTCTAATTGAAAAAATGTGTGTGGGTGTGTTGTGAAAAAATATGCTGGCGTGCCCGGACGACAAATGCAACAGTTTCAAGTTGATGACAGACTCTGTAGAGGCGCCTCACTTGGTCACAGAGAACATTTGGGCCCCAGCTGTTTCCTAGAATATTAGTGTAAAAACATGTTATTTTTTTTTCAAACATTATGATGAACAATTTTTGATTAGTTCATAAAAACTAAACACACTCGGTTTCTTGCAAAAATCCTTATACTGTGTTGAATTTTTATGAAAATTAATAAGCTCGCGTAAACATGTGAATGATTCAATGGACTAACAACTGCAACATAAAGACAGCCGATCCCAATAAGAGATTTATTAATAAACAATAAAAACATGCAAATAAGCTACAAACAATAATCATGATTTTTAATAACAAACACAACATGCACATAAAAAATATACAGATACAGCAAACCGGATTAGTACAGTATAATTTTCGGAATGGCATTCAGAAAATACTAATATTCTTGGGAGCAAATCTGAAAAATTCAATTATCATGATTAATGAACAATACGTGAAGTAGACGAGTACAGATTCATTAACCCCATTTGATGATTTTATTTGAAATTGAAACAACCAGGAACGAATTCAAATATCAATGTAGAAGACAAACAACAAGAAACCAGCACGCGGAGCACGACCACAATAGATGGGGTTAGGAAGAACGGGTTTTGTCGACGGAAGAATAGAGTAAATGACAGATGCACAATCACAATTTGTGATTTTATCTATTCTTCCGTCGACAAAACCCGTTTCTATGGCAGTCATGCTACGCGTGCAGGAACAATAAGAGAGAGAAGGATAATGAAAAGTTGTAGCATTTCTAAGTACGATATTTTATTCAACAAATATTTACGCTTTTAATCAACTTTTTAGATACAAATAAACTATAGTTAGAACTAACGTGCAATATATATATTTATATAGGTTAATAGAAAGATAACTAGTGATATATTACATTATACTACGTACACATAGAGTAACGTTACGCAGTAAACTTGTTTGTACTTAGCGCCTACACAACATCAATAAAGTTTATCTCAACAAGAACCACTCGAATATGTTCATTTATTGTGTAGCTACCAGCCTAAACGTCGATAACAGATCCGCGCCGGCGATATTTGTTAGCTCATTTGACAGATAATACATCAGCAGAGATAATGGTAATGACGCTTACTCATTATTAACAACAGCAACATGTAATATTAATGTAACAATGTCAGTTTATACAGCCATGTTCACTACATGGTTTATTTGTTACATACAATTGATGAACTGCGTGGCTGCACTCAAGTATTGTTCACATCACAGATCTTTATACCATGAGACTATTAAATCAATTGTTTATCGGTCTAGTTCTTGACCGATAACCCTGATTATATTCATTATAATAAATACCTATTACATAAATAGCTTTTAAAATTCAATAGAATTTATTTCACGAAAAAAAAACCACTTTCTATTCATCATGCACTCTCATCGCATTGTTGATTATGATAGCGAAGCAAGCTAATATGTTAATTAAAAAGTCAATGCTTTCATTATAAGTGCAGCCAAACAATGCATCGTTATGCTTTACGTATAATAACTTTATTTATAACTAAGTACTAGCACCCTGTAAAATAAACATACATATACAATTACATATCATGTTATGTACACAATAAGTTAATCGGCTCTATTCTACGTACATTATTATGCTCTAATTCTAAGGAAGCGGATGCAAGTGATGTGTCTTACATGTGTTCTGGATGACTGCGGATGCAGTTGATGAAGTCATTCGGTTTCAGCTCGCCTCGACAGATGCGGAACACGGCGGTGAACAGAGGGAACCTGGAAACAATTGTACATTCATTCGCCCTTGTTCAATAAACATAGTCTATCTAGGCATCTATTCAGCCAACTGCATTCAATTGTCAGGAAATTTATTGCCTATACTGCCTATGGGTAGATATAAGACTGGGCAATCAGACCGTTTTCCGCACCGATGACCGCTAACCGTCACCGGCCTTACATATTAGAACTGGCACAATCACATTCCTACGAAATTAAAACTGAACAATTAATGTATGCAGTTATCACGGTTATCACAAGAGAAGCCAAGTACCAATTTTTGAGATTGTTGGCTACTTGACAATGTTTATGTTTGAGAAACACAAATTATCAGGGTAACTTTGACATTGAGTTCAGTAACATTTAAAGACGGTAGACCGCGTATACCTAGAATCTAATTATGATAACGAACCACAATAGTATAATTAACAGTAGGTCATAAATGGCTAATTGAACGATATTTAATCATTGGCAAACACGTTACAGAACGACACAACATAAATGTAGTACTTATAAATTTGAAAATTTGCATTCATTAATTTCAATTCTATAAATGTTATATGACTTTACAAGTTATTGCGATTGCGTAAAGATCATTTTCACCTAAAGCAGAAATAAAGTTTGGAGATTTTGAAGGCGCACTCAGTTCGGATGGTGATCGGTTTTACGAATTTTGCCGATGCTACATCTAAGTTGTGTCGTACTGTACCTGCCTACAGTAAAATTTGTCTTGGATAGGTGCAACGAAATGTCGCAGAACTGCTGCAATATCCTTCATTTAATGCAACACTGACCTCAAGTGACAAGTGGATGCAAGCCAAGACGAACTATTTTAGTTCAACCTACGTTACGATTATATCAGCTACAGATTATAATAATTTTCCCGTCGTTATCTACAGGGTCTGAGTCTGAGATCAACAACAACGTAACAGTTCCGTATGTTTTGCACGCTGCCGCTGCAAGCTCTATAAATACTATAGACGATATTTATGCGCTATTACTTTGAACGTGTTGTTCAAATGATTTTTATGGCCAACTTTTATCAGCTGTCGTTTTATGCTGCGGTGCGTTAGAATTGTGATAAACACTAAAGTTAGAAAAATCTGGATATGGTTAGTTCCACCTTGTCCAATTTGGTAAGAAAGTAAATGGATATTAAATTCATCAAAAATGTTGGAGGACGATTCTAGGGTTCTTACTTGTTCTCCATATTTTTGTTGGCAAGCATGTGGTTGACTTCCTCAGCGGTGATTGGTCCCTGGAGTTTCTGTCCATTTAACATCTCGTCTTCCAGCTCCTTGATTGACCTGCCAGTCTTCACGAAAGCTTCTGCTACTCTTCTGTTCCTACCACCTATAATAAAGATAGTTTGAATCTTATAAATGGGTAAAAATATGTCCTATGTCCATCCAATGTAATATAGAGCGAGCACAAAAGCAGAATGGAATTCAAAACATAATTAGCGAAATTTTGGTGTATTATAGATACACCTCTGCCTAACCCTTTGGGGAATACAGGCGTCAGGTTGTTATGAGTTATAATATGCGCGATGTTTTAATTGATTCAATGTCCTTCGCTCAATACATAAGTCCATTTTAATGTTCCCCAATGCGGTAGTTTTTTTATTTCGTTTCCGGAAGTTGTCGAGGTAAAACTATACCTACTAGCTTCCTGAAACGTTCAATATCAGCAGGCGTAGCATGGCGCTTTCTATCATATCAGCAGGCGTAGCATGGCGCTTTCTATCTCTACGAAGAATAGACATAGGTTTTTCTATACAAAGTGACAGTTCGTTTCTTCATTTTTGACATCCACCGTAGAAATCTTTTTACAATCTGTCATTTTGTCTTTCATTTCTAACGATCTTTGTCTAGGTATTTTTGTAGGTAGACTATTTCGGAAGAAAGTTTTCTATTCTTACTGTCAAAATCACACTGACAACCGATAAATCCTATGACAAAACAAATAATTCTGAGTCGAATTATGTAAAAGAGAGAATTTCGTAAAAAGTGCAGTTGACTCTTTCTACTTTGCTGCCGTCTTATACTGTCTACAGGAAACGTCATTTTTGTCTACTCCTCCGTCAACAAAACGGTGCTCCTGCTACGCCTGCTGTAGCACCTACTCTATCTATCCAAGTACATAAAATTAAAGTGTATCTTTATAATGTCAAAATAACAGTATTTTACTAAATGCATAATATGAAAGTATATCCTTACTAATATCCTTACTATATCCTTACTAATATTATAAACGCGAAAGTAACTCTGTCTGTCTGTCGCGCTTTCACGCCAAAACTACTGAACCGATTTAAATGAAATTTGGTTCATAGATAGTCTAGAGTCTGAGAAAGGACATAGGCTACTTTTTATCGACATACCACGCGGGCGAAACCGCGAGCGGAAGCTAGTACACTATACAGTACTTGTAAAAACAAAAACGCTTTTTTGTTAATTGTCTCTCTGTTTGTTCCGGGTAATCTCCGAAACGGCCGCGAGCAGCAGCTAGTTACAAATATTTTTCGCCATATCTATTGTTAAGATTTTTTAATAGGCCAATGTAATGGTAGCATCAAATCAATGCATAAGTATATAAAATGTCTTTGCTAATATTTATACTTGTTATATACCTATGTAGGTTTTAACATGGTAATACGTTCAGAACATCCCATTCCGAGCCGCTTAACGTGCATGTTGGGTTACTAATAATTATCATAAAGAGACTAAATAAACTTGTCTTTTAATTGAATTAATATATAGTAAGGTATAATTTATTCAAATGATGTGCGATTATAACAGTTGCGTGTCATTCACAATGCATGACTCAATAAATACTTATAGGTAGGAAAAAAAAAATAAGTTTCTTGAACGCGTAGCTGTAACCTACCTATCCAATATCACAAAGTGGTCAATGTCTGCGGCCTTTGTGCCCGTTAGATAATAGACTTCACAATAATTGACTTAGGTATATCGATCGAAGTGCATAGCCGGCTTTTCTAAACTATTTCAACATATAAATCGGTAGGTACCTACTTATGCTTGTAAAGATTCCAATAAGTATATGAATAGTTCCTTCCGCTGAATCAACCAGACGCTCATTAACCAACTTCAAAAAAAGGAGGAGGTTATCAATTCGTCTGTATGTTTTTTTATATTTGTTACTTACCTCAGAACTTTTGACTGGGTAAACCGATTATGATGATTCCTTTTTTTAATTGAAAGGGTGGTGCTTCCCATAAAAAAATTCGATTGGAAGTCGGTGGCAAAAAACGAAAATTGAAAAGCAAAGACACCGACTTCCGAAATTAAAGATATTTTTCAATTTTTTTGTTTTTTTTAGGAAGTCGGTTGTTTTCTTTTTGTAAAAAGTTTTTATTTATTTAATAGTCAAGAAACAATTATATTATATTTGGCTGTACTATGGATGAAAGAGCGGAGTCTCCTAACACAACCCTTTTCGTGAACTGAAGCATAAAATAAACTTTATTATTATTACCTACACCTATTTAAAATGAAAGGAAAAGTCCTTTTATTTTACGTGCAGTTAGTGTATGGTCTGAAATAATCAATTTACTTTGTTTGCGATACAAGCCTGAACAATCGTTAAATTCGCAAGATATTGAGATCAAGACGATAGATATCATGATTAAAACCTGAGGATCGTAATGACATAATTAAGGCCCGTACAAACTGGCGCGATATCGCGCCTGTTTGTGAGAGCCTTTAAATGATGATGAATAGTAAATGTCTATTAAATATTGCCAAAATTATTTTTAACCAGCAGTTATTCAGTTTATCGTATGTATTATTATCTATCAGTATGTTATAGGTTGGAACTAAAATTTACCAAAAGTATTGTGTACCGAAGCTGATAGCACACCGATCACATTCTGGCAACGTCCGAAACTTTTGCAAAAAGCACTCGACAATATGTTTGCGATAGATAATTTCTGTTACTAAGTGTAAAATCAATAAGTACCTAGTATACAACATGGCTTACATGGCCTCTGAGAAATTATATTATGTATTGTTCAATCTAATACCTCGCTTCCGTTACGATCTATTCAACGAAATTATGTTCACGAAGTGCAAAGCTATTAGGTTCTAGACTCATTCCTCAGTCCTCACACATGACAGCAATGCAGCACTTAATATAACCGCTTTGAACTCGCTCAATTCGGAAATTGCACGTTTATCTGATCAAATGATTTGTGTGTTTATCATAAATCTTTTGATCAGATAAACGGTGCAATTTGCCTCGCGTAGGATACGGAAAAGTTGGTGCAATGAATGCATCATTCAAATGTACCGAAAAACATTAAATAAGGTATTTTATCACAGACCCTTCACCCTGTAAAATATGCTGCAAGGTCGACCAGGTGCAACTATACAAACATCGTTGCGGTACATACACCTGGCTTTAATTGACCTTAGCCATTGAGCTACATGACCTTCAATTAGCCATAACCTAGGGTCCAATTGAATGATCCTTACATATGGGATGAGGTAAATACGTAATAGGTACACACGTCAGTCCGTCAAGCCAAGTTCGGCGGATACGCACCGGTGTTTTATCTTACACCATTTAAAGCTATTTTTGACCATCAGATATACATATTATGTTCGAGCCACCAAGATAAATAAAAGCAATATGTAAGTCTATTTTTGCCGCATTCGTAATGCGGCACTGAACAGCACCCAGTTTGGCATTGTACACTGTAATTAATGCAGAAGCAAAACTCACCGTAACAGGTAGTAATGAGGTCAGCAACGCCGCACGATTCGAAGAAAGTGCTAAGTTTGCTGCCCGGGTAAAACACATCCACGAATTTGATCATTTCCATGAGACCTAGACGGATGACAGCTGCTTTTGTGTTGTCGCCAAAGCCAAGGCCGTCTACGAAACCAGCTCCCACGGCGACAATGTTCTACGCATACAAATTGATTAGTTAACATTCAATTATACATTTCGACGCTCTATGTATCGCTGTAATGATCTACCCGTGCCTACCTTCAAAGCTCCACAAATTTCGACGGCGTCTTCGTCGTCAACCACGACTACTCTAAAGTATTCGGTCTGAATGATGTCACGCATCGTTGGCGCCAGCATAACGTCCCGGCATCCGATCGTGGTCTCACAGAATTTCTCATCGGCAACCTGCGAATGAAAGTGTGGTAAAGTGATCATGGTTCAAGAAGGAGTCATTATCTTGCATTCAATAACAAATCTGGGTGTTTTTACCCGACTGCGGCGAAGCCAAAAAAGGAGGGTTATGTGTTTTTAAAGTACGATATTGAATAAACAAGTATTCTAAACTAAAGCATCAATTATCCTAACTGGTCGATTATGTGCCTTACCGAACTATGTAATTTGTGTTGAAGATGTTTTATAATGTTGTGTTTACAAATTGCAGTGAAGTCGTTATAATAATAGTTCTGCAATTACTATTGTTCTTACGGTTTAAATTTCCAAATGGAATGCTAAAAAAACATTTTACGTTAACGTACAATTTCTAGGCAATTTGCCAGAACAGTGTTGCTAAGCGTTTTTGAGTGCGTGAATAAGATACCTTGACACGGAACAAACTCGTGTAAAGATAATTTTCAGGATGGGGGGTTGGGTGCCAATAGGTAAAACTTAATGCTTCTAATCCGTATTAAGTAGGTAACTGCCCCGTTGGTCTCGTGGTCGCAAGCGCGGCTGCCGAGCTTGGGGTCCTGGGTTCGATTCCCGGGTCGGGCAAAGTGTTATTGGATTTTTCCATTAGGAATTTCGTAGTAGCAGCCCGGAGTTTGGAAGTTGGCGGTGTGATACCCTCGTGCCTCGGAAAGCACGTTAAGGCGTTGGTGCTGCGCCTGATCTCTCTCCGGTCGTGTCGGTTTGCCGTCCCATCGGACTATGAGGGTGAGGGAAGAGACAGTGCACCTGTGTCTATAATACACACACTTGTGCACTATAATATCTCCCGCGCCGAAGGCTACTCTCCGTTGAGATTGGCCGCCATGGCCGACATACGGTCTGGAGGACTATAAGTAGATATGTAAGGTATCTTCTACAAGAGCATTATTCCCCAGATCAAGAATTTATAACACTATATTCAAAAACGCTATTTATACCTATTCAATTTGGATTGATAATCGGTCATAAATCTGTAAAAGTGAATTTACAACCCAAGATTACTTTTTATCATATTTATGAATTTTTATTGATTTTTATCAACCTGTTTCAAATTGCTCGCGCATGATAAGCGATGATATCGTGATTTGTTTGTCGAAGTGAAGCCTTGCTTTTTTTTCAAAGACTGCATTGTGAATAGGTGTAATTTTCTCTGTTTTATTTTTGAGCAGTTATTTATTTAGGAGTTCGGCCCACCAAGCCAAGAGTGGAATTTATGATGTGCAATAGAGCAAACCTATGGATGCAATACCCAACCTAACAATCAGCATCGGGCGGGTTATTACCTTCGGGAAAGAGACAGTCGCACGGTACCCCAATAGGGTAAATCTAGTTATAAATAGATTGGTTTCAAGTCCCGAGTAACGATGAGAAACAAATATTTACTTATTAATTGAATCCCAATTCGAGTCCTTGGTATAAGTATCATAGATTCGGGAACTTTCCTTCCCTTTTTGCCACCTACCCTGTATTCCTTGTGGTTATACGCAGTTACCAACGTAATAATCTCATAATAGGAAAACCAAAACTAGTTCTAAATAACCAGTCAGCGTGACAGATTATTTCGAAACGCGTAGGTAGGTACCCTAGTCCGACTTCGTAAAGGCTCGTGCATACTGGCACAATACCGCGGGCGCGACAGGCAGCGCTATCCTTGTTGTGCCCGCGATATCGCACCTGTTTGTAGAAGGGTAACAAAATTGAATAGATATAATTTATAGCCAGACTTGTAGGTACTGCCGCTGCTGGTTAGCAAATATTGGTACTTACCTCAGACGCGATGTTAGCTCCCATCAACACAGCGCATGGGATTTTGAGACATCTTGTAATAATGTGTGAGATTAGGTCGATACCACCACCTTCCGCAATATCAAAGCCCTGGGGGAACAAACGATATATTTTATTACATATTACCATATAAATTATTTGCTAAACATTATTATTACTAATTACTGTATTTTATTTAAGACGCAATTATCTCAAACACGTGTACCTTTATCAAGGAAAGTGCAGCTGCCGTTGGTTTTATCTTTCCCAAGAGTGTAGAGCAGATTGTTCTGACGAACTGGTGGGGTACTACGAAAATTAGAAGGTCTGCGTCCTTCGCTGCGTCGACCACATCGGGAATGGCCACCTGTATGATACAATTCACCAACTCAATATGGGTAAAATTAAAAAAGAATAACTTGACTATTTAATTTGACTTGCGTTGGATATGATATTCAAATTATGACCTGGCCATAACTTTCTGATAATATATCTCTCCCACCAAGGACTTACTAGGCATTCAGCTCTTTCAGAAAAAAAAATCTTTTGGAAAATGTATACTGGTATTCATTTAAATATGGTACCTAGATACACCAATTACATCAACATGTTGTAAATCAATACACATAATAATATCTTTGTTTTCTGATAGTGAAATTATATTGGAAATTGTATTCTTTCTACATTTTCCTTTGACTATAATGCAGGCAATAGTTAGGTATTATTATTTTTATAGGTATGCTATTAAGAGCATAATGACTTGTTTACATTGACTGAAAACTGATAAATAAAAGAGTGTGCTATAGTATACAACTATACATAGTGTTACATAATGCAGTAGGTACACACAGATATGACACAGTCACACTTAATCAATTCCAAGGTCAAGCGAAACACTGCAAGATAATTGTGTACATCAGAAGATTCTTTTGTTCCAATGAAGTTATGACCAAATCATAAACTAGAATTGATGTTGTGCTACTAAAGCATTAAATAACAATTATTTTCTAATAAACATTTAATGAAGTAAATACTTCATGGTCACAAATAATATTTATAATGATTGATTTGGCATGGAATTGAGTTCTTTTATTAGGATCACTGAAATGGAAAATTACAGTTAACCTGTAGCATTAGCAAATTTCCTGATATACCTTTTGCTTACTTTAATATTTTATAATTTTTTAAACATACATTTTGTAAACTACATAGATCTGTTAAAGCATGACAGAAGATAATAAATGTTTACATAACCATAATGTTTTGTGTATATTTTTAATTAGTATGACCAAAGTGATACATTTGTATTTGGTCTACAAAATATGAGCTGTTTCTTGATAAGGTAACCCAGGAAGAAGTACATTATAATCATATAGGTTTTTATTAATAAAATCTTATATGATTCTAACTAGATTTCAGTGTAATATAAAAAAGTACTATTTTTGAGGTACTTTATTAGGCATATTTAAAAGCAAATTGTAATATTAACTCTTAAACACAGTAAAGTCATCTAAAAAATAATAATTATCACAAAACATCTAACACTTTTGTCAGCATTCAACAAGAGAGGTTGTGAGATAACATTGGCATTGAATTGCTTCCATAACGAACTGTCACCAAAATAGATTGAACATGTTATTCACGTGGCACTGGCAAGAACAAATGTAACAGTCCAACAGTCTCTAGAGAAACACAAAATAATGTGTATACAAATGTATGAGAAAAACAGTTCTATCATCAAGCCA
The DNA here is from genome assembly GCA_947363905.1 of Lithophane semibrunnea. Lineage (NCBI taxonomy): Eukaryota > Metazoa > Arthropoda > Insecta > Lepidoptera > Noctuidae > Lithophane > Lithophane semibrunnea. The sequence continues at coordinate 7,570,106 of OX376194.1, read as the reverse complement.
TAATTTTTATTGGTCAGAAACAAGATTTTTTTTAAGTAGGTACTTACCACATTTTCAGGAAGTTTGTGTCCAGGCAAATATTTAACATTTTCATGGGTCTCATTGATTATCTCTGTCAGTTTCTTCCCTTCAATCATCTCTTCATATACCCACATAGTAACTCTGTCTTCAAAGTTAGGCAGTCGGGCTGCATTGCGACCCACAATTTTGGCAATTGCAGATCCCCTGAATTCATAAAATTTATAACTATGCAGTGGACAAGTGGCATTTAATTAATTAAAATTTAATGCAATCAAATGACAGTCATTAATTAACATTATTATGATATGGTTAAGAAGATTCAATATTAGTGGAAACGAAGTTAAGATTTTGTTATGTCATCATTCTGCTAAAGGTCAGTCAGCATCGCATCACTTCTGATGTCCGCAGTCCGTAAAAGTGATCGAATTACACATGCAGTGAAATATTAAACTATTTTATAATGCACGGAACTAATAAAACGTCTTACCAGTTACCAGAGCCGATAATGCAGACTCTGTTTTTCAATATTTTGTCTGCCATTATATTGAATTAAAAATACGTAAATATTAAACGGAAGTAAATGGCACAAGACAACTCTAGATCCAACAAAACTTGCGACTAATTCGCAACGAGTAGCGAGAAGCGAGACTGGCAGACTGCACACCGTCTATGAACGCACACGCGCCGCACCGTGCTAAAGCGAGTGACGTTATCAACTTATCACAATCTATTCGTTATCAGCACTAGGGAATTTTATCCTCTGCTATTATCACCTCCGCCAATGAGGTCACTGTCAGCTGTCACCATCACCATGAAACTGTCAAAGTGAAAACTGTCATCCCACAATTTTTAAAACAGTTTTCTAGTTTTAGACTACCTAGCCTTATAGCACAGAGTACATTTTTTTATGGCCCATAGTTCATAATTTGTTGGACTGCATAGCTACAAATAAATTTTAAAAAATGATACGCGGATGCAGTACAGAATGCTGAGTATGTATACATTTATCGGCAGTTGGATAATGGCCGTTGCACATGAGATGACATAATGCACGTGGAACTAAATTCTATTCCATTAAATCGCTATTTGTTGCTGAACACATTCGATTAAACTGCTAATCAAATCGTGTACACACGGCTACACATCAAGCTGTACATTTCCAGTCTATGCTGATCTCGCATTGTACGGAAATCCTATACAATGATGTATCTATGTAGCCGTGTGTATGTAGCTTTATGCCACCATTTAACTTCATATTCTTACGCTAGGTACACACACGGCGACTTTAGTCGATTGCGTGCGACTCATGTCCACATACAAAATTTGACAGCCGATTTGTCGTTAGCGGTGCCCGGCGTCAAAATCTGTGAATGTGACGTGGATTTTCAATTCGAGCACAGACTACTTACAGAACTAACAATTCAAGTCTAAAGTCGCTGCTTGTACGCACGGCTACACATCAAGCTATACAATTCCAGTTTATGCTGATCGCGCATTGTATAGGATTTCCGTACAATGCGAGGTCAGCTTATACTGGAAATGTACAGCTTGATGTGTAGCCGTGTGTACCTGCATTAGAATAAAGATCAATGACGTGTGGACTTGTGGCTTTTCTGTTACTTAATCCGTTATTCAGACAGAAATGGTGACGGCTACGGTGACTACCAGAAGAAAAAACCGGACCACTTCGTATTAAAAAAAAATCACCTGCTCAGCTATTCCCATTCCCAACCATTGGATACGCTTCCGTGCCGGATTGAACATCAATCAATGTTATCAAAGGAGTCTTCTAAACGCTGTTCACAAAACCGAAGCCTGAAAATATTGTTTCACGCGCGGCTATTTGCGATCAGGTTAATCAAGTGACCAAAAATGTGTAATTTTCGAAATGGATGTCAGTTTCTTTGTTTGTCTAATGCAATAGTGTGTAATGAATGGAGTATTTAGAATGGACACTGGAGTTTTATGGCCACCCATTCACTATCCTGCTTGGTGGTCCATCCTTGCGTAGGCAGGCAGGTAGCAGGAGACATTTCAGACCAGGCTCAGTCAATCGGCTTGAGTGGTGGACTGCAGATTTGTAGTGTGAGCAGGAGAGTGAAGTTTGGCGCCATTACATTAAAGGTCTCTGCACACAGCGGGCGCGGCGTGACCGGGCGCCGACGCGACGCGGCGCTGGCGCGACGGGAGCGTTCACACTGCGGGCGCAATCACGTCACGCCGACCATTTAGCGACGCGATTCATTTATCAAAAATATGTTGAGCGATTCAGGCGTGGAAACGCTCTTGCTCTTATTTGCGCTAGCTAAGAAAAACAACGTAAACGGAAATGGGGGCATGAAATAAATCAAAAACGTCCCGTCGCGCTGCGCCCCGCCGCGTCGGACTTGTATTCGCGCTCGGCGTGGCGCGACGGTTCGCGTCGCGCCGAGTGTGGCGTCGTCCATAGTAACTAGTACATTACAACTGCTCAGCGTCGCGTCGCCGTCCGGTCACGCCGCGACGCGCCCGCTGTGTGCAGCGACCATAAATGAATAGTGCAGATTTGAGTGAATTTTGTGACTGTTTTGTGCAGGTTATTGAATGTGCACCTATGAATAATATCGTACCATTGACAAAAATCGATGGAAGAAAATAATCAAATCGACTAAAACGTTGTCATGAGTGTAGTGTAGTTTTAAGCATAGTCTGAGGCCCGGCACTCACAGACAGACTCAGAATGTTACTGTGATGCATGTGATGTTACAGTTTGGAGCACCAAACAGTGCGTCGGTACATATTGGATTATATCTTGATTCCGAATTTTCGACACTGGTTTTATGTTACTTGACATTTCAACACCGATCAATTAAATTATACTCAGATAAAGTATTTTTGCCCGCTAAAACCAGGCCAAAAGTATTCCTCTTGATTTAAGCACTTCAAAAGTGTATAAAATACACTAACTAACTGCCGGATACTAAAGAAGCCTCCAGACAACCAATCTCGACCACAAAAATTCACAAAATTCATTTTGAATGTGCCAAAAAAAATTGCTCTTTCCCGTCAGTGTGCACTAGATTATAGAAGGTTCTCGAATAAGCTATCCATCGACTCAACAAACCCTCCTCACCTCCTCGCCTCGTTCGATGAAGTTCGATCAAACGTCATTTGAAGTTGAACGAATCTCGTGTGAAGAAGTGCTCGTACGGCGTGTTTCGTGCTCGTTTTGTAAGTGCTCGTGAATATTGTGGACTGGTGTTTCTAGAAGTATTCAGAACTGTGATTAAATTCTTGAACATTATAAAGAATTTAAGGTAAGTTTATTTAAAAAAAAATACTGTAACAATGTAATCTTCATGGGAAATGTGTATGGCGTTTGGCGTTTGCGTAGATTTCCTTTCTTTGACAATGATTTATTTTAGCTTGATCTGTCTCTAAAATTTTTAGCAAACTGTTATTATAAATCGATTAGTCAGATCGCCGCACATTACCTACTTACTAGTTCTGCCCTATTTTACTCTTCTCTTCGTTAATTAAAACTACATGGTCTTCACAACACGCGTTACTAGTTAGGGTGTCAGTGCCATTTAGTATTGATTATAGTTTATAGACCACGTTATCAGCTCAGTAATATTGCCTTTATTTCATTAGTAGAGAATAAAATAACTAAATCTAGGTAAGGCACTAGAATTTTCTTTAGCATTCTAGATCTAGATACTATACAATAGGGTGAATACAGTAATAATTTTATTTATTTTCGTAATAGGTACTAAAGATGGTGAAAGAAACAACATACTATGATATCTTGGGTGTGAAACCCAGTTGCACAAATGATGAATTGAAAAAAGCCTATCGGAAGCTAGCCTTGAAGTACCACCCCGACAAAAACCCAAATGAAGGAGAGAGGTTCAAACAGATTTCACAAGCCTATGAAGTGCTGTCCAATCCAGACAAGAGGCGCATTTATGACCAAGGTTTGTTTTTAATTTATCAACAAAACCATGGCAAAAATACTTTCACTTCAAATAATGTGACAAACAGTGATTCCTTAATTCTCTACTCTGAATCATATTGGTATCATAAAGCATCTATAATCCTAAACTATAAACAGATTCAACTACAAGTCTATATTACTTGAAATTGCTAAAGGTAACCTTTCAATACTAATTCAATCAGAAAGAGAAATAAGTACTGTGATAAAACCCAACTGCCAAGCCTTGCTGATAATGGAAAAAAACACAAGTAAATGTCGACATTTACTTGTGCTTTTTGAACGAAAATTGCTCATGCATGTACATAATTCTATTATGATGTCACAGGTGGTGAACAGGCTTTGAAAGAGGGAGGTGTTGGTGCCAGTGGCTTCTCCTCACCCATGGACTTGTTTGATATGTTCTTTGGCGGAGGATTCAGCGGTGGTCGCCGACGTGGACGTGAGCGGAAGGGCAAAGATGTTATTCATCAACTGTCTGTGACACTTGAAGAGCTTTACCGCGGGGCTGTAAGAAAGCTGGCTTTGCAGAAGAATGTTATCTGTGAAAAATGCGAGGGACGTGGTGGCAAGAAGGTAACTAACGAATGGAGGATTTAAAAAGAAACATAATTTTCTGTTCTTTTTTTTTATACATCCACATCAAGTCTCGAACTCTGATTTTAGGTTATGTTTCTCCTTTTCAGGGTGCAGTACAGACTTGTCCCACTTGCCGTGGTACGGGTATGCAAGTTCAGATTCAGCAGCTGGCACCTGGCATGATCCACCAAATTCAGACTGTCTGCAGCGAGTGCCGTGGACAGAGGGAGATCATTGACCCTAAGGACCGTTGCAAAGTCTGCCAGGTATGACACTACAGATTCATCTCAGCAATTTTTTTTTTAGTGCATGTGTCTCACATATGAAGCAATTTTAAGGATGCATTTACTCTAAATTAACCACATTTCCAAAATCAGTAGGTCACACGTTTGTAGTTAGGCGGAAATTAAATACGCGACCTCAGACACAAAAGGAAGACTACCATTGTTTAATTTAGGTCAAAAGCTATTGTTTTAAAATAAATTATAAAAGCTTAAAAAACAAACATTGAATATCATTATAATGTTACAGGGACGCAAGACGGTGCGTGACCGCAAAATTCTGGAAGTCCATGTGGACAAGGGCATGACTGATGGCCAGAAGATTGTCTTCAGTGGAGAGGGCGATCAGGAGCCGGAGCTTGAGCCTGGTGATCTTGTTATAGTTTTAGATGAGAAGGAGCACGAAGTAAGCATTTTTGTTCGATTTTTACGCACAATACACTAAGTAACGCTTTTTATCAGAACAATCCTAATCATAATCTATTTGCCCTGTCTTCCTTAGTGGTATTTATTGGTTAATATTTTTATTACTTTTCTTTCTAGACATTTAAACGTTCGGGCCATGATCTCATAATCCGGTTGAACATTGAGCTTGTGGAGGCACTGTGTGGCTTCCAGAAGGTCGTTCGGACCCTGGATGACAGGGATATTGTGATAACTGTTATGCCCGGCGAAGTTACTAAGCATGGTGAAGTCAAGTGTGTGTTGAATGAAGGTGTGTAAGAACAACATAGCTTAATTATTTTTAATAGCCCTACTTTCAAAGTTAGCAGTAGAATGTACTCATCATTGTTTATTATCATGTGTCATACTTAATTGTTTACTCATAACTTTACAGGTATGCCTATGTACAAAAATCCGTTTGAAAAGGGCCAGCTTATTATACAATTCCTAGTTAACTTTCCCGCTCGCATTCCACCCGAAGTCATTCCTGCCCTTGAGAACTGTCTGCCGCCTCGACCAAGGGTGAGTGTAAATCTTATTGCCTACCTTTAAATTAAGTTATTCTGTTATGTAAATGACGAAGACATGACGGCGCGTTTGCAGACGTCATTGCATCTGTGCGTGGGTCGATTATGCAGAGTCATGCATGCCAATGTTATAATATACTAATTAGATTTGGCAATAATCATATAAAATTAAATAAACGTCTAATATTACAGATTGAAATTCCCGAATTGGCTGAAGAGTGTCAACTAATCGACTTGGATCCGGAACAAGAGTCGCGCCGGCGACGCGCACATCACGGCAACGCGTACGAGGAAGACGACGAGCATCCTGGTATGAATCGAGTGCAGTGCGCCACTAGCTAGACGTCGCCGCACTCTCGCCAAACGAGCGCCAGCGATGGACCTAATCCAACCAAATTACTGCTGAATGAAATATTAATAGCAATTATGTATGAGTTTGATGAACATGATGAACTAATACAAGTTGGTACTGTATTATGAAATATGTGAGTAATATTGTGTCACATCATAATATAAGTTCACTTAAACTGCATATTTTATTTAGTAACGTATTTTATTTTATGTAGCACCTTAGTGTCATTCATCATTCTTGTCTTATGTTCAATTACATTAACAATATTTATATAATATGTTAATTACTAATTGGGATATATGAAGCTATTTATATTTCGTCAGTTGTAAAGCAATATTAGCTTGTTAATTAAATTATTTATGTGACTTGCTATTAGTTTTTCAATTCATGTGAACATCACATTCACCAGTTAAACCTAGAGGAGTCCAGTGAGGTCAAGATACTTAGTAAAAAGACATTGAATAGCTGCAAAGCGTTTGTTGTTGAAATAGTTTTTCATATGCTGAAACATGCCTTAAATAATGTTAAGAAAAGATACTTAGTCACAATGTAGGTCCATTGTTTTAGCTGATTAGCAATATTGGTGTATTGACGTAATCCATACTGTGATTTGGTTTTCTATCTACCTACTTCTTTTAGACTCAATTTTTCTCTTCTGGAGCTTACTATTTACTCATCAAGGCATCCTAGCTAATATTGATTTGTTTATAATATGCATTCGTTTTTAACATATTCAGTGCCAACAATTATAGTCCTTAAATTTCCACTATCACTGAATCAGTCTAGGACGGTAGTAGCCATTCCAGTATAGGCAGACATAAAATAGATCATAAAATATTATATTAATGAAATTACATGATTCTACTGATCATAGTTTCTTTTACTAAGAGATGTAATGACAAAACTGCATGAAATAAATTGAGAAGCTTTTTAGCGTATGTTCATTTGATAGGTACAGACAAGCTTATTGAGGTAGGCGCTGTTTACATATCCAACTGTCCGTGCCCGACATACAGGTAGATCAATAGTATAGCTATAGGTGACTGCTAAGAGCTTAAAAACGAAGTAGGTATATTTCGCAGTATGTATTAATCTGTAAGCCAACTCGGAATACAAAGCGTACAGCATACGGCTGAGCTGACCGAAGGGTTTTTACTTAGTCATTAAGGCATATAGAAAGTTTTCTAAATATTCACACACTAATAATCTTTCTGAGAATCCGGAAACACCTTTGGCACTGGAAATGTTCATAATACAGCAGCTTTATTTATATGTTTTAAAATAAAATGTTTTATTTTATTATTATGTAGCAAATTATATTGTCTGCTAGTTTAAGGTTTTAAAGGGAACATTTTCTACATTATGTAGTACTGTGATTTCGTCATGTTTTTGTGGTTGAATGGTAAACGTATTATGGCTTGTGCTCAGATTGTTTTCACATAAAAATAGTTGAATAAAGTTTAGTTTTAAATAAACTTTTTTGTCTCAAAACTTTTGTTTTATTATTTACTAGCTGTTGCCCGTGACTTTGTCTGCGATCCAGGTTGAAAAGCCTATGTCCTTACTCAGGTCATGGTCTATGTGCCTTTCATCCAAAACCGCTTATTTTTGCATTTATAATATTAGTTAGGATAATCTTAACGTTAGGATTTGTACCAATGTTACTCACACATTACAAGCTGCTGATACACTAAACTGCTACGAGTTCACCGACGACGACAATAGCTTTTACCTCGAGGGGTTAGGACTTTCTGCTTGTCTCAATCAACGCAGCCCATCGCAGTGCACTGCTGGACATAGGTCTCTCCCAGGCTGCGCCAAAACACCCTCGCGGCTCCACCTTCCGCATTCTATCTATTCGGTCGTTAGTCCATCTAGCTGGGGGGCGTTTCACGCTACGCTTGCCGATATGCGGTCTCCACTCCACCCAGTGTCATAACGGGCAGGGTGCACTGCGCACGGGCGATCTTACTTACCCTTGCTTATTACCGCTCGCGCGACCTGCGTCTGCGACAGTGGTAAAAACAAAATAGATCAGTGTTCTGTGTCGACAGTTTCACCCACGAAATATAAATTCATACTTGCATAACTCAGCTCAATTAATGTTGGTAACCTTTTGCATATCTATTCTATACATATAATAAATCTGTAGACGAGGCGTTTCTGTACAATGAAAAAAAAAAAAAAAAAAATTGGTTGGTTGTCCAAGAATAACCAACAGATTCCATTTCTACCATTTTTGGAATTTTTGTCTGTTTGTCTGTTTGTATGTTGTGTTGTTTGATTGTTCCACTATCACGTAAAAAGTACGAAATCAATATGGTTAACTTTTATACTCAAATATTGTGTGTAACTCGATGTTTCAATTAGTTTTTGTTTCATCGCAATCGCTTCAAAATATCAAAAGATATATGAATTTAAAGTGTTCAAGAAGGAATTTTCATTACGTAATGTACATCCACGTAACGACATCTATTGACGCGAAATGATACTTACTTCTTAATTACTAGGTTTGTGAGATCGTGGGTTGTTATATGACCGTCATTTTCTTTGCGCGGAAACTTAACGCGATACATTGTGTATTTGTGTATAGAATATAACTCTAAAGTTAGATTAATTAAAATTTTCCAGATGCGTTGTTTATTTATTAGTTTAGTATTAGTGCGATAGGTGGCGCTACCTATCTTTCAAATCTTGATAATCATGAAAGAATAGTGACAAATGTTAATTTCTTAAAAAATATAGGTATTTATTCTTTAATTTTTCACTTTTCTACATAGTTTATTTAGCTTACAGAGTGTTCGAACGTTTTCCCATATATTTTGACAGTATCATTTCGTGCTCGATAGATGGCGTTGTTCGTTTAATGTCATTTTCTGAATCGCGGTGTTAAGACTCTCCGTCTTAGAATGACTTTCGCCCAGATATTCCAAATAATTTTTAGTATAGGTATCTTTGTTTTTGACTTCGTTAGTTAGTGTTGATAATATAATATTATAATATAATATAATAAATAAATAAATAATAAATTGTTGGTTGGGTTGGGTTGTCATTCGTTGAAAGTATTGATCTTAGAGATGGGTTGTAACAGGTGAAACACGATATCTGTGATCACTGTGACTGTGACAAAAAATAACAGATCCAAATATCTGTTATTAAATCACAGCCTGTGATTTTTGATAAATACGTATCTCAATCGAATATCATCTTTATTTCTTTTGATTTAAAGTCGAAAATCGTATCTATCTGTTATAAAATCACAGCCTGTGATTTTTGTACAGACGATAAATACGTATTGACTCAATTGAATATCTTCTTTATTTCTTTTCGTTAAAGTCGAAAATCGTATCCGAAGTTTTAACAGTAACAGTCTTGAGGATCTGTGATTTTAAGTAACAGATATTTTTTATCGTTAGGAGCAATTGCTATCTGCTATTTTATAATATCTGTGATTTCTATCTGTGATGATAAATACGCCTCACTCCTAATTGATCTGATTGGTTTTGATTTGGTATTTTGGTTGGTTTCGTTCATTCAAATTAAGAAGTCAAGAAACGAGTCGTTACAGATCGATTCAAACTTAATGGCGGCTCGGAACATGAGGCGAGTCGCTGCGCAGTAACAATTTCATGTGACAGCGGGGGTGAGGGGTGGGGTACTGCGCAGCTAAAAGTTAACTTCCGAGCCGCCATCCGCCCCGCTGCCCGCAAGAGGCAGAGCAGCTCGCGCTGAGGGCAGATCGCGCGTCACTATAGCCGCGTAGTGTTGTGTTCACGATTTTGTCGTCGAGATATTTGTTTTTATTCGCGAAAGAAATGGCTGAACAATGGCGGCAACATCTTTTTGATTCAAATTTATTCCTAACGCTCAATTTATTGTGGGCAACAACACTGCAATGCAGACGCGCGGGCGGTCACCGCTTGAATGGAGTGCACCGCTCGCTGCCCGCCGCCTCGCCGCTGCCGCGCCGCTGTTTTCGAGAACCGGTTCATTTGATTTTACGCATAAGATCCTGCTGCGCCCGCGCCGCCGCCGCCGCACGGTGGATCGAAAATCGGCTGTAGAAGACATAGGATCTCGATTTCTTAAATGTTATTATTTTTGCTGGAAATGACTTCTGCTGATCATTACTGTTCTATAAAATGTCATATGAAGTAAATGTGTGCACAAATGGAAGAGTTATAATTTTTATAAGAAAAAAATGTATGGAGCTAGTATGAAAAATCGAATTATCTCCTAAACGGCATGTTTAACCGTAATATCCTTGGAGGTGGTCATAGTGCTAATTATTTATAATTTTTTGGTTGCGGATTTGACGAAAAATTTCATGCCGTTTTTTTTTAAAAATCGTCAAAATATTTTTATTTGTTTTTTCATATGAAACGATTCCTTTTAGTGTTTATGTTGAAGAACACGGACTTTTAACTACACGTAACATAAAATAGCATCACTCCTATATTTCCGAAGGAGTTGGCAGAGGTTTATAGTACACCCACACGTAGACAACTATGTTTGAGCTAGATATTTATCAACACATCATGAGTTTTAAAACTTTTCATACAACCAAATTACCAATTGTTTACTCTTCTAATGAGTCCGAAAAGAAGTGATTAAGTAACTACACTGATTAGGTCTTCTAATGAGTCTTTATAGGTGATTTAATGATTTTCAATATCTCACGACAATGCCAACTATGGATTACATTCAACTTTTCCTGATAAGTAAGCTAATTTGTTAATTAGCAGTGCTATGAGTTCTAAGAATAGTTAGTGACAATTATAAATTTTCATTAGCTAATGAGAAGATAACTAATGAGGGTAGTTACCTAATTATTGGCGTTTTGCAATAAAAGGGCTAAAGTTTTGTTTTATAATTTAGTTTGTTCACAACTGTGTAACTGCTAACACTAAATCTGCGACTGTAAAATCTTAGAATGGAAAGTTTAATCACGAATTTAGACTTGTTTGTTCTTCTACGAAGTGAGAGTACTTCATTTGATCATGAAGTATTGTTCAGTGCAGTTGTATCCCGCATAGGCGATTGCCTGTCTGACGAAGATCGTGTTGTTCTCAAAGAATTTTGTCGGAGATTTACGCGAGCCGCTATACAAAGGTGGCAGAAATCCAACCGATTCCTTGATAATTTCAGGAGAAAGTACGAGAATTGGTTGGGAGCAAATATTGATTGGCCGAGTTTTGTGCAAACTTTAGTTAATCAAGAACCAAGTGTTAATGAGATACCAAGAGCGCCCTCAGTCTCTCCAGAACCGTTGACATCAACGTCCATTGGAACAATTACGAAAAGATCCCGTAAACCATTCGAAGATCTGGGAAGTAAACAAAAAAAGAGAAGATCTGATGAACACACAGGCGAAGATTCCAGTGAATTGGCATATGCAGCTGCAGCACGTTTAAAAGAAGAAGGGCATGGAGATATCGCCTCTGTCATCGAATACATGATGAAAAATCCTGAAGCAGCCGCTAAATTAAATAAAACGCTTAAGAAACCAGCGAAAACAATCATATTTACGTCAGAAAAGGCGCTTGGATTGCTTCTTTCGCTAAAACTCTCGAAATGGCAATATATTACGTTGCGAGAGGCTGCCATTCGAGAAGGTGCTAAGGATATTTATCCATCTTACTATAAAGTGCAACAAACTAAGCTTGATTGCTACCCTCCGAAGCAATCAGTGACAGTTACTGATTCATCGGCTAGGATTACACTTCAAGCTTTACTTGATATCACAGTTACAAGAATCCTTCAAAGCCTTTCTAAGGAAGAGCATAACAAGCAGTTGAAGCTGATATCCAAGTGGGGATTTGATGGTGCTTCTAACCAAAGCCGATACAAGCAGAAAATGGAGGGTGAAGAAGATGACTCGAGCATTTTCATGACCTCCTTGGTGCCACTTAAACTGACAGATGGAGACAACATCTTATGGACGAACCCAAAACCATGCTCAGTTTTGTATTGTCGTCCAGTTCAGTTTACTTTTGTAAAAGAGAGTGAAGCAGTTGTCCTTGAGCTGAAAAAACAAATGGATGAAGAAATTGAGGCCCTTATCCCAACAGAGTGCAATAATAATAATAGGGTGACTCATGAACTAATGATGACGATGATCGACGCTAAAGTTTGCACTTACCTTTCTGAAGCTAGATCAAATGCATCGTGCTACCTGTGCTTAGCAAAGCCTACAGAAATGAACCGCTTAGATGCTGTAACATCAAAAATTGTGTGTTCTGACCTGTATGAATTTGGCTTGTCATCCCTACACGCCCGTATAAATTGTATGGAATGTCTGTTACACATTGCATACAGGCTCGACTTCAAACGGTGGGCAGGGAGAAGTGATGAGCACAAAGAAATGCTACAGACAAGGAAGAAAATAATTCAAAATAAATTCAAAGATGAGCTCAATCTGTTGATTGATATAGTAAAACAAGGCTCGGGAACCACCAATGACGGGAATACTGCAAGAAAATTCTTTGAGTTTCCTAATAAAACCGCAGCTATAACCGGTTTGGATGAAGACCTCATCAAAAGATTTGCTGTAATTTTACAAGCAATTACATCTGGAGAGCAGGTCGATATAATAAAATTTAGAGATTATGCCCGCAAAACAGCAGAAAAGTACGTATTATTATACGACTGGTACTACATGTCGTCAACCGTTCATAAATTATTAATCCATGGGGCTGACATAATCGAGAAAAATAATATTGTGCCGATTGGAACTCTCTCGGAAGAAGCCTCAGAGTCTCGAAACAAAGATTTTAGGAGGTTTCGAGAACATCATTCGCGGAAAAGAAGCAGGCAGGATTCCAATCAAGACATTTTAAATATGCTTGTTGTTTCTTCGGATCCTTTGCTAAGTGCACAAAGGCCTAAGTTAGATGCCAAGAAAAAGCAGAGCTTTTTTGCTGAAACTCTCGACTTAATTCAATTTCAGGAAACTGAGTTCGAGTTTTGGGATATATCCAATCTGGATGCTGACTCAGAATTGGAGTCTGACAACGAGAGTGATAAGGAAAATTTGTAAAAAAATTATATATGTACTTATTTGTAAATTTGTATTTGAGTCTGTTTGGGTTTTTTTTTTGTAATATTTAATGATATATTTTTTTTGTTTTTATTTTTTTTACTTTATTTTACAAATGCTTAGTATTAATTCCTTAAATTAAATTATTTTGTATATAATATAACTTTATATGTTACTTAAATAAGAGTTTGATAATCTTTTTTAATTTAAATTAGTAAAAATGTGTCAAAAAACAGCAATTTTTTTATTTATTTTTTCTTGTTTTGTGTGTTCTTAGTATTTGGGTTAATAACATATCGAAATTTTTAACTTGGACACTAAAAGGGATCGTTTTACATGTAAAAATAAATAAAAATATTTTGACGATTTTTTTTAAAAAAACGGCATTAAATTTTTCGTCAAATCGGCAACCAAAAAATCATAAATAATTAGCACTATGACCACCTTCAAGGATATTACGGTTAAACATGCCGTTTAGGAGATAGTTCGATTTTTCATACTAGCTCCATACAAATTTTTCGTTAAAAAATTATATTTCCTTCGTTTTTGGGCAGAATTAACTCGGGTGTCATTTTTGTACATAGTAATGATCAGCAGAAGTCATTTCCAGCAAAAAAAATAACATTTAAGAAATCGAGATCCTATGTCTTCTACAGCCGATTTTCGATCCACCGTGCGCCGCCGCCGCCGCCCCGCTGCCCGCAAGGTTCGAGGCAGAGGCCTTATGGTTGATTCGATTTGTTCGACTATCGGACAGCAATAAATACACAAATATTGGCACATGTTTCTGGGGAAAGTCAACAATATACATCGATAAATACGGTTCCCGAAGAAGAAGATGCCACACACTATCCAGTAGAGTTCTTAGAATCCCTTAACACACCCGGTCTTTCAGCACACAAAATTTGTTTAAAAGTCGGAGTGCCAAAAATTCTTCTCAGAAATTTAAGTCCTCCCAAACTTTGCAACGGCACTCGGCTCATAGTCACCAATCACCAACAAAACGTCATCGAAGCCGAAATCTTAACAGGTTGCGGCGCCGGTGATGTTGTTTTTATTCCAAGAATTCCTCTCATTCCCAATAATTTCCCGTTTAGTTTTAAGCGTGTGCAATTCCCCGTCAGCCTGTGTTACGCCATGACCATTAACAAAGCTCAGGGCCAGACATTATCCGTTGCGGGGGTGGATCTTAGTATTGGTTGCTTTTCCCACGGCCAACTTTATGTAGCTCTTTCGCGTGTGAGCAACCCTAGCAACTTTTTTGTGTACGCTCCAGGTGGTTCCACCGCTAATATTTTATAAAGAGAAGCATTTTCTTAAATAAAAACACAAGTTTTTTGGCAGTTTCTTACTAGGAAAAATCACCAGCCCTGGTCGAAAGATTCCCCCTTTTTAAATGAAGGTACAACTTTTCTAAGCGACATATTATTGTTTTCCGACATCCATGCGAACGAAGTCGCGGGCACAGCTAGTTCCTTACTAATATTATAAATGAGAAAATAACTGACTTTTACGTCAAAACTACTGAACCGATTTCAATGAAATTTGGTAAGAATAGACCTTTCGCGACAAAGAGATAATGATAATAATGTAATGTAGGTTGAATAGCTTGTTACATGCAAATAAAAAGACCAAATTATTTGTTAATTCTTTATTACTTATTAATAATTTTTGTAATACTTAAGTCTATACAAATAAGCACACCCTTTATTGTTTCCCAGTGCCATGTACCCACTGTTGGGCGAAAAATTAACTGAATCAACTTGATGGAGGTTCAATGTTGGGCTGGGGAAATTGGCAAAAACATGGTAAGAGGGAATATGCACAAGTTTCACTGCATTAGGATAGTATGCTGACGAGGCTGAAAGTATCTCAGTTGTTGCATTGAAATTGAGGTTTGTTATTTTAGTTGTTAAGTTTGAAATTGCTTTGAATGGAACTGGTTCAGAGGTAGTTAAGTTTTCAGTTTGGTATATGTTGACAATACCTTCTCCACTTCCTGTTGCTAATAACTTCCCACAAGGGCTTGTGGTCAGGCAAGAAGCTGTAACACATCCATGGTCATAGAATTTTTTTAATGGTCTGTATGTTGACAGATCCCATATTGTGATTTCTCCTTCAGCACCATAACAATATAACTGTGCACAGTCATGGCTAAACGTTATAGATGCAACATTAGAGTTGTGTTTTAATGATCTCAGCAATTCCTTGGATGCAGTGCATATGAGGTATACTTCCTCAAAACCGTCACAAGTTGCTATGTACTTGCCATCGCTTGACACTTTGAAAATAACAGGTTTCTTCACTACTCTTGGTAGTTGAATCAATCTTGGTTCAGCCTTAACAAGATCATATACACAATATGTGTGGTTAATTTTAGATGCAATGAATGCCTCTGACCCATCAGGAGAGAACTGAGCTGCACTTATGCGCCATTTCTTTAATTTAAAGCTATGTAGTTTGTTGTTTTCATCTCCACCAACGGAGAACAATGATACAACACCAGAATGGCCAGCAACAAGGGCAGCACTTATTTTAGGATGAAACTCAACACAGGATATGATTGAGCCTTCATTTTTAGTAGCAGAATTTATTTGTGGGAACTTCTTTATTTCCAAGAAATCTTTAGGAAGGTGGTTAGAGTTTTTATTGTGTAAATGTCCCACAGTTCTTAATATTTCATCTTCGTCTTTGTCTTCTTTTTCCGTTTTTTTTTTCAGCTTAGCCCAGCTTGGGGTGCCCATTAAAGTTTCATATTTTTGTTTTAGCTTTTCTGTGTACAGACTTGTACTTTTTATGTTTGGTATAATATTTGCTCCAAAGTTCTCATCGTCTTCATCAACCCATGCTGGTTGCAGATCAGAAACCAGTTCCTCATTAGCCTTTGGGTTTAAATTTTCAACAAACTTCTTTGTTTTATTAAATAACAATTGTGAGACCCTGTAACAATAATAAATAAATTCATAAGGATCTTCAAAGACTTTAATGCTTGAAGGTCATATCTACACGATAAAAAGAGAAAAGATTTATCTTTGTTTGTAATGAATAAACTCAAAAACTACTGGACCGTTTTAAAAATTCTTTCACCAGTAGGATGCTATATTATCACTGAGTAACATAGGCTATAATTTACAAAGATACACAAGGGCGAAGCCGCTGGCGGAAGCTAGTATGTATAACAAATCCAAGAGTGTTTCTTGCTGAATAAATATGAAGCACATCGTAGCAAATTCTAAAACGTTTCATAAATACCTCGCTTCTTCATCATGTACTGAAGAAGATTTACGTTTCATTTTAAGTAAACAAATAAAAAACTTTAATAATTACGATCACACAAATTATAGGTTATCTCAACACTCGCATTGACATTTTACATTTTTTATTTGACATTGACAGAACTATAGAAGTAGGCTTTCAATCAGGGTTGCCAATGCCTATTTGCCAAATTCCCCAAAATCATTGGTGAAAATCCCCAAATTTGGGGAGAGTAAATGCCTGATTCCCCACAAAATTCCCCACACAATTATTTCATAAAATAAACTAATTTTTATACAAAATATCAACATTATTTATTATTACAAAAATTAAAAAAAAAAAAACATTCATTGTCTCTCACTTTGCTATACCTTTTTGGTGAGCATACTATTAGAAGGATTAAATTTTAGGCTACCCTCTTGGTTTTTTATCCCTACTCTGGTAGCTATTAACGCCAATAAAGTATCTGTATCCGTTGTCAATTCAATGTAAAAAGCTTGACATGTTTTATAAAAGTCAGCAATTGCAAAATACGGAAAATTTTCATCTTTTTTATACGTTCTGTAGCCTTGATTCCAATATACATCTCATCTAAACCGACAAAATGTGCTGCATTGCTGAATTCAGCGTTTAAAATGTCTCCACAGGATCTGACGTGATGTTTCTAAAAGATTTTCTACTTCTGTGAAGAAGTGGCGTTTCTGATTGAAACATGGTATTCAAGTTAGTTACCAGGGAAAGAACGGGACATGAATGTAATGTAAATGTAATGTAATATTAGTTTGGTAAAATCCCAAATTCCCCACATATTCCCCACATGGAGCCTCTCCCCAAAAAATCCCCAATCGTCTTGAGATTCCCCATAGTTTGGGGAAATCCCCACAAATTGGCAACGCTGCTTTCAATAGGTGCAACTTATATATTATACCGCTGAGTCCCAGAAATTATACAAAATCAAATCTGATTATACATTAAAAAAACTAGCTAGCTGATAATACTTAAAAACATGTTGAAATCTCTCATAATCATCATCTGCCTAACCTTTTCACGCTTTTTTTTGCTCAAGGTGAGTATGTTCTTATGATTACATATTTTATTATAAATATGTAATCATAATTGATTCTGAGTTTCTGACCAATCCATCTGCCTAGCCTTTTCCCAACTATGTTGGCGTCGGATAATACCCCTGAAAAATCCTCATGTTGAAATCTCTATTTAACCGACTTCTTCAAAAAGGAGGAGATTCTCAATTAGTCTGTATGTTTTTTTTTTTGTTTGTATCGATTTTGATGATTCTTTTTTTGTTTGGTAGGTCATGCTTCAGAGGTGGTCCTATATAAATTGTATTAATTTTTCTTTGCGTAGTTTTTAAGTTAACTTCAATAATTACGTATTTTCCTACTTTGCGTATGTAGACGATATCTTAGTCTTCATTTACATAGCAGATAAGGGTATACGAATATAAAAACTTTTTCACAAAAAAAACAACTGACTTCCAAAAAAAACACAAAAAAAGTTAAAAATAACTTTAATTTCGGAAGTCGGTGGCAAAAAACGAAAATTGAAAAGCAAAGAAAAAAGTTTTTTTCTGTAAATGATCGAAACAATAATTGACAGAAAGTACAGATTTCAACATGTTCATACAACAACATGACCAAATTATACATATTTAGTTTCCAATTATACAAGCTCGCAGCCCTGGCCTGTACAGAAGTGATCACCTTGCCTTGACTACCACAGATTCCCTATATAATTACTTTACTCTTTGCACAGATTACTAACTAGATAGAGAGAGCTAGTGAATACAGATAAAATTAAATATAAACAGAGGAAGTGACGCTCGACGTCCGACTCAGCTCAAACGTTTGCACCAGCAAGTTGGTACTACCAGTGTTGCCAGCAAGAAAGCAGACTAGGAAGCAGAACAGTAGTCTGATTTTCGAGATGATTATCTAATCATCTCGTCTCATGTTATACTCCTTTTCAATACTGAGTAAACACGGGGAATATAAAATGAGTCCAGTGAAAATCATTTAAAAAGGCTTCAAAAACAAAATATAAAAAGAAACGCATAAGTTTTTCAAAAAAGTATTTATATAATATTTCTGAGTCGTTTCTCTTACGAGAATATCATCGTGATTATGTCGGTAAAACAGACAAGATGAGTGTTTATTTAACTTTTTAATAGATGTCACTGTTGTTTTGTAATGCGTCCTTTTTCCTCCAATAGTAACGTAATACGAGAAAAGAAAGAAAGAAGTGAGTTGTGATTTTATAAGTATACCTATCATGTCGTATCGTTTGTGTGCAAGTCCTTTTCTTTCATTCGTTATTTGCAGTGTTTCACTTTGTAAGCATCGGATTTTGATTGTGAGATACTAGTTTAGGATTTATCACCATTGTGCAAGCAAACTTATTGGAATAATCAAAGGATTTGGTGATTAGAATTGCGAAAGATTGTGTACAAGAAGATGAAAAGAAGACTTATTATTCTGTGACCTTTTTGCATTCTCGAAGTGTGTCAATATGTGTAATAAACCAATGAATAAAAGACAAAAACAGTAGTCAAGCTGAAGCTACCTGTTTTATTGCAAGGAGCCGTAACTTTTACAATGGGGCCCAAAGGGGCTCCGCCATAAAATTATTAGTCGGTTGTTAGTCTATCGTAAAACAATTAAAATACGATTGATGTCTCTGGCACATAATAAAGCAACAGTCGATGATGGTCAAGGAGTTCCAGGTGATAAGGAGGCCACCGAGCGATGATACGAGTCTGGTCGCAAGCAATGCCAGGTGGAGTCACATCAGTAGATCGCGTCACGGCGCGCTCAGCTAGTGAGGAGCCAAGTTACGCGGCGTGTGATGTTTGTGCGCAATGTCAGGCAAGCCCGCGAGTGTGGGCGCGTCGCGAGCGGGCGTGCCGGGCACTCCGCGCGTGCTGGTGTACGTGGCGGACCCGCGCCAGCTAGAGCCCGGCGCCGCGGGCCCCGACCCGCCGCCCGCAGCCGGACCCGCGCCCTCGGCGCCCGCCGCTGCGCAGCCACCGCACGATACCCTCTATATCCCTGAGAACATACATCACCAAGTGAACTTGCCTAGGAATACAGTCTATAGAACACAATTTGACAGAAACGATCAGAGGAACTTGCCTGCTAATATTTACTACAAACAGTTAAATGATAATGATGGCAAAGTAAATGTTTATGCTATGCCTGATAATGTTACACAAAGAACAGAATTCTATCCAGTTTCACAACAGTACATGAAGGAAACATGTTCAAAGAATGAAGACAGTAGGAGTGACCGATCAGGTAATATAAATGTTAAACGAGATTGTTCTGAGCAAGCAGGTACAGAATTTAACAGTGTTGAAACTTTTCATACAAGAGTACCTGTAGACACAGTAGATCTGGCAACATATCAGGCAAGATGTTCTGGCCCCATTGTTTCAGATAATACTATGAATTCTATGCACCCGGCTGCATTACGTCATGGGCAGAACCAATATAGTGAGAATGTAACAGTTCAGAGTGGTGGTGAGGGACCAAATTGTAGTGAAAGAGAGTTATCTGTGTGCAAAAGTTTTGTGAACTATCAATTCTTAGAACAGAGTGTATCTCATCAGTCGATAGTGAATCAGAGTATAAGTATACTAAATCAACAAGTAGGTGTGAGTAGAGGAATAGTAAGTGAAGGTGATAGTGGTAGTGCACCACAGCTGGTGAGGACTGCAGATGGTGTGGTCCTGGCCGTGCTGCCGGCGCCTGTTCTGTCCCACCCCCCTGACAATCCAGAGCTAAGCTCGAGGACAGTGGTGCAGAGTGATTCTCAACAAACTGTAACAGTGCCCCTAGGTTGGAAGAGAATAGTTAGTGGAACATCAGTTATCTATGTTAGGTAAGTAATGATCAAGCTGGTTGATTTAATTTAGTTTAAACAAAGTCAGTCATAAGCTGAATTTTTTGTTATGTGGGAGAAGCTTTATTGATTGATTGATTGAATTTAGATGTTTCCATGTGATTGCACCTCATTACTCAAGTTACTTGATAAAATAATAATATATTCTATATACAAGTCATTTCATTAAAAACGTATTTATGTACTAACAATGGTCAAACACCATAAAAATAATATTATAGGTAATTTATGATTCTACACAATGGTAAACACACAGTAAAGTATAAAATTTATAGTTAAAATTTACTAAAAACTATAATTTTTTCCTAGTAGGCTTATATGCTTCATACCGTTTAGATGTCAAAATGATTCGTAAATATAATGATAATTCTAAACCTATTTAAGCAAAATTCACAAAACAGTCGCCATTTTGAGGTAGATTAATCAAAGATAAATAAAAAAGTACTTCACTTATTAATTACCTCATCTTTCATGTTGTGCATTAAAACTTATAAAAACACAGTATTTTAACGGCCTGTAATCACGCCTGTAAAATCACGTAAATTAGAAAAATTTCGTAAACGGCCTCTTTAAGTCATCTAAATCACACAAATGCTGCATAATAAAAATAAAAAAATCCTTTCGAATTATAACATGCTAAAGATGATTTTAGTGTACCAAATAATTAAATGTACAGTCAAAAGTGAAAATGTATTAAATCAATTATTTAAATTAATATTGTTATCTCTCTTTCTCTATGGTTATTACTTATATTTAATTAACAATAACATGAACAATATTATATCCTACTGCTCCAGTAAACACACTAGCAAGACTAGCAACAGATACCCCCAAAAGGCAGAACTTCTACCTATATTAATATAAATATTTTATATTTCAAATGACGTTACACATTGCTGTCTAACAGCATTAAAATTTGCATGACTAAGTAGGTATACTATTTCTCAGATAAACAAACTTTGGGGTCTCTTATGAAGTGTAAACCCAATCACTGCTTCAAAAGTACCAACTTTGTTATAATATAAACAGGTTTTTCAAAGCCCTTAATGCGCAGTTGCTTAGGCTAATAATCATAGTCGCTGGACAAAAGCCTCACGTAAGTGGGGGGGGGGGCCACGACACCAGACTGACCGAGCCGTCAGATCTTTGCTCGAGTTTACCTGCAAGGGGCTTCAAAAGGACTTTCGACTATTTGTTCCTTAGACATGGACAGCTCGCACAGCAACTAATGCTTGAAAATTCTCCAGGGCTTTTTCACTACCCAGTTCTTTGAAAGTATATTTCGTCATTTCTCTTCTTTCTTGTCCGGACGAAGCATAAAATACGGAAAATACTGTATGCCGTGTTGAAAGCATAGCCTGTCGACAGGGTTGGTGCCTTAGGGTACTCCAAACGTACGCGAAGTATGGTCACACAAGGGAATCATAATTTGCTTCTTAGGCCTTGTAAAATTAACAAATTATGCCCAGTAGCCACATTTGCTGGTAAAAAAAAGTTTGGAAATTGCGGTATGTTTAAGTGCCTGCCTGCATTGAGAATATACGACCTTTACCAAATACTATATCATAACCCAATTTGATCTTTCATCGGCTCTTAATGTGTCTACCATCAATAGCGTTCAGCTTAATGACCTGTCCCAAGCGAATATAATCCTGCACAATTTCTAATGCTACCTCTTCGATTCTGGATTCGACTAAATCGATCGAATCGATAATATGACGAACGCTGTCGCCGAGAGCCTTTATTCTAATAAATTTTGCTTTTGTTGTGTGTAGTCAATTTCACTACCGGAATCCTAACTTATATTATAAATACGAAAGTGAGTTTGTTGTTTTTTTTGTTTGTTGCGGTTTCACGCTAAAACGGCTGATCGGATTTGGATGAAATTTGGCTCAGGGGTAGACCATGACCTGGAATAGGACATAGGATACTTTTTATCACGATATTCCATCGAGAGTTACGCGGATGAAACCGCGGGACGCAGTCTATAAGCCGAAAACTCATCGTCCGTCTTATTGACAAGTCCAATTAAACCTATCCTAACTCATTCATCTACTCTTTCGGAAAATATTGGAATTTTGTTCCTTGAATAATCCAGATAGATAACGTGGCTTTACCAGGCCACCTGAACAGCGAAGCAAATTGTGCGAAGAGAGGTATCCACCTCCTCACGACTGCATGAAGCTCCAAGACCACTCGCCGTCCGGTCGTAATGCAGTGGCTTATTTGGAAAGCACTGAAACAATTGCGTACCCAAGTAAGCCGCTGCAAACATAATCTGAGGAAAAGGGGTATTATCGATTTATCTAACACCCAGTGCGAGTGCGGTGCTACTGATCAGACTATGAACCATTTGCTGGAGCGTCCCTAATGTCCGTTCACTTTCACCCTTGACGATCTGGCCACCTACTGGGCCCAAACAGTATAATATATAGATGTACCATCGATACGAAAAACAACGGCTTCGATAGTCTGATCTTTCGTAGTCTGTATCTGCCAAGCCTTTTGTCAGAAATATTCATCCTGCATGAAATACCTCGCATTATCTTGTATACCTTAATGCAATATTGAACTTAAAATGAAAAACTGAGAACGAATGAAATTAAAATGATGAATTAATATTAAACCAATTCTACTGAGTCCGTCGCAGTCTGCGGTTGCGCATTGTTAAACCTCTCAAATAATATTATTTTACGATCAATGTTCGAGATGGTTGAGCGGTAATGAAGTATTGGTGGAATACAGCGGCGCGAGCACCACGGATCGTGTGTTAACGTTAAATCAATCCGGCACAAGTGGACAAACCAGTCCGGCAGCTGTGCGGACGTTCTCGATGTAAGTGAAGAAAGTTACTTTACTTTACACCAATAAAATTGAGCATTTGGACCAAATGGCTGCAGTCCCTTTTATTTGCAGATCGTATAATTGCATCTGCTAAACATTTGCATTAGAATGCCCTATTATTTCGTAACTTGAACATTAAAAAGAATGATCCTTGACAGCATAAAAACTTTTATTATCGTTCGAGTTGCGAAGATTCCCAGCTTACACGACATTGCGACTCTTTGGAAGCTTGTGGTCTAAGAGGCTCACCCTTTCTCCTGTCTTATGTGTTGTTAAGTTTGTCATCGATGACCCCAGAAAGTTCCCTAAAGCCCTAAACTCTTTGAAAAACGAGTTTATCAATGATCTTGGGATTGACAATTTGTCCATTATGAACTAGTACTGAATCAATAGATCAAAACATTACCCTATTTTCGCAGTATCCTCGAGCCATCCTAATATCATATATTAAAGGCTGGGCAGCTGCATAATTTTAACTGTCATAGTTAGTAAACATGATTAGTCGATTGTCAGAAAATAGGCCGTGATCATAAATGTGTGAGCATCTGGTTGCAATACGTTATTGATGTTTTTTTTTAAATTTTAATCATTGAGAATACAGTCTTTTGACACTTATGTGTACATGGTCTGAAACTATGAACCCTCAGGTTAGGACCTACGTTACCTGCATTTAGTCACATAACCCTTTATCGATTAGGAATTTCATAAATTCCGCCTAAATGTAATATGCAGTACATAAAAGGCAAGAATATGATTCTTCACTTCACATCTTCCAAAATCTGGGTAGTAATATAAAATAAAATAAAACTATGTAGTAGACACAGTAACCTTAGAAGCAAAGCTGAAACGTTTTCTAAAAGATTATAATTTTGTAACTGGTGTGATGTTCATAAATTATACACGATAACATAGAGAAATGGTTAATCTGAAACGGAAAAGTTGATTTTGATTAGTTAAAAAAGTAATTATTGATGTTATTCAGCGTGTCTATGACACTGACCTTAAATTGCATCGCTGGGGTGCAGAAGTAAATGACATAGTGGATAATCCTCATTTCTTCCCGATATACAGTATAAAGCGATATTTAAATGGTACAAATGAAAATATTCTATTATTTTAAAAACCATAAAGGGTCACGTATTTTATGCGGTTTGTGACACGGCACATTTATATTGATGCCTACGCAGCTACGTGCCGTATCACTAACTGAGCTAACCTACGATGAGGTTTGAGCTCAGAGC
Source organism: Lithophane semibrunnea (assembly GCA_947363905.1). NCBI lineage: Eukaryota > Metazoa > Arthropoda > Insecta > Lepidoptera > Noctuidae > Lithophane > Lithophane semibrunnea. The sequence continues at coordinate 7,545,632 of OX376194.1, read as the reverse complement.
TCAACAGATTCCATTGTATCTTGTATCGTGGACTATATGCGCGTAACCTGCCCTTATCTGTCATTGCTGTAGGGTACAATGCCCAAGAACTGAACAATACTGTAACAAACACTTCGTTCGCGTGCACGCAGTGCCATAAAGTTTTATTTAATGGCTTTGCGTTCAAGCTTCCTTGTAAATGTAACTGCACTACTTTTTCTTCCTAGTGATTTCGAGCTATATAGTTGAGATGAAATACTTCTGTTCTTTTGAGATTTAATTAATCAAATAAAAACGGGATAGTCATTTTAGTAAATTAATTTAAATTGTGAAACTACAAAGCAGTCTCTAATCAGAAATCATGGCTTGTTATATCAAAATCGGAAACGATAGTTTCCTCAGACGAGACAACAGCTCAAACAGATGTTCGATGGTCGTAAATTATGTTACAAGAAACAATAAAAATCGTATTCTTCTACTTTTCTTTGTGTCAATTGTCAGTGTGCTTATTGACGTTGGGACTAGCTATTGCTCAACTGATTTACAGCCGCCATCACAAGCGAGGTAAAGAACACCGTCTGGTTTTTTTTTTTTTTTTCGAAAGTCTTATTGTATTATACGCATGGATTTCTCTGGCCTTCTTTGTGAGGTATTGCACAATGTTGGGATTGTCCGTCTTCAACTCATACGGCTCCTCTCAATTGTTTCGACGGATTTGATGGGCGTCACCAGGCGTTCTGATCCGATTTACAATTCGTTCCAACTTTCTTTTAGTCATCGTTTACAATGGCACTGCATGCTTGCATCGATAGTCTTATATCTATTGTTAAAATGCTTGACTTATGTATGGTAAATTATAAGTATAAAACTGGAAAAGACTGGCTTGTGAAATATTTTTCATTCCAATGAGTAATAGAAATTGTTTCAAGTTAAGGCTTAAATGAGCACATATTGCCATCGATAGATCTAATTTAACTTCACATAGACAACAGATCACTCTAAGGTTTAACCGAAAATAATTTGGTGTTACGGGTCACTGTTGGTGTCTTATTGATATCCAGGTCCAAATTCTGTACTGCCCACAGTGCCACTATAAGAATACCTCGACAATTGGACACGCACTATCTAAATAACTTCAACTGTAGTACTTATAGGTAGTCATATTTTTTGCTTAACAATTAAAAGCAAGAAACAAGTTTTGTAATGTCTGAGCAAGGTCACAACAATATCTGAGAGCTAATTCAATTAAGTAATCAAAACAGCATGCAGAAGCGTATCAGCGTGTGTTCGAATTCATGACCATTACTGGCACCTTATAAAGAATATCTGGTAATCTGGTTTAAGATTTATGGAACAGTGACTGGGAGGCTGGGAGGCGAGATCATACGCGCGTTGACCTCCGCTTTGGCTTCGACGCGGAAATAATATGGATTACGTAAGCACAGTCGAACATTTTTTATTGCTCCATTAAATGAGGCACGCCGCCGACTCTGGGTGGAGAGCGTCTCAACAACAAATAAACGAATTTAACATCCATGATACGGCCATTAGTCTCACTATTCTTAATTGCTAAAGTTAAATCTGGACTGTTTGAACGTCGTGACATGTAATTATTCAAACTTGGTGTAACTAACAACTTATAGCTTGTTTTTAGCTCCATATCTACTTGTTGACGGACTAAAATGTTTATGATCATTCAGTCGGTATTATTATCTGGATTAATTTAATAGCATGCTGATTTATAATTACTTAAATATACTTTATTCAATTATAATTTTATTGACAATCTATAATACGAGGAAAACCGCTAACCGCAATTGGGTCTTTAAAATTGAACATTGTTACCCGACTGCGACGAAGTCAAAAAAGGAGGGCTATTTAGTTATGACAACAATATCGGGCTATAAGGTGCAAAATAATGATGAATCTGATGTAAAATCATAATAATTATGCTTAATGGCCGCGAGCTTTCCCTTCGCGATTTTTTTTGCAAGCATTCGTTTCCCGAGCTTTTGTTACGTGACGAACATTCAATCGCAAAACGAACATTCGTTCGCGAGCACAGCTACAACGCTACATGGTTATTTAGGCGCGTCGCCAAAATGGGAACTAAAGTCGCCATCGTGTTTTTACAAAACAATTTTAGTGACACAATTTTACAAATGTTTACCAAAAGCGCCCCCTTGTCAATGTCATTCAGGCGCCATAATATCCTTGTACGCACGGAGGAGTCTCGGTATGTAAAGATGGTCACCCATCCACTGAATAAACCCGGCAAACCTAGCTTAACCTGATGGATCGACCCGTGCGGCTGTTATTGCTTAGCCACGAGCTATTGACCAAAGAGGGGAAGAAAGGACAGAAACAAACAGGCTAAAATAACACAGATAACATCATTAAGTACCTTTAATTTGCAATGTTTATTTAGTCGGTCCAATTACTTACGAAGTTAAAAAAGAAAAAAAAAAAGAAACAGGTACCTACTGGTATATTTTGCAATGCAAGCATAATTCAACCTTATAATCCCATGGTATTATATACCTAACAAAGTTAGATAAATAAACATGAATCGACGAATGGCGTACGACCCTTGCGCGAAGTCTGCCGGATGCGTCAGCTCACATGGGTTCCAGACGGACGAAGTAAATGAAATGTGTTCTCAATCGTTCCCACAGAAGCGTAGCCGAGGGGATCGAGTCAAGGTTGCCATGCGAATCTAAGAAAAACTCTTTGAAATATGCCTTGCAAAAACTAGGCGACGTTACACGTCCTGCAGTATTCAAGTGAATTTATTTGCTTTTCGATGCGGCGCTTGGCTTCGCTTGGCATGTGGCAGGTGTTACCTGTAAACCTGAACTTGACTGGACAACATTTTATTCACCTGTGATATCGTTTTATTTTAATGTGTAATTATTTATCTAGATACCTATGTGTACTGTACCGGCTTGAGGTCAATACTTTGTACTTGGAATGTAATTATTTCAAAATAGTATCTTTGGGAAAGTCTATAAATGGTTTTTATTTAAAGTACAAAGTCATCAAGTCAGGTTATCCTTTAGCGATTAATTCGGTGTTGGATTTCATAATGTTAAGTTCGGAACATTAAATAAAATTAGAAAGTTCTGATTATAGAGCTAGTTATTGAAACAGTACTTACATTGTAATTTGTAAGCAAGGGCACAAACTTCACAGTACTTAATTTAATAGTATTGATAAGATTTATGAGAAATTTTATAGTCCTTAATTCCTCAAGCTAAAAACGTTAGTAAATCTATAAAGTGGGGGTTGGTTGATCGCTTACTCGTGGAGCGAGTAGTTGTCGCATAGGTCCGGCCATTCACCTGTAGTCTAATACCATTACGTAATTTAGATACATACTATATGATACTTTCACCCTTTTCAACTGTATAGTAGTTAGTGTTGTTACTTACCAATTCTCTAATTAAATTAAATGTCTGATTAAGTGTTATTTGAAGCTGCTTTTATTCATCTTGACATTAATTATTTATTTTTATAGAATCATTCAAAGTATCCCAAAAAATCAAGCTGTAATGTAAAGACTTACACAGGCATCAGACATGGAAAAAGAAACTAGTAACACAATTTACAATTACGAGGGCGGCACTGAAAATTTCGGGAATCAAGGAAGTGACACAACATTACTATTTAAAAATGTATTTATTGCTTTTCGAAGTATTCACCGCGAAATTTGACACATTTTTCCATACGATGGAACCAATCATTGAATCAACCATTCCATTCGGAAGTTGGGGTCTCCAAAATGGCCGTTTTGTAGGCGTCCACAGCTTCTTAAGGTGATGAAAATCTCTGTCCACGCAATTTATTCTTTATTTTAGGGAAAGTATAGAAATCATTAGGGCTTAGGTCGGGGCTGTACGGCGGATGGTCTAATAATTCTATGTTTTCTTGCTCTAAAAACTCTTTTGTTTTGTGCGCGGTGTGAGAACTCGCATTGTCGTGATGGAGGATGATGCGGCGGTTGCAGTTCTCTTTACGGAGTTCAGAAACGACCTGTGGCAAACAAATGCTAGCATACCATTCTGCATTAACCGTTCTTTGTCCCTCAAGAGGAATAGTCGTAACATGGCCGGTTTTGGAGACAAACGTGGCCACCAGTTTTTTTGCAACTCTCCGTGAACGAACAATTTTTGTTGACTTTAACTCATTTTCGCACACCCAAACTCGTGACTGGTTTTTTGTTTCGGGTTCGTACGCGTATATCCAGGATTCGTCACCTGATACAATGTTGTATACAGCATTTGAGGATCCTGCGTGGAATCTTTCGAGAGTTCTGACGCACCAAGTAACGCGAGCCGCTTTTTGCTCTTCACAGAGCGAATGCGGTATCCATCGGGAAAACAACTTTTTTACACCTAATTGTTCATGCAAGATTATTTGTATTTGACTCATGCCAATGTCTAAAGTTGCCTGAATTTCGCGGTACATGTCACATGTCGATCTTCCTCAATCAGCTTACGCACAGCATCGACGTTTTCTTGGGTGACTGCAGTTTTGGACGACCTTGACGGGGATCATCACTGAGCTTGACACGTCCACGTTGAAATTCAGCAGACCAGCGATAAATTGTGGTTTTGGATGGGGCTTAATCACCAAATGCAGAAATCATCCGGTCAACACACTGTTTTTGTGTTAAACCACTTCGAAAGTCATAATAAATCATCGCTCTTGAATTTTCTCGAGTCAATTCGATTTTCTCAACGACTAAACAAGTTTGACAAAACCTTGTGACAAGACCGAGAATCTTTTTTTAAATAAATAAATGGTAAGTATTCGATTTTTAAAACCAAGGAGTTTTCAATTAAAAAGATTTTAATATGACAGGAACAGTGGAAATATTCCATTCCCGATACTTTTAGTGCAGCCCTCGTATATACGTACAGTCACGGACTTTAATTGATGAGCCATCTGGCACTGATCGTATTTTAGCCGTGTAATACAAATCGGGTTTATTCGGTTCCCGACACCCAAAGTCATAGTCTTCGTATTAGAAGAAGAAAATTATATTTCATATCTTTACCGGTTGGCTAACCTGAGAGCCAGAACTACAAACTTGACAGCAGAGTGACTACTCAAAGTCAACCAATTGCAGGTCTAGCAACAGTAACCTAGCAACGATAAACAATTGTTGCTAGGTTACTGTTGCGATAGTAACGTACGTTAGCGTACGGAGAAATTCTCTGACATCGATATTTCAACTGTCACTGTCTTCAGTTAAGTTTTCAGAATTATTGAGTAATGAGCTATGATTCAAAAGAGGTCAGTATCAAATAGATTGCATAAACTTAATGCAACATTGTATTTATTTTTTATCATTAAGAACTTATTAGTCAACCACTATGGATAAGACTATTTCCGATTAAAAGTAATTTATTTGTCATCTTGATATTTCAACTGTCACTGTCTTCAGTTATGTTTTCATAATTATCGAGTTAATGAGCTATGATTCAAAGGAGGTCGGTATCAAATAGATTGGATAAACTTAATGCAACATTGTATTTATTTTTATCATTGAGAACTTATTAGTCAACCTCTATGGATATTTCCGATTAAAAGTAATTTATTTGTCATTTTGTTTACGAGCTTGCGATTTGAGTTCGTGTTTAATCGTGTAATCTCGTGAATGTATGAAATATCCATAGAGGTTGAATTTATTAGTAAACCTCTATGGATATTTCCGATTAAAAGTAATTTATTTGTCATCTTGTTTACGAGCTTGCGATTTAAGTTCGTGTTTAATCGTGTAATCTCGTGAATGTATGAAACTGCAAAATTGAAAAGTTTGAAGGTGGCTCATCAATTAAAGTCCGTGACTGTACCAGTACCAGAAATATGTTTTGTGACGTTGAAAATCACAAGTCTCCTTGCAGCAGACATTAAAACCTGCAATCTATTAATCACACGACATTGTAGATCATCGCCTTGAGTCACTTAATATAAGAATTCTTTAATATATTTCTGCCGCAAATAAGGGCAAACAGCCTGCTACATTGAATGCATATTTTTTTTTAGTAAAGCAATTGCATCTGTCATTTCATGTAAAAATGTATCATTTTTAAATTTAGCATAGATATTGAAACATATTTATCCAAAATTATTGACGCTACTCGTAAGTAGTACGTCATAAATTTTCTGGAGAAAATGCGTATAACTCAGGATGTAATAGTCAACGAGAAGAGCTCATGATTAAAGAAAGATTCAGCAAGACTTCGACGTCAAAATCATTTATTACAGTACAAATTAGTCATCTACAAAATAAAAATCTGCAATGTCGACCCAACACGAGACTCAACTTTACGACTCAAAGACTTACTTCCAACAGAACGACATTGATAAACCCTTTAGCACCGAGCTAAGAGTGTCCTTTATAAAGCGGCCTCGACCCATTTCAACCTCGTTCCCCTCACATGAATAAATAAAAGCTCAATTTGTAACTTACCCGTTTACCAACTCATCGATATGTCCCTGTTTCGATATATTCCTGTTTGGCTTTGCAGTTATGATGAAAATCATGAATTCATGATTGATGGATTATAAATTTTCCTAAACGATGTCAGATTGAAAACAGGTACCAGTTTTCAATTACAATCCCTTAGTGAACTTTCTATTCGTTACTCTGCTGATTTGACTGCTAAAACGTCTGAATTCATAAATTTAAATTCCGATTTAGACTTTGTGCCAAAAATTCTGGTAGAAAATAAAGTTCTGTAGAACCTCGATATTATCAATGGTTAGTATTTATTCAAAGAAAAAGCACTTGATTGCTTCTTGTAGCTGCACGTATGCTGTTTTTGTGGCGTCTAAAGGCTTAGTATTGATTTGCGTGCGTAGCCGCAGCGCAAGGCTTTGTATGTTGTCTCGTAATTCGGGAAGTGAATGTGTTTTACGATTATGATAAATTTTTCATGTTCGGCATGATCTACATATTATATTTCAGTGCAGTAGTTTATTAGCTTTGGTGGTATTTATTCATCCGCTCCAATTAGATTAGACACAAGTATGATGGTAATGTATTTTAGCTTTTATTAAACGTATTGTGGTGTTGTATTCGAATAATCACTTATTAAATTGGGTACGAACCTTGTGTGTGGTGTATACGCATGCCCAATTTGAACATCTAGGATAAGATTGGTCGAGCTGCGAAAAAAAAGTAAAATTCCGACACCGAACTTGCTTAATTTTTAATCAATTTATACAGTGTTCTATCATTTAATATCAAGCCCAGCCGCAATTATCAAATTAAAACGCTCTTTTTGCATTTGTTTATTTCGTCGGGTCGAGTAAGTCGCCAATGAGTCATTCAGGGAAACCCTTTCGTGACTCAACTCGTTATCGACTACAGGCATTGAGTCGAGTCGACACTCACCCTGTTTATATTGATAATGTCCTTGTTGCCACAATTGAAACGTTGTTTGAAAACTGACTGATGTGTGTGAGCTCTTTCTTTTTACTAAGCGCCGCTGTTGTGCGTTTCTGAAGTAACTTATTCTTTTTTTCTTATTAAGCAATAAATCAAAAACTAGAGAAGAGACTCTGTTACAAAGTTTGAATTGGTTGAAAACGTTTCGACTTTCGACATCGGTAGATATTTCACAATTTGGATATCCTGAACCAAAATGGCTTCATAGGTTGACGATAGACTGGTGACGACGCAAAGTTTACAAAATGAAAATCGGGAGTTACATTTTAGACAAAACGAGCGTATAGAACTTTACGACTGGGTTCCAATTAATAAAAGATGTTGTCTTTACGTAAACATATAATTCTTGCTCACCATTCCAAGCAATTTTGAATTCGGATATTATCATTAAATTTTTTAGTGTAACAAAATGTCGTCATGTTTTATGTGGCAGCGTATATTGGCTTGGCGCCAGAATATTTCACCCATTATACATTGCCCCGGCGGCGGTCACAAAGGAAATGGGATCAATCACAATACTAGGGGCCAATAATACCGATGTCTCTTGGAGACGGTATCTGCTATCGATGTTATCTTTATTTTCGCTCAGCAACAAAAGCAGGAAACTGTAGGCTGTATTGTTCGTGTATGTTTATTAACAGTTTTCCTTATGGAGTTTTTCTTTACTTTATGAAGTCTTTAGCTACTTTAAGTCTTTAAATTACTAAACGTGGCTGTAGATATTTTTACGAGATTGATGAGTAATGTATGATAATTACGTAACTACCTAAGTAAGAAAATATTTATAAAGCTCCGGAGATCTACTAAACCGGTCGATATTGGTTCGTTTGATCATTACGGTTAAGACGTACATTATTTTAAAGTAGAAATTAATGGGTTCGTCATAGGACACCAGAAGCCATGAGACGCACCATGTTAGATTCGAGATAATACTATTTATTTATTATAAATACACGTTATAATGTCTTAATTACAGGTGAAGACTAATATGTAGGTAGGTAATGGTTCCCATCGATGTACACTTTACTTTGTTGTCTTATTTTCTTATAAATATGAATTCTCCGAGCTTGCCAAATTGCTGATCATCCTTATCAGGTAAGTCGAGCTGACTTTACCATCCATTTAGTAATTTTGTCCAGATGTTGCTGTTATTGTTGTGGTTGTTTTTGATGATTCTTTTATTCTGATGGTTTTCGTAGATCCTCCTTATTACATAACGCCGCAGTATCATAGATGTGCAAAATTCACAATGTTGGTCCTAGGACAGAGACTTTAGATATGCCTTAATATTACAGAATTTTTAGTAAATCCATTTTGAATTTTTGACTCGAGTCTTTTAGAACTTGAAGGGACTAGAGGCTGTGTGGCAGTTGACTCTTCACCTTTGATCATCCAGGCATTTGAAAAAGTTTGGCAACTCTATCAAATGCCTGTTGCACATCGAGAAATACAGCTGAGTAGTAATTCTTTGATCCAATGCATCTCTTACCTTTTACTACCCTTTAAACTCGTTCTACTATTGAATGACCATCTCTGAAAGCAACTGTATTGACATGAGATATAATACAAAAGGTTTTGTGGTCTGTAAGTAGAATAAGACTAGATGTGGGTACTTGCCAGATTTTGTGAACTTTAATATCTCTAAGATATTTTCCAAACTGTCGGACAAAATGACGTTCGAGTCTCACATTCAAACTCGCATTTATTTCAAATAAACCAATTAAGTACAGGCACTTTTGAATTTTCAAGGCGTCGGTCGGTCAGTCCGAAAGATGGAGCTAGTTGCCTATTCCAAAGCATAGGAGGATCCTATGGAGAAGAACGGGCAAGGAACTCAATCCCTTTGCATATCAAATACCTATAGCTTTTTGGGAAGGTCCCGCATGAATTTAGCAGTCAATAATAAGACAAAATCGTGGAGCATTGTTAAGTCCTGGGTTCATTTGGGTTTTGCGATCTCTCTTGGAGAGCACCTTGGTAGTAGTTTGATTAGTTCGAAGTCTGATTCCTGGAAACAACGATTTTCTCTTTTGATAATATGTTCACTTCCGGCGTAGGTAAATACTCCTACTAAAGAATGAGCCAAAAGCTCCCGGATTCCTTTCGTCATCTTCGTCATTCTAGCCCAAGTTCCATAAAATGTCTACTCATAAACACAAGTGAGTTTCTTATACTTACCTGCAAAATTAGGTACATTATCTACAAAGTAGTGTGTGTTCTAACAACTTATTAAAAAAAAAGGCTTACATGTTTTAGAATAAAAAAAAATTGACGTGTATCTTATTTTTATTATCTGTTTTCATGTTTGTCAATGAGGATAAATTGTACAGCGGCCACGATTAGTCATAAATAAGTATTTCTCAAGGCTATGAAAGATGACTGTCTGCATAATAACACAGACTTGTGTGGCTTGTTTTCGTGGAACATTCTGTGACACATTGACTTTAATAGGATTTATGTTCGATTCGTTTATTTTATTAGCAGCAACATTAGGAACGGTCTTTATGGCTGCTCTTATTCTGTTTATCTTCTCATGTGTTTGAATGGTGTCTGCTGCATTAGGTGACGACGATGTAGCGAGTATCCGTGTAGACGCCCTTTGTTGCACTTCGGGTAGGTTTTTGATCCCGAATAATTTGTAGACTACACTCATGTTTTACAATAGTTGTTTATCACTGACATATGAATGATCATACATTTTTAAACGCCCATTCATATCAGGATTATAAAAAAAATAAAAATAAAAAAAATGTAAAATTGTATTTCATACTTTATAAATGTCATGTCATGATTGTGCCATGTTATTGTGATTTAATTATAATTTAAAGCATTAACTGACGAGTAGGTTTAAATACAAGTAAATCGGATAGTAGCGGCCGCAAGGTGCGAAAGGGTTCGCGTGTTGAGTAATTATTATCGGCAGCTGTCTACGTCCACGCTCCCCCAAACATGCACGCGATCGCAAAAAACGAATTTCCCCGTTTACTCTCTATCCGACCGCGAACACCCCGTATAGTGGTCAAAGCCGCAGACTCCGCGCATGTATAAAAAGCGGGTAAACAAAAATCTTTTTTGTGGTTGCGGTTTACCTTTACCAAGTGTACCAGACCGTGAACAATCGGCGTGAATTATCATGTGGAGCATTCATGAAAGAGGCTGTTTGTAAAGCGAATCGAGGTGTAATAATGGCGGCAACCTATGCTCCGAGCTGTCATCGTAAAAGGATTGTGTTGTTTACAAATTGTTCTTAATAGCCCTTTGGGTTATTGCGTGGTTGCAATATGTTTTTGAACGACACAATCTGCGACAAAGTTGTGTCGCAGACAAGGGGGCCAAGTCTACTAATTTACAAACGTGTCAGTGGTCTCACACTGATGAGTTTTTGACAGATTTTGTATGGCATATCTGTCAAAAACTGATCATTGTGAGACCACTGACACGTTTGTAAATTAGTAGACTTGGCCCCAAGGTGTCATGATGGAAGTAGAAAAGAATTTGCACGTTTAGTTAACTAGGTTAATGAGTAACCTAATTATTTATGACTTCTAATATTGTATGAGAGCATCGGCATCGAGGTAAGCTCAAAGAGGTTTAGAAATGAACTATCGATTGACCGCACTGAAGTCAGTTAACCGTTTGATTAACCCGCTCGAGTTGGGGTGCGATCACGCTTGACTAGATGCTTTTGCATCATGCGCTTTCAATAAATACGCCTTCAATCGTTTACATGAATCACTGCTTCCCCTCTTCCATTCGTTCAAACACGCTTTATAAGTGAAATCGGATTTTGCCGAATAATACGCAATTAAGTTTTGTGTGCTTATGCTATTGTTTTATGCATTGATGCTTTACTTTGCAGAGTTTTTGAATTTCTGATGAAGGCTGCTGTCGTGTAAAAGTCAGGGCCAATACCTTACTATCTCTACCAAATACGAGCGTCATTATGCCAAGGCTACACCACCAGACCACCACTAACTTTTACCTAACCTCGTAGATCAATAATTTATCATAGCGTGATAACAATTTAGTCATAAACCCTCATTATTTTCAATTCGGTAGGTGCCCAAGGTTTTCTGGTGACAGTTTAGTTATGCTGAAGTTTAAAAAAAAAAAAGACTTTATATCCCAAAAGCTATAAACTATATCTTCTTGCTGCTACTTAGTAATTATTTTGTTAAAACCTTAATATTGATAATTTTTGTTGCAGTCCAAGCGGAACAGCATTGAATACTCTTCCACAGTTGCGGGAGTATCTTCAGACAACCGGCACTTGTAAGTGTGGACTTCCATGTCCATTGAGGCCGGAAACCGCCTTCAGTTTTGATCCAAAGGTACATGTACATTTATTTTTTTAATAAATAATTAAAAGCACTAAATTTTTTCTGGGAATAATTATCAGCTGAAGCAGTGATGAGGTTCACCGATACATTCCATAAAGCAATTCATCGGCAAAAGGAATGCCTGTTGTCGAGCCGTTCCACTTTTTCTGCTCTGGGAATGTTTCGATCGCAGCCGGTTACCGAGCCGCGTTAAAACTTTTTACACGTCTCCTTGACGATCTTACCAAGCGAAAATGTGTCATTTATATCCATTTATGAATGTTTATGGTCCAACTACAGTAAAAAAAAGCATCATTCTATAGATCATATCAGCAAAATTTGTGTTCCTTCACATTGTAAACTATACAAAAAATAATAATATTGATATTTAATACTTCACAACATTATGACTTCAAAAATATCGTTGAAGTTTTAAACTTTAGTAATTTATCGATATAGTCAATAATTATGGGACTTCTTCTGTTTCTCTCGTTAACAAAAAACCTTATTTGTTTCTTGTTGGAATTGTATTAATAATAAAATATGATAAACGTTGCGATATTGCTGAGTGAAGGGCCGACTTCGCACAGAAGGCGAGGCAAGACATTAATAAATTAGGGCAATTATCATGTCAGTGTCACCTTGACATTATAGTGAGGACGATAAAATACGAGTAATAGTTTCATAATTAATGTGTCACAGCTTGACTTAGTTATGAAAAGATCAGTGCAAAACTGTGACTAGAATAATTAATTAATTTGTTATAATTTAACAGCTACTGATTTACATAGACTTATCTATGCTGTTTGGAGGCCGTATAAAAATTTAACCTAATTGCTATTGTTTAAATTACTTACAAACATTTATCAGCTGCTGTTGTAGGTACTTAAACATACATATAATTATTTTACTCGTCAACTGTTTCTCCAAACAAAATATTATACAGGTGAGTTTTCCGTCAAGAATAACTAACTATGGCAGCTACATAATACTAAACCTTTTTGAGGAAATTAAATATGTATAGTTTGTTAGAAATCGAGAATTATGTAAAAAAAATGGTTTTATATTGAGATGTCAGAAAGCTGAAAAAAATATTATTTAAATTCACCATGTTCTTCAGTTCGTGCGCTCTTTGTATGTGTTATACAAGTTACTAACATGAAAATTACAACCTGTTATCGATAAAATTGTCACTTAATACATTACTAGCGAGTTTTTTTGTTTATTGGTTTTATTATAATAAGTTTAAAACCTGTTTCAAAAAGACCCGGTTTTCGCATAGGCGAGACTTTTAATTTTGAACAAACTTAACATGATTGTGTATATTCAAAATGAATAATATACAGCGCAGATTCTGAAGTAAATCTGCATTATGGTACTTCTACTTAGTATTAGTCACAATATTATGAGATGAGCTTTAGGTTCTGGGTGTAAATCACTCTTGTGTGTTAAACCCAAAACATGTCTTCAATCTCGTTTTGTACATATAAATTAACTCCATCTACACCTCATTAATTAATTACCATGATCATGTTTCACCATAATTACTCGGAATTCGCGACTGTTTGTGTAATGTGTACACTGAATGTAATTTACATTCGGTAGAACACACGTAGAGCTAGATCCACGTGCTGTCGATAACAAGAAGAGCGTTATTATACATAGTCGAGTGGCCACAATATATTTATTCAGAGCACACTGCTATAATGCCATTGCCTAACAAGTGACTCGTTATTTTACTCTAGTTTGTCCCACTTTGTTTACAATGGCCTCGTTATGCAATTTGGGTTATTTGCATTACTTGTTTTTTCTGAGTTATACTGAGGAGTTCTAATGGGTTTTTCATAAATGTTGTCGTTACATGATTTGCACCAGGAGAGCAGATTTTAAATTAATTTCTACACTCAAAGCTGCTGCAGCCCCTTTGGCAGATGGCAAATCAAATTGTAAAGTCATTCAGCATGTAACGGGATGAACTGTGAAGTGCCTCTAACATTCCGTCTCGTTCGTTTGTACAGGCGATCCAATAAAGGTGAGCCTTCGCAGTTGCATTTGTGCGACGGACAAGTTAATTCTGTCACAGCTTGCTGCGACCTCCTCGCATCGCCTTTGTATGCACTTGAAATGTACAAATTGCACCGCGGCCCGTGGGGGTGGGGGGAGGTCGGTGCACTCGCCTGTATCCCCACACTCCCGCACTCTCATCGATTCCTCTTTGTTCCATGCATTCGTCTTGAGATACACTCGGCGACATCTCGATTTCACATTCAGTTGAAGCACTGATCCACTCGTACTTGTGCCTATCGTCGACATTGGATGAGTATTCGTCGACATTGGATGAGTATTCGTCGACATTGGATGAGTATTTGAGTCTTGGTTTGACATCTATCTTACCAAAGTAAGTGTTAAAGATCATACACCTGTAAAATAAATAAATAAGCTGCCAAAATAAAAGAGGCATAAAATCAGTAGAGAGAAAAGAACCGTGAGGAACCAACTAGTTGTAAATGTACTTACATCATTTTACAATCACACTGATGATTAATCTGAGGACTGGAATTTACCATCAACTTGAAAGCGCTATTTGAGATTGTGTTTAGGCCTAGCGCATATTTTAAAAGTAAACAGACAATCGCACAATCTGATTATTGTAACCGTGAGGCCGCTTCCATTAGTTTTCTAAACACTTGATGGTCAGACCCATAAAAGCATGATGTGATGAAATAATATGTCAAGACACGTTTATTCTTTAGACAACTTATGTATTAGTCGCATCTGTTGTCTATTATTGCTTTGAAATATTTATCGTCAACATGACACGTAGTTCAAGAAGCAGTCCGACATCATCTAGTAAATGCCAGAATCAGGACTCACAACTTGACTATTAATAAACCTTTTCAGGTAATAATTGTCGTGGCTCATGTTAATGTAACATCTTCAGATACAGTCTACATGTCAGCAAAAATTGTGATCACATGGATATTTATTCCGGTTTCAATTAATATCTCATTAACCGTGTTCAAGGGAATATTAAGAATTTCAAGGAGAATGCCTGCTGTTATACTTTATCATTCAATCCTTCCATAAACCTTCCTGTTTTCGCCTTCTCGGGCCGTCCGTAGCCATACTGATGCATACAATTCACTGATCGCCGTCTCCGTATGTCCAGATATAGCAGTATTTATGATAACTACCTGCCTAGTAGTCGGCTCTCCATCGTGACGCTGTGTCGCGGTCCTCGCCAGTCGTGAGGTAAGCGCTGACCCTCCGGCACTGACAACGATCCTATCGCGACCACACTTTCAGCTGTTGCTAAGACGTTTATAGACCATTATGTTCCTATTTATGATCGGTCGATTTGAAGCATAAATTCCAAAATATAATTTTGGATTGCTTGGCAAGATTCTGTAGTGAAGACTTTCAGAAATCGAGTAGGTGTTCTAGCTTTATTAAATCTAATGAGGACAGTTTAATTTGTGTGTGTAAATATTAATACAACTTTCGAAATATGTATTTCTCGAGTATTTATACAGTATGTTAACTAACAAAGGGCGTTCCCGTTAACCTGCAATAGTATAGCGTCTATACATGCTAAAAAAATATTACCATTAAAAAAAAAATGTTTTTTTTTTTTGTTTTTGTATAGTAAAATATTCACAAAAAATATTAAATTGTTATGAAAAATAAACTCTGTACACGCCCACTTGTCACACTTGTTTTTCTACGTTGAAATACAAGTGTGCGTGTACAGAGTGTTTCTTTTACGTTTAAATTTAATCGTTCTGTGACCATTTCACGACAAAAATATTTTTTTTTTTTTTTGAGTGGTAATATTTTTTTTAATATGTATACACGCTATACTATTGCAGGTTAACGGGAACGCCCTTTGTTAGTTAACATACTGTATAATAAAACCATGCCATTTTATTTTTTCAACTTAAAAACTCGCAACGTCACCTTGGATTGACTGGTAAACAATGTCGATTTATCGGAAAGGTTCGCAGAGTGGCGATAGTATCTCATTGTTTTGACTTGTCTTCATCCGAGAACAAAGAATCACGGCTCTTCCGCGTGGCAACCGCTTCAAGTGACATTTAAGCTCATTTGAGCGATCGATCGAGGTCGTGATCCTTATGCTCGCTCAATGTTATTCGATTTCAATCACTACCTTCAGACGGTTATTCTTATTGTATGGTATACATTCAGTGCGGCGATTTGGATTGGTAAAACATTATTTTATACATATACCTATTTATTTT
The DNA here is from genome assembly GCA_947363905.1 of Lithophane semibrunnea. Lineage (NCBI taxonomy): Eukaryota > Metazoa > Arthropoda > Insecta > Lepidoptera > Noctuidae > Lithophane > Lithophane semibrunnea. The sequence goes on along the minus strand of OX376194.1, from coordinate 7,529,616 downwards.
GATGAAGCTCATTTCTGTAATATACGCACGTTATTTAGTTAACAAAATGCTAATCTGTCTAGTTAAATGGTTTAAAGCTAAAACATTATAGCAGAAAATGTACCACATTGTGCGAGCAAGTTTTAATAAACGTTTAGTCGGTCTCTAAACGCTGCCAACTTTCCAACAGTGAGGTGAAAGTGGCGACCGTGCAGGGCAGTACGTAACATTCCGATCCGATAGGAACCTCGTTTGGAATAAAGCGAGAGCTAGAACATTAAATAAATTGTATTGGTACTTGGGACTATGGCTGGTTGTATGGTTTTGTTCACACCAATTTCTATTTAGAGTAGTCTCGCTATAACGGTTCTTGTTGGTCTCTCTCTTTATTTAGAGTGCTGATTCAGTGTTTTGTTGACATTTGCTTTTATGACATCTTAGAATTCGCGTCGTATTTCATTGGATTATCTAATCAAAATTATGTTAATTTACTCTTACATGTGTTTGTGAACTGAACAGGCATAAAAATTTACTTCATCTTCGTGTATAATCATAAGGTAAATGAAAGTTTATGTACGTAATAATGTTCGCAGGGTTTATTTCTACACAACACGCTGGCTTTATGTGAATGTGAGTTAACATGCGTGCATATGGGACAATAAAATGTATTCACCGACAGTCGTAAGCGACACGCTTCGCCGCCCCGATCGCGATGGTGAGATACGGCTAGCTAGCCACCGAAGCCGGCATTGTCTGAGTCTACGAGCTTTGTTTATTGACCATTGTAAACCCCGGGATCAGCTTCCAATGCAGAATGGAGCCATATACTATGACAGTTCACGAAGCTGTCCATCTTGCCAATGGTCTTACTAAGAATTGGCGTATTTAAAGATAATTTATTTTCAAATTGCACTAGTTAGACAAATTAACTTCCACTTTGTAGTAACATGACAGCATAAATGTTTAATGATGTGTCGAGGGGACTGCAGCAACCCCTGTGTTGCTATCGAGGTCAAGGCTATCGATATTCAATACACATAAAGATAGGTATACTTCCCTCACCCCAAGTGACGAGCATGGTTTGTTACTTATTGGATTTGATTGTAAGGGGATACAATGATGGGTAAACAGATGACTGGTAACAATAACATAACAAGTCCTTTGTTGATAAGATTATGAACCCCTTTTTATTCCCACACTTTTCGAAAAATCCTATGTCCTTTACCATGGACGTATACCTTACCAACGTATCTATCTTTTATTGTTTCGTATTATCTTTCAAAGTTATGTTGTTTACCTTTATTAGGCACTCCTCGTGCGAATATTTATCTGTATTCACAAGAGTTTGACCCAAATTACGGAAGGGTAAATCCTGCAGAATGGGTCCATTAATTTACTTTTACGGCCGCTCACCTACCGTTCAACGACAAGATAACGACTCTCAAAGCTCCGTGTAGTGAATTGTCTTCTTATATGCAAATCAGATCCATTATGCGGTATAATTTGTTTATTAACTTATTTATGCATTCATTATTTACCGATTTCCTTCATTTAATAACGATGTTTATGGCCAACATCAACAAAATTTCCTATTTGCAATACAATAACCGGTGGGGTGTTTGAACGTAATTTATCAGGGCTGACGCCAGCACTAACTTTGCAGAGAATGCACTGAGGCCACCGCAGGGGGGGTGTGGAAATTGGGGAGCCGTGTTGTACCGATACAGGCAAGTTTGGCAGCCGTAAATGTCCCCGTTAATTAGTGGCGAGCTACCGACGATACAGCGACAAATTACTTGACGGATTGCGATACCGCACGCAAATAAGATGTAAAATTGGTTGTACCCACGTTGTTTTTAATTAATACAGTACTGTAGTTCGTTTCAAAAGTATTAATTAACACCTCAACAAAGGATGAATCCAAAAGAAAGAAAAAACAGACTCACTCAAAATTTCATTAGTAAAAAAACAAGTTATTGCCATATTCCTACACGAAGCGCGCTTTATTCAGGCTAGTGTACTGTTACAAGCTTACATTAGTAACATTCCGTCAGCTCTATTGGATATTGAGTCAAATAACGCATTCAGCTGCAATAGGTAGCTATTAATTAGACTCCAGTCATTAGTTAGCGCGCCGTGTTCAGCTCAGGACGCGTCTGTCACACCGATGCAGCCGCGTCCATCACGTTGATTGGTTTCATATTGTAATGACCAGCTGCATTGTGATGTAAAGGCTTATCTATCTATATTAGTATAGCTATTGTAGAATTGAAACTAATATTTCTCCCTTCAACTTTCACATGCCTAATTGTGTAAGGTGCTTGCTTGAATGGTTCGTCAGTGGTCAAATATTTCTGATAACCGTATTCAAATTCAAACATATTTTCCGGCTTTTGCGCTGTCCTTCATTGCTTTCATTTGCTAACTGTGCATATTATTCCTACAAAATAGACTATACAGATCTATCTCTGATAGGATCTGATCTGATCTCTGTATGTATAGGGTCTAATAGGTATAGGCTACACGTACATTGACATGAATATTTACTTTGTAAAGTATTATATTATTTTTAATTATTGTGAATGTGAAGATTATGTGGATCTTTCTTTTCTTTTTTATTATTTATTTTTTCTTAATTTTAATTAATCATAGTCTGGCAGTTTGAGTAATTTATGCGGCCTAACCAAATGTCCTTTCTTTGGTACTGTTGGTCAAATCGTTGAGCTCCTTAAATTCGGAGTTGAGCTGCACGATTACTGACAAATGCGTGCACTGACTGGACAGGTCCACTCAATCTGTGTGGTTCTTTCCTCAAAAGACCATTTCAGACACCAATCTACATGGTCTTCTCATAATCTGACCAAGATTATGTCTGGACTTTAAAAGAGACTGTGACCTCTGAGTTTGTTTCGGCCTTTCTTCTCAGAGTAGTCAGATAGGAAACGCCGACCTCATCTAGTTTTAAAAATGTGATTGACGTGTAAAAGTGTTTGTACAAACCTACTTACAGAAATAAATCATTTATCATTTATAATAATATGGGCAATGGGCATCCCATAATTCTGATTGCGACATACACTTAACTGACAGTTTTGGTCGCGCTATCTATAATTCAGTAAACAATACAATAATGTAACCAATTGGGTCGTAAGTATTTGAACGTGTAGCATTCCAATAGGTTAGTATCTGAATTTTAATACGCTTCTGAAACGTGCATATGACGTCATGCCTTAAGGTGCGATTCGAAGTGTTGGTAAACAAGTGTTTAATTACTTTAATGCTGAATTGCGAGTATCATTAAAGTTTCATGAATTTGTTTGATAGTGTTCCTATAGTCTGATTCTCTTGTATTGGTGACCCAAAATGTTTAAACGAAGAGACATTTTATGATTCACTAACTTTCACCGCAAGTTCGGTCACGGAATACGCAAATTAACTTATGTCAGATCGTTACAGTACAGCATCGGCTTAAACATCTTCCGAACAAGACTCCTCATGAATTAAAACCTATTAAGATTTTCAAAGATCTTCAATGTCCTCATCACTTAAATTCGTAAATGAACGACACGAGAAAATGCGATTATAACTTTAATGACCAACGTGAATGGTTGTCAGACACGCGTATTTAGCTATGTATACCATAAGTCATAATTTGACGTTTAGCTGCAAATGTGATTGCACGCTAACTGGTACAAGGACAGCCACGACCTTCTGTTTGCGCCGCATGAAGGTACTGTCTTGTTTATGTTAATTAAAAACTGGACAAGTGTGCGTTTAGTTGGGAAACAGATGGTTCCGTAATCATCAAGGTTTGAGTTCTTGAATTCGTTTATTGTGAAATTAAGTTGGTTGTTAATAGAGGGGCTAAGGCTTATTTATAAGATAGAAACAAAATGCTTTAAGTGAAGTGACCACAATGCGTTTAGAAAACGGAAGGTAAAGAACTGTAGGCCCAAATAACAAAAAAACTGTGTCCTGAGAAAATTTACGGTATCACGCTAATCCAAGGAGACGGTGAGACGATCTAGATAAATTCCCTAAAAGTGGGAGAACTGGAGAAAACGAGGAAAGGCTTTTGCTTGAAGAGTATCATGATAGGCTAGAAATAATCAACAAACAAGCACAAAGCTGAACAAGCAAGCTGAAATGCAACATCTAGATGGACGTCACTGGTTTAGAAAATCAGAAATAATCTGTTTACTGTATCTTCATTCCCTTATTCCCTCCACACAGCAGGAATAAGCTGTTGAACATTTCGTAGACAATCTACTTTTGCAGCTTTTTAAACCTCCTCGTCCTCTCATTACCAAAGTAGTGCTAACACTGCTAACACACCAGTTACTTAGAGCCACGGGAACGACAATTTCCTCGTTTTGTACAAACATTGGGTACAAGTTGTATGCAGCTGTGTCAGCGAGCGAGCGTGGAGCAATTTGCGTGTGCAGCCGTGCACAGTGGGCGTCCGTCCATAATGAATGGCGGACGTGTTCGCAGATCGAGCACAATATTATCGCAACCTAACTGTACTCAATGCATACTCTGTTGCATTGTGAGCACAGCTTAAATCGAACAATGACCACATATAGTCAAACGTGATTACGAAACATGCCTATAGATTAATGATATTCGTACGCCTTTGTGAGATAAATGCAAGCGTGTAAGGTAAATCTAATTTAGATTTTCCTAAAACCTTAATTATAAATGCAAAGCCTTTACGGTTTTGTATTTTGAGCCTGTATTTAAATTAGCTAATCCTATTCCTAGAAACGGGACTGAAGATCCTGTCGAAGTTTCTTTTGTCTGCTCTAAGATTTCTGATTTGATTTCTTAGGCTAGGATATTTAAATATTTATAACGAACTGATTGTTTGCATAGTTTGTACTCATTTCCTTACTATTATAAGGAAGCAAGGATGTCTTCCACTATGGCGTAATGGAGCATTGTTTAGGATTATTTACGAGTATAATTAATAACTTATTTACATGAAGCAATCTAAGGTGTTATGTCAGATCTGCGATCTAGATCGTAACTAGCGGTTGGTTGGCGTGAAATCAGGAAATGCAACGCTCTATGATTGGTTACACTCACTAGTAATGCTGAAAGTAGCCTAGTTTCAATCGATTCCGGTTATTATTAACGCGTTATGAAAATATAGTTACCCATGTATTGTAATTATCACTCTGTAATGAAATTGATATCTACATTCTCCTGTTAAATGCAAATTAGCTTTTAAATCAACACATTATATGTAAGTAAAGTGATTAAGTATAGACAATTCCTCTATTTTTAACCGACTTCCAAAAAGGAGGAGGTTCTATGTTCGTCTGTACGTTTTTTTTGTGTATATTCTTCGATATTCTCGCCAATTGTGAACCGATTTAAAAAAATATTTATCAGTTCGAAAGGGTATACTCCCAAGGTGGTGGTCCCATATAAATTGTATTAACTTTGCTTGCGTAGTTTTTGAGTTAGCTTCAATATTACGTATTTTTCCCACTAAGTATATCTAGACGATGTTCTGTGTGAATCCGTCACTGTTATTTACATAACACAACTAAAAAGTGAATAAAAACTTTTCCAAAAAATATGTCGGTGGCAAAAAAACGAAAATTGAAAAGCAAAGACACCGACTTCCGAAATTCAAGTTTATTTTCACTTTTTTAAGTGTTTTTTTTGGAAGTGCGTTGTTTTTTTTTTTTGAAAAAAGTTTTTTTTTTTTCACAATATTTAACAATCGTAAATTCATTAGGCACTTGATATTTTGAAATGAACTAGTTTATAAAATTCAAACTCGATATTCCGAAATTGAAGACTGGGTTCTTGGTTACGGGAAGGGAAAAGCTGTTCCTGGCCAATTTCGAAATTAATACCATTTATAAACGCCAGACAGTAGAATAGGTTCCGTAGTAAAATTTATACGACCCATCTCAATGAGTCACCCTTATTGTATGTGTTCAATAACATAGACGTCATGCAAATATTTCCATTATAAATCTTGTAGATAAGGTTACCATTAATTTTAATATCTAGTCGTTTACATCTAAATATCTATTGTTATGTTTTTAATTACACTAAAGCACGAATGTATCGTAATATCACGCCTCCTGGAGAGGTAGGTATAGATAGAGTATACCTTCCCACTTTTCTCCAGATACGTTAAAATCCCATGTAATAGGGAGCGGCCATTAAGGGCGGGTAGTAAGCAAAATTGCCTGTCTTCAATTTGATTTTTCATGAAATTGATAAGACTTAGGTGTAAAATAAAAATAGTATGAGTAACTACATGATATTTCCAAACTTTTTGTGGAACAGAAACACAAAATATTAAAATTTTCTCGATAAAAAAATATCACGAAGTTACCTCTAATTTTCACGTATTTTCGATTTGTACTTAAAATGCTAATGCCTATTATGATAAAAATTAGATGATTATATGTATTAAAACAAGGCAAAAAAAATTGTGTAGGCTTTTTTTTTTATTCCTTTTATTTTTGGTTTTATTACGAATCAAAGCTTGTAGGACTTACGACGTTTTTAGTTCGTGCAAGAAGCCATCTTCCGTCGCACATTACGGGAACTTCAAGCATATTTTTGTTTCACAAATCAGTCGGCGTTGCTCTGTTGAGACGAGAGGACTACGCTCAAATTTTTAGCTGCGCTGAGATATTTATTTTCGTAAATAATATTTTCGTAATTTATCACATTCCACAAAAGAAACTGAGACATAGAAAACATGAAAAAAACACTAAAACCACTTCCAAAACGAATATTACAAGTGTTATTGATTGATAAATAAATAAATACCGAGTCTAAATAAACATATAAAATTCAATGTTGATATTTGAAAACTCAAGATGACATACATTTTATTTGACAGATTTTTGACTGGTATAGTAGCACGGAGTATAGAAAGAAGTAGGTAAAACTAGCGCCATTGCTCTGTATTGCGGTGAATTTTCTTGCGGAGAAAATTTACAACATAGCCAACGAGCCCATTCTACGTTCATTTGACAGTTCGCACTGGAGATTAAATCTTATTGCGATTTACTCAGGATCCAAATTCGTTTACTCCCACTTTTTTTGACAAACTTCTTGTAAGGTGACCCTTAGACGAACAATTGGAACGACTGACCGCCCCTAAATAAAACTTGTTTAGAATAATACCTTTATTTTTCGGTTATTGGTATAACGAACGAACTCGAACAGATTCCGTATGACTCCGGATTTTTAATTTGTCTGTCCGTGATGTCTTGTTTATATCTCTTTAGTTGACTTTTTTGTCGTAGTTGGGTTTTAGTTTTTACCTGACTACGGCGAAGCAAAAAGGAGGGTTATAATTTTGACCGGTTTCTATGTATTTATCTATGTCTGTTCCCACATATTATCTTCTAAAAGACTCATCACAATTTGACAAATGAGGTATCGTTGGAAGCTTCTTGATCGTCCGCTGGTCAAAGGCTATATGAAGACACATTAAATTGAAAATTGCGCCCTCTAGGTGACATATCATGAACAACAAAAAAAATTTTTTAATCATACCATGTTGGGTATCAAATGAAAGGTTTTAATTAGCACATTTCAAAAATATATATTATAACCCCAAAAAAAAGCAGCGACAATCAAGACGTATATTGCCATATTTTTATGTTAACGCGTGGGATGATAACTGCCGCTACACGCGCCGCCGCACCGTAAACAGAAAAAACGTCAGGCGCGCCGCGTGACGCCACACTGCACGCGATGCGCCACGCCCCGCGTCTCCGTAAATGAGGCCTAAAGCAACTTGGCATGTTTTCAAAGCTACAATTTCAACAGTTACAAAGAGGGACCATACTAAACTTTCTACAAAGGGACTAGTTATAACAAGCGCCCGAGACGCGTATTTTGTACGCTGCGTTTCGGGCGCTCAATAAAATTGTATGAATTCCTATGTAACGAATTATATCAAGCGCTGCAGTCTAAGCGAGCGCCCATGCCGGGCGCCGTTAGGCCTGCACATGTCGCAACTTGCCACTCTCAACTTGCATCTCCGTTGTGCGATTTACAAATAAGACTGGGAGAAGGTATGCCGCGGGCATTGCTGCTGCGTGCGCCGCCGTGATGAAACGCCGCGTGTGACGCGGCTATGCCATTCGCGGGCTCCGCCGCAAAAAACGCTCCATTTCAAACAAACGCGTGTAAAATCGCGTCTCCGTAAACGCACTCATACAACGCTATATGTTTGAATTCAGTGCGAGCCGCGCCGCCCAAAGCCACGCGCGACTCCTCGCGTCTCCGTAAATGAAGCCTAACCGTGCCCTTGACGCTTGGACGCGAGTTCCTTTTTCACTATTTTTCCTTGTCATTTTCTCCGCATTAGTAATAAACTTAAAAGAAACACGGTTCAAAAGTTACAACAAAATGTGGAAATCTTGTTGCGTTTGACGAGCGTCCAAAACGCGCCGGGCGCGCGCCCAAAACACAGCGCAGGTACTGAGCGCGTACCTCGGGCCTTGTTATAATTAGTCCCTTTGGTACTTTGGCTCCCATTTACATAGATGAATAGATGTCAATTCTTTTAGTAGTGAATCCGACAATCCTACATTTATTTCTTTTGTACAGAACTCGGCCTCTTTTTCACATGTTTCAAATATTTTCGAAGGGGATTGTTCGCGTTTGGCGCAGGAAAGGTTTTCATGACACATGCCATATTCGTTGCACAATACAGTGCAAAATTCATTATACGAATATTATTTTTTACTTGGGTATCACTTTGCACGATCCTCCAAAGAGAGAAATCCACGATATAGCATTATATTTATTACTTGGTAACACAGTTTTCCACAAAGACGTCATTAGGTACAAATTGTACAAGGTCCTAAATAAAATTTGGTAACATTTAAATTTGAACTTTTTCACGTCAACATTGAGTTTCTAGTTCCAAAACATGAACATGATCTATAGTTCTGAATTCAAGCTTAGCGTATCGTATAAGCAAAATAAACTACAGAAGATTGAAATTCGAATTCTATAAACGCCAGACGAAAAGTTTCTGCTGGCGGGAAGGCATTGTGTTTTGTTTTCGTCGTGTTTAATGAGAGGGGTAGGTAAGGGTTGCGCGGGTGAAATATGATTTTTTGCTGTCAAACTACTCCCCCTTAACCAATATTTATATGATGTAACCAATATTTTGTAACAATATTTTGATTTAAAAGAGTGTCCGTGGAGTTTCTTGCCCGTTCTTCTCCATAGGTACCTACTACGCTTTGGAATGGGCAACTAGCTGCATATTTCTGACTGACCGACTCCTTGACAATTCAAAAGTGCCTGTAAATGGTTTAATTGAAATAAATGCTTTGAGTTTGAGTTTGACCGGGCCCAGAATCAAATTCCAGACTCCTACTGAGAAATTTCTTAATGGAAAACCTATTATAAACAACACTTTTCTCGACCTACCGTTAAATCTACAACAGTTTTAATAAGTGATAGTGCAAATAAATAAAATAAAATGATACTTTAATTTTTTCTTTTTTCTTCAGGTGTTAAGCAAGCCTTATCAAGCGGCTTCGGGCGCAGAGCTGACCAAACTGTGCAACCATAAGCGGAAACTGCTGACGACGCTGCAAGCGCGCGCGCAGTCTCCAGCAACGCCACCCCCACAAAACATGGAACAGAAAAAAGGTACATTACAATTTGGTATAACTCCACGAAGGAGCAAGCAAGTGGGCTGATGAAAGCATTACTAGCTCAGGCCTACTTGTACTATGAGGATTATTTTTCACTGAAGTAGAGTTGCGTTCCGATAGTTGGTTCAACATCCCCCAACAGATGCTAAGATAAAGACGCCATTTGGTGGCTAAAGTCAGTAATCTTTGTTAGTTTATCAAATATCTGGGCTTAACGTTAACCAAAAGCAAGCAAACAATAGTTGCCGTTTCTCAATGTCCTTGATTAAGGTAGATTGCATTTAATGTAGTGGTGGTAGACATCGAAGGAAGCTCGTCTTTTGAGTGAGGAGAAGAGCATAACTCATCAAAATTATAAGAAAATCCGGGTTCGAAATTTAATTCTCAAGACTTCTTAATTAAATTACACTTATGAAATTGATATAAATGTTAATAATTAATGAGGTCTGTGAGCTAACAATTACGTCATACATTATATTATTCATGGGCAGTGCTGCAGCGAAAGCTGAATTTATGATAAGTATTTAAAATGTGAATGCGATGAGTATGTTTTCTTTTTAATTGGGTTTAAAATATAAGTAAAACAAATTGCATAAAGATCTTTTTTGGCCGAAAGATGGAGATTGAAGACAATGTTATTGAAGAGCATGCAGAAGGAAATATATATATTCTATGTAGTTTTTGTGGATGATAGGAAACTGCATGCGGAAAATCATTTACCACATAGGTACAGTCAGCGATAAAACTAGATTAAGTAATTAAGTTTTTTTAAACTTCATTATTGAGCTTCTTCTGTTTCGTGTGGTAAATGACTAACCTGGTGCCAGAGTTTTTATGCCGCCCATGGGCCATGGGCCTCTGACTTGGCTTCACTTGCCTTCGAGAAATATCTCTCAGGTATGCCGGTTTCCATAACATAAATGGTTTTGACACAGCATAAATGTCGCATTGACATTTAACAGTAGTTATAATATGATTATGCACTACAATTTACTTAGAAAAATAAAGGAATAAGAAAAGTAATCATTCTGTTTATAAAAGGTGTGTTTAAGTGTCGCGTGAATTGTGGGCTCCATCGTTAGAACGCAAAATGTGCCACCACCCTCTAGGGGCATTTACTTCTAAATTAAAAGCTTTTGTTTAACACTCGCGTTGACTAACTCAGCATTGAATGAACTACCTTTGAAACCTTTAAAATGGTCTTTTGTTTGTGTAAACCATGGCGTTTTTAAATTAAACATAGTTTATAATGTGTTTGTAGTTTGGTGTAACAGTAGGTTCATCGGGGGCATTATTATCCGATTAGCGGGCGGGCGTTCCGGGCGCAATCTCGGAGCTCGGCCCTCCGTCATCCAATTACATGAGTGTGAACCGAACGGGATTAGCCGGGGAAACGCCGACCCGCACCTTACCGGCCCGTCTTTAATAAGAGTTGGCACATTGATACTAACTAGGTTTACGACTGCTCGCCTTACTTTACATAGATTACCGGTAAGAAGCCATTGATCCATCAATTGCTTCATAAAAGTCCAAGCTGCGCACGTTAGGTACATTGTCGCAATAATGCTTTTGATATTAGTTCAAAGTTGGTTTTATGATCAATTAATGACTATGTTGCGTTGCTATTATAAGATCAAAATTGACACTGTCTTGCTAGCATTATAATTTGTTAGTGCTTACCCATTTAATTAATGAAAAACATTACCCTCCTTCTGGGGCAGTCGGGTAAAAAGAAACGTAACAGTTTAAAAATCAAAAAAATATTGTTACTTTCTTTAATTAAATTAATCTTAAGTATTACTATTTTCAGCAAAACTAACTAAACTTTACTTATCTATATTCATCTCTTTAACATCCATAATATAGGTATTGGCTGTTTACATTTTTAATAGCCCATGTTCTACATTATATTATAGGGTTTGGTTTTCGCACTTAATCCGTTAGTAATTATCTCCTGGTCTGTTCAGAACAGTCCATCTAATTAAGTATTATAATTATTATAAACATCATTAAATTCATGCAGATAAATAACAGTAAAGTTTTGCAAGGGAGATAAGTAAGCAGTGTCATTATACGTCGGCCCCAGCTATCTCCAAAGGACTAAACTAACACTGAAAAGTGGTTGTTCGTAGGACGGAGTTGTTTCTTGTAACAAAGAGGGTAGAAGCGGTCTCTTTGTTGTTAAGTGGCACCAAGAGGGAGGGGTGCGGGGGTGCATTTAGTGTGGCATGAATAGCGGGTAACTGCACTTCGTCAGCCGTCCGTCCGGGAGTAACAACCTGCAGAACACCCGACACCCCTCGCAATTCACAGCCTTATCTCCGCCTGTGTTTCTACTATTACAATTATCATATTTTTAATTGTATCGCTTTATTATGCTTGTTGATGATGTACACCTATTGTCCGTTAAAGTTATTTATAGGCCTCAATCATACTCATCAACGTTACTAATATTAGCCCACGAGTTGTTTTTGTTATTGTGCCCGACCCTGGCAAAGGCAGTCTTTATTAAGTTATTTATAGACCACGCAACGAAACCAAATACTCCCCTCAGTAAAATAAAAATAATTGCGTGTTTACTAAATATTATTATAGCAGTCCAGTAATGTTCTCATAATCACACCATTACCTGCATTGGGAGTGAATCGGGAAATCTGTACGGCTCGCCGCAGAATGCGTAATTACCGTAAAGGAAGTCGGTCGTTTAGAGCAAACAAAAACTCGGGCGACTCGATCAGTGGCGGGAACAAAGGCGGGTGTAATTTGAAACAATCGGCGGTGGTGCAGAACGGCCGGTGGCGTGGGCCCGCGCCCCTCCGACTATTGATCTGACGAGTCGCGCCACCCTGCGGCCCGCCGGGCGCCGCGCCCCGTCCTACTGCACCCTGCCGCTGAGGAGACCACCCTCGACTCGCCGAGAGCCGCACACAACCCGTATTTTAATTGCAAATCTGCCAGATAATGTGCAAATAGATAACGGTATTGTACTCGGCTTGCTAACTAATTATGAAACAATATCGAATTACTAGAACGTCCCTGGCTGAAACTGAGTTTTTTTCTATCGCGAACGTATTATAAACGCTATCATAAACTTCACGTAATGCCGCCCTCTTGTTACATAATACATATTCAAATTGCGACGTCATAAACCGTTTTAATAAGGCACTGTCAGCTTTATGGATTGACAGTTCAGCTTGTTATTGTTGTTGCTCTTAATCCAATATTTCACGCACAACTAAGACGGTATATTCTGCATTGTAATTATTATATTAGACTTGCTCGCCGTCCTACGTACAGACGGTTTCACTAACTGGTGGGCTATTTAACTACCTTAAGAAATATAAAACTCTTGAAACATCTGTTTTAAGAATCGTTTAATAAACAAAGAGTTATTCATGTTTTAATCAAAACGATAAGACCAAACTCGGCAATTCGCTTGCGAAACTCTTACTTTTTATTAGATATATTGTTTTAAATTATTAGGTCGTCTGGAGAGCAGCTCAAAGTCACTCGGTCGGTCTCCCACACCTCGCCTCACTCAATGACTTTGCGTACAATGTTTGTTATATTCTTCTATATTTGAGTTATATTCATGTGAATCTCTTTGTCCCGAAACACGCACTGAAGTTTCGATCGTATTAAAGTTTATGCAGCGGTCTATGCGCCACTGAACATGCATTCCTATTGAGATACTTAATTGATTTAAGATATAATCAAAGTTTTAGCTTATTTGTGTTTGTGAGTTTAAAAGGAATGGATCATAGCAACTTGAGTTCTGTTCGCTTATAAATAACAGTTAGTTGCGATTACTATTAATTTTGTCAAGTAAGGTTATTGAAATACTATCACATCTTTTATAAATTTTCTCAGTTTATGTAGCTATTCCTGTCTGCAAGTATATGTTTTATGAGAGCTGTTGCAGACTAAACTAATTTACTCTTCTATAATTTTCAGTAACGGGCTCTGAAGCATCCGTACTCAAGAAAAAGACGAAGAAGCGAGCTGGGTTCCCTGCAAACGTGAGCGTGTCACAATTGATGGTGCAGAGGGAACGACCGCTCAACGAGTTCAAGGTACCTGTGATATTAAGTATTCATAGTCCTGATAAGAGCTTAACCGTTGCCAGCATTACTTATCTAAGGCTATTCCTTACTTTTATTCCGCGTGTTGTCGACGTTTACGTAACGGAGTACAGGAGAGTTAGTTTATGAATTCAGTAGTGAGGAGAGGATAGTTATACGATTTTTTTTTTGAGGTCCTAATCATGCAGTAACATTGATGATTCTATTTATTATTTTACAGGAACAAGAAACAGAAGCCAACAGGGAAAATTCAACAGCAATGGGACCCCAGCGAGCTACAAACGCCCAACATAGCATGCCTTCATATCCAGTTCAACAAAATGTACCTAATACTGCGCCCCAAGATAATGAAATAAAACAAGAGGCGCACGTACAAAAAAGTTCTCATTATCTCACTGTTAATAGTGGCTGGATATCACAACATTCACAACAGTTGGAAGACCTCGAGTCTCAGATTGCACAAAGACATAATATTAACTCGCCTGTAAACTCACCTCTTCCAGGGATGCCAGTGCGAGGCGCGAACGGGCAAATAATAGGTGTGAACACCGGGCAAAAACAGGCAACCTTCTTAAAAAATAATCCAAACATAGCTCAGAATGCGCTCGAAGCAGAAGTAAAGGAAGAAAAGAAAGAAATGTCCATCGTGCAGCAAAACATTCAGGGAAAATATCCCTTCAAAGAAGAAGAATCACAAATGTTCTGCGGCTTAAATCAAGCCCTAACGCCCGAAGTGATGCAGAAAATTAATGAACAACAGCAAATATTCATACAGCAAAATCAAAAGCAGATTGAAATGGCTATGAAAGGATATAGAACACAATTAGCAGAAAATATAAACCAAAATAAGTCTCAGGGGCACGGTCAGTATGTCCCTCAGGGACAGTTAGTAATACAAAATGGTACTGTGATGAAAACGAATCCTGCAAAGACACCTCCTTGGCAAGTGAAGCGAAACGAACCTAGCGCTTCGAACTGTATGACTAGTCCTAGTCCGAAACTTGCCAAATCCGAGAATGATTATGAAGAATCTAATACCAGCATATCTGAAGACTCCTCTTCTTCATCTTACAGTTCTTTCTCGAGTAATGAACAAATGAACCAAGGCATGTGCTCTCGCGTCCCGCCTCTACCGCAGCACTACAACATGATGGGCCAGCAGTGGCCAGTCGTCGATACCAACAAAAAGAAGGCAAAGGGCACTAATAATAAGAGTGGTAAAAAGAAAAATAATCCAGAGAACAAAGTTCTTACATATGGCAGCAATGGAATGAGAATGATGCAGGAATCAAAGGGAATGAACGATGAAGTACTGAATAGTGTTCCATCATTTATGGACGATCCCAGCGGGTATCTGGCACAGCAAACGGTTTTGCTAAACAATACTATCTCTAAACAAGTAGGAATCAATTCTTCGTATGAAACTAACCGATACGAAGGTTCTAGTACCGTTAATTGTTGTGTTCCGCAACATCAAATGGACAAAATGAATGCTATGTCTAAACCAGGTGAAAGTTCTAACGCTTACAGGAATAATGTGCCAAATCCGTCACATTCTCCTACTACGCCAGATAGCAGCGTTTTATCAGAGAAACCTGGAGATAGTAACATGCAACAGTGTTGTAAAGGCTGTGTATCAATGAAAAGTAATAGTCCAGATTATTCTGACAGCCAAATGCGTCTGAAATACATGAAACATCAAATGTATAAGATGGAAATGGAGAGCAATTCCACGACGTCTAGTCCTAAACATTCATTTGAAGACAATCCGGTGACGTCATCAACGTTCATTGAAAGGAGTCCTATGGTGAATGATAACTGCGGTCCTATTCAAGCTGCGACGGTGAGCACCAGCAATGTGTCGATGACGGAGACCCTGCAGCCTCCCGAGCCGTCGCCGACGTTGTCGAGCAGCTCTCGTAGTACAGACACGCCGCATAGCAATGGCAGCAATAGCTCGCCAATGCAATCCAATTGCAACTACCCAATGCCTAGTCCAGCTTATTCAAACTCTGGTTCTTGCAGAGATAACTTTAGTAACCCTCCAACACCTGGCAGCAATCAAGTTTACCCTTATAACTCGCCTGGACCTCCTAACAATAATCAATCCATGACAGGAACTCAAGTAATGCATTTCATATCAAATCATAATGTCAATAAAAATCTCATGGAAGTTGATAACATATCAATGGTTGGTGTAAAACCGGGTTTAAAACCATCACAAGAATTGTATAGGTTGGAACCGAGAAGGAGAATAGAAAATGCGATGCCTGGCTACTGCCCCCCTCCGCACTTGGGCGGAGGCCCCGCTCACACGCTAATACAAGCTTGTTATGTGCAGACTTTTGTCACTACTATGGCGAGTGGATTTTCCGTCACTCGTGATACAGTCACCTCAGTCTTAGCCGGAAAAGCCAACACTGCGACTACGTCCATTAATGCATCTCAAGCGAATTTCATAAGACCACCTCCACCGCCGAGTGTCAATCTCGCTACAACATATGCCATTCCCAATAATCAACCAGACCCTTTTATTAATTCAGTGAACTTACCAACGAGCTATCCTTTGCATATAGCTGGTACCACGGCACAGAATATGATCTCCAAATCACCAATGGAAATGGTACAGAATGTTATTGGTAGTCTTCCTTCGAAATTAGAAACGAGTGGCACGCATTCAATGTCTCTATCTCAATTGAATAGAAGGGCAACAACGCCTGGTCAAATATTGATATCATCGACTGGTCAGATTATGGTGTCAAATAATCAGATGCCGCCTCCTCCACCAAAAACTTCCACAACTATGTCGTCGATGCAAGGCAACATGACCAATGTGACAACATCTGTGTCGCAAGTCGTGCCGGCTGTGGGAGGAATGCAACCCATGGTAAACCAACACCAACCAACGGTGGTGGTGAACGCAATGCCAGCTCCATTTGTTATCCAGCCGCCTATGATGGCTGTCGACGGACAAGTCATGCAACAGAATAATGTGATGCCACAAATAGTAGCAGGCGGTATTGTATCAGGACAGACAAATGACAACTCTCGACAAATTGAAATGAAGAATCAACATAGTTTCGTACAAGGTGTGACTATGTTATCGCCAGAAAGTTTGAAAAAGCGAAGTAAGAAAAAGAAGAATCAATCAAATATTACCAACGTCTTACAAATAACCGCTCCGCAACAAAATCCCAACAATATTATGGTTCATCATTCCTCACCGCAACATAATACCAGTCCTCAGTTCTCACCGCGTGGTTTTCAATTATCTCCAAATAATAACATATCGCCAACACCTATGTTGCAAGCTTTGACGATAGTGCCAGGAAAATCTGGAACACCAGCCCACATAGTTATGAATGGACAAGGGAACACTAACAACTTTGGATCCCAACAAATAATTACGAATACTTCTCCGTCGCAACAAATAAATCTACTTCAACCTGTCAATCTTATAAACAACGCTAGCGGTGTGGTGCCGAACTTCCCAGCGTTCCAACAGTTCATCGTGCCCAACCTCGGCGGCATGATGATGACGGCGGACGGCACGGCCATCATCCCAGATAACTCCACAGGAATGCCTGTGCAGTTACAGTTACAAACAGTCAATGGCCAAAACGTTTTGACCCCTGTACAAAATCCTGGAGTATTCGCCGCCAGCACAAACGGGGGCGTCGTCTTACGAGCTCAGAACCAGCAAGGCAAAATAATACAATCGCAACATAGTCCAGGAGCCCAATTCATATCTCCTAACAGTCAAGTAATGATGAATAGTCCAAACTTCAATGGTCAACTTAGTCCTTTGCTTGCTAATTTGAGTCCAACTAACGTAACGTTCAATAACCCTCAAGTCAGATCTAGTAATTTACAGACGCAAGAGTTCATACAGACCAATCAGATGGGACAAGCTTTAATGGTTCCGCTATCTCCGAAACAAGTGTCCCTGTCGTCTGCGACGAGTAACCGGGGCAATTCAACATTCGTGCACCAGAACACGACGATAGTACAACAGCAGACTACTCTCGTTTCGAACTCTCATAACACGCAGTTGTCGTCGATTACGACTAATTTGGGCGGGAACGCGTCGAGATTGAGTATAGATCCGAATATTCTATTGGCTAATAAGTCTATGGGGAATCAAAGGGGGCGGGGTATCGTCGAGTCTCCGCCCGGGACCGTTCAGGAGGATCACAGGGAAGACAAACACCGAGGGGTTCAGTTCGGTCGCGCTCCGGCGGAGGGCTCGGCTCAGGCGGAGGCGGACGGGTACATGAAGTTCGTGGGCGAGTTCCCGCTGGCGCCGCACGTGCGCCACTCGGTGTCGACGCAGACGCGCCGCAACCAGCAGCGCGGCAAGTCGCCCAGCGCGCGCGCCGCCGCCAGCCCGCCCGACACTACCACGCACAGGTCAGCATTGCTTGTCTTTGATTTGCCATTTAGTACTCTCAAACAGATTGGCACAAACTGAGCAGTGTTTGATCTAAAGTTGCTACTTACATGTTCCATTAGTTTGCGTCCTATAATTTTATTGATCATAGCTAAACATGTTTGTACCATTATAGTTATTTTGAACACAATTGTATCTCATGTTTTTTTTAAATGATTGATTTAATTTGATGGTTCAGTCCGCTGGGCCCGCTGGAGGCAGCGGGCAGCCCTCGCCTGTACGCGGCGCGCTGCCTGTCCACTCCGGCGCACTACGCCGACACCACCACGAAGTCGCCCGAGCCGGCGGATGCTAGCTCCTCGGTAAGACTCTTCTTAATATCTATATCTACTAGGTCAAATTAAATTAGCGAAGCTGATTATTTTTTTTGGTCATTTGAAATACAGATTTTCCCAAGAAGTTGACCCAAAAGAATGAAATCATTTTTTTTTGTTTAGATAACGGAACCCATCATGTCTGTAGAGTTTTGCTAATTAATTAAGATACATATTATAAAAATATAATATTAACGTTTTATACAACCTTCCGAAATAAATTCTTTAAAGGATGGTGAAATCCTCATCGAAATCGGTTGCGTGGGTTAGGAAAACAACGTGGACATACAGACAAATACGAAAAGTGACTTTTTTGTATAGATTCATTGACAGACAACGCACAGCCTAAACCGCTAGATATAGAAACATGAAATTTTGCACAAGAGTTCCGTATATAGAGAAAGCGAGCACTAAGTAAGAAAATTACAGGTACAGGTAGAAACAGCTATAGTCTTTCAGTATCAAGACACGGTCGGTCAACGCAAACATTATCGCAGTACTTTAACTTTTTTTTTTCAGAACATGCTCTAATATTTATTTAATTTGGGTTAGGTTGGCGCGTTTCTTTTACAAAATAAGAATTTTGTCTTCGATAACTTTGATGCATGGTTTAGTTACAGGATAGATTAAATAAAACTAAAAGAAAGGAAAGTAAAACAACATTATACGCATTTGTAAATAGAAAGATTTGTTTGTGAATGTTTTGACAATTGTTTCCAGGCCATGGTGCAATGCGTGTCTAGCAGTGAGCAAGATATGGCGGAATCGCGTGAGCACGCCTGGCCCGTGACACGTAACGACTTCAACTCAGACACAGACACGCAAAGTAAGTTATATGTAACTACATTTTCATGTATTCCCGCTAATTAAATAAACATTTTTTTGCTCAAAAATAAATAGACAAACAGAAATAAAATATACAGGCTGGATTATTGGGATGGGGCAGTAAAGGCAGGTACCTTAATCGTTAAAGCTATAGGAAAACGGTCTTACGAGATTGTCTTTAACTTTTTGAGGAACTTCGATCTGCATTCAGAGATTTGGAAAAAAAATACAGTCTGCAAAAAAATGGGCAACTTTCACAAAAACTTTTTTTGATGCCAATCGATCCTGTAACCTGTTTCTTATAAGGATCAAAAAACTATATTAGACCAACTGAGGTTTGAGCACTAGAAAAGTAAGCAACCGCAAAAAACTTTTCCCATACACTTCGTAGGGAAATAAACTCCAACTTACTGTCTTGTGATAGATTGACTGACAACTACATAATTGATTCACCCATTCACGTTACACCACATATCCCTCTTAAAATTCTCATCTCAGCTGCATGCATTCCGCTCTGCTCCAACGTTAAATAGAACAAGACATAAGACGCTGCCTTGGGAACACCTTTAGAAGACGTCACTACTTACTTATATTTAGATCTGTTTCTCCGTTATGTTTGGATCTGCTAAAAGGGAAACGAAATGGATATAATGTGTACTTCTTTTACATAAACGGTTATCCGCACGGATTGTTTTCAATACACCTACACAGTCAAACGCCTTTGTAAAATGTGTTGTTTATGTTTCAAAATAACATAAAAGTATCACGAAAGTGTTGAATTATGTTTGTTTACAATCCTCATTATTATGGTCATTTGGGATTTTCATTAGGCAAGATAGCTGATTTAGCAACCTGAACAAAATCTAACAGGTATGCTATTATTTTTTTACCAAGGCCAAAATATTATAAGTCGTTCAAGTAGAAGTAAAGTTTTTCTATATTCCAGGCATGATATCAAACACGCCCATGATGCGACAAAGCCGCTCGCACAATCCTGTCGAGTCAACTGACATGCACTTCAATCAAAACATGAGCTCTTCGCCAATGAACAACCAACAAGTCATGCCGATGACCTCCAACTATTATGAAAGGACTCATACGTACAAGAGAAAGAATGACTTTGGTGACCCATCCACATACAGGCCTGAAAAACTAATGAGGACATCAAATTATAATATGGTACATGGATTACAAAAGGATGCAGATTATGAGTCAATGGGTATGGGTTCTCCAGATAAAACACAGTCAAGACATTTCCCTCTTTCGGGCACGAGCTCAGACTCGTCTTCTATGCCGAAAGTATTTGATAGACATAATATGGGTTCTGGCGATGGTAAGTCAACTTTATATCATCTTTCTCTGTGCTATGCTTTGGACTCTTTGCTATAAATGTTTAAAATAATGCACTTTGGTGGGAAACTCTATTTGTTAGTTTCAGTGTGGTAAATACACCTAAAAATTCATTTGTCTCATTCACAGCAACTTGATAAGTTAAGTATCTAAAATAAAAAGTAGTTTGTGTGTATCATATTTACTGATTAGTAGAATACCTACTCGTAGATGTGAGCAGATTAATAACTTTGTAAGGACCGGAGTAAATTAAAATTGATTTTAATAAATTTCCCGTTTTTGTTTATAGCAATCAAAGTAATATAATCGACATAATTAGCCATTTTAATTAATTCTTTGTTAGTAATGCCCTTTTGTTGTTTATAAAACTCTTGATCTATCTTACGTTTTCTTTACATATCTATCGATTGTGCGGCCATCAAGTTTACTGCCTCTGTACTAATAAATGTCCAGAACCATCTCACGCTTTAGTCACAGCTAACAAAATTCAAAATTTACCATAATGTTGTGTCTTGTATTGGTTTTGGATTGACTCTCTGCAAGCGGACTTACTAAATTGTATATGTTTGTAGAGTGTTTGTCAACGAATACGTCTTAATGATGTGTATTGTGGTATATTTCAGCTTCTACATAATGCGATCCTATTGGTCATTGGTTTTCTTTTGGTTGGGTTAATACAAGATACAGCTGTTAATAAAGGGTGTACTGGAAACTAATCAGAATAAATCAGCGATGTGCAGCGTTCAAACGTTCTCACCCGGCTTTCTGTCGCTTTCCATTGCACCACATTCGAAGTAACAAATTGGTACAAAAATTGGGATTCCATTACTAACGCATCATTGTAAGCCATCATCATTTCATCTGTTCATCATTGTAAGTAAAGCACATATTATCTTTACTACGACAACGTACCTTCCTTCAGTTGCCAGGAAAAAATACATGCATTTGTGGTAGACCATCAAATAGTTGTTTCCTAAATATAAATCAAGAGTACTGTATTTTTTCCATGCTCACCTAAGTTAAAATTATTTTACGACTAATAAACTTGCGAAGTGTTCAACTACCGCTGTCGAATGCCTTTCTGAATTCTCGCTGCCACTTCTGAAAGCGCAGCGTTTCGCACTGTGTTAATTGGAAATATTCGCGCGGGCGTGCTTTTATATCACGGCGACCATTCGTCGGTGGCGGAAGCTCGGTGGAGGTTCTCGTACTCCGCGCACCGGACGCGCCTAACAGCTGTGATCGGTCAATAGATGCCAAGAGCTCGGAGGAGTCGGGGGCGGCCGGGGGCCCGGCGGGGCCGCGCGCGCGCACGTTCGCGGTGGGCGACGTGGTGTGGGGCCCGGTGAAGGGCTACGCGTCGTGGCCCGGAAAGCTGCGCGCGCGCCTGGCGGGGGCCCGCTGGGCGGTGCGCTGGTTCGGCGCGCTGGGGCCCGCCGCACTGCCGCAGGCGCGCCTGCTCACGCTGTCCGAGGGCCTGGACCTGCACCACGCCGCGCGCACCAAGCACCGGAAGTGAGTCCGCCCGACCACACACCCGACTACCGCACTACCGCACTCGCGAGCAGGACCGCTAGGGACTAGCGTTTCCAAACTATTATTACTTGCTGTTGATCTATAGAAATCCCCGTAGTTGCCCCTTATGATTTACAGTGACACATGAGAGTTTCGTTGTAGTTTCACTACTCGCCATCATTTATGTGCGTCTAAATATTTAATTTTGTTCGACACATTTGTAATATTAACCCAACCTGAGATTTCTGTTTAATTATGTCGCGCGGTGAGGCTGCTAATATCCACAATACGGATCCCTCTCGTGCGTAGATGACTAAATAATTACCGTTTACCACAACAGGAGTAGAAAACTGAACACCTTACTCGAGAACGCGATTCAGGAAGCGATGGCGGAACTCGACAAAAAGAGCGAGAGCTCGGGCGAGCGGGACGACAGCGCGGAGCCGATCGCTGACGAAGATGACGTCACGGACGGGCCGCGCCGCATCCGCAAGCCCGAGAAGGCGAGGAGTAGAGATAGGCATCACAAGAAAAATCCGGCGAAGATAGCGCCCGCAGCGAGCGCGAGCGCGCCGGCTGACGGCGCCCGGCTGCGCAGCTCGCGATGACGAGCGCAGCTCACGATGACGAGCGCAGCTCACGATGACTAGCGCAGCTCACGATGACGAGCGCAGCTCACGATGACTAGCGCAGCTCACGATGACGAGCGCAACTCGGACTTACACTGTTAGCGCCCTTCTCCTAAATCGTGCGGTCTGAATATTCAATTTTTACTAACAAGCTGAATCAAATTGCTTTTGTTGCCAGTGATATAGAGTGTTAGTACCAAGTTGACTGTTCATGCGCCCTTCATTCGGTGTAGGAATGTGGTACAGAGTCCGCCTTATTCAGACGTTATGTAGATTTAAATATTATAAAATATAAAGTATATTATAACGCGAGATCTAAAAGTTTGAGACTGGCTACTTCGGATGACGTAACAGAAATCACACAAATAAAGTGGTTTATTTGCAAAATTACTTTTCATCTCTTAAAAACATCACAACGACATTTAATTTTACAATTTTTAATTTATAGACGTTAGTTAGAACAATGCTGTTGAGATTCATTACGTTAAAGACTTATGTTTTATTTCCAGCTTGTATATTTAATATACCGTTCAGTGATTATATACCATTCCGTATTACCTATCGTTTAATTGGGATCACTGTATATAAGGTTCGTAAAGTTTGTGTTCGAAACGTGTCATCTTTGGATCAAAATTCCTTCTAGACATTAGATGTTCCTAAAAATATGCAAATTATTATATTTCCATTCTATTGACGAGATACGCAGTGATTTATCACAGTTTGATATTAAATTATAAATGTGCATTGTTTAGGTGTTGCAATCATGATTTAAAATCATTGTTGTTTCACATTATATGTATTAGAGTAAGTGAAGGTCATACTTTAAGTAGGTTTCTCTCGATATTAAAGAAATTATTGAAATTCCACACCTGTCATCGATGTATTGTACAATTTTAGTGAACTGTAAATTGATAAGAAATTATGCTATATATCTTGTAAATTTTATGTGTTTTGTTAGAAAATAATAAGTATAACATGATTTCTAGTCAAAATATTGAGCATATTAAAATGTAGATATTATAGATGAGATAATTGACAATAACACTGGCCTGGCGAGTGCCGGCGCGCACGCGTCGACATTATTTCGGTTGAATAATGAATAAGTACAGTACATATTAGTTTCGACATTGTGCTACTTGTTTGCGTTAATAATTTTATACTTTTGTTAATACTTTAGAAATAGTAAATGATACAATTATTTAAATGGGAAATACGAAAAGATTTTTGATAATGAAGCAGTCAGATTTTATCTATACATAAATATTGCTATGTTGTGTCGTAGAAAAACTACAGCAGACCTATTTATACATTTTGTAAGCAATTTCAATGAACTAATCTTGAATTATTGTAGGCCTACATAATTATACAAAAATAGTTTTCATGTAATGAATGGCATTGAACGTTTGTGTTTCAACGATAGTAGGACATCACAGCGACAATCATTTGTTAGCACACGTTTAGAAATTAATCTCATCATCTCATTTTTCTGTTTTATTTATATAAATTTAAGATATTTCTAAGTGTCGCTTAATTGATAAACAATTTGATTTGTGGTACAAGGGAGATTATTTTAAATCATTTCTAAAATGCTTTTTAATCACAATAATTTTTAGATAAGAAAAGTTAAAAAAATCTAGGTAATGTTAACTAATAGGTCATGCCATGAGTACATTTTGATAGGTAATTTGTTATCAACAGTCATTGTTAGATTTATCAATGTGCAAAATTACTTTATGTGATCTTTGGGTGTCCGATGAATATATCAAGAATTATCATAGCTTACTGTTTTACATACCTATCGTATTTTATCGTAATTTAGGGATTCCACTTAAATTTTTCCTAACTAATAAATGTGACTCCAAATATCGACATAGTATTTAAATGTTAAATGGATATTGTTTATTATATTATAGTCTGATAGCACTTCCCTGTGAGATGGTATTATGTACATAATCTTAATGTAGTTATGTATAGTATTTTATTTCAATGAAATTAATGTTTTATAGACTAATATACAACATAAGATTATTTATTTGTTTTGCTGTGTACATATTTTTTTCAATAAAATGTACCTGTTTTATTTAAATGTTTACTTTAATTTCTTGCCCTTCATCGGCTTGCATAATTGCATAACTATTTACTTCGAGTTTGTGTGTAGCTGGAACTTAACTGGTGAATAGTGGGTGTACTAGGTAATCACAGTTAACAACCCTGCCCCAAACCTTAAAAAAAAAAACAGACATGATCATATGAAGAAATCTTATTTCCGCTTTAACTTTTTCGCGCAACTGTCCTTTTGCACAAGTGTATTTGCGCAAAGGTCGCAAGTGGATTCGCGAAAGTGTCTTTCATGCAAATGTCTTTCGCGCAAGTGTCCATTCGCGCAAGTGAGTTCGCGTAAGTGTCTTTCGGGGAATTTCTTTCGCCCAAATGTGCTGCTACCGGTCGAGCACTGTCGGGTATTGGATCTGCTGACAAAGAATGGATCCGATGACGATTTTGGTGACCACCGCGTAATTAAATCGTTGAGAGTGATATCAAGCAACCCTGCTTTGCATGATTTTTAGGACAAGTTGAACACATAAATCTTCTGGAATAAATTCTCTACATTATGATGAAAACCGCAAAAGCGTAGTTTCGAAAAATAACGCAGTCACACATACACGAAAAGCTACTTTTATATGTAGATAATGACGATGCTAGTCATGCATGAGTTTGCTTGCTAGATACTTGCAAGTCTCAGCAGATAGATGATGACTACCTTCTGCATGATACGTGAGTAGGTATCAATACCTACCTGAGCACCTGGTAGGTACTGGAGCGTTTTTGAATCGTTAACCGACATAAAGCAATAATAATAAAGCTTTGGGTACTTACATTCATCCTTGACATATAATCATTGTATTTGACATTATATACCTCCAATTAATTTCAACTCTTAGTGGCTTTTGTGGACAGGATTATAATTATTCAATTTGTTACAGTTGCAATAGCAATCACGTCAATTGGTTTAAATAGGTTTTTATTTTTATATGAATTCTAATTTTATTATCATTAGTCTTTTAGATAGATTATTTTCTATTTTGTGAATGTGAGAACATTGTAGGCTTATTGAACTGTAGATTTATTGAACATCTTCTATTTTTGTTAAGTAACTGGTACTTACTTGTTGAAAGGCCTACATTGTCCCCCCATGCCTACCAACACTGTAATTTGAAAGTATTGTAAAAGCCAATTATTTTTAAAAGAGTAACCATGGAGTTTCTTGCCGGCTCTTCTCCATAGGAAACGACCAATTGGAACCGTGCACCTAGCTTCTGACGTTTCATAAGTGCCCATGTAGGTTTATGTGAAATAAAATATTTTGATTTTGATTTTACAAATATTTATACTCTCAAGGTAAGGTAATCCTAGATATTACATTACGCGCCCATACAAAATAGCGTACCTACCTATCAGATTGCACGCAGGACATGATATATTAGCACTGTAACAGTAGGATCACCGCAACACGCCAGTAAGTATACCCACATAATTTTCAGTAATAAATGGGTAATCCCATTTGGTATCCAAATGGGATTACCCATTTATTACCGCTATTTACTATTGTGAACGTTCATACTTGCGAAACGTTGCCGAGTTCGTGTGTTGTTAATAAGGCATTTGATAGTAAGTAGGTCTTATTACTACCTATAAGTATGATCTTATTATTCTTACGTTACTTTTGGTACTTTGCTTTCCTGCATACTACATACTGTAGGTATACCACTATGTGGGAAGTAGAATAGATGAGGAAACGAAATCTAGCTGAGGTGGGAATTGCCCATTGTTGAGGAGCGGCATATCAAAGCAAAAAGTGAGTTCGATTTACAATCCTAGCACAAGCAAACCTATTAGGCACCTATTATTTACATAAATACCTACTTTGGTAGCTAGGTAGGTACTAATGAGTAATGACTAATTACCTGCGTTTTTTTAAAAGAATTCTATAAATTTTAGAGAGCCCACACCTACCTATATGCTTCTATTGATCGAAGCACAACCTAAATGTCTATAAAAACTGAATGATGATAGGTAAACATGATTTGTACGAAAACTTAATATAAAGTATAAAAGAGAGTCGTTCAAGAAACGTTCAGGAAACAGAATCCGGATATTAAGTTGAACATTTTCTTGGCCATTACTCGTTCGAACTGGTTGCGCTATGGGCCGTGCAGTTATAGCTTCCACGACTTACTACCGCATCCAAACTTTGGAGAGCTGTGCACTGCTAGTAGCTGTATATAGACATATACTAGTTTGTTGTTAAATTATATCTCCTTTTACGCTTTCATGTGTTATTTGAAATCTTGCGTCTATCATAACGACGATACTCTATATATTTCCGATAATCATCTGTTTTCGCACATCGATGTTGGTGCCATAGGCGTCTGATTATGAAACCTAAGGCTAGCTATAGAGCTACCTATGTTTAAGTGTCGCCAGTGCACAAGTATCACTAATCAAACCTCAGAAGTAGCACCTAGTACCTACCCTAGCTATGGTAGTGTTATAATATCTGTGCTATGGTGTTATTTCTGTGACCATACGTCATGTCCGTGGGCGTCTATACCGATGAAAATCGTTTTATGAGAAACAGATGCGAAGCATGAATACATAACAAGTAGTTCTACGGTTATGTAGGTAGTGCACACGAAGTCCCGCATACAAAGTTGCATTCAGTCCGCATGCTGCATATTTGTATTTTGCACATCACGCCGGGCGGCTCTCCTATTCAATGCTACCCGAATTCACATAAACAAACAACATTCAGCGGCTGAGCTGCTAGTAAACTTGCCGGCTGCCTGCAATATGTTCGGATTACAAAATATTATTGCGTT
The DNA here is from genome assembly GCA_947363905.1 of Lithophane semibrunnea. Taxonomy (NCBI): domain Eukaryota; kingdom Metazoa; phylum Arthropoda; class Insecta; order Lepidoptera; family Noctuidae; genus Lithophane; species Lithophane semibrunnea. Next base: position 7,501,927 of record OX376194.1, on the reverse strand, counting down.
TCTTTGCTCGCGGACACAGATCCTTCTAATGATTGGCTGTGTGAAAAAAAATTTTTTTACCTAAATTTTACATCGTTTTTATTAAACTACCCACATTACCTATGTGGGTAGTTTAATAAATACGATGTAAAACAGCTGGACATATATGAAATGCCAGGCAGAAAGTTTTCGACTCTCCTTTATAAAAGAAGACGTATTTATGTACATTTGGATAATATTGAGAATCTATAAATCCATATACTTTGTTACCTACCTACATACGTATTGTTGCTAAGATTCAAAGATATTCCAAACTTGGACTAACGAGCTCTGGGAAGCACAATAGCGTGTCAATCACTCACTGTGGTGAGTGCTGGGAAGTCGAGAGTATCAGAGTAACACATCGTTCCAGTAGGGGGTATAGTTCACGCTCTGTCTCACAGATGACGCTATTTTCAGTTGCACTGTGTAGAGAAAAATAAAATGTTTGAATAAGTAGGTAAGTTACTTCTGAGCCCGAGTCAGGCAAACTGAGATTAATTTTATCGAACAGTTTTCTTGTTAGCTCTTTCTTTTTCGTTTGGTTAGTGACTAACCTGGTGTCAGAGATTTTATGCTACGCATGCCCTCTGACTTGGCTTCACATGCTGTCGAGAAATATCTCTCAGGCGTACCGGTTTCCTCACGATGTTTTCTTTCGCCGTTTTTGCAGCAAGTGATACCTAATTATAAAATAGCAAAAGAATCCGAAAAGTCAGAGGTGCGTGGTGTCCTGGGTTCAAATTCGAGACCTCTATGACTTGGCAGTCAGACGGTCACACATCACTATTATTTCGGCTGCTGTTAGCTCTATCAAGTGACAAGTAAGGTAATATTTGACCGCGCGAGTTCCCTGGCAGAAAGCGCACCTTTTTTTTTTCTGTTCATATTCTAAAGTGCCACCTCCTGTATACGTAAGTCTTGTCGTTGAGGGCGTTGTCAAATGAAAATCAATCAAATAAAAATTCAAACGTATATTGGTAGTTCTAAAAATAAGTACCTTTAAGATAAATGATAATAAATGAACACAATACAATCATATTATCTATACTGATATCTAGAGGTTTAAATAAGATAAATGATAATAAATTAACACAATACAATCATATTATCTATACTGATATCTAAAGGTTTAAGTAAAGCCTTTAGAAACAGAAAATTATAATATTTTTCTGTCGATAATGCTAGTCTATGTGGCTATAGGCTAAGATGTCAGAATTGTATAAAGGTACTCGTATTTCAATATTACGACGTGTCTGCTTCTAAGAAATTCTATTTCCGCCAAGCGGATTAACAGGTGACGTTGTAGGTAAGTATGTGTCGCAGAAATACTTATTGCAGAATTGCTTATTTTGCAGCAGATACATGCGATGTAAACCGAAATACTGTAAGTATAAGTTATTTAAAGTTTGTAAGTTGTTTAGGTAGCATAAGGTTTAAAGAAATTTTGTTGTAGGTATGTACCAATCACCTTAACCTTATATTATACTTATATTCAAGCAAGTAAATGTTTTTTTTTATTTGAAAGAATATCGTTATGACTGAATAAATAGGGTAGAGTGATAGGGTTGCTTTAGTAGGTGTACCAGGTGGGAAATATCCCTAGAGATTAGGAATCTAATTTGTAAGAGAGCAAACAGTTGGCCAATCTTATCACCATCAGAGATCTTTAATGACTTAATGGGTTTTGAAGAAGGGGGTCCGTAGCGAAAGCCCAGCAAACATTAAAATATTGATAATTTTCAACATTTTATAATGATATTCCGATAGCTATAGATAAGTCAGTGTCTTGCCATCTTTAAACCTTTAGTAAAATATCTAACTATTTAGGTAGGTAGATGGTAGGTACACAGGAAGAGAAGTAACATAGGTAAGTACGAGAACCAAACAAACACACATTTCCCTGTATAAAATAAAGACTAACTGATCTAAGCTATTTATATTTATTAACAATTTAGATTTACAATATAGATGTATCCCTATATATCTCTTTACATTTCCTTTCTCATAGGCCCTGCCGAGAGCAGAAAATCGGATCGCCATTAATCTAGCGGAGGCCCGCGCGGCCGCACCGATCGCAAATGAATGGTCATTGAAATGAAGACATATAGACCAAACATATCACTCGGACATTTTATTTCATTTGCCATCTGCTGCCTGTCCGGGATCCTTACAAAAGACGTTTGTTTGCTTTAAGTTAAAACTACTTTTCCAGCTTTCCGTGAGGCTAATTCTAAACTTTCTACCTTCAAACATTTTTCTTTTTAGTAATTGCACGGAATGGTCGGAGAGTTGCTAGTTGCTGCTAATGTGGAGTGTTGAGTTTAAAGTGTCGGCACGAAGTTAAATTGATCTCTAAGGAGATTGGTTGTTTCCGTAATTTATTTTAAGTTTATGCACCTAGGTACATACCTATTTTATGTATTCAACGCATGTGATTTAAAGCTTTAAGAAATTTAAGTTAGGTACCTTCATATGGCAAAAAATGAGGCGAAAAAAAATATTTCGAGATAAAACTTAGCAAAAAGTCACACTGTCACGTAATTCTCTGAAGGCTTGAACTTTGCTAAGAACTATCTCATCATCATCTGCCTAGCCTTTTCCCAACTATGATGGGGTCAGCTTCCAGTCTAACCGGATGCAGCTGAATACCAGTATTTTACATGGAGCGACTGCCTATCGGACCTCCACAACCCAGTAACTGGGTAATACGATACCCCTTGGTAAGATTGGTTGTCAGACTTTCGGGCTTCTGACGACCCATAACGACTGGCAAAGATCCACAAATGACAGCCGGGACCAACGGCTTAACGTGCTGTCCGAGGCACGGAGGAGTCTCGATATGTAAAGATGGTCACCCATCCATGGACCAACCCCGGCAAGCGTAGCTTAACCTGACGAATCGATCCGTGCGGCTGTTATTACTCTAAGCCACGAGCTTACGTTTGTTCTCTAGCAGTAGCTGCGGTTGTGTAGCTATTGGGAATACTCTGCAACTGTTTTTATCATGTGAAAAAAGAATACAAATTCCGCATCATTAGTGTTCAGGTATGTATGTAAAACGTCTCAGGTTGTTGGTAGACACAGTCAGGTCTAAAAAAGTAAAAAAAAAACAGACCTACGCGTCAGACTACCCTGCGTGTCGGACCCCGCACCGTGAAAGGTTCCGTAGTTGGATTTTATCGAAAAAACTAACTTAACACATAATATCACGCCTTGTTTCTCCCAAAACGTTAGGCAGAGGTGTCCTACTTATAGTAATATTTTGTATTTTGTTTTTAGTAGCAAAAATAAAAAAGTCGCTTATAATAATGTTTTTAACTGTGGGATCCAATGATGCCTACCCCACGCGCATATGTGCATTTTTTTAAACCTTCGGGCCGTTTATTTGTATGCATGGGGAGTCAACTCGAATTGTTGTTTTCGCATATATACTACACCATTGTTTAGCGGTGCACAGAATACCTACACCTTTTTTCCAATTTTCATGGATATAAGATAAAATGGCTCTGTGTAACATCCAGACGGACGGACATGACGAAATTATAAGGGTTCATTTTTACATTTTGCTACGAAACTCTAAAAATGGACTTTACATTTTTAGTTTACTTTAAAATGCTGACTCTACATTTGATTGATGGCCCATGTACCTTTATTTGTTTGAATGGTTGGGTTGTATACCTAGTGGCAATAATCCTACAATATAAATACATCCCTAGACTAATCAAGTTCAAACCAAGATAAAGATTCTAAAGGTATGTAGACGTTAATGTAACACTAGCTTCCGCCCGCGGCTTCTCCCGCGTGGTATGTCGATAAAAAGTAGCCTATGTCCTTTCCCGAGATGCCATATATCTCCTTGCCAAATTTTACCGAAATCCGTTAAGTGGTTTAGGCATGAAAAGGTAACATACAGACAGACAGATAGACAAACAGAGTTACTTTCGAATTTATAATATTAATATGGATTATGCAGCAATAAGTGGCTGTATCACGAAGTAAATATACCTACAGGGCTGTATACTCAGACAAAATATGAGCAAGCGTGGCAGCATTATAAAATAGCACTTTAGAAAATCTAATTCTGTTCTGGCGCTATGAAATAAAAGTTACGTAGTCTTTAGAGAACAGCATACACATCGTAGCAACATAGTGCTGTAGTACTATCGAAAAGTGTAACCATGAAGTGTATTTTCATGGATGGATTTTTTTAACACCTTTGGCTTACTCTTGGGGAAATACAGCCGTGTAGTTATGTTATGTTATAACGATGTGGGCTATTTTTAACTGAACAATTATCGATATGAAAGTTTATTACACTTAAAATAATAAGGTATGGGAATTGGTTACACGATCTATTTATAAACGTATATTTTTTAGGTAGGTACTTGCATGGTACCTAAGTACCTCAACATCAGCCTAAAGCAGTTCACTGCTGGACATAGGCCTCTCCAATTACACGCCATTCAGCTCGATTCTCGGCAACTCTCATCCAGTTGCTACCAGCCACCCTGCGAAGATCGTCGCTCCACCTAGCCTGAGGGCGTCCTACCTTACGTTTTCCAATTCGCGGTCTCCACTCAAGAACACGTCTACCCCAACGGTCATCGGTTCTACGGCTAATATGGCCGGCCCATTGCCACTTCAGCTTGCTTATTCTGTGAGCTATGTCAAAAACTTTGGTTCTCTGCCGGATTACCTCATTCCTAAGTACCTACATTAGTATAATTATCTGCGTTGTTTCTACGCTGAATATAGCACCGTAAATCGGTTTCCTATTTTGTAATGTGGCTGATTCAGCAGCTGTACCATGTCGTGACCTAATTACGCAAATTGGTGGTTGATGCTCACATAGTGATTAGTTGCTCAAGCGCCAAGCAGCAAATCCTACTAAGTACTAGGTACATTATCCTGCTGATTATCGAAATGTAAATGACAATTTCAATTTGTATTATCACATGATCAAGATGGGTTGTGGATTTCAGCCTTATCTATATTTAAATAAAACCCGGCCAACTGCGAGTCGGACTTGCACACGAAAGGACTTGTACACCGTATCAAGATAGAGCATAAAACGAAAAAAAAAAAAAAAAAACTTGTACCTATTCCCATACAAGAAATATGTTCTTTTCGGCGTTTTTTACCCCCCTTTAAAATACAATAGACGCTGATATATTTAGTAACCCCTTTGAGTTTTGACTCTGCGTCCAGCGCTCGGTGTGGTAACACGTCGCGTTCTGGTTTGCAATTGGTCAATCGTCATCCTGAAGATGCCTCGTTGAGAGGTGAAACACGTGTCGATTTCTTACAGGGTTTTTATGACTCTTGAAGAATAGTCAAGCGGAATAGGTTACTAAATATATCAGCGTCTATTGTATTTTATAATGGATTTCCGCATAGTGACGCCTGAATCAATTAACTACCCCCCTTTAATTATTAACTTCATTGAATTTTTATTATTTGTTGTTATTGCAGTAATACAATAATACGCAATCTGTGAAAATTTCAACTGTCTACCTATTACGGTTCATGAGATAAAGCCTGCGGACAGATTGACTGATGGACGGACAGCGGATTCGGAAGCATTAGTAATAGGGTTCTGTTTGGCAAACTTCGGGTATGGAACCCTAAACATATGAATGATGTTCGTTGGTAAGTGCATAACATCAGAACGGCTGGACCGATTAAAAATATCCTCACGATGTTTTTCCTTCACCGTTGTCCGAGTAATGTCGAAGATAAACTCAGAAAGTACATATAAGAATTGAAAAAGTCACATAGGTACTCGCTCGGTTTTGAACCCACAACCTCATGCGCGAGAGGCGAGGCCTTAACCACTGGGCCATCACGACGACATTATTACACAGCCTAGCTATTATTCCAGGATTTATGAATTTTATGAGTGTCATCTGCTTACGCGATCCAATTACATCAGTCATTATAAAGGATCCCGGTGGCTGTTATTGCAGTTGTATGACTTTTGATCCCCTTATTGCTCATAACGACAGCTGTCACAGATATATAACAACCGGGAACCACGACTGAATGATCCATTCGACTCACTGAGAGATCAAGATGGTTAAATAGGGCCACGCATTATTGCAGCTGGAATCTATCAGTTTCAAACAGCTTCAATACATCATTAAATCGCTTTTCTCAAACATGCTTAGAAATTCGAGCATTATTCTGACAACCTTCTTCGAGCTAAATCGAAATTGCTGTACTGGTCAAAAACAAATGACGATGCGGCCGGCAAAGTATTATAACTATGAAAATCCATATTTGGCCAAATAAATTACTATGAAAACTCATATCTGTTGTGTTATTTAAAAATAGAACGAACTTTTTACTTCAACGCATCAAAGATTTTATTTAAATTTCGATTTGGCTTGCAAATAGAGCTGTTTTAAATAAAGAAGAAACAAATTAGGTAACAAATTGGCACGTGAAAAATGATCGTTGTTCGTCATTGATTCTGGACATAATAATTAATTTACTTAGTTAGAATTTCCGCGCATTGTTTGAGAAAAGTACTATACAAGCCTTGGCCGCAAGCAGGCATTGATGGACTCACGTTTGTGTGCCCCGGCTTCGCCTCGGCCCACAATTTCTCGATCGTCCATCAATAGCCCAGTTGCAGGCCGCGACAGTAATGTACTATATCAAACACTATGTAACATGTCACAACTATTAATACTATTGCTGAACCATTCTGATAATATATGTGGCTATCACAGTGGTGTCATGTCACGTTATCCAGCGTGTTAGCCGAGTAAAGGACGGTGGCGCCACAAACCGACTGCACGATAAATGGCACTGATGCTGATCGAACGACCGCTTATACAAGTACAGTTTACTCTAAAATACGACCCGGAGTTGCCGAATCGACGATCAATACCTATTGGTCTTTACTACTGCTAACCCACATATATCACTTTTGTGCACTATCATTTAGAATTATTGATCACTACGAACCCGGTCCACGTGAATTTGGTTTATATGTCAATATGCTGAAAATATTTAGATACGAAATGCAAAAATACGTATTACAGAAGGTTTACGAAAGTTTCTAGTGCTACGGCTTGGTGCTACGAGGTATGCTACGAGTGCTACGTGTCGTAGGTATAGGCTACGCATATTACATCGTGGGCATGGGCTACGCGTGCTACGTCGTAGTCATATAATAAGAGGCTATTAGGTAAAGTAATTCTCCGAATACTTAGTAAATTAGTTCCCTGCTAAACGTGATGGGCCATGATTTTTCAAAAAAGGTTAATTTCTTACATTAACATTACAATATTACATTTACTCAGAGAAAATTACATTTACTGAGAGAAAATTACAGTTACTAAGAGAAAATTCCCAAATTATGGCTCATATCAATCTTCATAACGCTCTAACTTGTCGTTAAAGTCGGAGTATGACATACAGACAATCAGACATTCAGCAAGTCATGTTTCGAGTAACGAAGGATGTCGTTTAAGCATAAAGATGTAGGTACATTGTACATTTATAAGTAAATACATTCGTCGCGGAGATGCGCCATTCTGCCTGGGGTGGGATATTATATCAGCAGACATTAGTTTGGCCCCTAATGTGGTGTTGCGCTGGTGGTGCGTTGGCAAGCGCACCGCTGTCGATGTCGCCGTCCGAGATTTATCTCCCGAACCCCGCCCCCCGCGGGGCTCCAGGCCCATTCGACTTCATTTCACCAGACGATAGAGTTTCATTTTTCTTTTTCCTCCTCTAACTGTTATAGACAGATAAATTCAACGTTGTCAACTCAGTATAACGAATCGTTAAGAAATAGAACGAATTAAACAGACGCTTTCAATTTGGAAATGAAATTCGTAATGTTTTCCGATATTGCTGCAAAGCGGCGAGCGCACGAGCCGTTGCAAAATTAATGCGACCAGAGGGAAATATTTAGCATCTCTTTCAAACTACAAGTTTTTCGCTCCCAGGTAATTCTTATTTGCAGAACAGAAAAACTCGTGAAACGTGAGATTTTATAGTTGTCTGTGCTCCAAGCAGCCAGTCTTGTATAACGTCATGAAAAAGTCGTAAATGTTGCGTACTCGTGTACGAGTGAAATTTTCTACTTGAGCAGGCGCGCGATCTACGGGACATGCAAAATTTTATGAGGCCTGCCTCCACGCCCGGCTCTATCCTCTTACCTACGGTTTCTATTTTATGACTCTGATTGTTAAAGTTATGGCTACGTGAGGTGAGAATCGAATTTCAGCAAATGTCGTATTGGATACGTCAATCTATCCGGTATCTACCTCACATGTATGTAAATGGAAAACGTTTTCTGAAAGTTATGCCTAAGTTCTTAGTAATAGTTTTAAAAGAGCTCGCATTATCTATGTGTTAAAGAGAAACTATATTGATCTGGGAACTACTTTGGAGTGAGTTTAAATCTTTTATCTTCGTTAACAATTTTATCTATGGCACCGTTTTATTCAATTTGTGCTGCATTTTATTTACAATGAAATTGGAAAATGGAATTATTGTTCATTTATCTAAGATTTCCGAATACATCCATTTATTTATTAGTAACACAGAAACGCTCATGAGAAACGAATGTTGGTAATGATACGACTTACCTACACTTAAAAACTAAATACAAAAAATAACATTATCGGATAATCCAATATCCGAGCGCATGTTTTTTTGTTTACTTCACTGCAATGGAATGAAAATGTATGAAAATCGACAACTGCTTACTGGTACCTAATTATCATTGAAGTGGAAATTCTATTTGCATTTTTATTTTGATAATAAAAAGCTTGGTTCACGAACTCAGTGAATCGAAGAAACACGGGAACTGGACTCCTTTCGTCTGGTATTGCTTTATTTGTTTATAAGACATCGTTTAACGATAGCATTTAGAGAAATAAAAAAAGAAGAAAGCAAGCATCTGGTTTCTTCCAGCAAACTTTATTCCTTACCCACAATAATTTCTAGGTATTTATTAAGTATCAATCTGCCTAGCGTTTACACAATTATGTTGGGGTCGGCTTCTAGTCTAACCGGATTACCGGATGCAGCTGATTACCAGTATTTTACATAGAGCAGGCAGTCGCTCTATGTAAAATACTGGTAATCAGCTGCATCCGGTAATCCGGTTAGATCTCCACAACCCAGTAACTGGGTAAAACGATACCCCTTGGTAAAATTTTCGGGCTTCTGACGACCCGTAACGAATGTCAAAGATCCACGAATGACAGCAGGGACCAACGGCTTTACGTGCTTTCCGAGACACGGAGGAGGTTCAGTATGTAAAGATGGTCACCCATATAGGGACTGATGGTTCGACCCGTGCGGCTGTTATTACTTAATCATGAGAATTTATTAAGTATACAAATATTAAAATAATACGTTCGAGCATCATCTTCACGTTCTTATTACAAAGTATGTATATTCTTCGTTAAACCTAGCTCAGACCTAACATGCCTTTGCATGCAATATAGCCCGAAGTTGCCGAAGAGTGTAAAGTTAGCGACACGAGCACTTACGAAGCAATGTTTTACTGGTTGAAGCGGGTTTCGGCAAACACCCTAAATAAGATAAGTAGGCAACTATGTTTAGGGAAGTATCTACAAGTTATTTACACATTTAAACCTTTTTCCTGATCGTAGAAGGCAATAGATTTTGTAGAAACATGATTAATGTTCGAAAAGAAACTACAAATCTTGACGTTGTTTTTCATTTACCAATATTTGAATAAGTTTGCCTTAAATCGTCTTTTCCCTTTTTTTTTCCCAAATATAGCTGTTGAAAATTGGTCTGTTACTAACTAGTCTGTTATAAACTGTCCAATTGTAAGATGCGGGTTTAATCGATTGATGGGAGTTCGAGGTGCTCACATCGAATATCAAAAATGTTTCTTTAATACTTAGTATAAATATAACATTTAAGAAACTTTTCTTCATATCCATCGTTCGTGCATATCTGCAATTCTATTCAGTTATATTCCCATCACGCAGGTTGCAGGCAGGTTGTGCATAATTTAATTCACTACCAAAACCTTCGAAATTTGATCGAAGACCACAACTAAGCAAGTTTTTTAATTCCGAATATTAATCTTGACGATTTAATAAAATCTTACTTCACAACTTCTCTAACAAACTTCGATGACTGTCTATAAAAGTTAAGGTTTCCATCCAATCTAATTTTGTAGGCTGTCTAGCGCTTATCGCTGCACTCAGAATATTTAATTTTCAACGAAACTAGGTTAACAATCACGTCCGAAGTCTGAGCTAATCCTGCTGATCAGACTATTACTGTCACGAACAGCTATGAAACGAGGACCAAGTTTAGAAGAACGTTATCAATTTACATTCAATAGGTACATTTTGGTTTAACACACTCACAGCTCACAGTGAAACTAAAGTAGGATATGTCTATTTTAAGTCTCATTAATGCAGCATTATATTGCAACCGATTTGAATCTAGGTCCCTGATCATCGCTAGCCATTCGCAAGCTTTATAATGCTACAGTCTTTGATTGTAGAATCGTCAGAATTTTAAAGTCCACGTCTAGCCAGGCTGTGCCTAGATCACATAATTCGCAAGAATTCGAAAAAAAAATCATCCTTTCAAAAATTATGAGCAAAATATGAAAGAAAATTCTGCACAACATTTTTGCACATTTCAGTACGTAAAACAATACCGCTACTTTAGGTACCTTCGTATATTTCCGAGCGGCCACTTAGTAGCAGTTTATGGAGGGACTATAGTGTCCATATTATCGGCACATATCAGGCGCCATGTGTTGCTGCAACAGCCGATCAATAGCATTGCTATGTGCTACTTTCGCACAAAACGGACCGAATTCATGAGCCGTGTATGGTCGTATTATGGACTAGATTTCGTTACACGCTCAAGCGCCTAATTATATACTCGTAACGTTCCTGAAAATTTATTGTAGAAGTAAATCTTTTAGATTTACTGCTAATTACGTTCTCTCGGTAGTGTTCCTGTGAGACAGCCAATATACCCAGGACTTGATATTAGTATTCTCAATTAGAAGTAAATGTGTCGATTTAGGCCAAATGAGGAACGTTTGCATGCTTTCGGATTATAATCTGGTAATTAGCTGTAACTCCTTGATAGTGCTGTGGTTAATCCTGTTCACGTTTATATTTCTGAACCAGTGCGGTCCACTGTAGCCTTGTGTTATTCAAAGATCGATTCAACGCTATTTTATTTAGGAAAACAAATTAATATTATAACATGTTTGATAACAGGTTAGGATAAGCGTGTCATTAAATCTAAATTCCTTCTTAACATTATCGACAAATTTTATCAACATCTTAGTCCTTAGCTATAGTTAATTTAAATACAAACCTCATTACTAATACGTCACTAAGTTCCCGTGAATCATATTCTAGTTACGACGTATTGTCCTTCCTATAGCTCCATCAGTTTGCAATACATCATCATAAATCTCGTTGAGCGGCACTCTGGAGTGTCGTGGCGTCGTCTGCATGCCCTCAATTTGAGAGGTCCAGACTTGCGCCCGACACATCCCCAGCTCAGCTCGCCCCAGATATGTTAAATAGACAATTGATTTGTTTACTTAGGCCGATCTGCGGAACTATCCCGGTATGTCAAAACATAGTAGGAAACGTAACGGGTAAATATGAAATAACTTCTGCTGGTTTGATGCTTGTAATGCTTCCCTGGCCAAACAAACAACCCTTAAAATTCAAAGGGGAATTTTTACCGACATAAAATGTTAACAATTTTTACTTGTTCAAAGATAGAAATTTTAAACCCCTGCAGTGTTTAAATACGATTCCTTGAATTTTAATTATGTTGGAAGATTGGATAGATCTTGAGTTTCAGCAAATTTTGATGTTTACACAACACCTAGTACTTTGTGTGCTTGCTGTGTCGTTATAATCATCGAGATATGATATTTAGGAATATAATAGGTGAAGATTCCATAAGGCTTAGTCGAACCTACTTTACCTACTCATAAATATAAGTCACTAGGTAATAGTGTGGTCTTAGTTCTGCTTCATTTAGATAGCAAAATAAGTTAACGAATTATAATTTTTGGCTGGTTTTTTTTACTAGGTAAAGAAATTAGGGATCTCTATCTAATATACATACTTACCTTGATAAGCATCTTCTTTCTTTTAATTAGTCTTACGTATTCATGGGTAAACATTGATTTGTTTTACTATCCACTTGTATCGATATAATTATCGATTTTAAGATCCAACGATTTTATAGGAAGTGTGAACGTGCTATATTTTAAATGTAATGGGTCGGCCGTTTGGCGCGAATTGTAATAAATTACCTTACATTTATCCCACTCTCGGTTCAATTAATTGGCTGCGTGTGGATACCACGCTCTATGTTTGAGTTGTATCGAAACAATTTTATCAAATTACCAAATATTTCTGTACGATAACAGAGTGATAAGAATGATGGCTTAAAACGTGACGAACTTTGACATGGCTTTCCCGAACAGCGAAAATCACTACAAATATTTTGCTAGCTCAGAGTTGAGCGCATCATAAAAAGTTAACCAATAACAGTAAACAACAATAATAAAAAGCAATATTAAAATAGTGAACAGTTACAGATAAATGTATACTTTCCCGGGGCGCGACGTCGCATTTCGTAAACTTGTGCCATACATAGCGAAACCCAATTGACTCAGCGTTTTTATATTCCCCTTATCGGTGATTTAGCTCAGGCTCTTTTCGCCTGTTAAATATAAATCTAACTTACGGATGTTGAAAAATCATTCTTCGCGTCATAAATTGTGCCGCACCAGCAGGGGTGCCCAACAGTGAAAAATTGCACTCGCTGTGTAATCGCTGTGTCGAAGCAGAGGGTGCTAATGTTGCAAGTTAAATTTATCTTGTAAAACATTTATTATATCCGAAACTACACTCGCGACGGTGACTCAGCCAGTTGAGCTTATGGAAACTTACAGCTATGCTTTATAAATAAAAAACATAACCCTCCTTTTTGTTTCGCCGTAGTCGGGTAAAAACAGCAACAATTTTAATGTAATGTAAGTACCTACTTTATTAAAGTGACGATCGTTTTGTGTGTCGCAGTCGGTCAGATTTTTGTTGCCGCCGCTGTGAAATGTTCGTATCTGGAAGATTTAACATTTTTTACGGAGTCAAGTTATGACCGCGATGCTATGGCCAAAGATTTTTATCTTTATACGTAAAAGAAAAGTAAGTACGAGTAAGTACGCACTAAAATCAAAGTCTTACGGCATCTACAAAGTTATTTATGTATACAGTCGTTATTTTTGGCCAGAGTGAGAACCGATCTCCGAAACACAGTAGGTAAGCTTCTTATAATGCAATTACATTATAGTTATATAAGGTTTTCCTTTGTCTCCCCTCACGGGTGACTATTTTACAAGGAATGACAGCGCGAGCCCAGAGGAAGCCCCTTCAGACGTGCGGGCGCCTCTCTGTCGCCTACCCTTTGCGGTCTTACCCTCAAGCGAATTATAAGCCTACAGCCTTGGAATACTAAGAGGGCCGGATAAAAATTCACCCCTTAGGTAGCCACATCTAAGCCGACAGATAACTTCGCCTTGCAAGCACGAGACAAGGACGAAATCCTTAAGGAACAAATCAATCCCTCGTCTGTGGGATTGCGAGATCAAGCGAACAGGTAAATAAAAATGTACGAGTTGGCTTGTTGATCCTCAACTAACAATACAATGTTAACAATGTCGGGACTTTAAAACACATCTGTATAATTTAGTGTAAATAGAAGTTATTGGATTGAGTTGGCGTAGACTTGAAAAGTTCATTGGCTTGTTTGAAAATTGAACGTTATTTTTTAAACTTTGACGTTATAGTTAAAAACAAATCTTCGAAATTCTGCGAATACTATAGATGTATTATTTAAAATACGGAGTACAGTGACACACCAGCCTAAAGTCATGACGTAAGTGCTTAATGACTGCTCGTTTGTGCCATGCCTAGTCGTGTGTTTTGGTTCAAATTACGTGCAGCTCGCGGCCTATTTCCCGTCACGTAGACAAGGCGCAAACGAGTAGACACAGCAAACGAGGCGCTTGCGAGTTTGTCGCGACGAGACTCGCAACACCTAACGTGAGCATATTATTATCAGTCCTTTGTTGATGAAGCTTATATGTACCTATATAAGCTTCATCAACACACACCTGTTTATGTAAAAGTCGTAAACCCGTGAAATAAGTGATCGTGAGAAACTTCTGGTTCGTAAAACTGTCTTCTTGTACTTACTTATCTGCTAGACAAAAGCCTCTGACTAAAAGTCGTTTAATGTCCATTATGTTCCACCTCTTTCATTCAAATTAAATGGATGCATAAAAATACAAAGTCATTTGATTGTCACTTCATTTGTTTTATTTACTAGTGTCATGGCATGTTATCTACCTGTTTACAATGTCTTCCTGCTACTCCTATAAAAGAGCAGTAAAATAATTATGGTTATATCATTGACAATCGCTGTATCAGCTGTTACAATAATAATAGGCAGTTACTAAATATATTCTATTATTATAAGCGATGTGACAATATATGCAAATATTATGATAACAAGTTAATAACCATATACTACCCTTAAGCCTACATTGAATGTAATGGCCGAAGTAATCTGTATATCACTGAGCTCTACAGCAATGCTCTGTAACATGAGCTTCTACGCCTCGCCTTTCATCATACGTGTTTTCCCACTGACACAATTTCTTTGTAAAACACCACTTTTATGAAGTGGCAACACACGAAAATACGGAGCTGGAATTTTAAGATGCGCCTGGAATAATTTTTAAGTTAAATTTCCCAGCAAGGTGGACGTACGAGAGTATATCTTGAATGTCCACGACTCAACGCTAAAAACTTTAAAATGTACTTACATTTTTTGTTACAAAATGTCCCATCTCTACCCACAATTCGAGATAAATTTTCTGTTCTTTTAGCGACCAGATGTAGTAGGTACAGTCTAGCTATTGGGTTACAAATAGAAAAATATTCTCAAGCAATGATTTTATCAGTGAAAGCTTAAATAAATCGGTAAATTGAACGTTGAAGTCAAATATTCCAATCAGTTTTCAAGAATTTGCCATTAAAATACATTTAGGAGACGAGTAATGAGTATTCTTGATGCGCTTGCACAAAACTAATTGGCTCGCGTAACTGCAACGAAATAAAATAAAAATACATTAGGTACACCCCGCTCCGCTGGCGAGACTAGTGTTGTTCAAATATCATAGCTCATTGGAGTTTAACTGAGTAGTTAGTGAGCTGTAAAAATGTCTACAAACTGCAAACGGGTAGAAACTATAAAACAGTTTTGATTGGTTATATACCGATGGAGATGGAAAGTGTTGAAGCTGTGAAGTGTAAACAAGGTAGCGAAGGATCACTCAAATAAAGTACACGTTGGGAGCAACACGTTTCAGGCGGCTCTTACCTGGATTACCAGTGTCGTATTAGCGCGTGATCGATAGTGTATCGTAAGCTGCAGGCCACAGCACTGGCCGTAGCGGCCATCTTGTCGGTCAGTCCTATCACGTACGTAACGAATGAAGGATCTCTGCAGCGACCCCGGCCCCCGACTGCTCGTCCGCCGTCCGTCCGGTTCCTTACACCGTATTTAAAGTTTAAGTTGCAAGCGTTTGAAGAAACTTAAGGTGTACATTTTGTAGGTATTTGAGAGTGGAAATCGAATAAATAGATATCTACAGTTTTGGTCAATTCAGTGTTTATCAAGGAACAAAAAAGCCTTTTATTTTCCTTTATTCAGGAAAAATAATTGCCGTGTCTCGGAAAGCACGTTAAGCCTTTGGTCCCGGCTGTCATTCGATCTTTGAAAGTCGTTACGGGTCGTCACGAGCCCGAAAGTCTGACAACCAGTCTTACCAATGGGTATCGTATTGCCCAGCTACTGAGTTGTGCAGGTCAGATCGACAGTCGCTCCATGTAAAATACTGGTATTCATCTGCATCTGGTTAGACTGGAAGCCGACCCCAACATCGTTGGGAAAAGGCTAGGCAGATTGATTCAGGAAAAATAATTATTTCAGGGTATCTTGTTACGACTAAAAATTATTTCAGCCTTTTCAACTGACATAAAGGACAGATTTATATAAACTCTTGACATGATTAATGACACCAGTGTTGCTCACTTCATATCGCACAAAACCTGGAACAAGATTGCAGATATTTGCGAACAGTTCACTTGTCATGACATTTGTTAGAGAACTAGTTCCAAAGTTCTTGATTAACATTATGGCAGTTGCGAAAGAACTATTAATTTTCTTTAAGATACTGTTACAAGTTGATTTACTAAACTATTAATCTAAAATAATAAAGTAAGTCTTACCCACTAATTTATTGTATTAAGAACTATTACAAGTTACTCAAAGTTTACTGAGAATATTAGGGAGCCAGGTTTAATCTCAAAGATAGATAAACCTTAAACTTACAAAATACATACGCGCATGATTAGTAAGGATTAACTTGTACACGCATACCACGTTCTTAGACGTAGTCACACACGCGACACAGAAAATCACTCGAGACGGGATGAGAGCCGGCCCTACAATAACGTTAATCAGAATTCAATGGGCAATCACTGAATATGCAAGCGTGTATAATTCTACATTGTATACGTTCGGTGTAGACATTGTACTGTTAGATGGTAGCTGCCCGTTTAATTAGCGCGGTCCATTAGTGTTGGTCATCCGAACAAATAAAAGTCGTATTATGAATAGCGGCTGAGTTGGAACTGTCACTATCAACGTGATTGCTTCCCTGAATGACGTGGTCGTATGCTACCTACATCTATTCACCACTTTCGGGCCTCTGTTTATCACTTGTTTGTTTGTGTTAGCCGCTCAGAAAATATTACTTTCCTCATGTAAACATTGCCCAGAGTTTAACTCAAGTTTTGCACGTTATTCGATTGTTTGTTAGGTACCGACGTTCTATGAATAGAAATGGGTTCAGGTTTTCTTTCACCTTAAGTTCTTGTTTTTCTAGAGAAACTTGAAGCTGTTTAATGCGAGGTGCAAACTCGCTCGAAGCCACGTTTCAGTAAAGTGTTGTGTTTAAAGAACCAGATTGTGCCTAAGTAGAGATGTTGTGTCTAGTAGGTGGCAAGCAAGTCGACACAAGCACGGCATTAACCCATTTCTCTAAGTTGACTCTTACGCGATATGACGAGCGACGGAAACACTACGGTTTTATTTCAGGCTCAAAGTTACCTGCTAACTATTGGGTAATCTCTGCCTAAAGCAACATAAAGTTTAATCAAACCTTATATACCATGATTCTGAAAGTTTAACGTTACGTAAAATATCCTCCCAGTGAACATTCGACACGAGAATTTGTTTTATTGAAACTGTAGAGACCTAGTTAAGATAATATCCCAATTTTCCCGGTCATTGGTTCTCAATAGTGAGTGTTCTATTTGTCATAAGGGTTCTCGTCTACTTTAAAATATTGGATTTCACTCTTACATTCGGAAAATCTCGGGTGTTTTATTCCGCAATATTTGTTCTACTGACTTCGAGAGGAGCAGAGCTGTTACATTGTAGTGTATAGGAACGATTATTTATTTAATGTGGATGACAGAAAGATACCGTAAGCAGATGTTTAAAGAATATATTAGTCTCGGAAAATTGCTAGGGAAAACTTGATTGTGAAATAAACACTGAAAACATAGGAGCTCTCGAGGAGATCGTTTTGAACTAAATCGCCCAAGTTGACGTCGAGTCGTGGAAGTCGAGGGAATTGAAGCCTCACTGCAGGAGCGCGGACCAGAGCGGACATTTGAGAGAAATAATTCTGTAGCACGTATCTCGGACAAGACTGCACGTAAAATAATAACAAATATAAATGAAGGTAAGATATAACCTTGTGTTTTCCACGCACATACTTACTTAAAACCACTCATACACATATTTGATTTAATAAGTTAATTTTAACTTATGTAGTTTTAGCATAAAAATGATACCTTTTGCTTTTTATATAACACGTCTTGCTATGAAAGAGCAGACTCTCCTAATACAGGCACTATCTGCCTAAAAGGAGGATCCAATCAAAAATTTTTAAATACCTACATACAAATACATGTTTTACCAATAAACTATTTTTATTATTTATTATTATACAAGGAGGTTCAGAAGATTTGATAAAGCATTGAAATAACATTTAATCATGTGGAGTACCTACAAACACTTGATTTATATTTCGTTTAATAGGTACTAGCTCTAGCTAATAGGTAAAATTAACATTAATTGCGTTGCCATCCTATTGTTTGTTACAAAAAACGTTTAAAAAAACGATAGTCGCCTTTGTTTCATAACGAGTGTAGCCGCACCAGCAAGCCAGTCGTTTCAAAATACCGAACAACAGAGAAACTAACAGCAATTGTAAAATGTTTTTCACGATAGCTTGATTTCCGGAAAACCGTCCCCCGGGACAGGCGATGGAAATGTATGGCTACTTTGTACTTCATATCACTTTATAGCCGGTATCGGTTGTGAATTTTTAACGCATCAATTGTTTGTAATCTCTTTTTGTGTATTACGGTGAAAATACATTTCGTGTTCAATGGAAAACCACTACTATTTATTGAACAAGTACGCCCGAGTAAGATAAAATGAGACCATGGCACATTGGCCAAAGGCTATCACAAACAAACATTATTTATACGTAGCTACGGCTGGTTTCCTTTTTCGTAGCATGTTCGTAGCGTTATCGTAGCACAGTGCTACGAATCTACGAAGACGGTTGATGTGCACGAACAATAGAGTAGCGAGCTAACCGAGCACGGTGAGCACACAGGCAACGTTAGCTGAAATCTTTTGAGCTCCCGTCAGACGGAATAGACACGAGGTTTCGTGTGCAAACTCTACTTGTTGTGCCAAGTGCTTACAAGTGCCTAATTTCGAGGAAGGCACATGCAGGGTTGGTTTTAGATGTTTATTTTTGCACAGAAACGTCCAATTTATTATTATAATTAAAAAGGGATTCCTTTTTAATCGTTGTTAACTGAATTGTTTGAATTTTTGCGGTACACAGCGGCGCTCGAAAAGATGGAAAGAAAATTAATTCAAAAAATTCTTTTACTTTCATTTTGATAAAATATGGATTTTCCGGCGGCGTTTTATGGAGTTAGGAACACTTCGTAATCTACCTTTGCGAGGATTAACGTAAAATCGACGGCAGCTAAAAATATTCTGCTCTGTATCGACGCGGCGCGGTGGTTAATTACTCTTGAATATTTATTGGTCGTTTGAATAAATCGCTCGCGGCGGATAAGCCTTTAACTTGTATTATATTCACTTTTCCTGGCGCAAATTTTTGGTTCCTGTTTAAATCAGTTTTTCGTGGCAGATACATAAGCAATGGATTTCAAGTTTTTAGAGTTAAAATAACTGAGGGAGTCTTTCATTACAATTTTAAGTAGTCGGATTTCACGTAAAAATATCTTGTTTCATTTTATGGTGGAGGTACGAGAAATTTTAGTGCGGTTTATGCCGTCGGCATCTGTTGCCCTTTCGCGTAGACGCTTAACGTGAGAGCCTGTAACGGGTTGGTATTGTAAATAACCCCTGTTTAGCAAAGTCAGAGAAGGGAATTACTTTCGCTGATCCCCGGAAAAGTTTCACTATTACGGAGCGCAAGTGTGATCCCTTTCGTATTACTTTTATGAGTACGCCAGCAGTTGACGGGACCTATGCAAATGTTATTGCGTTCGCTAAGGAAACAGCCACACCACTCGAGGACTAGAGAAATATGAATGTAACACCAATAAAAACTTAGCTATAATCTTACGTATTTTTCGATAATATTATTTAATTATGGGATTGGTAATTATTCTGAACCTTGAAAGTCCTACAGAGCTTTAATTCAGCTTTTTGGTGATAAATTGTAACATTATGGCCGTGGTACGGCCACAAGTTATGAAGCTGGAAGTAATTGCAGTATTTATTGGTTAAGAACTACAAGTTTGGAATCCCTCATAAAATACATTCTCAGTCAATGATTATCTGAATGTATGCGAGTGGTGGTGGGCTGCGCGGCGCAGATAACTCGTAATATTGTGGAATACTTGCTGCGACAGAGAAAGAGGTTCGGCGCCCACTACGTACTAATGAATCAACTTCGGAGCCTGGCGCGCTGCCCGCCGAATTCAACTTTTAATTGATTTGACATTATTCCGTTTGTGGATCCCGAGCGATTGCGCTGCGCCCCTTCAATTATAACTCATCTCCCAATAAAATGATCAAATGAAAATTAATTTACGAAAGTTAAATGAAGTTATTAAAACCCTCGGGAAGATGTCGTTCAACATAACAATTGAATCGAAAGTGACAAATATGTATCTATACCTAGGCACTCGTTAAACAACGTGTTCAATTAACTACTTTTCAAACATGATGCAGATACTCGTAGCAATAATTTAGTAGGTAAAGAAGACCGCGCGAAGCCAATTTAAATTAATACGTAAAGTGTAGCTACACGAGGTTGTAAGTAATTTGATTTGCACGTCTATTCTATCGCTAGCTCTTATCTCACAACCCACGCAATACTATGTTATTCTCAAACACTTTCGAAACCTTCGCCAAAGTTATCATGTTCAATATATCAAGTTAAACAAGTTATATTTTCTTCTATCTTTAACGGTTAAATCAACCTATAGGGGAGGTTGTAATATGCCTAGAACACTAAGTAGTGTAACTCAGCCCAGTAGTCCGCCATCACATGTTCTACATATCGTGAATGAGTGGAAATTGCAAAGTTGCCGCGATAGCTCGCGAGGTTCGCTCCAAACTTGCAAATGAAAAGTTAATGCACAACTTTCTGACAGGCGCGGTCGCTCTTCGACCTCCTAACACCGCTCAAATGAATTTCAAACTTTTTAATTATTTGCTGCGACAAGTCCCAGATTTGTCATCACCGCCGCCGCCGTCAGATATCTAGGTACTCAACCTACCTCTTCACTCTCTCACGCATGTCCACTTAAGGGTGAGCTTCAGACAAATAATATTTTGTCACATAGATAGGTACTTGTCTATATCCACATTATGGGGTTGTGAAGAGTGATGGTCGACAAATTGTCTTTATAGCTATCTGTGCCCAGTAACTTTCACGAGTGTCTGGCTACGTGTGACAGAAATTTATACTTGCGAATAAGCACTCCAACTTTCACGGGAGCTTTACGAAAGAAAAATAGTTTTTATTTTCTCGCGCGAGAATAACGCCCACTTTATTTTTTAGGCGCTTCACCGTTATTAAAAACGGGTAAAGGATGAATATTGTTTCAGTGGATCATACCTGTTTGTAACATCCGGTATGAATACTGCGCGATGTGGAAAAGATTATCGGATACAGCGCAGATTATAAAATCGAACGGGATAAATAAAGCCTATCTATATCACCGATTAGCGTGTGTTCATTAAACCAATTATTAAGCCCACGCTTTGTTATTATAGGTTCAGAGTAGGTACATACAATTATGGCTATATTGTCGGTTATTTGTTTGAAGAATTTTGATGCAATGATGTAATATTTTGAAAGACTCTTTTTCCTTTATTCCTCGGACGTCCTTTGTGTCGTAGGTACCTACGCCTCTGCGAGTTAGTATTAGTTATTTTTTTGTACGTAATCAGTGAACTAGACAGGCATCAGGCGAGTTACTATGATGTTAGTTTACTGGCTCGTCCACTTTTATAACACTTCAGTTGCTTTTGACGACACACAAGAACATAAAATAGGCCTACTTATAGTTTTATTTCTATACAGGCTGTAAGGGTAAACACTCTTTTCATTAAAACCATGGGTAGTTGACTTAAATAAAAAACTTTTTACAAAAAAAAAAAACCGTCTTCCAAAAAAAACGCAAAAAAAGTGAAAAATAACTTTAATTTCGGAAGTCGGTGTCTTTGCCTTTCAATATACGTTTTTTGCCACCGACTTCCGAAATTAAAGTTATTTTTCACTTTTTTTGCGTTCTTTTTGGAAGTCGGTTTTTTTTTTGTAAAAAGTTTTTATTTTTCACTTTTTAGTTATGGTACCTACCTCACACAAATTCGTCTATCGTTATCTGCTATGTGACGGAGTCAACATACGCAAAGTGGGAAATTTTTTATTTTTCCATTTTTTGTATAATTTATTCACCCGTTCTATTTAATCCAAACATTAGACTTTGATTTAGAATGTTTAGTCTGCCCACTTGTGCCGCCAGTTGAGTTATATCGATTACGGTGAAGTTGGGCGGCACTACTGGGCAAACTGTGCCGTCTCAAGAATAAATGTGATTTATTTCATGGAATCAATCAATTTCGGAAGTCGGTAGTTTTCGCTTTTTTTTTAATTATTATTTTTCACCGGCTTCCGATACCTATTTTTAGTTGCTTTTATCTCCTTATTGAAAATCTTATTTTTCCATAAACTTTTCTACAAGAGAAAAGTACAGCTTGCGTATAGCTCATCATCATATTATATCGTGTCCATAATCAGATCTGTAATGTCACTTATAACCTATATGGTTGCAAAGTTCTCATCAATATAAATGAAACACAAGGTAGTAACTGTGAACCGTTTAGGAGTTTCCTTAATCGTCCTTCGTCTTCATTATCAGACCCTTAACGACAGTCACAACCCATCAAAGTGTAAGGTTCTTATCAATACAAATTAATCAAGCCCAAACACAGGTATCTGCTGTAAACCACTGAGGAATTCCCTTGACTGTCTTTCAGCTCCATCATTAGATCGACTCCAGACCTTCATAAAATTGTAGTGCTGTAGAATACTTAATGAAATAATTTAGAAATGCACTAGTTGCCCCTACGATTTTTGAAAGTTCCCCTCGATTTCTCTAGGATTCCACATCAGATCCTGACTTGGTGACAATGGGACCACCTCAGAAGTATAAGCTTTTGAACAAAAAAAGAATTTTTTAAATCGGTGCCCAAACGGCGGAGTAATCGGTGAACATACATAAAAAAAAAAAACAAACATCCGAACGTAGTACCTCCTCGTTTTTTGAAGTCGGTAAAAATAAATGACCGAACACAACAAAAAAAAAACGTTATTTTCATTAAAAGATTTTAAAAAGTTTCTATCCGACACCGTGCTCTCTAGCGGAACAGCTGACTGACTGCGGGAGAGGTCGCGCTCGCGGCCGGTCAGGTCACATCCCGCACCCCCCGCCCGTGTTGAGACGCAAGTTCGTTGCCCTAGCGCATAGGGCAACGAACTTGCGTCTCTTGTGGTAAAATATAGGTTTAAAAAAATTAAAAAAGTTGTAATTTTCCATTGATTTTACGTTCTATAAATGAAACCAAACCACTGGTTGCAAGGATAACGGCGTTCACCCTAACACCCTGTATGGGATATGGGATGGTGTGCGTACGCAGAAAATAAACTCTTGTTTCTTTATAATAGGTATGTACGTAGGTACGTTTTGTTCAATGAAATGATTATTTTACCTTTCACTAGGTACTCAGTCCCGCCTCAACCTACCAACAACTGGTCGATAGGCAACTATTATATTTATTGTATTGATAGACATCTGTTCCGGACCTTGAGACAGATTATTTACTTATGAAAGAACTCATTACGTCGAGTCTTGCTTTTGCTATTCAAAAGTTTTTTCTAGGTCGTGTAATATACCGTATGTTCTGGTTGTAATTAATGCCTCGGTTTTAGAAAAGGAGATTATAATAGGTCCTGCGTACATCAGTTTCAAAGTACAGGTAGAAAATTATTTAATTTCAGAACATTATAGGTAGCTAAACATTTACAAACACAGCATCCCAAAGGGTTTCGCCAGCCAATCCGCAGAGCTGCGGCACCTCGGAGCGCTCAAATTAAACGCTTGCCTAAGACCCCTTATAAAATTACATTAACTTTATAATACCGTAAAGCGTAACCAGTACTCGATTAAAAGGGGCCCATACAAAGATAATTATGACTCAGGTTATAAACATTAGCGGGACCTCATTAGTATGATATCGGTGTCTTGTGTAGGTAAATGTTTGGTATTGCTTTCGTAAAATTTTATGTGGTTAATGAATAAGCAAGTTGTTATCTGTACTGACCCCACGAGTCCGTAAGCATTTAGTTGTTTGTTAAGGATATCAATTTTTTTATATAAGTACAGGGTAGTGCTTAATCCGTCAAGGGAAGATTCTACCTGTCATACTAAAGAACTTTCGCTATTAAACACATCCATTAATAAAATTCGTATAAAAATCATACATGTATCAAAATAGTCCGTCTAAACTGTTGTAAAAAAAATACCAAATTCCTATTGGATATTTGCAGGTGTCTTAATCGCCACCCTGTATAAAGCGGACCAGGAACGGGTTTGCATTCACAATGAAAACTGTTCCCTGATTCTGCTGTCTTGCCTAGATTGCTAGACTTCTTTCCTAGATAAGACTGGCTCGACGCGGTGATGGCCGCTGGAGTACGTAAGGTTTTGACTGAATTGTGGCCAAGACAAGGCCATAAAACCAAGGCCGTCCAAAAGCGCGTTGGGCCAACGACATCATTAAAGTCGCCGGAAACACCTGGATGAGGAACGCACAGAAATGGGAAGTATGGCAGAGAGAAAATGAAGGCCTCATCTAGCATTGGGTGATTGCAGGTTGAAATGATGATGATGATTTTAATAATCGGTGGTAATCCCAAGGTAATCTCCCGCGAATGTGCAAGCTTAATGAAACTGGTGTCGAATTTCTCGATAAGTCGCAGCTTCGCAGGTTAAGCCGCTTACACCACGTTGCACTCCACCGCCTTAGGAACCTCTTCCTATCTATCGGCGGGCGTGACGAGATAATTTTATGAAGAGATTATTATTATCAGCTGTTCTACACAAACGTAGACTGTATCGACCGCACTCAATGGTCAGAGGTGCTGCTAGTATAAACAAGGTGTTATGTGTGAAGCTAACGACAAGAGCTTCTAATTTATTAATTAGAATCTCTTGTCTCTTGTCGCTTGCTTCACAATACCAAAGTACTCTAAACCTAAATCTTGGTAATAGCTAGAATCTTGGCAATAGCTAGAATTATTAGATTTTGGTAATAGTTAGCATACGAATTTGTAAAAGGTAAGTTTTTGTTCGGAATTCATACTCAGGTACTAATTGTAGGTAACTCTGTCTGTTACCTTTCACGTTTAACATTGAACACATTTCGATGAAATTTAGCACACAAGTAGATCATGACCTGGGTTAGGACAAAGGATACTTTGTTATCCCGGTAGTGCTTTCCCACGGGATAATTTCCGGCGTCCACGCGGGCGTACCAGCGGAAAAAAGCTACTAAATATTAACTGCTGCTACGAAGTGCTACGACCGTAGCTCGTAGTAGTTGTCATAATAATGGCTACGACTTTATCTATAGTATTTTATACTAAATATGCTCATATTTTGACTTTAGTTTGGCCGTGTCGCGGGGTCCACACTAGGACACATAGCGCAGGGTCCACAATATAAGGGCGCAACTCTCTAACTATAATCATACATACTTGTGAGTGTGACCCTGTACCTCAACTTGCACCATCATGCTTCTTTAGTAAGTACCTACAGTAGTT
Source organism: Lithophane semibrunnea (assembly GCA_947363905.1). Taxonomy (NCBI): domain Eukaryota; kingdom Metazoa; phylum Arthropoda; class Insecta; order Lepidoptera; family Noctuidae; genus Lithophane; species Lithophane semibrunnea. The sequence goes on along the minus strand of OX376194.1, from coordinate 7,476,312 downwards.
TACGCATATTTGCATACAGCATCTATACAAATATCTACAAAGTAAGGTTCCAGCAGGTGCGATTTATAGCTTTTAGATTAAATTCTCTCAAAGGGACTTTCTTAAGTGTTACGCTTAAGTCCATAACACAACCCTGCCTGACCGGGCAGAAATGGTAATAACTTTAATATCGGTGTTATAAACGGGTTAAAATTATTATCATAATGTCAAAACGCTGTGATTGTAAGCCAATAAATCAAAAGTTACGAGATTCCAAGTTCAAATTCGAGCGTTGCGATATCTGGCACAAATTAAAACTTCCAACATTCAGTGTTTTCACTTCCACTTTTTCTATTTACTTTTCTATTAAACTTTGTTTTCTGTAGATACGGGATGAGGCAGCTTCGAGATTTATCTACGCGATACCGTTCTATTTGGCCGAGGGAAAATTCAATTTGGTTTTTACCTGAGGGTGCTCCGTGCGAACCCTCGCATCCTCTCTTTAATGTTGTTGGATTCTTCGTAAGAAAATATAACCATGATATTTTTACTGCATATTGTACATTACATATCTTGTGTGATTGGAATGCCGTGTCATGTAAAATACATCGAATATGCGCGAATGATTTTTATGCAAATTTAGTCATCGATAGTTTTTTGGTGTGCCAAAATCTTGCAGACGAGATCACCTATTCTTGGGTTTTTTTTGGCGACGTTCAATTATAGTTTTCGTTTTATCAATATCAACATCGAAATTAAAGGTAGAAACGTTAACTAAATGAAATAACAAATAATTTATTTATAAAAATTACAAGTCAACGTTACGAAGTGCTACGACACGCTCGTAGCACTTCGTAGCTACTTATGGCTACATCTATAGGAATCTATACTGTCTAAATCTGTTTATTATTTCAGGCAAAATGTAAATATCTGTACAACCTAAGGTTGACTTTGTCTTAGTAGATAAGATGGGCTTACCAGCATTTAACTAGGAGGTAGTTAAATGCTGCTTTGGTAGAAACTCTAAAATGTCCTGTCGGACGGACTTGAGAGTACAAACGGTGTAAAATCGTTGCCTTTATAGTTCTCAGCTGCCTTTCACATTCAGGGTATCTAAGTTAAATCACTTCAGGGGGCTTAAAACGGCCGCTTTGGCAGAAACATAATAGGAAAATATTATGAATCATCGTAGAATATCACAAACTGACAATTCATAATATGATCTGCGTGCATTTCATAATACGAAATAATTTATCTGTGTGACAGTTTTATATGGGGATTCGCAAAATGGTCCACAAATTATTAATTGATTTTGTGTCAAATTAGAGGAAGTGCTAATGACAGCTGGGAATTCAGGAAATTAATTGCTTTTGAAGAATTGCTAATTTGGTCGTTTTAGGCCCCCTGATCGCCCCTCTGTCGCTAGTTTTAAGGCCATACTAAGAAGTCCTAATGTCCTAGTGATGGCTAACTGATTATCTTTAAAGCAGTCGATTTCTGAAGTTTCGACTACGATAACCATAATTTTTAATGGCTGTCTGTAATTTTTTGTATTTTTACGTTCCGAGTTTATTGGAAAATAAATGTTAGCTTTTCTTTGAAGAAAAGTATTCTAAATTATGATATCTACCATCCCACGTTCAGGTACCTATTTTCTCAACGAGTTTGAGAACTCAGTAATGATAATTACTTGTTTTATAACAAAGAGAATCACCCCGTGCCACCTCAACGTTTCTGAAAAAAAATGTACATTTTTCTTTTGAAACGTCTTCCCTGTAAAGGTCTGTTATAAATTCATCTTCTGAATTCGTAAGGTAGGCAGACACCCACCATAACTTCGACTCTGCATTTAAGACGTTTTTAGAAAACATTTCTGAATGTCGACAATGGATGAAGAAAAACAGTTGACAAAAGCGATTTTGCTGTTTTCATTTACTTTCCATTATTCTTTAACTCGTTTGTCATTCTTTTCTCCGCCCGAGGCGTGTAAAGAAGAAGAATGAAGGTTGTTTATATTTACGCAGCTAAGTGACGGGGTAGCAAGAAATAAGTTACATTTGCAGCAAAGATTTGCCGCGTGCCGTTTGTAATACGCAAGCGAACTTTATGCGCAGACCATTAGCACTGTCAAAGGGATACTTAATTTAAAAAATGTATGTGTGTTACACCCAGTTTCGAGTAAGCTAAACAAAATGTAATGAGTTGAGTATTTTCATCAGAATCATAACTCGTAATCATAAGAAGATGAGTTATCGTTGTTATGAAGTTATACACTTAGATATTCTCAAAGATACATGCGAATGGTTCTGTAATAGATATAAATGAGATTTGTGAGTCTCTAGAGCGCGCCATGGTTCACTATCATTTCTCGGGTTGGAATTAATCACTTAGTCAGACAAGCTCTCGTCTCTGAGATATCGTTAATTTAACACTTAAAACGTTTTTATTCGAGTGGATAATTGCAAGGGGGCGTCGTAATGGGCCACGTTCGGGCTCGGCAAAGATTGATGGCGTGCTGTGGAACATTAAAATAGCCGTCTACATTTGAATAAGAAATACTTGATCGCCCGCGGGATTACGCGATCAAACGATCGTTTGTATTTTTCGGCTCGCGATTGTGAATGTAGGAAATTCGCGAGTGGAGGCTATTACGATGTTTAAACGCTTTTCATATATGGAAATGATACTTTGTTTTGATATTCACTGGTAGGTAATATTACTGTTCCCGTACCTAACATAAATGTTTCGGACTTGCTTTTAGGTTGAATTGAGAAACATCAGTGTCGAAAAAATCTAGGTAAGTATTTGCACAAAATAATTACTTACTTTTTCTTTTCAGCGATTAATCTATCAATGTTTAGCTTTGACCCTACTGTAGAGGATTGGAGTCTCAATTGCACGAACTTGTACTTGTGACTTTTCAAATGTAAGATTTATTTAAATGTTATTTCAGGTAGTATTTCCTCCTCGAGCCTGGTGTTCGTACCCAATGTAAAGATAATGTTAGAAAAACAACGATACATACAGGGGAGAGGGTCGGGGGCTAATCTGATAGCTGAGTGAAAAGATTTAATGCTCACCCCTCCGTATAATCTATAACAATATTATACCTACCTACGTAGGTACAGCTTCACTTGTAATACTCCAAACCAAACCGTATTACATTTCGAATGAGGCTCTCGATAATAATTAGCAAGATATAATTTATTTCGTGGAGACAGAAATTCAATACTCGTTTATTTAGATGGCTTTTGGGATAATCCGCAAAGCCAACGTAAAGCAGTGGACATTTACGAGCCGATATAATGATCACGTTGAAAAAAAAATACCTTTTCATTTCAGAACTTTTTTGTTTTTTCGTTTGGTTTGTGACTAACCTAGTTTTTTTATGCCACACATGGGCTTCTGACTTGGCTACCCATGCTGTCGAGAAATATCTCTCGGGCATTTGTTACACGATGTTATCCTTCACCGTTTTTGAAGCAAGTGATAATAATTCTACAATACGCACATGAATCCGAAAAGTCAGAGGTTCGAACTCGAGACCTCGACGTGACAGTCCGACGGTCACACTACTAGGCTATCACTGCTGTATACTATATCACTTGTGTGGCAATAAAGAAAGAATGTATTGTTCAATAAGACACTATCGATATTGATTGTAAGCATAGTAAGCTGTAAAGGCTATTGCTTCTATTCGGATAAACATTGGCTGTATCACAAATACATTTTTTCCAATTGAGTCGGTTGTATTGCACAATATTAGCAATATCGAATGCGCGGGGATCCCTTGCAATAGAAGGCAAATGCCAGCAGCGAGCTCTCTATATGACTATATTACGATACGATGGCGGAATGATATTGGAATTCCTACGTAAAATAATAACATAAGAAGTAAACAACGGACTGTTTATTTGAAGTCGAATTTGAACAAAATGTAAGGGATTGTAGCATAAGAATGGCGTCTTTCGCTACAATACATCTTCTCATTAATACAAACACTACCGGCATTGGCTTGCGGCTTTATCAGTGTAGGAATACTGACAAAGCCTGGCTGACTATCTCCGTTTTCTTAGAGATTTTAGACCTCAAACCAATAACTTAGGTATATACATTATTTAAGTTATTAGGTTAGTTAAGACTTGAGGAGCTCGTGGCTAAATAATAACAGCTGCAAGAGTCGATCCATCAGTTCAAGCTACGGTTGCCCGGGTTGGTCCGTGATGGGTGATCATCTTTACATACCGAGACTCCTCCATACTACGGAAAGCAGGTTAATCCGTTGGTCCCGGCTGTCATTCGTGGATCTTTGACAGTCCTTACGGGTCGTCAGAAGCCCGAAAGTGTGACAACCAGTCTTACCAAGGGGTATCGTATTACCCAGTTACTGGGTTCTGTGGAGGTCAGATAGGCAGTCGCTCCATGTAAAATACTGGTATTCAGCTGCATCCGGTTAGACTGGAAGCCGACCCCAACATAGTTGTGGAAAAGCTAGGCAGATTAAGTGGGTTAGTTAAGACCTATATTTTAAAGTTGTAAGCGGCTGTGTTTTTCTAAATTCAAGTTCTAATAAACATCACCAAAAATCGGAGTAGATGACGAGAAATCGTGAGGCGAATCACATCAGCCACTGGACAAGAAACTACATGAAGACCGCTCTGACAAGTGCTACGAAGAGAAAGAAGAATGTTAGCCAGACAATTTTCATAAGAACCTATTGTTATAATTTCGAGATGAAAGGGAATGTAAATAAAATCCAATATAGCCAAACAATACATAGTCTTTATTTTCAAGATCACCTTACAGTAAAATACAGATACAAAAGAAATTATGATCAACATTTAATCGGAATCATCTTCGATAACTATTCTTCGCTTCTTTTTATCTCGTCTCGACGACACAATTTCGTCGTCATTATCTTCAGCGCTGCTGTTATCTGAGAGAGAAAATATTAATAAATTGAACATTCTGAAAGCAATAATTAAAAACTAAGTGGGGATTTTTTATATTAATTTTTATTTTGTTTTTATTTACTAAGATCACGGAACCGATTATATAAGATTTTTGTTGTAATTGGGTGGCAAACATGTTAGAAACCCACCAGATTTTTTAAATATCGCAGCATTATGCTGAGGTTTTGGGCGAGAACATAAAAATATATATTTTATTAGTTTTTATGTTCCTTTTTTGGTTTCTGTGCGTGTACCAAATAACTCTTTCTTTTTATCTGATAGTTAGTGGTCACCGCCGTATAACTGCATAATCAGAGCAATCACAGATGCGCATATGTGTTGTCTTTTCAAAAACATATGTCAAATTGTCTCCTGTGCCTGTCTAACTATTGGCACCAACACTACTTGTCGGCAGAAATAAGCATCTACGGTGGTAGTACTTTCCCGGATGAGTTACTTCACAAAAAGCTCTATATCTACATACACACGTCTTAGATAAAAAAATTGAAATGAGTCATATAAGCATAATCAGCCTATAATGTTCCCACTGTTTGGACACAGGCCTCCTCTCTGTGACGGGGAGTGGACTGTAATCCACCACGTGGGCCCAGTGCGGGTTGGTAGATGTCACATGTCTTCGAATTTTTGGATCTAGGACATGCCGGTTTCCTCACGATGTTTTCCTTCACCGTTTGGAGAGCAGTGGTGATGAAATTATTTAAACACAGTAAAGCGCCTGGTTGCACCTACAACTCGTAAGTCGGGCCCGTTACCACTGGGCCACTACTGCTATCTGAGTCATATGCCTGTAACAACTAGTAACTACTGGCACTAACATTACTTCATTGCTTCATTTTTAATTCTTCTTTTTTTTACCTATTGTGGTACAGTAATTGTATTCTCGGTGCATCGTCTTCACATGTAATTATATAATTGATGTATACCAAATATTGTAAAACATTTTTTTTTTTTTTTAAAGAGTAACGGTGGAGTTTCTTGCCCATTCTTCTCCATACGAAAACTACCTTTTGGAAGGGGCAACTAGAATCAGTTCTATTTCTGTGTATTTGACGTTCAAAAGTGCCTTTAATGTGCCTAGTTGAAATAAATTATTTGACTCTGACTTTGACTTTACTTGGGGGCAGAAATATAGTACCTACAGTGGTAGTTACGTATGTCCCGGATGACTTCACAAAAAGTTATATTTCTACACACATCAATGTATGGAAGCTGTCTCCATTACAACATGAAAGATGTGGAAAGGATAATACTGTAATTACAAAACTTAGCAGGTGCATAGGTGATGGAAGTGTAAGGCTGAAATAATCCTTAAATCTCTTACGACGCCCTTAGGATGGGCGGAAACGCTAGGGGCAATGTTGCTGGCATTGTTGGATATTTAATAGCAAAAGGGCTGCAAACACACCTTACTCGTAATCTACATAATTATAAATTGAAGTCGCTCTTCGTGCCTGTTTTTGTGACCGCGTTATTCTTCTAAACTACGCAACTGATTTTGATGCGGTTTCCACCATCATTTAGAGAATTTATCCCGGAAGGTTTATTTTGTGTGTATAATATAACAATATTAAACTGACGTATAATATTATAATAAAGAAATCTCGATGTTTTGTTAAGTCGTAAAAACTTTGCGAAGCAGGGGCGGTTCGCTAGTTCTGCAATAATCTTGGGTTTGTGTACTTACCACTGTCCAGTTTTGGTATATTGCTAATAATATCCTCGGTATCAGGCAAGTCTTCGTGCTGCAACGTTCTCTTAGCAAAAGACAGAATGTCGTCATCATCGTCATTGCCCACACTTTCGTCACCCTCGTCAATTTTCTGCATCTTCCCTCTAGTATCTTCCTCGTCAGAATCACTGCGTGTTCGCTTCCGACTACGTGTTATTTCATTGAAATTACTACCGCCACTTTTATCGATAACGTTTTCCACGTTATTTTCCCGCATCTTCCTCAAATTATCGAACAAATCATCGTCATCGCTAGACTCCTCCGCTCTTTGCGATATTTCTACGTCGGGCGTCACCTCTACCGCCTCACTAGTATCGATAATAAGTTCTTTGTTAGTAGCTTTTATAATTATTTCGCGCCGTTTCCTGATTGTCTCAAAGTGTAAGGCGCTCGGTATTCTCCAATATTTTTCCTGTAAAGACGGTTTGATTAATTTATTATCTAAGGGAACAAGAAATTTTCCGAGGACTTTTAACGTGGCTACGACGACAAGGTACTTTAGGAATACTTGAAATATTTTAGTGAATGTTTTGCTTTACCAAATACTGTAGGTATCGCAAGTTGGATAGAGAACTATATTTTTCAAAGTAGGCAAATATTACGCTTTCATACGCATTGCATTACGGATATATACATACATAAACTTACGCTTTCTTCCAGTGGGGCTAGGCAGAAACTACAGAACGGCACCTGCTGCGATTCTACTCCTTTGCATCGTTTACGTTCATACATCTGGACGGACATATGTATTTATCAACAACCAGAACATGCAAATGTGGAAATTACCTGTTCATCAAACGGTGGTACCACTCCTACTCCCAGCAGCAGTTTCTTGAACAGTTCATTATCCATAGCTTCAACAGACTCCTGAGATATCGGCACCAGTGGAATCCCTTCACCCTCAGGGTCATAACCTTCCGCCTCTTGGTCCAACGCCACCTCTTCCAAACTCTCCGCCAACCATTTCAAAGCTTCTGTTAAATCTATTACAACCATTTTCATTAAATGTTTGTATCAATACCATTTTATTAAACTACGATATTAGTTCGGACCTCATATACGAACGGTGGAAATAACGTGGGAAGTAGAATTATTAGAAACCCGAGAACTAATAAACCGATTTTGCTCGAACAAATTAAAAAGTAAAAAAGCCGTACTGTGTGCAACAATTTAAAAAGTGGAGCTTTTAAACTTTTTAGTTTCTCGTTTGTTTACGCGTGCTTTTTTAACAGTGCAATTAAAAAGTAATTTGTTACTTACTAATGAAGTCAAATTAGTTTGTGTCAAAATTGCTTTTAGAATAGAATAGCTTATTCATTGGATATGACATGTACTTACACGTTAAACAAGTCCAATTCATTTATTTGGTACTTATCAAATAAATGGACTTGTTTGTGATTCGAATGGTTTTGCTTTTAGCACTAAATAAGACATTGGTAATTTGAAAGCAAAATTATATTAGTTTTTTAAGAATTTAAGTAAACAAAAATAAAGATGTTGAATGATTTTTGAAATTAATTGTGTTATGTTTAAATTGTGTACAGTCACGGACTTTAATTGATGAGCCACCTTCAAACTTTTCAATTTTGCAGTTTCATTCATTCACGAGATTACACGATTAAACACGAACTCAAATCGCACGCTCGTAAACAAGATGACTAATAAATTACTTTTAATCGGAAATATCCATAGAGGTTGACTTTATTAGTTAACCTCTATGGAAATTTCCGATTAAAAGTAATTTATTTGTCATCTTGTTTACTTTCATACATTCACGAGATTACACGATTAAACACGAACTCAAATCGCAAGCTCGTAAACAAGATGACAAATAAATTACTTTTAATCGGAAATATCCATAGAGGTTGACTAATAAGTTCTCAATGATAAAAATAAATACAATGTTGCATTAAGTTTATCCAATCTATTTGATACCGACCTCCTTTGAATCATAGCTCATTAACTCGTTATTTATGAAAACATAACTGAAGACAGTGACAGTTGAAATATCAAGATGACAAATAAATTACTTTTAATCGGAAATATCCATAGAGGTTGACTAATAAGTTCTCAATGATAAAAATAAATACAATGTTGCGTTAAGTTTATCCAATCTATTTGATACTGACCTCCTTTGAATCATAGCTCATTAACTCAATAATTCTGAAAACTTAACTGAAGACAGTGACAGTTGAAATATCGATGTCAGAGAATTTCTCCGTACGCTAACGTTACTATACAGCAGTAACCTAGCAACAATTGTTTATCGTTGCTAGGTTACTGTTGCTAGACCTGCAATTGGTTGACTTTGAGTAGTCACTGCTGTCAAGTTTGTAGTTCTGCTCTCAGGTTAGCCAACTGGTAAAAATATGAAATATAATTTTCTTCTTCTAATACGAAGACATATGACTTTGCGTGTCGGGAACCGAATAAACCCGATTTGCATTACACGGCTAAAATGCGAACAGTACCAGGTGGCTCATCAATTAAAGTCCGTGACTGTACCTACTTAATTTTAATATTTAATGTATATTTTACCTTTAAATTACAATTTCGTGATTACACTTTGGAACGTAAATATTCGTAAAGTGAGTGTTACTTACCGCTGTCGACGGCTTGCCCCATGATCTTAGCGATCTCATTAGCAGTCAGCTCGATACGTTTCTGTTGCTTCCCAGTGTTCTTATTTGTTGGCTTTGGAGCGCTGCTCTTCACTGGTTTATTTTTAACAGGCTGTGGTGGTGCGTCGCTGTCAGAACCGGAGTTATCATTATCTGACGATTCAGATTCTGATGATTCGCCTAAAATATAGCAAAATATGAATTGTTTCATGTTTTTAAAGTAAACTTTTATTGATTAGTAAAAGTGGCGACACAAAAAAAAATCCTGACGTCACATAAAAAAGTTTACAGTGCAGTGGACATATATACAAGAACCCAATGTCAATCATTGGGCTCTTGTATATTAGGTCTTTACCTATGAAATTGCCGCGTTGTATGAAAAACTTTAAACGAATTTTTTTCATGTATTTTTTATTTGTATTAATCGAAGTAATCACCCATGCAATCAATGCATCTTTGCCAACGCAGTCGCAGATTATTGATGCCCTTCTTAAAGAAATTAGCTGGACGGGAGGCAACAAATTCTTCAAAGGCATTTTGTACTGCCTCTCGGGTATTGAATTTTTTTCCCGCCAAGAAGTTATCCAAATTCTGGAAAAAGTAGTAGTCTGTAGGCGCAAGGTCTGGTGAGTAGGGCGGATGACGGAGAGCTTCCAACCCCAGTTCTTGCAACTTGGAGACCGTCTGCTGTGCAGTATGAGGTCGCGCGTTGTCGTGCAGGAGCAGCGGAGACGAGCGATTGACCAATGCTGGTTGGAGATGTGCCAGCTTCTCCATCATTGTGTTCAGTTCTTCACAGTACAGATCTGCAGTAATGCTCACCCCTTTTGGTAAGAAGCTGTGATGAATCACACCGGCGCTAGACCACCAAACAGTGACCATCACTTTTCTAGGGGTAAGTTTTCGTTTAGAGCATTGTTTAGGTACTGAACCAGGATCCAACCAACTTGCTGAGCGCTTGCGGTTATCAAACAGAATCCATTTTTCATCGCAGGTAACAATGCGGTTCAAAATTCCTTCATTTGTGTGTCTGTTGAGCAGTGCAAGGCACGCCTCGACGCGTACTTCGCGCTGGCGATCATTGAGTTCGTGGGGCACCCATTTGTCAAGCTTTTTTACCTTGCCAATTTGACGCAAATGGACCAATATTGTTTTGACGCTAACGTCGAAAGCTGCTGCTAATTCAGCCGTAGATTGTGTATCATCAGCTTCCACAATCGCCTTTAATTCGTCATTGTCGACCAAAGTCTTCGGACGATCGCGAGGTTCATTTTTCCGGTCGAAATTTCCAGAACGGAAGCGAGCAAATCAATAACAGGTGGTGCGTTGGTTTGTAGTGTTAGTTCCGTAAACGTCGTTGATGTTGCGTGCCGCTTGTGCCGCGTTGCTGCCACGACGGTACTCATATTCCATAATTACTCGAATTTTTAACGTATCCATGATGACGAAAAAGATTGAAATGCGATGAAAATGTAACACTAATCATTAAACAAATGACATCTTTTGAAAAAAGAATTCCATGTTTTAAAAATAAAATTAATTTGAAATTAGAATTCTTAGCCAAACAAAAATTATTTTGTTTTAGAATGGCCAGTACTGCAGAACGGCAATTTCATAGGTAAAGACCTATTATATGTCCACTGTATGATAAACTTTAATTGTGCGATGCAGGATTTATATGTGACGAAAGGATTTTTTTTTTGTGTGACGTCAGAGCTTTGGTGCGTAGTTCGCATGTGGCGATGTAAATATAGCTACATACTAGTTAGTTATAAAAAAAAAAACAAAATACAGAATAGAATTGATTCTAGTTGCTTTCGTATGGCGGAGAGTGTATAATAAACTCCATAGTTACTCTTTTAAAATGTTGTAAGTAAAATATTTTAAGGGCGGGTAGTAAGCAAAATTGCCTGTCTTCAATTTGATTTTTCATGAAATTGATAAGACTTAGGTGTAAAATAAAAATAGTATGAGTAACTACATGATATTTCCAAACTTTTTGTGGAACAGAAACACAAAATATTAAAATTTTCTCGATAAAAAAATATCACGAAGTTACCTCTAATTTTCACGTATTTTCGATTTGTACTTAAAATGCTAATGCCTATTATGATAAAAATTAGATGATTATATGTATTAAAACAAGGCAAAAAAAATTGTGTAGGCTTTTTTTTTTATTCCTTTTATTTTTGGTTTTATTACGAATCAAAGCTTGTAGGACTTACGACGTTCTTAGTTCGTGGAAGAAGCCATCTTCCGTCGCACATTACGGGAACTTCAAGCATATTTTTGTTTCACAAATCAGTCGGCGTCGCTCTGTTGAGACGAGAGGACTACGCTCAAATTTTTAGCTGCGCTGAGATATTATTTATTTTCGTAAATAATATTTTCGTAATTTATCACATTCCACAAAAGAAACTGAGACATAGAAAACATGAAAAAAACACTAAAACCACTTCCAAAACGAATATTACAAGTGTTATTGATTGATAAATAAATAAATACCGAGTCTAAATAAACATATAAAATTCAATGTTGATATTTGAAAACTCAAGATGACATACATTTTATTTGACAGATTTTTGACTGGTATAGTAGCACGGAGTATAGAAAGAAGTAGGTAAAACTAGCGCCATTGCTCTGTATTGCGGTGAATTTTCTTGCGGAGAAAATTTACAACATAGCCAACGAGCCCATTCTACGTTCATTTGAAAGTTCGCACTGGAGATTAAATCTTATTGCAATTTACTCAGGATCCAAATTCGTTTACTGCCACTTTTTTTGACAAACTTCTTGTAAGGTGACCCTTAGACGAACAATTGGAGCGACTGACCGCCCCTAAATAAAACTTGTTTAGAATAATACCTTTATTCTTCGGTTATTGGTATAACGAACGAACTCGAACAGATTCCGTATGACTCCGGATTTTTAATTTGTCTGTCCGTGATGTCTTGTTTATATCTCTTTAGTTGACTTTTTTGTCGTAGTTGGGTTTTGGTTTTTACCTGACTACGGCGAAGCAAAAAGGAGGGTTATAATTTTGACCGGTTTCTATGTATTTATCTATGTCTGTTCCCACATATTATCTTCTAAAAGACTCATCACAATTTGACAAATGAGGTATCGTTGGAAGCTTCTTGATCGTCCGCTGGTCAAAGGCTATATGAAGACACATTAAATTGAAAATTGCGCCCTCTAGGTGACACATCATGAACAACAAAAAATTTTTTTGATCATACCATGTTGGGTATCAAATGAAAGGTTTTAATTAGCACATTTCAAAAATATATATTATAACCCCAAAAAAAAGCAGCGACAATCAAGACGTATATTGCCATATGTTTATGTTAACGCGTGGGATGATAACTGCCGCTACACGCGCCGCCGCACCGTAAACAAAAAAAACGTCAGACGCGCCGCGTGACGCCACACTGCACGCGACGTGGCACGCCCCGCGTCTCCGTAAATGAGGCCTAAAGCAACTTGGCATGTTTTCAAAGCTACAATTTCAACAGTTACAAAGAGGGACCATACTAAACTTTCTACTAAGGGACTAGTTATAACAAGCGCCCGAGACGCGTATTTTGTACGCTGCGTTTCGGGCGCTCAATAAAATTGTATGAATTCCTATGTAACGAATTATATCAAGCGCTGCAGTCTAAGCGAACGCCCATGCCGGGCGCCGTTAGGCCTGCACATGTCGCAACTTGCCACTCTCAACTTGCATCTCCGTTGTGCGATTTACAAATAAGACTGGGAGAAGGTATGCCGCGGGCATTGCTGCTGCGTGCGCCGCCGTGATGAAACGCCGCGTGTGACGCGGCTATGCCATTCGCGGGCTCCGCCGCAAAAAACGCTCCATTTCAAACAAACGCGTGTAAAATCGCGTCTCCGTAAAAGCACTCATACAATGCCATATGTTTGAATTCAGTGCGAGCCGCGCGCCGCCCAAAGCCACGCGCGACTCCTCGCGTCTCCGTAAATGAAACCTAACCGTGCCCTTGACGCTTGGACGCGAGTTCCTTTTTCACTATTTTTCCTTGTCATTTTCTCCGCATTAGTAATAAACTTAAAAGAAACACGGTTCAAAAGTTACAACAAAATGTGGAAATCTTGTTGCGTTTGACGAGCGTCCAAAACGCGCCGGGCGCGCGCCCAAAACACAGCGCAGGTACTGAGCGCGTACCTCGGGCCCTTGTTATAATTAGTCTCTTTGGTACTTTGGCTCCCATTTACATAGATGAATAGATGTCAATTCTTTTAGTGGTGAATCCGACAATCCTACATTTATTTCTTTTGTACAGAACTCGGCCTCTTTTTCACATGTTTCAAATATTTTCGAAGGGGATTGTTCGCGTTTGGCGCAGGAAAGGTTTTCATGACACATGCCATATTCGTTGCACAATACAGTGCAAAATTCATTATACGAATATTATTTTTTACTTGGGTATCACTTTGCACGATCCTCCAAAGAGAGAAATCCACGATAATATAGCATTATATTTATTACTTGGTAACACAGTTTTCCACAAAGACGTCATTAGGTACAAAATGTACAAGGTCCTAAATAAAATTTGGTAACATTTAAATTTGAAATTTTTCACGTCAACATTTAGTTTCTAGTTCCAAAACATGAACATGATCTATAGTTCTGAATTCAAGCTTAGCGTATCGTATAAGCAAAATAAACTACAGAAGATTGAAATTCGAATTCTATAAACGCCAGACGAAAAGTTTCTGCTGGCGGGAAGGCATTGTATTTTGTTTTCGTCGTGTTTAATGAGAGGGGTAGGTAAGGGTTGCGCGGGTGAAATATGATTTTTTGCTGTCAAACTACTCCCCCTTAATGAATTAAATTAGCAACCAATGTAATTTGGTCTAGGTTATCTTATGGAGCAGGAGTAGCATATTTCTAAGCATTCCCATCTTGAATTTATTCCTCTAATTCGTAATATACTTGTTAACAAACTAAACTTTTGATATAAATGTATGTTTCTTTATTTATAGACCGCTCATCATAACGAATAAGTAGGAGACTACAAGTTAAATACAGGTACAGTAATAAAACTTAATATGAGATAGTTTTCTGAGTATCTGTAAATGCAGACTGATTCAACTACTTAACATATATTATGAGATCTATACAAACATTTACTTTTCATGTTACAATTTAGTTCAACATGTGTTTTGCGATGTTTTGATTACATAACGTGTACAAAGGCGATGAAAATCATACACCCACTTGGAAAACTGAAGGAAAATGTGTAAGGATAACCCACGTATTAATAATGAACACATGTGGGTAGGCATAACATACAATCATATTGACGGCGATGAGTGGAAGGAACGGATAGTTTTGTATCAAGTATCAGTTTACGGGTACTACGCATACAAAACCGATGTTTGAGTATACTTATATCCTTCAAACAACATAAAGCAATCCGTCAGTTTATTTACGTTCATCCCTTTCAGCTATTTTAGAAGCATAAGTAAAAAAATTGAATCCTTCTAATGACATGGGGGCGCGAGCGTGAGGGAGGGGGGCGAAGCACGTCACGGCGCTAAGAATACAGCTAAGTGAACTTGTTTAGCAACTTACTGTTCGATTTATCGTCATCTGCGCCACTGCTTTTAGCATTAGATTTCTTTTGCCTCTTTTTGCGACATTCCCTTTTGTCTTGAACCAAACCTAGCTCCAGTAATCTGTCGATGTAGCTACGCTTTTGACGCTTGCGGGGCATACGAGGTATTATTACGCCCATTGGATCTGAAAGAACTCTGCCTTTTATAACTACAGAATTGTATGGATTTTTAGGAATACAAAATGAATAGAACTGAATGCGTGTAATTTTTTTTGTTATCTGTGCAAGGCATTCATTATTATTGTTATAGAATGAGAATAAATCCTCGTATTCATTGAAATTTATGTTAACCTTCTTTGTTTACAATTTAACAATGGTAAGAAGTTTTTCATAAAATCACTTACCGGGAGCATCTTTGTATTGCTCCCACAGTTCTGTGAGCATCTGATCTTCTTCTTCACTGAACACCTTAGGAGTCTTCTCTCTGGCCGGTTCTCTATGGCTACGCTTGGTCGGCGCGCGGAATATTAGTCCTAATTCTTTTAACTTCTTAATGACGCCGCGTCTAGTTCGCGTCTGGTCTATTAGGTTCTCCAGAATCCAGTCGATCACATCTTAGAAAGAGAAATATATTGGTATGTTTCAACATTCATCCTAATGTATGTAGATACATCTACGGGTTGAATCCATAAGGAGTCGTTTGAAGTACTAATGCATATGTTAAACGAGTTGCCGCAAATGTTCAGTTTATGCTCACATTAGTCGGACTTCCAACAACACACGCCTTTGAGGTCCTTTCATGACTTCTGCGGTAACAACCAACTAACATGTTTTATGATAATGTTTCATTAGCACTCTACTAAGTAATTATTGCGGTAAAACTGTGTGAATACTTTTTACAAGTTTGTTAACACGGTTTGTTAGTTTAAGTTGTGTTGTGTTTGCGGACGCGGACGTCGCAACATAAACTTAACTCCGATATGCGGGTTGGTAAGCTCGCACGTGTGATCGCGGTACTAGCTAATTATACTGAACCTTTATCATAATTATCACGCTTTCAAAAAATCCCAGACTGTCGTGAATTTTAATTTTAGTAGTATGATAACAAGGTTTTGTAACATGAATATACAGACCACGTAGAGGCAAATATATGTTTGAAAGTTCTAATTTACATACATAGAGGAATATAGACGCAACTAGGATTTGATTTCAAAGGGTTTTACAAGACTAGACCCCCTGCGTCCTGTAAAACCTACATAAAGTTTAAGTTCAGGGGGCTTAAAACTGTCACTTTAGCAGAATCATATTATGAAAAATTATGAATCATCGTAAAATGTCACAAACTGACAATTCATAGTATGATCTGCGTGTAATTCGTATTACGAAATAATTCATCTGTTTGACAGTTTTCTATGGAGATTCGCAAAAGGGTCCACAAATTATGAATTGCTTTTATGTCAAATTAGAGGAATTGCTAATGACGGCTGGGATTCAGGAAATGAACTGCTTTTAGAGGAATTGCTAATGTGACCGGAAGTAATGAAACTAAAACACAACACAAGAGATTTACATAGTTATAGAGACAATGGAATATGGTTCTTTCGTCTTACCTTGATCAGTTTGTGGATTGCTTTGGTTCTCCATGTAAAGTCTGCGAAGTTCTTCTTCCTGTTCTTCCGACCAAACGCCTTTACCGGGTTTATCCCTGTTAGAAATAATTTTTCACATGTAAGGTAAAACGAATTTAAAACTATAGTGCCCGAAAGTACACCAGATTGCTACAATATTCATCAAGACCTTACTTATGCAAGTTTTAAATAAAGATGAAAAAAAAAAACATTGGTACAAGATAGTAGCAAAGCTAGCGCCAGCTAGCATTTCAGCTGGCACTATCTTCGAATACATTAAACAAAGTTACAGGTGTCCCTGCATTTTGTAGCAGTACCTACCTACCTAACTCCTACCACAAAAAATGTAAGCTAAGATTTTAAAATGTAGAATTAGGTCAAACAAATTGTTTATTTAACTGAAACAAACCGTATTCTTTGTAGTTCGCATTAATATAAAATAGTCCAGATGAAACAAGTTTTTTTATTTTTGTCTAAAACTCTGGAATGGTTTATGGCAGAGATTTGGGTACAAACAAATTGTTTTCATTGTTTAGAGGTAGAAAAAGAAAGCTGCTAAAATCACGTTCAAAGTTCAATAGTCGGACTTAAATCTGACACCTGAGATACACATCCTAGTTTGGGTGTCAGGAGCTTCACAAAATCGAGCATGTACTTGTCATGTCTTATTACTATAAGGATCTAAGTTACATAAGTAATTAAATGTTTACCCCTTTTCTCTCGATATGTATTAGGCTTATGAAATAAAATTACTTATTAAAATTATACATTAATTATGACAGAACAAGCTTTAGAAAGAGACTGTCACACACGTATGCGTGATAGAGCCGACGCTCTACAAATCGAAATTCATTCTAATACTCGATGTGCCACATTTATTGCCCTTGTTTTCAATTAACCCCTTTACTGTATTATAAAGTGTACCTATAAATATATAATTGTTCTAAAAACAGATTTGACCTCTTTGGTAATCAATCATAGTTTAGAGACGCGACCTATATCAACATTATCTTGTCCAATTAACGCGCTCAAACGTTTAGAAACTGTGGACAAAGATTGATGATAGCGAATGTGAAAATGCTGTTACAAGAGGTTATTCACCTTACGCAAGGAAATGTCAATATGAGTTGGGTCAACATTGTGACTAATTGGGTCAGTGAGTTTTATTGCAATTACTTGAGACGTACAGATGTAATTTCATACATAATAATATATCAATAAATATTTCAAAGTTACTTTAAAATGTCACTTCCCGTAATACCTAAATGTTAGGGGCCTTACCACAAAAAGTTAGACACTTGTTCAACGCGTGTTTAATGTCAGTTTTATGTCAAACTCCATACAGAAATGTCAAGTTTAAAAGGTATTTAGGCTAAACAGCTGATAAACACGGTTTTGTGGTAATAAGGTAGCTGTTCAATTGTACTCACCTGTTATCAGTATATAAATCATATCCATATTCAATATCAAGAGAATCCTTCGAATTTTTCCAGAACAAGAGCTCAATAAACACTTTGGGATTCTTCGAAGCAACTTCAGTGAACTTCCTCAATATGAATATAGCGAACTTTTCCAATTCCTGTTAACAAAAATAGCAGTATTCCTACGAGGTTTTTAAATTAAATAAAAATAGTTTACAAAATACAACAGACAATTTATTAAATAAGTAGCTATACCCGGAAAAATTGCATTTACTTTCAAAAGTGTTCCTAAATGATATTATTCCTCCAGTACGAGCAAGATAATAAATAACAAGATACCATTCCATTTTACGGTGCAGTACTTAAAATTCCTCGGCATTTTTATTTACATTTCAATTTAGGGGCGATGCTAGGGTAACATCAAGACAAACATTTTATTACTCAGTGGCAGATAGGAATCAAATTTTGCGCCAGGTTAATTTAGATTCTCGATACATTTGGTAGGTACCTCCGACACCCCTCGTGAGTCGATAAAATCTGTCCCCTGCCCCTCCACACGTCGTATGCAGGACAGAGAAAAAAGCTTAAATTTTGTCACACGTGTGTCGTAATATGGGAAAAATATCAGGCTATAAAAACAAGTTGAACTCATCCAAGGGAAAATTGCATTATTTTTACATAACTTACTGGCACATGTCTAGTTTGTGACTTTAATCATGCGTTTTAGTTAGATGATGATTCACCTCAGTATAAAAAATAAACCTGTTGCCAGGCAAAGCATCCAACATTCGTACAACTTGTTTAAAGATTTTTAACGAAAAATAGGAGGAGGTTCTCAAGTGGACGCGTATATTTTATTTAAATATAAAATGTGAAGGGACAGTACAAAATATGTGTTAAAATTTTGCACACTTGCTCAAATATCCGTGCTACATATCACAACTTTGTAGGTATTGATGTAGGTATTTGAAACAATGGCTGTTAATACCTTTGGGCGTGAGTAGTCATTTGTTATACGGCCTAAGTAACGTGACATAAAGGGTTCAAAAATAGAATAACAAGTTGGAGGCTCATCGATCTTAAGTCCCAGTCGCGTTTCCCTTTGAAGACCTTCACAACTTACGTGGGCGTACATTGTGTTTCCTTACTTTAATATGGATCAAGTTAGGTTGGCGTTTGCGATTACAAAACGATAGGTACTTACATTATTTACATAGTTCCCAGTACACCTGGCACAAATAAAGATATCCAATTTTTTCTACGTGATAGTTTCTCAGTAGTAGAGTTACATAGTATAATGATGGTGTATAAATAATAAAAGGGTTATATTTTTGTAGAAGTGATGCCATATACGTTGACTTGGATATTTGCCAGCTAACATAATGGGGAGGGACAGTGGAACGATATCATTTTTTCCAACCATTATTTGTGATAGCGGCCTTTGTTTTGTTAGTTGAAGCCATGTTTTAGGCACCGTTATTACCTATCGTAGGTAGGCGATCGTCGAACGTATCACTGCGCAAACGAGTCGTTATTTTTGATGCAGTCAAATCGAAGTAATGCTACAGCAGATTCTACCGCGTATGAGAATATACCCAGGTTCATAAACGACCGCCTTAATATTAAAAAGAAAGTTGGCAACGTCGCAAATAGCTGTAAAATATCGCTCTGCGCTAGAGCAATTCTTAATCAATATTTTAGTGCACTTAAATAAAATATTGATTAAGAATTGCTAGCCATCAATTTGCCTAGCGTTTTTCCAACTATATTGGGGTAGGCTTCCAGTCGAACCAGATCATTGTTGAATACCAGAAGGCTCTTAAAGACATAATAATATTTATTTACACAACAATATTTCCTCAAAGACACAAAACAAAAAAATACAGTTGACAAACACGTACCCTGAATTGCGGCACTCGATTGTCGAGTATCCTTTGAAATATGAGGAAAAGTGACGCTTGGAACATCATGGAGGGCCGCTTACAGTCCCACGCGATTCTATGCAACATCTTAGTAATGCTGTGGTTCGTGTCGGGTAGGTTCTTGTCGTAGCGTTCGAGGAGGAATACACAGGCGCTTACGACTCGGGGGTGACAGAATCTAGACGAGGAAAATATTTTTATTATATGTAAGTATTTAGGTACAGTCAAGTCTTTTATATCTTCGTCAGTTTTCACATTCTTTCCTTTATCATGTTGGGATATAATGCCTTTAAAAGCTACGTCTCTGAGCATACTATTGGATAGAAAATTATATTTTAATTAATTCCCACTGCTGGGGCACAGGCCTCCTCTCTGTGAGAGGGAGTGGGCCGTAATCCACCACGCGGGCCTAGTGCGGGTTGGTAGATGTCACATGTCTTCGAATTTTTGGTTCTAGGACATGCCGGTTTTCTCACGATGTTTTCCTTTACCGTTTTGAGAGCAGTAGCGATGAAATAATTTACACAAAGTAAAAAAGCGCCTGTCGGGGTTCGAACCTACGACGTACAACTCTTAAGTCGTGGCCGTTACCACTGGGCCACCACTGCTCCCACTGGGTCACCACTACTCGATGACAAATTGGCATTACTTGATGACAAAGATCAAAATAGCATACACCTTTGTCCAATATAGAATAGACATAAACCTTAAAGCTTGTTAATGTCCTGGTCATTTAAAAAAATATAAAGTAAAAATAATTGAATTGTCACAGTGTCATGTAAAAAAGACATGACATTTAAAAAAGATGGCTGAATGGCATTCTACGGTATTGACATTACGACGCAATATAATGCTCAATCGGTGAAGCAGATTCTATCTTGCAATGAGCAGACAAAAATGGCCCTTAAGGTGATGAACCTATTTTGGCTGTGAATGTACTAAGAACGTTTTGGAATGACTTGGCAACTTTCGAGTTAGGTTAGTTAAGCTTTACCTGTTCACGAAGTCTTGAAAATCGAAGTCAGTTTCCACAACGGCTGTGCTTCTCTCCTCTTCCTCTTCTTCGTCTAGAACAAATATACTTAATGTTAAGATAGTTCTAATTAATACATTGATATGATAAGCTACACAAAAACTAGGACGCGGACGAAGTCTACAAAGCAATAATTTTACGAAAGTTTATGGAACTGAGGGCCAATTCTCTTACTTAAAAAACGTTCACATTTTAAGTCAAACTTGTCAAAAATGTTGGTAAATTGATGTTTTTTTTTGACAGATTGCGCATGAGATGCGAATGTGAACGTTCTTAAAAAAATAAGGGGACTGTCCCGCTGGAACACACAAAAGAAAAAGTCCTTTTTTATGCTTATCAACTCTACTCAATAAATTCAAAAATCTATAGACTGACGCTAACACGCTAACATCGGCTGGCAAAAAGTCAGCCACTGTTTGCTCAGTAGGCTCACGACCACTTACCCTCTTCGTCATGCTCCGAATTTTCTCGAGTTTCATCTACATCGTCCACGGTTTCTGTAAAAAAAAAACTTTGATCAGTGTTGGACAAAAATAAAAGAAACGAAAATGAAGGAAATATATTTTTTTCGGCAAAAAGATAGGTGAGGTATAATTTAAGGAGAAACGGCAAGTTTAATTAAGTGAAGCTCAAGTTACTAAGGCAGTTACTTTTTGACGTATAAGTTAAGTAGGTACAGCGAATTAGCTTCCACGATGTTTTGAATCAAAAGTTTTCTAAAATGTTAAAGTGGTCTTAGCTGACTGGAGTAGAGATGGTACATAAACTTGCTTCGTTAACCCTATTTTTGTGTAGACGGTTCTCCTTTCATAGCATTGAATTAATAATTTAACATAACACAACCTCAGACCAAATAAAAAATCTAGACAGAGCGCTGTCAACAGTGACATGAAGCCGGTTTCGTAAATATGTGTGCACTTAGTGAGTGTTGCCGCGCAGTAAAACCTCATTACCTTAATATTTTGTCTTAAAGTACTAGCAGGGGGACTGGACGAGTAAATAGATAGGTTAGCGTTATATATTTTTTAAATAATTTAAAGGTACCTCGCTTTATTCCGACAAGATAGGGTAAAAAATAAAACAATAGTTAAAAGTAACTACATTCATAATCGAAGCAAAGGTTTTAATGGTCCTTTTGTTGGGTATTTTTTTTTTCAACATTGCCTCTTACTATCCACTATTTTGGAAATTGTTTCCAATTTAATATTACCAATATTAAAACTTATAAAACAAATATAAATAATTTCGTATCACATGAATTACTTACCCTATAAACGGGGATAATTGTGATACATACTTCTGGCAACACTTGTTAAGGTTTTGTGTTCCAAGCTGTCATAATTTGATTTAAAATTATTATGGATTTTTATCTAGTTTACAAGTTTACTTACGTATGAAACGTGATTCTACCTTGCTTTTTATTTTTTGAGGAATGGTTTTTGAACCCTTTCACCGCACAAGTCGGCATTTTTGCGATAAAATAATTTAATTTGTTTCAACGTGTCGCTTCATTGACAAACTAGCTATAACTAATCGGTTTGGTGTAGTTTGGTTGTAAATGTGTGCGTGTGACCGTGTATGCACAGAGTTTGGTGTAGTTTTGGATGCTTCACTTTATTGTTCACAGCGCTCTGTCTAGGTTTTTTATTTGGTTTGAGAACACAACATCACGCCTGTAATCCCCGAAGGGTTAGGCAGAGGTGAGTACTACATACAGTACCAAATTTCGCCATTTTTATTTAAGTCCTATGTAATAGCGAGCGAGCCTATTTAATTACTCATTTAAAAACAAATAATTTCATGAAATAATGAAAATAAAGATCCTTACCAGATGGTTCTACTCCTAAATCAGTGCTATAAACAGTTTCAAGCATTGTAAGTTCTTCGTCTTCCGTTATTCCATTTGTGCCGAATATTCCTTCATCAGGCCAAACTTCCCTAAAGAAAAATAATTCATAAGTTCTCCGGTCAAAGTCGCAACAAATTGGGGATTAAAAAAAAACGTATTCTTTTTTTTTCAGTACTTTGTTGATTGAATTGCATGCCAGTGAGGAAGCTTCATTACTAACCTTGCAGCTCTAAACATTCCGACAGCATCTTCGAATTTGTATTCTTTCATCAACTTTTGTACATTCTTCATGCAGTGTTCTCTAAAGATATAAAAAACATGATTAAGTACTGTATCAATACATTAGAAAAGATTGTACATGTTTGTACTTTGAATTTTCTTTTTCTAATTGCTAATTTCGTAGAGGTATTATAAAGAATAAGTAAAGCAAAACATTATTTAGATCGAGAAAATCAGTCAATTTCTTAGTATTCGCTTTGTTTACATTTTATTAGAAAATTCCATTGTCTTTCATTGTCTAGATAACTTTACACACAATACGTTACTCATAATGACAGCAAAGAACATAAGCTAAAAAGAAAAATAAATTAAATAAAAATGTGTTACTTTTGTTGGTCGATGGGCACGTCTGAGGCGGCATCGAAGGGCGGCGGATGTTCGTCGACGCCCGACCTTAGGACCACGGCCAGCTGCGCCCTCACCTCCTCCCACTCGGCCGCCGGCGCCGCGACCTTAGGCTTTTGTACACCCGCCTTTTGTTCTGAACCACAATATTAATTAGCTCTCCCTCCTTTTATCACATCTGACCGTAAATTACTTTTAAAAGTAGTTATACGATTTAAGCTTTGTACGGAAATAAATGAGGGTCATTTGTGTTTTTTTTTGGGGTTGTTAACAGATAAGAAAGGTCTTGTTTGGGTTGTCGTACTGTGTGGAATTAAAAGGGATAGACACTTGGCATCGATGTTTTGGTAAATTATGTTACATACAATATAATTCTGGGTCTAAAATTAAAGGTCTAAATTGAATCGGGTATTCTGAACCGAAATTATTCAAGAAGATGAGAGATAAGCGTCGCCAATGCTTTTATTAGCGACGACTTTATTAGAACCGACGCTATGCTCATAGCTGGAAGCATTAAAGGTTCCACCCTCAAACCAACACTCATCTTACAACATTCGATTGCATTATATATTACGTTGATAAAGCAAATATGCGGTGAGCCCCCTTACTTATCGGCTGAACCGCTAGAAGCTGTAATGATCTGTAGCATAAGCATAAACACAATGTTTGTAGATATTATGCACTGCGTCGGCAGTTCCGCTCATCGTGATGTATGGCGCCACCTATCGTTGTTACCGGTGCATTACACACATTAGAAATTTATCATTTAATGGCCTGGATATTTGCAATTTGTATCAAGCGAATTTTAGAACGCGGGACGGGCTGATGATGTCGCTAAAATTGTGGGATGAACTGATTTTAAAAACGAGTTTTTTGTCACTGATTAATTCAATATTAGGTGGACAGTAAAAATAGGAAGAATTAAAAAAAATATATATTGCAAGATTGTTATTAAAAAAAACTTACTTTTCGGCTTGGATTTAGCTTTCTTCCTCACTTTCTTTTGGACAACTAATCCAGTTTTCTTGCAGAAATGCTCTAACATTTTTAGAAACAAGTGCACCGTTTCCATTAAATCCACTAAGTATGATCTAAAACAAAACAGGAAAATATATTTTTTTTATCTAAAAAAACAATTATTTTCAACAAAAATCGTTATTGAAAAGTGTACAAGAACAAACCTCGGCATTTTATTTTCATCATAATTCAGAAATGTCGAAATGATAAATTCTCTATATTCCAATACATAAAAAATATTGCTCTTCAAAACTTTTGCGGATTCTTTAACACTGGGATCAGTACTTTTGTCCATAGATAAAAGAGTGTTGAGCAACTCCTTATAAGCTCTTAGAGCTAAATGCAGCCGCCTCACCCAAGCTGTGAACTTTTTCTTTTCAACTTTTATCATGTCATAGTACTTCTCCATTTGCTGCTGCACATAATGGAACATCGGGACGGACATTGTTTCACTAAAAAGATTATGTTAGTTAAACAAAGTCAGAATTCTATAATTATTACAAATTATATTTATTTTATTGATGGTTGAAAAAACAAAAAACAGGTCAGGCACACCCAAAATAAACAAATGAGTAAAACTTTTACTGATTAATCATCAAACAATGTTTTTTACATAAAACATATGAATTCAATTATTCTTACCTAACCAAGCCTACTTGAAAATTGTGTCCTCTATTGAATTCCATAAAGAACTTGACTGCCCATAAGTAGTAGGACTCATCATTTTGTTGAGCCTTGGCTCTCACTAAAACATCTTTCACATAATGCATAAGTGGATTGTAGGAGCTGTTCAAGAATTCTATGCAAAATTCTTTCAGGAATAATCTAGGAAAAGAAAAATATTAGTTTGAGCCTTTTAGATCAGCCTGTAAAGCTTCAGAAAAACATGGAGTATAAATAGAAATGCATAATATAATTTTATAAGATAATTTTTTTAGTAAAAGTAAAAGTCAAAGTCAAATAATTTATTTCAACTAGGCACATTAAAGGCACTTTTGAACGTCAAATACATAGAAATAGAACTGATTCTTACTTGAACCGATTCTTATACGAAAACTACCTTTTGGAAGGGGCAACCCCTTCCAAAATGTAGTTTTCGTATGGAGAAGAATGGGCAAGAAACTCCACCTTTACTCTTTAAAAAAAAAAAAATGTTTTACAATATTTGGTATACATCAATTATATAATTACATGTGAAGACGATGCACCGAGAATACAATTACTGTACCACAATAGGTAAAAAAAAAGAATTAAAAATGGAGCAATGACAAATAAATTAATTAAGTAAGTGATAGATATGTGATACGTGATAGGTATGTGATAGATAGTAGTTGTTAAGGGAAGGCTGCTGCACGAAGCAAGTGACCGCAAGCACTTAATATCATGTTTGCTCCCTTAGAGTAATCTTCTTGTCAAGCTGTAGCTAACATATGATTAATTTATCAAATAAAGGACATTATTACTTACCTAATAGCAAAAGCTGACCTCCTCTCTAAGATACCACTCTCAACTGGTCTTTGATTCTTAGGTTTAACTAATTTTGACTTTTTACCTCCTCTGAAGTCTAAATTAGATATTTTGTTCAAAGGTTTCAAGGTAACAATTTCATTATCCGATAAAGATTTCATGTTTTGTACTACATAAGTGCCTCCAAATCGAGAATGCCTGAAAGAAGTTACTTTGTATAAATATACTTAAAAAACATACAGAATCTTCCTCAATCAAAGCTGTTTGTTAGCTGACAACAAGCCTTGGCAATAGGCTGTAAGTTCTATGAAGTTTTATTAACCCATTAGTGTCCTGTAGCAAAGGGTATGCTATTTATGTTGTATAGGTTTATCTCTTACTGTTACACAAAAACAATGATGAATCTAAGGCCTGAATTCCTCTTATGTGTACATCAGTCTCCCGATACATTGTGTTCTATATAGCATGTATGAGGAATTCAGGCCTTACACATCATAATATGGTACAGCCCCAAACATTATAATTATATAAAATAAATAACAAGCGGTAGATCATAATGTTACCTAGTGCCTGAGTATTGTTTAATTTTATTTATCCTGTGTTTATTCTCTGACATTCGTATAGAGAGTAGTTCTTGGTCATCTCTAAGCTTTTCATCAACACTTCTTTGCAATGCAGCATCAGCCAAGCTGCTAGGGTTCTGTTCTCTCAGCAAATGAGATATTATCTCTAGGATATGCATAAAATATTGCTTTTCATTTTCTGATGACATGTACAGGATTATGTCTAGTATACCAGACTGATTTAGAGCCCACAGCACCTAAAAGAAATGATTTATAAATAAATAAAACCCAAAGAATGCTTATAAAAACTTGTGTGTAAATTAAATTAAGCATTAGGATTTAAAATAAAATAGGCCAGGCTCCATATCTTTCCCTATTCTAAAAAGTAGTGTTCACTTGATTCGAGGATTTAAGTGAGTGATTTGTCAACTCGTCCTACATGCCTACGGCCCATTTAGGACGACTTGAAGAAAATCAAAATAAATAATATTTTCATTCTGCTAGTCGTCCCACGTTTCTTTTTGTGTGGAACTTTAAACTTTATCAACGTTTGGTACAGTCAGTAAGATAAGATAATAACAATACTTTTTAAAGAATTTTTAGTTTATTTTCGTTTGTATATTTTTTCGCCATAGCCAGTCTATGGCGAAAAAATCCTAAAAGTCAAATAATATTTTACTAGCAATACTTTTCTTCTTCTCTTTACTTTTACCTTTTCTTCTTCTCCACTTTACTTTTAAATTACAATAATTCTAACCTGATCATGCACACTGGCATCATTCTCTGGTCGCCTTTCTCTGTCCAAGTCAGCAGGGACATGGAGTACATTTCTAATTAGAATCAAAATCCTCTCAATAATAAGTCCAGTATCTTCATCTCTTTCTGACCAATCCTAATAAAAAACAAAGAATATTTATATTTTATGAACTGCTCAAAACAATATCATTAAGGTTTTTCCATCCCTTCCCATGCCCTTGGTGTAGAAATATTGAGAGGATGGATGGATACTATCAAGAGTCTTTTATCGGCTAAGAGCTATCTTCTGCAATGCCAAATTTATCTTTCAACCATGTGATAATGTCCATGATAGCATGAGTTATTGGGTGACCTTTTTTTTTGAGTAATTGATGTTAACAGGTGCATAATCTATACATATTGTAAATTAAAGTCGCTTGTCGTGTTT
The DNA here is from genome assembly GCA_947363905.1 of Lithophane semibrunnea. Taxonomy (NCBI): domain Eukaryota; kingdom Metazoa; phylum Arthropoda; class Insecta; order Lepidoptera; family Noctuidae; genus Lithophane; species Lithophane semibrunnea. Next base: position 7,448,721 of record OX376194.1, on the reverse strand, counting down.
GTCTGCATGTCCGCATTGTTCTTCTAAACCACACAACAGTTTTGATGAGGTTTCCACCATCGTTTAGAGAAGGTAAATATGTATAATATGTTAATATTAAAGTTACATACATCTAAAAAATCTCAATGTTTTGTCAAGTCAAAAAAATTGTACGAAACAGGAGCGAGTCGCTAGTAAAATAATAAAATACTAACAATTTCCAAAACCTTTGCCAATTTCTTAGCAAAAATATTCCATGTATCAACTTTGGTAAATGCATCTTCTTTGTAAGACTGCAAATGTAACAAGATTTGAAGGTAGTTGTGTCTGGCTGTTCTTTCAGCCGGTACTTCTTCTCTATAAAGCAACAGAGCAGGGTTTGTGAGGTTCACTAGTAGCCTAAAACAAAGGGAAAGGATCAGGGGAAGTCATCTGTGGTATTTAAAAGAATGATTTACTTTTTGGTCACAAATCTCACACTAATTGTGACTTGAATAACAAGAGCAGCATAATATCATAGCTATTATGAGAGGTAGCAATAAAAAAATAAAAAAACACAACACCTAATTCTTGTTTATGTCTACAGACATTAACATGAAATATATTAAAAATACTGTTTAGAGAACAACAGGACTTGCCGAAATAAATAATTTTAATCATCAACATATGAAAAACAGACTTTTATGTGCTGTTTAATATGACAAATAAGATGTTTATCTACTTTATTGGTGTTTTATTTTAAATACGAAACTCAATGTAATGATCATACATTGCAGTATTAGTGTGATAATGCCTCTTATTGTAAAAGAATTTAAGGTTAAGTTTAGATATCTCTCTAATAAAGTATGATATGACTTCCTCGAAAATGATTAACGGATGTTTATAACAATAATATTAATTATTGATTAGCTAGTTATCCTTACGCTACATACCTGAGAGTAACGTCGAATAATTCTGTATTCTCCCAGTGATCAACCAGCATAGGCAGAAGATCACTTTGTAACACTTTTGTTTGTCCAAAATGTCGTCTAATCTCATGATCCTCGCCATCACGACGCAAGTAACGAATTAAATCTTTGACTGTGTTAAGAGTAAAGTCATCAATTAAATATTTGCCGGTCTTTTTATCGTAAGTTCCCAAGGCATTGCATGTAGCTGATAATTCAGCTGACAAGAGCGATGTCATGTTTGGAAATTATACACAACACTCGCGAAATACTATAGAACGCATTTATTTATTCACTTTTCAAATAAAACATCATTATTGTGCATAATTTTACACGATTAACAGCAGTTTTGCAGAGTATTTTGCTCCAACTTTTGTTTTGACATTGACATCTGCTTAACGTAAAAAAGCCCGCGAAGATTCAGCGCACAGTTTCGTTCTGAACTTGTTCGTTTAGAAATAATAAAAAGGTTTGTATGGTTATATTATTTGGAAATAAAGAGTTTATCGAAAAGGAACCTGGAAATACTTAAAAATCGAGAAATGAAAACCTACTGCTATCATAGTTTCTGTCTCACCAAGTTTTCAAACCTGATACCGAATGATTCACATATTTTTATGGCCAAACGTTAGAGTTTAGTTAAATTGGTATGTATGAGTTTTCAAATCAAACAAGCAGCTATAGCCATGTATGGCATGTATTCATACTTTGTAACGCGAACCATGACCAATTCTATTTCTATTCTACCAACAACAGATATTTTTTCTAGGAAGTCTTTTGACTTCGACTACCACAATAGGTACCTACAGCTTGGCAAAAAAGAGTATGATGCGGTGACAAATGAAACTAAATATTTTACTATAAGAAATGCAGACATATAATGTTGGCACTACTTTGCCGAAAAGTGCTAGTAGGTTTGAGTCAGTACAAGCAGCCTTTTTAACTAATTGTTTAAATTCTTTTACTCATTTCCCATTTGAAGTGACCTATATGCGGTAGTGGCGCCCTCATTTTTCCAAACTCTTTTTTGCCAAGCTGTACCTACCTACTAACTATAGGTACCTATTTTGGTACGTAAAATGTATATGTCATTAGGTAGATATTTCGCTTCGTAAAACCTTTGAATAATAGGTATGTACTAATATACGTAAATGGTTCATCGTAGTTCGTCTTCTAACAGACACAATAACGATTCATTTACTTAATGGCTCCTACAGACAATGGTGGTCGATGTGGGCACACTGATAGATTACTAACTACTTTGAAGTGTGGTTTTGTGAGCCATGAGGAGTGTACGGGTGCTTAGGAACGAAATGATGAAATGTATAGTGGTGGCCTGTGGTTTAGTGAGTGGCGTAGCGTAGGTACCACGCTGGATAAACATAAACGTATACTTAGCTGGAATGCGGTATTCATAATCATTTAGAATTTCGGAATCGGTAGGTATAGAGGTCAGCTGGGTCTAGGTACCTGCAATTTACACGTTTTAGCACTACCACAGATGAATACAGATGGTTCACTCCGCAAAATAATTTAAATAAAAAGCGACTCTTGCTACGACACAATAAAGTGTAATTCAGGTCGCACAACGCGTTAACTGCTAATACTCGTATAAATAGAAAAACATTAATTTGGCAACCGTTAATGTAACCTAAATAATATGTTAATATGGCAAATACCTACTTCCCTATTGTAGGTATGCTACGGTATTTCACTGCATTTACACATTTACCTAGACGTTTAAGGTACCTACCTACAACACATAGTTATGTTAGGCTTTAGGTACAATGCAAGAGGACACGGCGGGGCTCCACCCAAAGAGCCCCGCCGTGTCCTCTTGGAGGCGATTGGCGGCGGTGACCTCTCGCATCCGGCCCTGGTCCAGGCCATGGTACGGAGTGAGAGGGCATGGGAAGCAGTCACCTCCTTCTGCGAAGCAGTAATGCTCGCGAAGGAGGAGGCGGAACGCGTGCGGGAGAGGCAAAGTTTGCACCCTTACGCCCCTAACCGCCGCCGTTGGAGACGCCCTGGGCGTCGGGAATCCCACGGGCTTGCGGACGGCGAGCAATGGGTAGCTCGCCGTCCGATTAGGACCAGGGTAAAAAAAAGGCTTTAGGTACAAATACAAGTATCTTCATCCGCGCGAAGATCAACCCAGCGGGGAGTCAGGTAAGGCCTCTGTTTCTGAGATTAGACCTTGTTGATCTACGTACTACCTACCTATATACTCCTGTTACTATAGTATTTGCTCTGAGGGGCCCTCACTTCAATAATAAAAAAGTAACGGCTGGATTTCCAATATCTACCTACCTACGCATTTTCTATTGAGGACCTTTCCGTATAAAAGAAAATGTTTGCTTTTGTTGTTAAAAACATTAATTTTCTTATTCAGCGGTACTAGGCCCAAGTTCGTTTTAACATAACCAGAGTACCTACCTAATCCAGTCCAAAAATTTTGTTTGAGAAGTTTGTTTATTCTTGTGACTCTTAGTTTATTTCAAGAGGGGAAGATCAAATGAATAAGTGTGCGATTAAGGAACAAAAGAATTAAGGCAAGAGGTCAAAGGGGTTGGAATTTTAGACGTCGGTATTTCATTTATAAGAACGTAGTTAGGTATACAGGGTAACTTTTGAATGACTTTCCATTTGTACCTATGCTGGCTGTGTCACTGAACTCTCCGGATCTTCATTTTGATTTCGTTTTTTTAGGAGTAGGTAGGAACGGAGTTTTCTAACATACGTTTATGGACAGAGGGCCTAGACAAGTGACAATCGCTTCGGAAGCGTTTCGTATTTCTAAATACAACGACTTTCAACAGGATTGACATAAGCTTTTCGATAGCTTTTATCGGTCCTATACATTTTTCTTTTCCATCATCGGTATCGCTGATAGAATGTCATTTTGTCTAGGGACTCAGGTAACAAAACATATTTTTTTCTTTTGTCGATATAAAATATTGGCCGCAACGTGCCCAACTGTTAAATTATATCCCACTAAAACTGTGGAACATATGGCCAACTGTTTACTTCGTGGCATTTATTACTCGAAGCGCTCTGAAATATTGTTGAGGTGAAACAATGCTCCGGGAACGATACCTTCACTACCTACTTGTAGAGACATGGACCCACTAATTAAACAGTTTCCTTTACCGATACATTTGTTAAAGTCGTACCTACCTACCTGCTACCTACCTATAACCTGCTACATGTATGGCGTACATCTTAATTAAATACATAGTAGGTAACTACCTATACTATACGTTTACGGTCTTCTCATGAACTGTCTTGTATTAGGTGAACCGATCAATATAAATATCTATAGGTACCTATAAGTAGGTACCTACGTTGTTACAAGAAAACAGCTGTTGTCATCCCGTGAATGCCTAGGCTAGGCATACGGATTGGTGATCGAAATGGTAGGGATCAAACTGTGCTATCTATGGCACAGGCCACACATAAACCCTCGCCAGACGCCATTTATGTGTGGCCTGCGCCTATGTCCTCGACAAACATATAAATAATACCATGGATACTTAGGAGTTCCCATTAAAAAAAATAGCACTTTTAAAAGTCATTCCCGTTTACAAGCACTTAAATAAAGCCTTTTATTTGCAAGTGCGATATTTATATCTTAATGGGGGTTTAAGAGTAGCGTTGGTACCTAATGCTCTCGGCTTAGCTTACAGGCAAAACTAAGAGGCAAAAACGTAAGTGAGACCAACTATCTAGACTAGACTTTACGGAAGAGCTTTTTGTCATTCCAGGTTTAAGCAGCCTGCAGTAAATACCTAATGAGCATTAAGCATGCTGCCGGCTTAACGTTCGTAGTTTAAATAAAACGTTTTATTCTGAGAATCTCTTCGCAAATTAAATAGAAAAGTATTTACTGTTGAAATTATTTTCTAGTGCTTTTGGATATTAAATAATTGAGAGTTGAAGCTACAAAAAACCAGCCAAGTGCGAGTCGGACTCGCGCACGAAGGGTTCCGTACCATTACCTATAAAACGGCAAAAAAATCATGTCTGTTGAATGGGAGCCAGGAGAACAGAATAAAATAAATATTTAAGGGATATTTATTTTATTCTGTTTTTTTAGTATTTGTTGTTATAGCGGCAACAGAAATACATCATCTGTGAAAATTTCAACTGTCTAACTATCACGGTTCATGAGATACAGCCTGGTGACAGACGGACAGACGGACAGACGGACAGCGGAGTCTTAGTAATAGGGTCCCGTTTTACTCTTTGGGTACGGAACCCTAAAAAGAAATTGACACTTTTGTGTGGATAATGATGATAGAATAAAATACTCAAGAATTATCATTTATTTCAAACGTTGTATTTCTTGAGGCTCGTAGCAAGTGTCGTAGGCGTCGTAGCCCGTAGCAGTCACTCGTAGCACTTTTGACACATGTTGCGTTTGGAGATATCCAACAGAGACAGAGCAGCCATTGAATTCAAATTGTGTTAAAATGGAGGCCACACGCGATCCCAAAATGACCTATTGGCATACTAATTTATTGGATAAACCGGTACCCACTGGTTTTATTAATTTTACGCAAAAACAATACCAATATATCCGCGCAAATAACAGAATATCGTATTCATGGAGCAATAATTAAAACACATGAGCTCCATTATATTAGCATAACACAATAAACCAATCTATTAACGTAAGCTAATGTGCACGCACTAAATACAGGGTGTAGTAAATCTTGTATTTTGCGTTGTAGCCATTGCTAGCGGGACGAGATAATCCGGACTATTGGTGTCGTGCCAGAACGCAGCCCGAGCATTGTCGGGTTGCTGGCTCCCGGCCAGGGATAATGGGCTTTACACCAAATGGATTTGCCTACCGAGGTCAACGTAAAACCTGAAAGGTACAGATTAACGGCAAATAAAGCCTTTAAACCACTTTTATAATGCAATCGATGCTGACGGAACGGCATAATGGCCGTGTTTAAGCTTTTTATGACAATATGTTTTGGGCGGTGATTTTGTTATATTATTTTTATAATTATGTAGTAAACATAGAAGGTCAGTTTTTATTTAATACGTGTAAATCAAACCTGAAAAGGAGAAACGTACAACATACTAGCTAGCGTAATTAGTTTCTAAGTAAAGTCTTAAACTAGAGAGGTTACAATTAGGTAATCCTTATCCTTACTTAATATTACAAACGCGAAAGTTTGTAAGTATAGATGGATGGATGGATGTTTGTTACTCTTTCACGTAAAAACTACTGAATGGATTTGGATGAAATTTGGCAAATAGATAGTTTATAACGTGAATTAACACATAGGATACTTTTTATCGCGATATTCCCACGGGATCGAGACTTACGCGGGTGAAACCGCGGGGCGCAGCTAGTGGAAAAATAAATTTGTAGCGGATAGTATAGTAGGTACTATTAGATCCCTAAATGATAAAACTCTCCTTGACAGAAAAGTCACTTTGATCTTTCATGTAGAATATACATAAGGAATGCCTACCTATGAAAAAGAAGCCAAAAAGTAAATCTGTGGCTTAGATCAATTAAATTGTGTAATAAAAACCTCATCCATTTCATCAAATAGATCTACCTAATCAGGGTTTTGTTTAGATATGGTTACAGGTACCTGCTTGATAACCTTTTTATCTGTTTAGCGAACATTTCATTTCATCCGTCCCGTGCAAATACTTCTACCCTTTCGCCGATGTGCCAACAGTCTTTGATCCTTTTAATTGACATTCGGTTTGCAGATAATTTCACGAACGCAAAATATTTGCGTTTAGGTAAGTTTTCAGTCTACCTTAAATGAAAAATTTAAGATATTTTCATTTGACAGCGATAAATTATGAGTGAACAGCCTCCAGAGTGAACTGGAACGTGGCACAAAGCGCGGAGCTTAGAAACCTCTAAAGTTGTTAGATACCTGTCTAAGATGTTCTCTTAACAGAATAAGCCATTCAGTCGTCAACTTAGTGAAATGGTAAATTCATTTTCTCACAATTTTCTCTTCTTTTATGATACTTTTTGGAGTCGCAGAACTTTTTCGAGAAATAAAAGGGTTTACCCACCGCTGCGAGACGGAAAGATTCCGTATTCTTTGGGGACCGCGAACACAATGAACGTGCCATAATGAAACTGTTCCCTCTGCGATTATGTGTAAGTATATCACTCATTTATTTACCCTACTGTAGTTGTTTAAACTACTGTTGATTCGTAGGTTTCTGTTTGATTTGCATTTGTTTGGAAAGGATTGTTAATTAAATCCGATTAATAGCCTACCTACAACTTGATTGAACACAATTTACCTGGCAATAGAAATTCTAACTTAAATTAAAATATGTAAAGAATTGAAAGTCTTTGAACTTGAAGTCAAGCTCTATTAAAATCTCGTTATTTCTGAAGTACCTATCTATTGTAACTGTTATTTCAATACTCATCACTTTCATTTGTATGGAATTTAAACTGTGTTAAGATTTTCATTTTGATTTTTATCTTAAGACTATGTGTCTTGAATTTATAAATAATAATAATGATGTATTGTAAGACGTCGGTAAATGTTCGTTGGGGCAAAAATATATAACTTGATTTTGATTATCCAATTGACTATCAGCGATGGTCTCTAATGTAAAAGGTACGTCTAGACAGTCATAGAGGTAAATCTGCGTGAAAATAACATCTGAGGTCATTCCCAGCTTTGAGGTCAGTGACCCGGGGCTATATTTAAGATACAGGTGATTATCTCACATTTAGACACACAGAGATATAAGTAGGCGTTTGGTTTCAGACTGTCAGTCTTCTTAACTATGTGGTGGTATGATAATAAAGTGATAAAAGACTTGATAAATAACAAAACAAGTTCAGGTCAGTAATCCTTTCACAAGATTAATTTAAATTACCAACTTTAAGTAGGTAAGCCTCTCAGGAAATGTAATAAATACTATAACTACTCAACTGAAAAATAGGTACATGGCACATCATATAAATACAATGCTGCAAAAAGAAGTAGGTACCTAAAGTGCCTATGCTGCTGTAAGTTGCCAAAGCTGGATAATACCTACGTAAATATACGTTGGAAACTCGGCAGCCATTTAATTTTATAAATACTTTGGACCCACGTGTACTTCAATCTATAAACAAAACAAAAGTGAAACAAAAGGGATTTAAAAATGTTTATTCATCAATCCCCTCATCAATTTAGGGAAATTTTGCCGTTCTAAGCTCAATCTTGCCCTCTTTTAGGGTCGATGATAAAATAAAAATGCTCTTTTGATCCTTATTTCCTCAGGGAACAAGAGAATATACCTACTGGAGTCACTGTGTGAAACTTTTAAAATTACACCTCATTAGAGGAGTCGCGTGTATATTAGCGTGAAACGATTGTAAGTGAACGGAGAATGACCCCCTTTCACCCTAACTACCAACTCCAACGTTCTTCATATATATTGCGAGAGCACTGTCCTTGCCATCACACTTTTATTTCTTACGGCTTCCATTTACGTGTCATTTTACGGAGAATGTTCCTGTCGCGACTTCACTCACTCTACGTCCTAAAAGCAACCCACTTTTATACTAAATATTTATTCATACACCTCAAGAATAAGATATGTACGTGCCCGAGCCTAAGTACATACATGAAATATTTTTAGGCAAAATTTTCAGAATGTTAACCGAGTCGGCCGGAGCTTTTTTAACATTTATAAAGCATATTTTCGCTTCTGTTAATAGAAAACACGGTCGCAATTTATTCATGACATGCCAAAACGCATTCTATTTTGATTTTACGGATGAAATACAGGCGCAGAGAATATGAAGTTGTTTTGCTACCACCGTAATACTGCTTTATTTATAGCGGTCGCTTGTAGGGGCAATAAACGAAGTGGTCATCCGTCAGCCGCACTCTTGAGTCAAAGGAATGTAATCAAGACATTCATCACGAGCTCACAACACTCAAACGACCAAAAACATTGTGCGGTATGTATAAGGTGGCACCTATCTACTCGCAATGTCAAAGAATGATTACTTAGGTTTTTTTTATGTTTGATGGATGAGGATATATTGTCACGTAACATTATTCACATTACTTTTTAATAAATGAAATATAGCGTTCAGCAGATGTTTTGAACAAAACGAGAATGTGTGACAAACGACAGCGTCATGAGATGATCTACAAAAAGGATATAAGTATTATAAGAGAATGGTTCGTTGGGTCGGTATCTCCGCGATGCTGAACCCTGTACTCACGGGTGGGTACCCATGCACGACGCTAAACGTTCCTCATTTTTCTATAGTTGGAGGAAAATTGCTGTCGTATTTCCGGCTCACATGTCCTTAAGCCGGAGACAACGAGATTATCCGCGGGGAAATAAAATGGAGACACGAGAATCATCAATCTTACCCGTACAATCTTGTTGATGGAACTAACGAAATTACTAATTATATATGAAAGTTTGTGTGTTCTAAAACTGCTACCTAGTGTATTCAATTGATTGATTACTTGTTAACTAAACTTATTTATTTACATTTTTTATCTTTTAATATAAATATAAAAAACTTTTTCATCAAATTCATAAAGGTTCAGGTATCAGCCACTTCAAAAGTGGTAAGTAAGTAAAGTTCTATAACTCCCTTAGTAAAAATACTTAATATTACATTTTAATTGTTGTAGAAAAGTAGTAAAAGTAATTACAGGGGACAAGTAAAAGTTGGCCGCAGTCCCACAGCCGTCGGTCTGGCCTAGCAAAACTTGTGCCAATTATAGCTGAGGTGACCATGAGCTGCCGAGCCTCTGATTAGGAAAATATCCTCAACTTAAACAGATTCATTTTGACAAAACCCTCAAGCGAAAGCCCTTAATACACTTTAATACATATTTTTCTCTTATAGCTTAGCGGATACTTCTCTTCCGTGATTTGTGTTGGCCATTTATTGTTTATCAAAGTATTTTTTCCAATAGGGGAAGATAAAGTCAACCATTATTCTTGAGGGGATCGACGAGGATTTCCACATTAAGGGCCTTGAGCGGAAAATCACCAAACGTTTGAATTTAATAGGCACTTCTAATCACGCTTGAAGACAGTTCAAGAAACTAGGGGCGTAGGGCCACCCTGTTAATAGCCCAAGTACCACGCTAAGGGGCGCCGCTAGGTCTTATCTCGCCGCTTCCGACGACGTTGACTTACATTTAATTGTCCAAGTTTTATTGTAGCCACCCTAATACCAATATTGGAACCAAAGAACTGATATAGATCGAAGTTTTGAATAACATTACTGATACTGTATTCACATTGAGATTAGAATGATACTTTCCATGTGTGCGTACCTACCTATCTAAACTTCTTTGTTACGTAAAAGCCGTAAAGGGAATGGAAATGTGGTAAGGAGCGAACGTATTTTTTTGGATTTCAAGAGTTTTTCCTCTAGGTTAATCCAGTGCCTTATAGTATAAAACGTGTTTATGGAACTTATACAGTTCCAGTTTGTTGGAACGACATTTTTATCTGCAGTATCACACGAGAGAACATAACATGGAGCCAGCTATAAAATCATAAAGTTAAAAACGTAACACGGCACGCTAGCGGTCATTGGCTCATGCAGCAAGGAACAACAGCCCGGAGAACAATTCAATTTACTTTTATAGCCCGTGCTGATCCCCTTGTGCGGATCAGCTTCCACGGGAACTAATCATCGAATCTGCGCCTTGATTCGTTATCTGTTCTTCGCAACTGATTGCTTTTAAATCCCAATACTCGGTCGTAAAATACGTCGTTTGATGGCCATAGTGGAAATAAAAATACTTTTATGAATAGAGCAATAGTTGGATCATACTTTAACGGATGTCGTTAATAAAAATTACATTAGGAGCATGGATGTTTATCCTATTTTGACGGGTCATAAATATATGCACGTAAGTACATTCTGGCTATTTTATGAGGGCTGCAGGTGATGACCTTTTTTTTGAAACCAGCGTCTTGCATTTCAAATGCTGGCAAGAGTACAGCCATAAATATACATCCACCCCATCTCAACCTGTCCCGCGCATTATGGTTTTATTTTGCAGATTCACAGTAAGTAAGTCTCGGTGGGCCGCTGGGGGAGGCTCGCGGCCCGTAGGTTAAGTATCACTACACTAATTCCATCAACGTCAGTGATTAAAAATTAAAAGATTTATTAGTGGTAAAAGCTTCTTATGAAAGTTTCATTAGGCACTTGGTCTTCTATGGTATGTTAAACGGTTTCAAAGTAAGTAATATTTATTATTTGTACATTCAAACATGTTTATAAATACAGAAATCTAACTAAATGTTACATTGTCTACTAAAGTGGTACCTAGTTAATAAATACTCCACAAAATGTTTTACTGAATATCTTTACGGCAAGTATTTATAACACAAAGATTGCATGCGACCCAAAGTTTTAAACCAAGAGAACATAAATAAAAGTTAAAATGCCTGAAAGTTTTAAAGATTTTCGTTTCCGCTGAGTTATTCAAAGCATATTGTCTTCGCTTTAAATCACTGATGTGAGTAAACCAAGAAGCCAACCTAGTTTGAAAAATTGTTCTCAGAGGACGAACCCTTACTGTAACCTTTTTCTTTTATCCCGCTCTGCCTAAACTACAATTCTCTCAATTTACTTTCCGCAAAGGAATGTATTTAGGTATGTTTGTTTTGATGTTGGGTATATACGTAGTATGTATTTCTTTATACATACCTAATTACCTATATTGCCTTCTGAAGTGATTACCTCATATGAAAGTATATTATTTATCTAATAAATAACTACCTAACTGAAAATAAAACGTTGAAATATTAAAATAAAAAACCGTGAAATAAATGTCTTTTATTTTATTATCTCACTTTATTCACCTATACATTATTCTCTATGATTTCTCCGGGAAGTTAACTTCTAACTACGTAATTATTGTAAATAAAATTAAACCATTACCTACCACAATAATCTGCAAGCTGGAAAATATGGAAACCGTCACGTTAAAAATTATGTTATTTCACTAATAAACTTATTTATTAATGAACAGAAATGAATAAATCAAGTTTCCAGATTATACCTATTGACAGAAAAACATACTTTACGTGCGAAAGTCACTAATATGTCAGTGATGGTTTACTGCACGGCGAGTTTGACGGTTACAAATCAATTTTTCAGTGGCAGTTTCAGGGTTAACTGACACAGACTAACCATAATCACATCGTGTTGGTGAATTATGTTTATCATCACATGGATTTGCAAAGCTTAATTTTAGACTAATGAAATTAAAGTAACGATTCCTAAACATACGTTTTTCGTTTCTGTATTTACAAATGAATGTGTTTACACAAAATTTTAGTTTTCTGGTTTTAATGTTGTCCTAGTAATTATCTTTGAGTTTAAAATTGAATGTAAACTTTTCATTTACTTACAGTTAGAAAATTACCAGGAAAAGCTCTGTAGCCGACAGAACTCAGTACCAATTTAAATGATGTTATACGAGACTAAATATTTCAATTTTTTCTGTATTCGAGGCACGTATAATATAATATTCATTAAGATACAATTAATCATCATTTTCTGAATATTCTTATATAATTGACTCATTATTCCATTATTATTGCGAGCATCAATCTATTTTGTTCCGGAATCGGATCCAGGAGAGATCCTATCAAATATTTATTTCCTTTTCTTTATCCCCTTGCTCTATTGTTAGAGTATAATAGATCCAGTATCCATTTACTTTTAAATTAATGAAACCTACTGTGAATGTATACATTTTAGGTGATTAAAGTTGTATTGTAGCTCTCTGAAAGGAAGATTTTGCAATTTTGTTATAAACTCACCCCAAGGTGTACCTGTTCTGTATGTAGGTCAAAGTGAACGATTTATGCCAATAAATAAAATAACAGCAGCCTGTATATATTCCGATTTTACCTACTTTAGTTCCACAAGAGAAATCTGACCAAGTTTTATGAGTCGGGCAGCGCGTCCCGTCGTCCCATGTAAATTTTATCGTCTCCCTGAACAAAGCATCGTGTGCTTGGCTTGCTGTTCATTCCCTTTATTATTCACTTACCAAGCAACATCTGAAATGTATTACAAATGTAACGCATATCCCAATAGTACTGCTGACATGTTGTCTACTTTTAGATACCTAGAATCCACAATTTTAACACAGCCTTACCTCTATCCTATTTATTCAGGTAGGCTCTTCATTCATACAAAGGACTAGTACATTTACATTCGAAAAGAGACGATCATCAAAATATTCAAACAAATAGTGCGCCTCGGGACTTCGTTTATGTATCTATATTATGTATTATCACATTTCGGTAACTATGTACGCGATGATTGTATGTATGCGTGTATGAACCACCTTAGGTACCTATAGTAGAGGTTTTAGTCATATCAAAGACTCACGCCGCCGTCGTTCTAAGTTTCATATCATAACGGAATAATCTTGTCATACTTTACTTTTAATGAATTAATGTTTTTGAATAACATCACACATTTCTCTGCCCTTGCCATTAAAAACTTACCTTATACCATAGATATAAGAAAGCTATGCCTAATACCTACGCAATGTATGTAACCGATTTTTTTTTGTTCTTTTTTTTTCAGGGACTTTTATTAAATCCGATAAGGCATGTCAGCCCCATTATAACCTAACCTATTTTTAGTCCTGCCTGCCTGTTTGGGACACCTTAAGCAATTCCTCTAAAAGCAATTCATTTCCTGAATTCCCAGTAGCAATTCCTCTATTTTTTGTAAAATAGTGACACATATTAACTGAATCATAAGGTACTTACTCAATTCAATTAATATTCGAATCATATTTGGTGTAAATATTGCTGAATGAAAATGACGTAGGTATTTAATTTAAAAGTATTATAATTTACTATCAAAAATCCAATTTAGGAATCTCCATTCAAAACTGTCAAACAGATGAATTGCATAACATGAATTGCACGCAGACAATATATTGACTTGTCAGTTTGTAACATTTTACGTCTCTAAACAGCGTCACTTTCTGGATCAGCCAGAATAAAAAAAGTGCACATATGTAATGTATTGGTTTTGCGCAATTGTCTCAATAGCTCCCTTCCCGTCTGGTTCTTGACTCATTAAAAAACATAATCAAGTCTCACGGGCTTGATTATGTTTTTGTCTGCCCTCGTCATAATATGATGGCAGCACTACCACGTTACCACAACCGCAACTTCACCCGCTCGTCGGGACACTAATGGTAAGTAGAGAAATAATGAAAATATGTATAAATACATTGTTGCCACATGTCACGTAGTGTGCCCTCAGCATGTGATGGCGGTCGGCGCGGGCGCGGTCTACCCGCGACTGGCTGGACCGCAACCACAATGCTTCACTCATACGTCTGCCTAGCCGTGCACTGTTTTGTAACTAGCTGTAATAGGAATAGATAAAGCTGCACTTCACTTCTGCTCACCTTCATTACTTATGGAACATTATTTTGTGCACAATTTCATGCACCTAGGTACACCACATTATAAACTAAGTGAATTAGACTGTGCGTTGTCGTCAGTGAATTTAAAAAAATTGAGATTTTAGTTAAGTAGATGAACATAATAATTTCATATATACATACTAGCTTCCACGCGCGGCCTCGCCCCCGTGGTATTTCGATAAAAATAGCCTATGTCCTTCTCCAGGTCTACCCCCTGTGCCAAATAACATCGAAATCCGTTGAGCTGTTTTTAGCGAAAAACGTAACAAACAAACTCACTTTCGCATTTAAAATATAATAATATTTTTATACAATGTCAAAGTTTGTATGTTTAGATGTTTGAATGTTTGTTATTCGATCACGCAAAAAGGCTGAACGGATTTGGATGAAAGACACAAAAATAGTTTATAACCTGGATTAACACGTCATTATACTTTTTATCCCAGTAGTACGTTCAAAACAACATGTCTTCACAAACTTGACGAGGACCTAATATTTAGTATATTATATTTGCTTCGTAATTCCCAATTTCCGAAGCCAAGATTTAATATTATTCAAATAAAGGGCAAATATTTAATAACGTGTAATTACCGTCAAGTATGAGACTTTCCGAAAATCATTCAATTAATAATAGATCATTACAAGAACAAAAAAGGTCCCGCGAACTCATATCATTTACCATAAATTACGGGCTTCAGAGACATTGTAAGCCTACCATACAAAGACTATTACATCCTTTATCGACAAAAAATACAGTGTTATATTTTTGCGTGAATGCGATGACTGAATGAATCTACACCTGTAACCTTATAAATAATTATTTAAGTGTGCTTTTTTCGATATTAAAGTATGTCCCACCAGGCGGTGTTCGTTTTTGTACTGTTACTTCGACATCATGCTTCTTATAATAGCCTATATAATATAATAGCCTATAATAACCAATAATAGCCTATAGTAGCTTATAATAGCCTATATACAGGGTGTTAGGGTAAACACCGTTATCCTTGTAACCAGTGGTTTGGTTTCATTTATAGAACGTAAAATCAATGGAAAATTACAACTTTTTTTTTCTTTTTTTTAAATCAACATTTTACCACAAACGACGCAAGTTCGTTGCCCTATGCGCTAGGGCAATGAACTTGCGTATCAATACGGGCGGGGGGTGCGGGATGTGACCTGACCGGCCGCGAGCGCGACCCCTCCCTCAGTCAGTCAGCTGTTTCGCTAGAGAGCACGGTGTCGGATAGAAACTTTTTAAAATCTTTTAATGAAAATGACGTTTGTTTTTTGTTGTGTTCAGTCATTTATTTTTATATTTAGGTCAACTACCCATAGTTTGAAGGACAAGAGTGTTTACCCTTACAGCCTGTAATATAATAGCCTATATTATAATAGCCTTTTAAAATTGTTTTTTCTCTATTCATATTATCGATCTGTCTGGATAGCAAGACGTAGACTTATTAACTTGTTATGTTTACATCGCCGTCGACGGTCGGCTAACAACAGACGGCCATTGGTCGTGACAACTTTAAGTATATAATCTTGGCGTGGTAACGCTGGGACTGTACAATACTATAAATAAGCCATTATTATCATACTGTTTCACATTTGCATATTTGTTAATTTTCTAAAAAGAGTTTTTTTTATATGCATCATGCATCTAAGTAATTTATAGAGATAGGCCGATTATGACTTTGGCCGACTTATAGCCGACTGGCCGACTAGTCGGTTGCCAAAAGACCGACTAGTCGGCTAAGCCGATAATTGCTTTGGATGAACTTCAAGTACTTCGGTACGTTCTTCAGTAGAAGTTCTCGTTTATTTTTTTAAAATTATTTTGTATTTAGTTGAAATTATATTTTTCTAGATTTAAGTTCAATTACTGACTACTAAAGGAAGAGTACCTACTTCAAGGCGGATTCTAAAATTAAAATAGGTTATTAGTTCATTTTAACTATGTTCGCCGACTACAATTAATGTGGCCGGATAGTCAGCTTTCCCGAATAGTCAGTACATCTAGGGATCTAAATTATTGTGTATAATAATTTACCTTGTTTTCCAATTTGGCACAGATCTGTCTAATATCAATGAGATCGTATCTCTCTAATGTCATTGATCAATCTGTTTTCTACTATCAATCACCAGATTATATCCAATAGATCGAATAATAGATGAAAAAAATAGCCACGCCAGGTCTCGATCGTATTTTGTTATTGTGATTTGTTTGTGCTTCAACGAATGAAACAGAACGGGGCCTTACTGGGAACTTTAAAAAGTTTTAAAGCAAAAATACACTAACGAGTTACAATTCAGCATCTAAACACCCTTTTTAATATTTCTTTTGTAGGTACTAACCGTCCCCACTATCCATACTAACCGATATAACACTATTTTGATAAACATAAGACGATGTACTGTGGAGTACAAATATTGCAGACTCATCGAACTCGGCGCCAACATAAGATATTGGAAGAGGGTTAGGCAGCCGGACCAAATCTGTACCTATTATGGTAATAGAGTCCGACGTCCAACAGTTTTGATGATAGAGAGCTCACTAGTAAAATATTTCATCTAACATCAATGTTTATTCAGTGTGCTGCCGAGCATATTTTCATATTGAAACGGGACACTGAAATAGTTGGAGAGTGCTTGGCAAATCGCGATTCAATATGAAAATTCAATCCCCTAATGAGCTATTGAGTGAGCAATACGATATTATTTGACGTGCGAAACGATAAACACGTGAAAAGTTCATTTCAACGGATAAACGACTAATCAGTAGTTTGAACCACGGGCAAACATAAATAAATGTCGTTTAAACGTTGTCGATTGCTTTCTTTAGAGAGATACACACTGGATGGTGGGTACGGACGCAGACGGAATGTTCGAGAGCTCACTCCATTCGCCCCTTGTTTGTCTGTCAACACAAATATTGAAAATCCATTAGCAACCACCGTTCGAGCGCAAAAAAGTCGATATTAAAAATAACAAAGAAATCGGGCCGTTCAAAGTTTCTCGTCGCGAAGGGGAGTTACTTTCAGATGTTTATGTTATATGTACGACTTGTACAAGTATCTGCATGCGAAATGCGAGAACATTTCGACGGTTTATGTAGTGAATTAGTGTTTTGGAAACAGTGTTTTGCAAGCCAGGTCCCCAGACACACATTTGTGTTGCGTTTCGCCGTCAATTATTGTTCCCTATCAGCTATGGCTACTGGCGAATATTCCTACTAATACGAGTGTTTAGACGGTTGAAAAAAGTTTTTATTACTTTATTGATGTTGGGGAAATATTAAATGTTTGTACATTTCAAAACAGACGATAGACAAAGTTAAAATTTCAATTCTTGCCTTCTATTTGCCTTGTACTGGTTTGCTTATTCAACTTTCATTTGTGAACTGAATCAACGAAATCGTTCTTCAATATTTATCATACTTACCTACATTATTCAAAAATTGTAATCGTGTTGTTTGTTTGGCACTAATTAAAATTGATTAATGGATTTCCATCCTAATATTATAAACAGAAATGTATAAATAGTAATAAGTATCTAGGATTTATTGTATTTAGGATTAGTGAGCAGGATTGCCTCGTTGGTCTAGTGGCCGCAAATGCTACTACTGAGCATGAGGTCCCGGGATCGATTCCCGGATCGGGCAAAGTGTTATTGGTTTCTCCATGTGGAATTTCGAAAGCGATACGGCCGCCCATTGTATATTTTGTAGTGTTTGTTTTTTCCTTTTGTTATATATTTTTGTGGTGTACAATAAAGTATATATAAATAAATAAATTTCTCAGTAGCAGCCCGGACTCTGGATTTGTGTCCTATTGAGGGCAATAGGCTCGCCCCCTATTACAAGGGACTTAAACATAACTGGCGAAATGTCGGTGTACACGGACACCTCTGCCCAGCCTCAGCCTCAGATCTCAATACAAAATACCTTAAAATTCGGGCGTTTCCCTTTATCTTTTAAACATCTACAACTTCTATTACCCTTCGTAACGCTGGGTTATAAATAAACAGCCCTTTAACCTTTAACCAAAACTTTGTTCCAAATTCGGATACACTGATTATCCGAAACAGCTATAAAGATTGTAATCACTAATAACGTCGGCAGTTCACGTGTTTCTGCAAGCGTGTAGTGTAAAGTGTAACAATGCGGTACAAATTGGCAGTGAGGTGAAACCACGCGTGTGCTAGGCGCTCGCGTCGGCAGCGCACACAACGACTAATTGCGACAGACGTGACTCACGACGCGTACTTGTCATATACGAACGTACCTACACGAATATACCCGAATATATCCGAATGCACTTAGCTGAATATGTGGAATAAGCAGCGGTTTGGGAGCGGTAGGTACATACCTAATTAAGGTCGCAAAACGCAGTTTTCCTGGAATCAACAAACAGTTGCCCTACCAATGCCATAATAAGTTTCAGAGTAGGTCATGGCGACAGTTTAAAGTTAATGCGCACAACGTATAAAATCGCTTGACGCTTCGCACGACGCTTCGCATAACGTTTCGCGTAACACTTCGCGTAACGCTTCGCATGACGCTTCTCATGACCCTTCATATTATAATGTATGTCTAATAACAGTGTAATAATAACACGCTCCCTATAGTACAGCCAGCCTCAAAAAGAAGTATACATCGACAAGAATTAATTTATTTGTCTTACAACCCCTGTTCCATAATTTTGTAGCAATGTGTACCCATAAGAGTATTACACATTGGGTACTTAATTATATCTACACAATACAGTATTAAGGAACATAAATTGTAGACAATCATACGAAACTTGTCATCTTTTTGAGGCTGACTGTATAGTCACGGGCATAAATAAACTTACGCAAAATTAAAAAGCAGTTTTCTCGTGAAATAGCGATAATAACTTTGAGAAAATACCTATTTCTCAATAGTATGGTTCCGATAAAACGATAATTGTAACACCAAAATGTTTACACAACCAATACTTTAGGACATCGCTTTTGAAGCTTGCGTAACTGTAAGGTATTTATGCTCGTGACTGTACATCGGATTCCGAAATCAACCAGCAGGTTTGTAACCAATTAAAAGTAGTTGAACCAGACCAAGCCAAGAGATTGGTCAACGGTGCGGCGGCATGCTCCTAACTAACCAACAATTGGTCGATTAAACGTGGTTATTGTGGCGGTAATCTCCCGTGACCGTTCATTGTAGCGGTCTGTAATGAGGCCCAGTAGCGTTTGAAGTTTGTTGCTGACCGTACCTCATGTTGGTTTGAAATTCTTTAGTAGGACTACGGAACTAGGAACTGAACTATCTATATCTATACTCATTATAAATTAAAGCTGCTTTTCGTGTGTCTGTGTGACCGCATTGTTATCTTATACGGATTTAGATACCGTTTTCAACATCATTTAGAGAATTTATTCCGGAAGGTTATTTATTGTGTAAAACATAATATTAAACTTAATAATATTACTTAAAAAATTAATAATATTACTCATATATTATAAAAGTTGCCAGAATTCTTGATGTTTCGCGTAGTTGTAAAAACCGTGCGTAGCAGTAGGCGTAGCATGGCGCTTTCTATCTCTACGAAGAATAGACATAGCTTTTTCTATACAAAGTGACAGTTCGTTTCTTCATTTTTGACATCCACTGTAGAAATCTTTCTACAATCTGTTATTTTGTCTTTCATTTCTAAAAGATCTTTGTCTAGGTCTTTTTATATGTAGACTATTTCGGAAGAAAGTTTTCTATCCTTACTGTCAAAATCACACTGACAACCGATAAATCCTATGATAAAACAAAGAATTCTGAGTCGAATTAAGTTAAAGAGTGAATTTCGTAAAAAGTATAGTCGACTCTTTCTACTTTGCTGCCGTCTCGTATTGTCTACTGTCTACAGGAAAAGTCATTTTTGTCTACTCTTCCGTCGACAAAACGGTGCTCATGCTACGCCTGCTGGTCGCTAGTCCTAACTAATATGATAAATGCGAAAGTGAGTTTGTTTGTTTGTAGGACATAGGATACTTATCTTCCGGATATTCCCACGGGATCGAGACTTACGCGGGTGAAACCGCGGGGCGCAGCAAGTTTTATATATTTTCGGTTTCTTGCATCGTGCCCCATTTATTCTCATGTTCACAGCAAGTAGCTGATAAAATATATTTTTTTATTCCATCCGGGAAACTTACAGCTGACTTATGATTTTAAATTATTCAAATATAAAAATAAAATATTTGTTCCGCAAAAACTATTGAAAAAATATGCCATAATATTCACAATAACACGTTATAAGTAATCAAGCCTGATCGCTACACAAGTACTACATGTTTGATAGTCAATATTTCCTGGGTATTAATTTAATTAGTCGACAATAATTGAGTTCACAATTGATATCCCTGGGGTGATGTCACGTGTCCCGCCTACGTTCGGGGAGCAAAATCCAGTTATCGTCGGTGATTGGGCCCACAACGCCTAGCAATACGATTATACGAGGAATCAATATCAAACTAAGCGGGAAATAGCTTCGAACAATATAAGGTGTGTACCGATAAATAACGTGGTTTTGCTTTGTAGTTTATTTTTGTTTATATTTAGTAATAAGAGAGTGAGTGAGAGTGAGCAGCTCGTGGCTACGTAATAACAGCCGCACGGGTCGATCCATCAGGTTAAGCTACGCTTGCCGGGGTTGGTCCGTGGATGGGTGACCATCTTTACATATATAGAGACTCCTCCGTGCCTCGGAAAGCACGTTAAGCCGTTGGTCCCGGCTGTCATTTGTGGATCTTTGACAGTCGTTACGGGTCGTCAGAAGCCCGAAAGTCTGACAACCAGTATCCAAGGGGTATCGTATTATCCAGTTACTGGGTTGTGGAGGTCAGATAGGCAGTCGCTCCATGTAAAATACTGGCATTCAGCTGCGTCCGGTTAGACTGGAAGCCGACCCCAACATCGTTGGGAAAAGGCTAGGCAGATGATGTTTGGAATTATTTAGTAGTTTTGAGGGTGCTTAGTAGTCTTATTTATTTTTAAAGTTACGGTAGTTATTCAGTGACGGACCCGTCGCAATAACAGCTCTATATATTATTGCTAGCGACCCGCGTCTGCTCCACACGGTTTATACGACTTGACAAAACATCGAGATTTCTTAGTTATACGTAACTTTAATATTAACGCATTATACACATAAACCTTCAGGAATAAATTCACTAAACTATGATGACAACTGATGAACCATGATGAAACCTCATCAAAATCTGTTATGTGGTTAAGAAGAACAACGCGGAAATACAGACAAACACAAAAAGCGACTTTAATTTATGATAGATGCTACCCGCTACGGATCGTAGCATTCGTAGCCATATGCTACGCATCGTAGCATGTCGTAGCACGCTTAGCTTACTACGCGTTTACGGCTCACATATAAATCAAACTATGAATCAATTTAATCACAGCTCTAGTTAGTTACCTCTTTTATCGTGTTAAGACTGACATCTAAGTAGAACTCATCACGGACTGGTCCCGTCTGTATGTTTGAGATTATATTTATTTCCATCACTAAATTGTGCCGTTGAAAAAAAAAGAAAACTTCCAAAAGGATTTACAAATTTTTTCTTTGTTATCAGAAACTTTTGACATCATCTTGACCCGTTTATAAAATAATCCCATAATGTTTATGATTATTGAACAAACAATTATTTTCCTTCGATATTGATGGAACAAGCAATCGAGATGTATTTTCGTCCGCCTAAGGCCTGTAATTGGCTAATTTCACTCGTATTTTATTACTATTGGCCTTTGTTTGATCAAGCAGCGGCTGTTATTGCGAATTGTTTAACACTTCATAAACATATTTCTAGTTCATTATTCTGCTTTTAATGTGGCATTTGTGTTATTGTTTGGATTATGTGGGTTGTACACCTCGTTTAGTCAACCTGCTTTACTTTTAAAACTGACAGAACTTTATATAAAGCTTATTTTCCTTCATAAGTATTTGTTACGGTTCGAAATAACTCTACTCACTAAGTTATATTATGTAAAAGCTGTTGATCTGTTTCGGTTCCAGAAAAAAAAAAATTTTTTTTCAAAGGTTATTAATATTCGACTTCGAAGACTTTCAAAGTCATCTCTGAATATCGCGTTCCTCTACATCATCTTCAATTGAACTTTCAGAATAGAAAAATAGTAGTTCTAGCCTCCATATCTTATAATTTGAACTCTAAAAGTAATAGAGATATTTCAACATTGGCTTTTGATAGCCTGCTGGCTCACGATGCCGCTTTCTTTGAAATAAAAGTTTCAAGTGGGATCATGACTGTATCGAGAGCTCGTATTTGCCGGCGC
Source organism: Lithophane semibrunnea (assembly GCA_947363905.1). Classification (NCBI taxonomy): domain Eukaryota; kingdom Metazoa; phylum Arthropoda; class Insecta; order Lepidoptera; family Noctuidae; genus Lithophane; species Lithophane semibrunnea. The sequence continues at coordinate 7,425,997 of OX376194.1, read as the reverse complement.
ACGGCACACGTTCGGGCGATTCTATGTCTTCTGCCTTCAAGATACTGTGTCACCACACGAATCTACCTCACATCACGAATCACGCTCGAATTCGACTTTCTTTTGATGGAAGTATTCGCATTCGTAGTTCACGCAAGAATTCACTCCACGTTAAGTTTTTCCTCTAACAACAGCCATTGTAACTTCGGCTATTCAGCATGGAAGTGTACGTATGAGAGTTAAAAGGGCAGCCATGGCCTCTTATAATGGTTGTGTTTTTAAATCCTGTAAGGTACAGTGTTGCTATTGTTCTTCTTTTCTTATTCTAACGTTGTCTCGGCTCCAATACGTTTGGATTTAGTTTGCCTTGATGGTCAGATTAGGCTCATCTTTTTAGGACTTTTTACGGCGTATCTTTGTTAAAGATGGAATTTTTGGAGTGGGGTAACTCCAAAAATGCTTCTAATTTTATGATTCCTATAGATTGTTCAAAGTCCGGATTACTAAAACAGATCTTGAGGTATTTTAATAAGTTATATACTGGAGTGTTTATTATAACTTATTCGTATTTAATCAAATAAATGAATAACACTGTAAAGTAAAGAGCAGTGTGAAATAAAAATCTATTATAATATTAGAATGAAATGGAATACTGAAGCCGCAATCTAACATAATACATTCGATATTATATTAGTATTTATTTTGATTCAAAAATGCTTTCGCAGATTTTACATTGTTCTGTTAACTGATATTATTTATTAGTTTGGTTGGCAGTATTGATAACCGATTTACTGGTTAAGATTGTTTCCATAGACATACGCAAAATATGCGCTTAGACGTGGAGTTGCGGACACCAGCCCGTTGTAAAGTCAGGATAGATAACTACTAAAAATGATTCTATTAATCTAAAGCAATTATTTTATTACATTATTAATGTAATAAAGGTTATTAATACTTTCAACCAGCAGTTTGATGCAAGCTTTTAATTAACTTGCTTCGTCCGTATGTGTTCAGTAACAATTTTATTAAAACACAGTTCTATTTCAATAATTATTCAGACAATTTTAAAACTGTAAATCTAATATTTTTTTTAAATTAAACGTTTTTTCGACGCTCTCAATTGACTTGGAAGTATATAGAGAGCGTCCGGTCCGCACCAAGGGCAAAGGGCAACTGATAGAAATCTGACGACTGACGACGAAACACGAAGTTTGCCGAGGGACATTAACAAAATAGTTGTATTGTACCACACTGTATCACTGGCTTATAATACACTGCTAATCACCTTGGCAGTTAACAAACAATATTTAATTTGAATATCGCGAGTCTCATGGTATTTAACCATCTAATTAATTGGATTTCCTTCTGAAGCCCGCCCACAAACTAATTTACATCGGGCCCTAAACAATAACACTAAATGAAGACGCGTTCAATAACGAAAATTGCCCCAAAATGACTTGCCAACGCTCAGTAATACTTTTGAACAGAATTGATTTATTGTAACATAATTTGTCGACGACTGTGAAATGGAATCTACGATCAAAGACGGTGCCCTGAAAATCTCCTCTTGAAAATTAAATAACATGTATTTATGATATTACAACATCCTTTTTACAAAGCCGCAATTTTTTTTTTTCAATGCAGGTCATCTGTCAAAAAAGATTATCAGCGTATTACAAAATAATTCTTTCAAAGCATTTCCAGTGTTTTTCATAAAGGGGATATTTTATTCAGAAAACGGCTAGTGTTGCATGGTGAAGCTTGGTAGCAAAATTACAACTTTAATATTAATACGCAGTTTAAACGCGCCCTGCGAAATAAAATTTGTAAGGGTAGGTATAGACAGACAAAGAACGATAGATATTGAATTTTCTTTATCCTCGAAAAGTAATGAGATTTGCCGACACGCGTTCGCTTATGGAGCTAGAATCCCTCGGCTGAAGTACGAGTAAGAGATTTACTTATCGTCTTTGATCATCCAAAAAATATTTCTATTTTGTGTTTATATCAATAAAGAGAATATGGAAACGTCAATAAGCTTTTCGATTTGCATAGTTTGTTTGTAAAGTACGTATTGATTTTGATGACAAACAGCAGTTTTGCAAAGGTACATTTGTCAACATCAAGTGATTTTTGTAAGTGAAAACAAATATTGCTGAATGAAATTTGGACAAACGTATAACGACATACAGTAAAAAGTATATTGTGTGATGGTGACGATTTTGTTTGTTTGATTATTTTACAAGGCTCTAAGAGTGAGCACATGGCGTATTTTAAACGGGGAACGCTTTCAAACAAAGGGAAATGATCTAGCTGCAACACTATCATTGTAACAAGAAACTCCTTCATATTTGACAGGCGGCTAGCTTTTATTTGTATTTACATGTTGAATGTATAATGGCCGCGCTTTACCGCCGTACAACAGACCGTGCTCTCCGTATGTTCGCACAGTGGCATAAAACAGAGGTTGTCAGACAAGCCTTCGTTTCCGCCACCTAATAGAATCAACATTGTGTGCCACTCGACACAATGCCAGTGTTATGAATACATAACGAGACATTAGCCCACATATCTTTTGAGCGTTTATTAGCTTGACAAATAAATAATACAGCCGAGTGATAAAATGTTATCGAAGATTTTGTAGTGAAAAAAATAAAATGTTTTTTTCATTCGTCACCAAATTGTTTACTGCTGTGTTTCACATGTAAGTAGAACTAGAGGTCAACATAGTTTCAACGCAGTATTTAAGATTTGTAGGTACTTGATGGCTTAATTTTATGAATACACGACTGGAAGTGGCTATTCTTCTTTGTCGAACTCCTATATTCAATGAACAAGTTCCTTCCAGCAGAGTAGGTAGCTACTTCTACATACACATCATAAATCCCCTATTTATGTAAAGCCTTATAAAACAACTTACCCTAACTAATAACGGACAATATGTGCCCTCTCATTTCATTGACATAAAAATGACAAGGACAAGTAGAATGTGTAAGTTATTAAGTGTAAAGTTTTTATGAAGGGGCTAACAAGGACTTCATTTTTATATAAGTAAGCGTTAAGTTGAAAGGCCCTTAAGAAAACAAGGTGTTTCTCGTAAAGTTTAAACTGATTGCACCGTAAACTTAAGCGCGCCGAGATCCCATTAAATTGACTATAAGAGGCTTATGATGTTCAGAAC